>JAAAKM020073195.1:121942432-121970158 GCA_010016025.2 Alatinidae sp. Z8VKAUB7J3 | reverse complement strand
TTTCCTTAGTTATGGGGACAATCTAAACAAGTAGGTCCCATCTAATCAAGAAAGTCCCGATTAAACTTCTTTTTTCGCCGATGTCGAGTCTTATGGAAAATATTCAGCCCAAAAATAACACACTGTAACTTCCTATATTCACCTTGAAGGCCAAGATACAAGAAGAAAATTTGAGTCACCGCGAGTAGTCCCATAGCCACCTGAAGCTTCCAAGTTTTCATGGTTTCTTTTTAAACACACCGATTGTTCAACTGGATCATACGCAAACTGGGTTACGTAATACAAAGGACAACTTTAAGACTGCTTTTGGAAGGACATATTTAAAACCTCCATTTGTCTTTAAACTAGGTGGTATTCAAATTGCTCATCAAGCTGAGAATACTGGGCCAATAGACTAGGTCCTCTGCTTTATCATTTTGTTTAACTCATTTATTCATTAATTTTATTTCTCAATTAACAAGAAAAGTAACTTTGGTGAATAAACTTTTTTTTCTTTCAATCTGGAGCCCAACAATGCAGCTGCCTCTTTCAAAAGGCTCACATCTCTAGTCAAATCATTAATTTCGACCTGAGGGAAGAGCTTGGGTGAATCCATGGGGCTTGTATTCGGTATTTTAGTCTTGAGAATATAAACATTCCGAGTCTGAAGACCCTGAAGAGATGACTCGTAAATTAATGGACTCGAAGAGAAGACAGACATTCCAGTAATCAGAATAATTTTTGGACTCCCTCTAAGCAGTGGGAATTCTAGTCCGAAAGGAATTCTAATCGAACGGTTATTCCCGCGAATGGAATTCTTTCGCACCGCTTTTCACCCAATTTCTTTTACCGAGTCACAGGAATATTGGGGAGGGTGTTTCCTCCTCCCTCTCATAGGAAAAGCTTTTGCGTTAGGCTCTTATACTTCGTTATTGACAAGGATCGTTATTTACTTACCAGTCATTACCATGAAAAATAGGATTTTCTTTGTTATCCCAACCATATCATATAGAAAAAATGTTTGTGAAAAACTGGAAAGAGGTCATTCAGTCACAAGTTAGAACTTACATTTCCTTATTAAGGGTCAAAACCTATTGACAGGCAGCCAACAATAGGGCAACACATTATTCCCATGGTTTTCCCCTATTCTGCTCTTTTTCCTTTGGTTTCCTTATAATTACTTTATAGGCCCAAATTTGCAGGGGACCAGGGCACTGCTATTTTTGAATGTCGTAATGAGGTAAAGCTTGTAAGCACACCTATGAATGCTTGTGTTACCACCACAATTATTTTAAGTTAAATAGGCTAGTATTCAATATTTTACAATAAATGGATAATTTATTAATAATTTCTGCGATTAATTTAAGATTAATCAATATTAATCCTTTTGAAAGTGAATCAGTTCATTGCTCATTCTAAAGAATTCTTTGTATCAAAATATTGATAAATTAAACAATGTGTTTAATACAAAAAAATTAAAAAATTCAGTACTTGTACTTCAGGTATATAATTAATGTAGCCGAAGCGTCCTTAGCAGTGGTCCCAAATCAAGATAATGTGGGGGATGGTTTTTGATATTGCAACATTAGTAGTGTAGCCATAATACATTCCACGACACACATATCCATTCGAATCCCGATCCCGACACTTTTTTAAACTTCTTCAAGACGCAGGTGCATGTTACGTCACAGGGTTTGTTTCTTAAGATACACAGGTGTTAATTACATAATAGGGTTTGCTTGTAACATAATAGTTTCTTTTAAAAAACCCCGCAAAATCAGGTTTTCTTTGATTGTTACATCATAGGGCTTGGGGTGTTACGCAATAGGGAATATTTTCTTCTGGATGCAAACGTTACCTAATAGAGATTCTTTGAAGAACCTTCAGGGGTCTGGCCAAGTCAAGATATCCGTAAAAAAACTTCAGGTTTTCCAACAAATCATGATTTCCTTGGGTGTTACGATTAAAACCCGCAAGGGACATGCTTGTTTGCTTCATGATTTCTTTGCTTGTTCTTAAAAAAAACCTCAGGGCCCCCACCACGGTCTATCCCATTTATTTGGGTCGTTTTGATGGACTTTGTCCTGAACGCTGATGATTTGAGCTTCCTGGATGAAACTGGCAGCAAAACGAACGATGTTTTGAAGGTTTTCAGAGTTCAGGGTGCATTAGCAGGTTTGAAAATTAATTCTAAGAAGATCAAGTCGCTGATACTAGAGACAAATGAAGGTGAAGAGGTGATACTAGGTAACAATGAAATCAATCAAGCGGATAGCTTCACTTACCTAGGTAGTATTATTAATAAAGATGGTAGATGCAATGAA
Organism: Alatinidae sp. Z8VKAUB7J3; assembly: GCA_010016025.2. Taxonomy (NCBI): domain Eukaryota; kingdom Metazoa; phylum Cnidaria; class Cubozoa; order Carybdeida; family Alatinidae; species Alatinidae sp. Z8VKAUB7J3. The sequence goes on along the minus strand of JAAAKM020073195.1, from coordinate 121,967,855 downwards.
AATGTTAAAAGCAGAAACGCCCAGGCCCAGGATGTTTTTCTAAAGTTAAAAAAAAATTTGGAAGAGTACGGAGATATATCTGCAAACCAAGATAAAAATATTGGAAGCTACAGCGATGACAATGGTTCTGGAACGTAACTACTTCTGAAGACCGAGGAGTAATTGCTAATTTTTTTCCAGAGGAATTATCTACGAATTATTTTGGACACCCATCTGACTGACCGTATTTCAAACAGTAAGCTGTAGAATGATGTGGTTCTATCCCACTTTCTAGGTCTATAATGAGTTAATTGTTGAGATGGAAAGGACACATTTCACAGATGAAGGATGACAGATTGCCAAAGGTCGTCCTTTCTAACCTTCCATCTAGGGCCAAATGAAAGAAGGAGTAGGAAGAAAGGGAAAGGGAGAGATCGTAAGAAAGGGTTTATAGGAAATTGGAACTTCTTAAGAGGATGTAAAGTGAGAAGTTTTTAATAAACTGGGACAGAGGAGGGTGCGCAACTGTGATGGACTTAGGCGGTGTGATGCGACATTGAGGTTTAGTAGTAGTAAGTAGTAGTAGTAGTATTTACGGGCATAAATCCTTTCTTTGAGATCTTGCCTTGACTTCCTTTAGAGGGAACTCAGATAGACAGATAATATATACATAAATATATGATTATATAAACATATGATTTTTTTAGGATATCCCAACCAATCCCAAGATCCCTCGGATCTTTTTCTCTTATCAATAGAAAGAAGAATTACCCTTTAGTTATATCAATAACTATCACGGTTTGTGATACCTTGGATGTGAGGGAAGATTTATTTTGCGAGGAAGAATTAGCAACAGTACTAAAAGGGTTAAAGTGGGAGTTTGTCAAGATTCAGTCAGATATAGACACTACTACCAGCGCAAAAATGGGATTCTAGAGTCTGAAATAAGTGAATTAGGTTTTCACCAAAGTCCGAAAGCGATGAATCGAACTCTTTTTAGAATTTGGCATATGAAGTGGGAATTTATCAGGATTCTGTCAGACACAGACGCTACAATCAGCTCACAAATGGTATTCTAGAGTCAGAAAAGGGTGGATTAGGCTTTTAACAAAGTCTGAGAGAAATGAATCGGATTATTTTTAGAGTTAGAGACATATGAAGTTGGATTTGATCAAGATTCAGACACAACTACCAGCTCGTGGTATACTAGAGTCTAAAATAGATGAATAAGGTTTTCACCAAAGTCTGGGAGAAATGAACCGGGTTTTCTTTATTGTTAAAAACATACTAAGTGGGAATGTATAAGGATTCAGTCAGATCTAGACACTGCAACCAGCTCACAAGTGGTGTAATAAAGTCTGACATCAATGAATTAGGGTTTTACCAAGGTCTGTGAGGATGAATCGAATTCTTTTTAGAATTAAACCCGTATGAAGTGGGAAGTTAGATGAATCGGATTCTTTTTGGAGTTAAACACGTATGAATTGGGAATTTTTCAAGATTCACTTAGACAAAGACACAACTACCAGCTCGCAAGTGGTATACTAGAGTCTGAAATAAGTGAATTAGGTTTTTACCAAAGACTGAGAGAGATAAATCGAATTCTTTTTAGATTTAGAGACATATGAAGTGGGAATTTATCAAGATTCAGTCAGACATAGATACTACTAGCAGCTCACAAGTGGGATACTAGAGTGAAATAGTCGAATTAGGTTTTTACAAAAGTCCGAGAGCGATGAATCGGATTCTTTTTAGAGTTAGGGACATTTTTTTTTACCAAAGTCTGAGAGAGAAGAATTGGATTCGATTTAGATTTAAAAAATATGAGGTGAGAATTTATCAAGGTTCTGTCAAACACTGACACAACTACCAACTCAAAAGTGGTGTATTAGAATCTGTAATAGGTAAATAAGGTTCTTACCAAATTCTGAGTGAGATAAATCGGATGGTTTTTTGAGTTAGAAACATATGAAGTGGGAATTTACCAAGATTTAGTCAGATACGAAGCACGGTTTGCGCAACTCAACGTTGTCGGCGCTAATGCCTTCTGAGACCTCTTCTCAAATCTCAAACGCCACTAACGGTATTGAACCACCTAGAGGTCACATAAGCGTCAAGGCAAGTAAAGATGGTATACTTAAACAGGTTGTGCCTGATTATGAAAAGTTAAAAGAAAACTATGAATTGCTATGGGATATTCCTTCAAATGACGGATACCTGCAATTGGTTGCAATCATGCAAAAATTCGTAGACCAAACAATTTCGGCCAACACCAATTACGATCCAAGCAAGTTCGACGGTGGCAAAGTCCCTATGAAGCTCTTGCTGAAGGATCTACTAACGGCTTATAAGTTTGGTGTTAAGACGATGTACTACCACAACACACGAGATGGTGCATCTGATGACGCTTCTAAGACCGAGACTGCTAAAGAAAACAAGCCTTTGGCACAAGAAGTAGTGGTTGAAGAAGACGACGATTGCGCTGGTGGTGCCTGCAAAATTTAACGCAGGCATTCACGATTTACGCCCTATTACGAATTAATTTACTTTGAAGTTTAAGCAATTTAATGGTCTTTTCCCATATTCTCCAGTTAGTTTATTGTGGCGCTTGTCATTTTGATTTCTATTTTATTCTTTATATTTTTTTCTCGTTTGCAGTCACCTTAACCCTTAGGACTCCAGGATTTAACAAACGTTATGTCATACTGCAATGTAAATAATTAATAATGTTAATAAATGAACTTGATTAACTAATATGAGCCATTTTACATTAAAAAAAAAAACATTGACAGATGCTAATGCGTGAGCATAAACACAATAAAAACATGAACGGTAGAAGACAGGATATACAACTGTTCCAAAATCTACAATTACACAAGGAAAGGATATTTTCCATGGTAGGAAATGAGATATTGAATCAGCTTACTTTTGTCAATATAAATGACAATGTCTGCAAAAGAGTTCCCTCTTGAATAATGCAATAATCATTTTATTAGAGCGAGTATATTGCAAAGAGCCAGAGAGAAAGAATAAAATCTTAAAAAGGAACCTTATCAGATTTTTCTTCAAATTCTGGTTACAAGGTACCAGACTAGCTATTTCAGCTTTCAGTCGCTGAACCTTTTATTCAGTGGGTATCTTTATTTAATCACTCTTGAATTTGATTTTTAGAAATTAAGAAAGAAAATGTAATAAACAGAGAATAATATACTTTATATAGAATCCATAAGTCTATCTTTAATGAGATCTTCTTGATTTCTAATTTCAATCTGTTCAATTCTAATTTGCGTTCATCTGTAAAGCGATTAACGCTAGCAAACACAAAAAATCAGGAGAAAGTGTTAATTATTGTATAGCGTCATGAGATTGTCACTGTCTTCGGAATTTAAAAACAAGACACTAGAACAAACTGATAAGAAATCGAAGAACATAAGGTTTCAATGTGACAACTTAGGAGAGAAAAATATATACAAAAATCACCAGAACTAGTAAAGTCCCTAGGGAGTTGCAGCCATGTTTACAGACATAAATGCACTAAAATATCGATCATCAGTGTGCGGAAAACCTGCTTTGCCGATCAAACACGATCTTCTAGCGGGTCGGTTTATTTTAAGAAATATTCAAGTTAATAATTAAAAACAATAAAAAATATTTTAAATATTTAATAGACATTTAAGAAGTAATAATAATTTTCATGCAAAATTAAAATATGAACTATACAGCCCATTGAGGTCAAAAATTAAATATAATTAATAAGTGTATTTAACCTCTCGTCACGTGAGGTTATACGATAGGCAACTGAAGCCAACTCTAGTACTTTTAGAGTCAGAGTCAGTTGGTTTCTAATCATTAAAAGAGAGTATACGTTTTTTTCATGCCTGAAGCCTGAAGGCAAGCGAGTATTTCTCATCGCCGAGATGGCATAAAGTCAGAAGGTGAGAAATCATTGGGTTTCATTAAAAGGTGGCGCACTCTATGGATGATAAAAAAAATATCATGCAAATTTATTTAACTCACGGGTGCCCTTCCCCGTATAGCCCTGGGGTAGCTAGGATTGAACCATGGGCCTAGTATCGCCAAACGAGGAGCAATTCACTGTGCTATCACAGGTTAGGATTGATGTTACTAGAAGAAGTTCAGGAACAAGGTTAATCGATTCTTTGATATTCATGATGTAAACAAAAAATAAACAGAAAAAGTTTTTTTTCCAGCCCTTAATGTAGCATTTCCCAGTTGACCATTAAAAGTGCTTAGGCTAGAATGTCCCGCACACCCTTCCTGTTTACCTTCCCCAGATTTCTCCAGGTACCCATTTAGAGCTGGGTCGACTCTGGCTAAGCTTACGGAGTCACGCCACTGACCCCCATCCTAAACTGAACAATTGGGTACACTGGGATTCGAACCCGTGTCCTCTCAGACAAAGGATCCTGAATCCAGCACACCAATTCACTTGGCCAGGACAGCTCTTAGGACTGACCTAGTCTTCTTAAAATTAATTTTCAAACCTATTCTAGCACGCTGAGCTCGCAAAAACTCTATAAGCTAATTCATTTAGCTCACACTTTCATCTAATATGCTTAAATCATCGGCATAATCTAAGTCCAGGAGAGTTTTTCCTCCCCATTTGATTGAGTGTTCTCCCATTGCCTTTCATGTACCCCTTAAGATAAAGTCCATCAAAATGATCCATATACAGGGCATAGAATACAACCCTGATTTAATAAAAAACCTGCTGTTAACCTCATTTCGTACCTTAACCGCAGCGGTGCTACTCTTGATTCATTAAGAAAAAAAAATCTGGCCTATGAAAAATCTCAAAAAACTCCTCTGGTCTTGGTTTCATCTCTTAGCGTAATAGCGAGGCAATAAGTAAAGGTTTGCTTCATCATACATGGAACAACTTCTTTATGTTTTTAGTCTTAGTTAAGCTCCTTATTTCTTATTTGAATAAACAAAAGAACAAAAGAAATGCGCCCTTGTTACATCTTTGACCCATGAAAAATCTCAAAAGCTTCTCTAGTCCTGGTTTCACCTCTTAGCGTAAACAATGAGGCATTCAATAATCGTTGTTTTCCATGCTATTAGAATGTCATGAAGAAAAATAAAACTCTGGCCTATGGAAAATCTAAAAAAAACACCTTTGGTTTTGGTTTCACCTCTTAGCGTAAACAGCGAGGCAATAAATGGAGGTATGCTTCCTTATACACGGAACAACTTGTTTTTTTCTAGTCTTAATGTAGCTCCTTACTTAATAGTTCACTAAATGAAAAAATCCAATAAGTATTCCATTGTTGTATCTTTGACCTATGAAAATTCTCAAAAACTCCTCTGGTACTGGTTTCACCTCCTAGCGTAAACAGCGAAGCATTCAATAGTCGTTTTTTTCGAGTGCTATAAGACGAACTCGTAGGGCTTGTGTGCCTTGCCCTTGCCGATGCATTCCACCTCCGGTGCATGCAGGGAATAGAGCTTGCGTCCGCGCTGCCTCTGTTTTTGCGAGCGCACCTGGTCCGCCCGTGAGAGCGGCACGGCGAAGATCTCTCTGAGCAACGGATCGTCAGCAGTCTTGCGGCGAATGTCGCGGACCAGGCGTCCCAGGCGGGTGCGCAGGAACCGCAGCTCCCTGTTGTGGCGCTTGAACTGCTTGGCGTGGGCATATCGCCCCGCCATGAGCGCTGCCCGCTTGGCGACCCGCACATAGGACTGGCGCAGGGGAACACCATGGGTCTTGGCCAGACCGCCCAGCATCACGATGGCCTTGTGCATCAGCTTGGCGTCGGTCGGGAAAGTGATGTTCTTCGGCTGCACCGTGGTGTCGACGGTGACCCGTTCCAAGTCCTTCGCCTTCAAGGCACCGGTGTCGTGCGCCACCCTCAGGCTCTCGGCCAAAAGTGCGTCCAGCTTGTCGCCGACGCGCTTGCGCCAATGGGTCATGCCCGAACGCTCATGGGGAAAGGCGTGGGCGAAGAACTCTTCTCCCGTGAAGTACTGGAAATAGGGATCATGCACCCAACGCTCGCACACACCCTCGTCGGACAGCCCGTAGATGTGCTTCAGGAGCAGAAGCCCGATCATGAACCGGGTCTCGGTACCCGGCCGGCCGTGCTCGGAGAACAGACCGGCAAGCTCCTCGTCGATCCATTCCCAGTCGAGCTCATCGGCCAGGCGCACCAGCTCGTGGCGCATGTTGATGATCTGGTCGAGCCGGGATCGGAACAGGTCGTCCGAGCCGCTCTTTTGTGTCTTCTTCGGTCGCATCTGTGCCCTCCACGATGCCACCAGAGAATCACAAATCGAGGCCCAAGGGACTCCCTAAAATGAAAATCGTTTTGCAGGCTTTCGACCTGCCAAAAGCACCTTTCTGGCAAAATCGAATACTTCGGCAACGCAATAAGCGAAGGCCATTCAACGCGCTACCCGTTCTTCACGGGGAACTAACGAACCCATCGCCGTCGTGACCTGCTGCACCACGCAACCCGTTCACGACGTGTTTCGTAAACAGGCTCAGAGGATACTTTGTCAGGATCAAAGGCTCGGGCAGCTCGGCGACGAGTCGGCGCTGCGCGCGCTGATCTTCTCGGGTGCGCGCGACGAGAGCTCGGCCGTGCGCCGCGAGGCCGTGCTGGCCGCGCAGGCGTTCGGGCATGACGACACGGCGATCCCGTTCGTGCGTGCCCTCGGCTCGAAGAACCTGCGTCTGGCCGCGAACGCGGCCGAGGCGTTGGCCATGCTCGGCGACCAGCGCGTCGCGCCGTACGTGATCAAGCGCATGCGCAGCCATGGCAGCTCGACGCGCAACAGCGTGAGCTTCCTGAACCAGGTCTCGTACGTGCGTGACTACGACGTCGAGATCGCGCAGGCCTCGAACATCGCGAATCCCGACGTCGCGACGATCCAGGAGGGCGTGGTGCTGGACGTGCGCGTCCTCGACGCCTCGTGGACGAAGACGTGGATCGAGCCCTACTTCATGAAGTCGTGGAACCAGCTCATGGGCCAGAAGCACCGCAACGCCGACGAGGCGTTGGCCTGGTACATCGAGAACAAGGACCACCTACCGCGCTTCCCGGAGAAGCCCGGCAAGCGTGCTCCGCGCCGGAGCAAGGGCAAGGCCATCGGCGCGCCGGTCGAAACGGTGGATATCGATGCCATCAGCGTGATGGGCGCCACCGAACCCAGCATCAGTGTCGAGGTATCGGTGGGTGCGGTGACGTACACCACCCTGTCTGATGCGATGGGCGTCTTCAACGTATCTGATGTGGCCCTCGCGATCGGCGCTAATGCGATCGTTGTGGTGGCGACCGACGGGGCTTCCAATGCCAGCGCGCCACTGACAGTTAACGTGACTCGAAACCCGCCGCCGCCAACGTTTGACGGCACCATTTCGGCGGCTCCGACGTCCTTCCAGCCAACGGAAGCCACCACGATCAGTTTCGATTTGACCAATGCGGGTTCAACCAACCTAACCGCTGTGGAATATCAAATCACGCTGACCGACCCGGCCTCACAAGTGACCGTGTTGAGCACGGTGACCGGCTTGACGCTCAATGCCGGGGCCACGCTCTCCGACAGCATTAGTCCGGATACCAGCGCGTTTGTGGTGGGGGGCAACATGCTGCGACTGCAAGCAAGGACCGCGGGTGATCCAGATTGGTCATTGGTCGCTAAAAAATCCCAGGGCAGTGACTTGCTAGAAACAAATGTCTCACATAGGCCTACAATGCACGGCTTCTTATCTAGCGAACTCAAAATCTCAAATAAAGAAGAATATGCCGTTCTTAGACCTTGACAATTCCTGAAATCATCGCTGTTTCTGCACTCGTAGGTTTTGAATACTCATTAGGATTATTCGGATTCGCATAGTTACTTGGGTGATAGTTAAACAAAACATTATCGATGAATTCACCATCCCCCGCAAATGTGTCACGAGCTTGGCTTCTAAGAATAAACCGATCTTGTTCAAATTCTTTCAAAACGTCATCATCATTTATTCAATCTCATTGAAGAAGGTGACTACTTTAAAGCGAAAGAGCAAAATAGAGAGAGGGAGAAAGAAAGAGAGATAGAGACCATTTTTGATGCATATTGATACCTCTACCTTGGTGAACACATTTAAAACTATTTGGGATTGTGTCAGCCACAAATGGCGTATTTGAAGAAACACAAAACAGTATTTCTTCAAATTTTTAACAGTTGAATTTCCGTATTGACAATTAAAATTTTATTGAAAACAAGAAACTGAAAAGAGAAGACAAAGTGGAATTTGTATCACCATCTTCTTTTAACTATCTATTTGTTCACAATTATTTATTGATTTGTCATTCTTGTTTCCAGGAAATAATACTAACAAACAGCCATAATCGTTCGCTTATCGGATATTGAAGTCGGATTAGACATAAAATATAATAATCCTCAATCCCCCTACAAAATTAAAGCCTTTTGCGCATGGCACCTATTATGATGCTACAAATAAGCCATCTAAAATACAAGATTTAATTCAATAAAATTTATTTTCTAAAAGGAGCATAAAAAATATTAATAGCCTTTTTACACTTTTGATGCAACGACTGTAAATTCATCCTAACATATCTGACTAGGCATCTTCGAAATGTTTCACCACATACAGCATATAACAGGAAATTTATGCTAAAGTTCGTGTAATATGACAGCATAAACAGCTGCTGTAGTACGACAACATAAGAGTAGTTTGGCACCTTCATGCCGGTTATGTCGTAAACAAAGACCAGAACTCGAACACAATAGCTAGAAAAAAAGATTCGGGTAGGTGACGGTAAATTCAAAGGAAAGGATAGACCACATAATTAGTTTACATTATTTATAGTTAAATCCTGGATTTAGGCCAAATTTAGGAAACATAATTTTGTGTAAAAAACAAGGTTTATGTATGAGTTCAATGCACCCCAAGGAAGTTTCCCAGGAGAGTCAAATGCTGCCAGCAGTTTCGTATTTACGAAAGCCTACACGAAAATATTTGTCATTTTCCTATTTTCATACACTTTTTTAATGTCTACCTCTTTTCTAGAGGGAATTACCCCCCCCCCTAATCGCCCCTTCTTTCTGCCAGCGTCCATGGTTGAGGGGCTGGTAGTCCTCCTCATATTTAAGTTTATGTTAAGTTTTACTGACGGTCATCATTTTTGCGAAAAAATGTTGTTTTTATTTATAATTTAGCTATACCAAGGGGCCGAAACAGCATACCTCTCATTGATTGACACTGCTTATAGTTAAATCCTGGCTTTGTACCTAATATTGGTAACAACGAAACAACAATGTAAATATTGCTTCTACGTTATAAAATTGACATAAAAAGGTATTTTTGCTCTGCATGCACTGAACATCATAAGACTTATGAATAATTGCTTAACGACAAGTTCAAGAGTTCATCCTTATGGAACGAGCAAAACCCCTGCTGATAGTGAAAATGAAGTGTCGAGCTGCGTGTCGCAGCATGCCATCTATCTTACAGAAGAATCGGATAGATTTTTATCGCGACACTGTCGGTTTCTTTATGATTAGGATCTGATTTAATTCGGCTTTCATCGAAGGGGGGTCGGCCTTGTCCCTATGTCACTTTCAGTTCATCGACTAGTCACCACATTCTTTCAGTGACAGGTTTGAAGCTAATCGATTACAGTAAGGGGTAGCAAATAAATTCAACCATTCTACCCAACCCACTTGCTGCTCTAGTAGCATACCCAAAATTCTTAAAGGGACTACAAAAAGGTAAATTAGCATTTTTTAATAGGTAGCTTATTAGACAATAAATTTACTCAGTGGTTACTGAAATTCAAACCAAATATTTGGCGGTGTTCCAAATTTTTGCACAAATCCGATAATTACGAAGAATATTCTTTTGAAACTTGGAACTTTGCGACCAATCAAACAGTTCGTGGTAACGAACTGTAGTAAAGAGACAGAGAGAGAAAACACATAAAAACACATAGAGTAAGACACACAAATACAGACAAAGAGATATGCAAACAACCACACAGACGCACAGACACAGAACATAGAAACAAACAGTCAGACACGTAAACATAGAAAGACACATACAGGGACAAGGAAGCAGCTGCTCAAACACCCATACAAAGAGAAATAGATGAAACATATAAATATACAAAGAGTCAGACAAACTAAGACAGCCGCAGCGAAAAGCAAACAACTGCTCAGACACACAGACACAGAGAGAGAGACAAAGAGATATACAAACACACAGAGTCAGATATAGATACAAACAAAGACGCACAAAGAGACAAGCGAACAGCCGCTCAGATATAGAGCAAGAGAGAGAGGACAGACAAAAACACATACAAACACACCGAATCAGACACATACAGACAGACAAAGAAACAAGCAAAAAGCAGTTCAGACACACAAGTTTGACAGAAAGAGAGGGACAAAATACATACAAACAGACAGTCTTACACATAAACACACAAAGACACACACAGAGAAAGCGAAAAAATGCTCAGACACACTGGCACAGAGAATAAGAGACAAAAATACATACAAACCCACAGAGTCAGACACATAAAGACAATGACAGAGATAAACAAGCAGCCACTCACACGTAGGCACAGAAAGAGAGAGAAAGAGAGAGAGAGAGGAAGAGAGAGAAAGAGAAAAAAAACACAGAGTTAGACGCACAAACACATAAAGGCAGACACAGAGACAAAACACATGCAAACACACAGAGTCAGACACACAAAGACAGACACAGAGACAAGCAAATAGCTGCTCAGACACAGAGAGAGACAAAAACACATTCAAACAGACAGAATCAGACACACGAATACATAAAGACAAACACAAAGACGTGCAAGCTGACACTTAGACACACAAGCACAGAGAGAGAGAGAGAGAGGGGGGGGACAAAGAACATATACGAGTACACAGAGTCAAAGATACACAAACACACAAAAACAACCACAGAGACGAAAAAAATGTCCACTCAGAAAATATCCAACATCAGTAATGTTGAATTTTTTCGATATTCCAAAGAAATTTAATCTCTCACTGTCATGACAATGCACACATAGGCAGTATATAAATTGTTTTGATTCTGTATGCAAGTCCTTCAATCCATACTTCTTATGATAACTGATACTCCTTAATCTTGAAACATCTTTTTCTAAACCAAAGAGCCTATATTTTTGCATTTTATAAAAAACCCTTTGAAAATGCTGCGATGAGACCAAATATATTTTTTTGGAAACATGCAAATCGAGACAGATATGTCTCGGTAGATACGCCGTCGCTTGAAGACTCGTCAAAATCTGGCACCTTTCTTGTTTCTTTCCCACTAAGCATAGCAAGAATATTAACGATACTATTTGACAGATAAATATATCCCTTCTTAAATTTCTTAAACGATTACTTTGTACATTTAATGGTGCTCATTCAAATTTTACCACTGCACATTTGTCAAAAAGTAGTCGTCTTGAAGGAACTGGAAGAAAACGTTATGAGGAATTACTCTAAATGGCGTCTGACCCTATTAAGGAGCTTTTCGATATTGTTCTTCTTGCCTATAAGATTTATGATGAAGGTATTTTTAATGAAAAGGTGGTGTGGTTTAAAGTATTGTTTACAGTTATTGTAATCAGACAGAAAATTTTCCTTTCTGTGGCACCAATCTGAAAGCATATTTTGTTTTTTTCTGTTTTTTTTTCTGGTTGATCATATTTAACCAGTTGACCTTAAATTCTGACTGTATATTGACCAAAGTCCAACAATGAATCATGGCTGCAGCGGCAGCTGAAACCCAGTAAAGAACGAACCATTGCCATTACTGAAAGATCCAAAAGGTCCTACAACCATGCTTCTTGGGATAAAATGACCCCCACATCCCCCATGGGGCGTGACTTGCAAAGTGAGGTGTGTTTCATCCTCGGTCTACAAAAAGGCTGTGGGTATTAAAATATAATTCTTAGGAAATTTCAAGGAGTCGAACTAAATAAAATAGATTAACTGAATCCAAAGCCAATGCGTGCATAAAGGTTTCCAAAACGATGTATCTGCAATTTCTCGTGAACAATCAATGGTATTAAATTGAAACTTTCAAGGCTTGTTGAGTGGTATGTTGAGCTGCATCGAAAGACAGTACATGCGTTGAATCTGTCAAAAGGGCGTATTCCCAATATCTCGAAACGGCTAAAGGTATAAGTTGAAACACCAATCTGATAAAATAAAGACATCTTTTGAGGTTGTTGGTGTTCCAATGTACCAGCTACACATCACTTTGAGGGCAATCATCACGTTTCCTGAAGATAAGGATTAGGTCATAGACCATTTCCAAAATCATAAGGTAAATAATCATATACAAGATTATTGCTTATTGTATGGTCTAATCACCCATACAACTGATAATTATCTGTTGCTTGGCCTACTGATGCATCGTGAATTAGTTTATGGATCTATGACTTTCAATAGTATTAAAATTGTTTTTAAACTATATGGACGACAACAGACTATGCAAAACGACCACAATTGTAACTAAAAAATGATTAAATACAAAAAAAAACTGAACTTAGAACGACGTCATCGGCAGTGAGAAAGGCCACTGTTCCTGTCTGATTCAAGCAAGAGCCTATATGTAGGGATTGAAGTCCCTGTCCCAGTCTGAGGGAAGCAAGGAATCAGTTTTTAGGACCAAATGCCTAATACCCCTCCTGTGGTGCCAATTAATGGGTCAGGGGGGCCTATCTTTTTCAGTATTTCTATTTTCTTAATAAAAAAAATTGTTGTAATTCTTGTCTTCCACTACATTTTATGATTTGAGCCCCTGCTCCTGCTAAGCAAAGCAAGGGCCTGGTTACGAGTGCCAAATATCCGAACTGTTGAGCAAAGCAGCGTTAGCCGGGCCACAAAGTGTGTCAGCATCTTAAGTGTAGAAAGGTGACAGAGTTACCCATTAAGTGGGCGGATTTGCTCGCCAAGACCTGGCGAAGCGTTTTTTGTAACTGGGTAATTTCCTCTGCTGTTCAATTCCGTCGAATTGGCCTGAAAGGCTAATAATACATAAACCCCAGGTTATTATCGTAAAAATGGCAGCAATAACCAAAATTCAAAAAGCTAGAAGTTCATCCATTGTGTCTGCCTGGCAACACTCTTCTTTAACAAGGCAGAGTAGAAGTTCCTAAGATATTCAGCTTTACCAACCATTCCAAAGAGAAACACATTACTGCTACATGTAGCAATAAGTTTTCCTATATTTAGAAGTATTTAAAAATACTTAGAAGTATTTCTACGTCTGGCAATAAGTATTTCTATGACTATTTCGAGTAAAAATTCCGATTTCTTCCTCTTTCACCTTGACTAGCAGGCCGTGAGTTTTCCCAATACAAACGATAACACCAACTCCCACGTAGCTTTAACTGATGGGCCAAAAGGCAACCCAAGGTACTTAACGGAATCCTTATTGAAATATTCAGTGATCTCACACTAATTGAATGGTGCTAGAAATCAGTATTATATTTTGCCACTAGGAATTCTGTTTTAGTTGGTTTCTCCTATCTCCCGTAGAAGTAAATGTAATATATTAATTACGTTCTGCATTGATATTAAAATAGTCCTAAAATAACAAAATATCATCAGCAAACGACAATTGGCTAATGTCGATACCGTTAGTCAAATATGGGAGTAGGTACCGTGTGGCTGTTCTAATTGCGCTACTAAATATGACGGGGTTAAGAACTGACCCTTGTCTTACACCACGACGGAAGCAAATTCGGTCTGAAAGTCGCCCTCCCGAAAAAATTCTCACAGATGAATTACCATACCAACCCATCAAACACTGGCCCATAAATGGGTCCATGCTGCTACACAACCATGATAAAAAAGTGTGGTTATGCAAGTTTTGATTTTACTTTTTTCAGTCATTTAAAGTTTTTAGATTCTTTAATTTTTTTTTAGAAATATCATTCTATTAAATAAGCAGTGTATGTAAAAAGCATGGAATAAAGAAAAGAAGATTTTAAATGCCAGAAAAAAAAGATTTGGGTCGATTTTTTGCGGCCGGTTAAACCAGAATTTTGCTTTTCTTTGCTGGTGATAAAAGCGCTAACTGGCTGACGGTTTTTGTGAATATATAGTTTATTAAACGTGTTTTCGATGTATTTCTCTTCCATAAGTTCGTTGAAGCATAAGTAAAATTTAAAAAAAAAAAAATTATGAAAAACGAGGCGATTTACACCGTAGAAAAAAAAGAAATCTGGCATAAATTCAAAAGGTAATTATTCAAGTAGCCATTATTCATGATTAATTTTATTCTCTTTTTTTCTGTATTAGAGGAATATTCCAATTTATCTCTCCTTCGATTTGAGAAGCTTCCTGATATAACTGGGGATTCTGCTATTTTATTTTAGTTTTTTTAACATGAGTTGCGTTCAATTTGGTTAGTAGCTAGTCAAGTCAGCCTAAAAACAAGATTTTTTTTAAGGCCATGATGAGCACAAACGTGAGCACAAACACGGCACCGCCCAGGACCGGTGAGGCCTGCACCCAGGTTGCGAGCGAAAGGAGAACGTCCAAGGTGTGGTCTCCGCGAGGGCTTTCGCCGTGATGGAAAAGGGCGGTGTCTTCAAGCCGCCGGCCCTATTGTACCGGCTACGTTGTGATTTCCACCGGTTTTGTGAACAACTGTGGGCTTCCTTCGCCAGCACCTCGACACCTGCGCTTCAATAGCTGCGGCAAGGGACGCCAACGGCGAAGTGTCAGACCAAAAGAGCACGGCCGATCCCGGTGCAGGACTACCGGGGCAAGGACCCGTATCCGGCGTGGCGGACGCCTGATCTGGCCGTCAAACACAGGCCCCCCTACTGTGGTCAGGTCGTATGGCAGTTATCGCCGGATACTTATTTTCTCTGCCAGAGCCGTGCGGGAACTTACAGGCCACGGGTTACGGTGAGGGCGTGATGCACAGCCTGGGCGTACGCCGCCGGTTGATCTTCACTGATCAAATGCCCGCAGTCAGCAATTTCCTGAAAGCCCACAGCGGGCACCGCGTCACGCATAATCTGAGTCGCCTTGGCCGGGCAAATGACATCATTGGCGCCGGCGATCAGCTCGAGGGGACATTCCACCAGTTCAAGCAGCGGTGTGAGAGGTCGTTCTCGAACGCCCAGCATGGCCTTTGCAGCATTGGCATAACCACGTCCATCACCGGCGGAGGCTAAGCGGCGCTGGGCAACTCTGAGAATATCCACTTCGGGATTGACTGATTGCGCCCGCGTGTCATCGGCCAGGCCATTTTGAAAATCGGCCAAGTTGCTTTGGATCTGCGCGATGCGGTGCACAAAAAAATCAGTAGCCCCACTGCCGACCACTGTGGAGGTGGCAACCAGCACGGCGCGGCGAACCAGGTCCGGGCGACGCGCCGCCGCCGAGAGCACTACGGTGCCACCGAGAGAAAAACCCAGGCATCGCGCTGGCCCACTGACCCGCTCCAGAAACGCCAGCAAATCGTCCGCGAGTTGTTTCAGGGTGCCCTGAGCCTGTCCGATGCCTGAGCGGCCATGGCCCCGCAAATCCAGAGCAAAGGTCTGCCAGTTAGCCAAGTCATGCTGGAGATAAGAGTGAGTGTCGTAATTAACGAGGTATTAGTCATTATTAATTAAATCGAAATTATCGTAATTATCGAGGCATTAGGTAGTAAATTATTTAGTAATATGGTACTTTTTAGACTGAAAGATGCCGTAGACAAAGTTTTAAGAGAAGAAAAGTGTTGATTTAGAAAAGGTAGAGAATGTGTCGACCAAATTTTTACTCTTAGGTTAATAATTGAGATTCGCCTTAGTTGTCAAATGTCTTTGGTTCTCAGTTTTATAGATTATGAGCAAGTGTTTAATTTTGTTGATAGAAGAGCTTTAGCAAAGGTCTTATCCTTATATGGTATACCAGACAATCACTTTATTGCTATGTACAAGAATAATACTGCTGTGGTTAAGGTAGGAAATAAGGTTAGCAGCTGGTTTTGTATTAAATCCAGAGTTAAGCTTGGTTGTGTTCTATCCCTCTTTATATGGATCATTTTGACGGACTTTGTCTTAAAGAGCACAGGAAAGGCAATACAAGACCACAGAATCAAATGGGGAAGAAAAACTCTCCTGGACTTGAATTATGCTGATGATTTTAGCATCCTTGATGAAAGTGTGAGCAAAATGAATGAACTTTTAGAGGTTTTGCAAGTTCAAGGTGCTAGAATAGGGTTGAAAATTAATGTTAAGTAGACTAAGTCACTAAGGCTAGGAACAAGTGAAGATGAAAAGGTGACATTGGTTAACGAATAGATTGATCAGGTGGGCAGCTTCACTTACTTTGGTAGTATTATTAGTAAACGCAGTGGGAGCAGTGAAGATGTTAGATGTGGAATAGCCAAGGCTCAGGGTGTTTTTTCACAACTAAAAGAAAGTTTGGAAGAATAGGAAGATAAGTCTGCAAACCAAGATTAGAATATTTGAAGGTAAAGTGATGACAGTGGTCAAATATGGCTCTTAAGCATGGGCACTCCGAAAAGCGGATGAAGATTTACTTAATGTTTTCCAGAGAAATCGCCTACGGATTGATCTGGGTACCCGGCTGACTGACCGTATTTCAAACAGTAGGCTGTACGAAAAATATGGCCCAATCCCTCTTTCAACGGTTATAATGAAACAAAGGCTGATATGGCTAGGGGACGTTCTTTGGGTGAAGGATGCCATAATTCAAATATAAACCAAAAGAAGGTAAACCTGGAGTAAGCCATTGTAACCGTCGTAACTGTCATAAGCCATCCTTCCTTAAATCAAAAGAATGTTAACCAAATGTAAAGCAAATAGTGCAAATCAAAAGATGCAAGTCAAAAGGATGCTTGCAGTTAAACGCAAAAAAAAGACTGTAAACCAAAAGTTAATAGATTAAACCGTTGTAACCGTCGAAAATCGTAGTGCCTGGATCCAAAAGAAGGTTAAAAACAAATGTAAACCAAAACTATAGACCAAAAGAATGGTTAATATTCATACGTAAACCAAAAGATATTAGAGTAAAGTGTCGTGCCTAAAAACAAAAGAATTTGTACCACGTTTACATAATTTTACAAATTAGCAAAGTTTTAAGCCTTTGGTAGTAGCTACTTTTTACAAGATTCTAGCAAGGAAACCTCAGTCAAAAAATATTACCAAAACTTCTGATAAATAATCAAATCACCGATTGACACGGGCGTACAAACTTCTACTCTGCCTCGTTTTGTTTAGTGGTTAGTAGTGCGGTCTTATTCCCGAGAATAATATGAAAAATTCAGCAAAACTTCAGCTCCAATATTAAGCAAAATTATTACCACTGCAACTGATAACTCATCATATTACTGGTCACCACAAGCCAACACCTCTTCTCTACCTCGCACTGTTTAAAAATTATTTACACGGCCTGAGTTCAAAGAATAATATATAAATTCAGCAAAACTTAAATTTCAGACTGGAGCAAAATCATTCACACTGTTACTGATAGCTCCCCATTCCACCAATCCCCACAGGCCTAGACGGTGATACAGACTTCTTCTACATCCCACTCTATTTTAGAAGTTACTAATCCGGTTTCTTTTTCAAGAATAATATCCAAATTTCAGCAAAACTTCAGTTTCAAACTAGAATAAAAATTAATACCACTGTTACTGATAACTCCTCATACCACAAATCACAACAGGCGTAGACGGTCATACACACTTTTTCTACATCCTACTCTATTTTGGAAGTTACTAATTCGGTCTCATTTTGGAGAATGATACATAAAATTCAGGAAAACTTCAGCCAGAATTATTACCAGTCCTACTGATAATTCACCGAACTACCGATCTTACCTAGACCCCAGTCTAGTTGGTGTGGGCACTTCTTCTTTTGTAGTAATGCTAAAGCCAAGGTTCGAACCCGGAACATCTCAAACCTAGAACCTGAAACATAACGCTTTACCAACTCGGCTATTTTGGCTTGAATACATTTATTTTTTTTAGTTTTTTCTTTTTTCCTTTTATTTTTTTTTAGTTTTCTTTTTCTCCTTTATTTTTCAGTTTTTTTCCTTACCGCAATATTCTCAAAATATGTATGTCTGCGATTCAACTGTTTCATTTGTTTCTTACCGTACCAGAGTATAAGCATTTATAAGCCAGTAATATTGTTCCAAAATCCGAAAACAGAACTGTATTCTCCAGATGATTTCTTCATTATCTGCCAAGTTCATCCCAATCTGAAAAGGTAAAAAAAACAATGAGCGTTGAGAATGAGTTTAAAATTTCTAGCTTTAAATCAAGAAGAAAAATTCGAAATATGGACAGTATTTTCTTTCAGGGGAACAGGATTTCTCAAAAACTTAAACCTTTCTGATGATATGAAAGTTATCTGGTGCTGTCTGCAGCTGTCTTTGCGCTTCTCTTTTTCTCTATAAAAATAAAAACTTAAATCCCGACCGGCATTAAGCCTCTGATTTTCCTTTTAAAGCAATTTATGAATTTTTAGAATTTTGCTAGAGCTCATACCATGTGAGCTCTTGGCTCTTCCGACCTCGTCACGAGTGCCATATGAGCTCTTAGCTCTTGTTTTTGTCTTTTTTTTTTCATGTAATTGGATGGAGTCAATATTTACATTATAAGCTACACTGTTTTTATGGCACAACTGGGAAGCCTAAAACATAGTTATTGATACTTTTAAATTAATTGACTTCTCAGAATTTTAAAATGATTTCAAATTCATCCTCTTCGGGGTAAAGTCATAGTTTGGTGCCTTAAAACAGCAGAAAACAAGACTTTCCTCGGACTAACTCACGATATCTAGGTTTTAAAGCGGTACAATATGAGCATTAGATTTGAGCTCCAAAGACGAGTGCTCTTTTTGGCGGTGTCTGGTGCTGTCTTTGCGCTTCTCTTTTTCTCTATAAAAATTAAAATTCAGTTTATTACGATGACTTCATATACCGCTGCAACAGAATTATCGGTTTTCCTGGTGCACGAATGGTGGGGCCTCAACGATCAGATCAAGTCGGTGGCCGCGGCCCTCGCCGAAGAGGGCTACGCGGCGCTGGCGGTCGACCTCTACGACGGCAAGGTCGCGACCGAGCGGGACGACGCCCGCGCCTATATGGAGCAGGTGGACCCGGCGGCGGCCACCGACACCCTGGTCAGCTGGATCGACTGGCTGCGGGCCCACGAGAAGACCAGCGCCAAGCTGGGCACGGTCGGCTGGTGTTTCGGCGGCGGCTGGTCCCTGAGCGCCTCGACCGCGGCCGCGGTGGACGCCACGGTGGTCTACTACGGTCGGGTCAACCATCCGGCCGACGAGCTGGCCAAGCTCCAGGGACCGGTGCTCGGTCACTTCGCCACCAACGACCAGTGGATCAACCAGGACATGGTCGGCGGTTTCGAGCAAGCCATGGCCAAGGCCGGCAAGTCGCTCGAGGCCCATTGGTACGAAGCCGAGCACGCCTTCGCCAACCCCAGCGGCGGCCGCTACGACCAGGAGGACGCGGATCTCGCCTGGCGCCGTACCCTGGCGTTCTACGCCGAGCATCTGGGGTAGTACTGGAACTTCAGGCCCGCTTCCGGCCGCGTCCAGGGGCCGGCTGATCTTCGTCGAAGAGCTCGGCCAGCTTTTCCAGCATGGTGCCGCCGAGCTGTTCGGCGTCGACGATGGTGACCGCCCGGTTGTAGTAGCGGGTCACGTCATGGCCGATGCCGATGGCGATCAGCTCGACCGGCGAGCGGGTCTCGATGTAGTCGATCACGTCGCGCAGGTGGCGTTCCAGGTAGTTGCCCGGATTGACCGACAGGGTCGAATCGTCCACTGGCGCGCCATCGGAGATGACCATCAGGATCCGGCGTTGCTCGGGGCGCCCGATCAGGCGGTTGTGGGCCCAAAGCAGGGCCTCGCCGTCGATGTTCTCCTTCAAGATGCCCTCGCGCAGCATCAGGCCGAGGCTCTTGCGCGCCCGCCGCCAGGGGGCATCGGCCGGCTTGTAGACGATATGGCGCAGGTCGTTCAGGCGCCCGGGACCGGCCGGCTTGCCCATGGCGATCCAGCGCTCGCGCGACTGCCCGCCCTTCCACATGCGCGTGGTAAAGCCGAGGATCTCGACCATTCGGCCCGCTCGCCACCCTGCGGCGAATAGATGACGATGCTTTCAGCCTGTGCGGCGGCTAATGCCAAGAGAAGGGCTGCCGCGGCAGCCAATCCTGACAATGATGAAAATCCAATGCTCATGCTGTGCCTCCCTTTCAGGTGCTTGGGGAAAACGGATGATTCCGGTTTCTACCGCGCCTCTGTGACAAGTTAATTACATTGCGTAATTTAATTTTCTGATCCATCTGTTGTCAATGGACTTGCGTCAAAGTGTCTGGGAGGAAGATGCGCCAGCTGTCGCTGAACGAAAAAAGACTGATCGAACTGGTCGCCTCGGGAGGCGCCGTGGCGCGTGTCGACCTGGCACGCCTTTCCGGCATGACCGGTGCGTCCGTCACGCGCCTGATTTCCGGATTGCTGGATCTTGGTATCCTGGCGGAGGAAACCGACCGTCAAGGACGGGCTGGCCAGCCGAAACGGCTGCTGTCGCTGGCCGGCGGCAGCTATTATTCCGCCGGTCTGATCTTTTCCTTGCGACGCATGGAAATCGCCATTCTCGATCTGACCGGGCGTCTGGCGGCGACCCGCAGCATCGACATTGTCGACCAGTCAGCCGCCGGCGTGGCCGAGGCAGCGCGCGCGGCCATCCACGACATGCGGGCGCGCCATCGGATTGGCCGCGACCGTCTGGTCGGCGTCGGCTGTGCGCTGCCGGGCAATTTCGGCACTTTTGAAAAGGACCTGAAAGCCCACGAACTGTTTTCCGATTTCGATGAGGGCCGAACCTTCAAGGCCTTTACCGATGTGTTCGAGATGCCGTTCCACTTCGAAAATGATGGCTCGGCGGCGGCACTCGGGGAGCATGTATTCGGCCGTCTGGAGGATGATGGGCCATCGATGTTTTTCATCCACATTGGACACGGCGTCGGTGGCGGTGCGGTGATCGACGGCCGGCTGTTTCGCGGCGTGCACGGCAATGCCTGCCTCCCTGGCGTGCTGTTTCCCTATGCCGCACCGAGGCCGTCAGGCCAGGATCTCATCAATTGCCTAGCGGCCGGCGGCATTGAACTTGAGGATTTCGATCACCTCGACCGGGTTGGCGAGAAGGGGCAGGCGTTGATCGACGACTGGATCGGCCGGGCCGGCGTAGCCTGAATCAAGGAAACCGAAAGGCGGAAATAATTGATTTGCACAAAATTCCTAAAGCTACCAGTCGTACCTGAAAAAATGGGCGCATATTTACTATAAACAAGTGAGGGTACGACGACCAGAACTCCTAGGAAATCTGGGACAATCCAAGTACCATGTTCTGTTTCTTAGAAAGTTTTTAAATTTCCATAATTCCTATAAACCAAAGAAAAGAGAATGTAGGCTAAGCCTATTTACACACTTTAAGATTTACGTAAACATATTCCACTGTTTATACTCTTATATAGAATAAAAACCTCAAATGTGTGATCCTGTTGTTCCAGGGTCATATTTTACGGCCTAAATCAAACAAAGAAATAAGTTGTCTTTTGAATTCAATGAACATTTAAATTCCCAGTCGCTTTAAATAAGAATTCCATGAAATCCAAGAGAATCTTTTTTCCAGATGTAAACGAGTGCCTTGAAGTGGGATTTTGCTCACAGATTTGCATAAACGAGAAGGGATCCTTCAAATGTGATTGCGTCGATGGATACAAAAAGGATCCTAATGATAAAAGAAAGTGCAAGGCCATTGAAGGACATGCCTCGTTATTAGTCGCACATAAAGTGGACATTAGAAAGATATCTTTGGACAGACAAGACATGACACAGTTGGTAAATGACACGAAAAGTGTAACCGCTATTGATTATGACTTCAAAATGGGCAAGCTCTATTGGTCAGATTCTCAGACAGACAGTATATACAGGTATCTTAGTTTCTGTTTGGACGTATCCTATTATCTATCATCTAAGTGTCATATTTACAATGTTTATATTTTATTCTATTTCCCTGTGCTGTATTATTTTCTTAGGTATTAAGCACATTGTGTTCTATTCTGTTTGAACGGTTCCGGGAAAAGGGAATTTTTTTTTTCCAAAAATGGAATCGAAAGATTTTATGTAATATATAATATACGAAAGCACCCTCGATGTAAAAAAAAATCACAAACAGGCAAACCAAACCAAACAAGCAGTTTATTAGCAATTTTTTGCAGGTTTTCGTTTGCATCTATGTTGTGAGCCCCGTTTGAGCTTCAGTTTGATGTTGTATGTATTATAGACTTGAGCCTGTACTCAGTTCGGTGACTATGATTTGAGTTACATCTGAAATTATCATATCCTTATACTCTGAACTTTGACCTCCGTGAATAGAATATACTGCCATTTTGTTATCCAACTTACATTTTTGAATTAAATCTGAAATTTTGGATACTTGATCATCGATTAACGCATTAAGTGGATACACAAGTAATGTGAAAACTCCTGGTGTTGGGTTTTCTGAAATTCTTTGTAAAATTGGAATTGCAAATGCCTCTGTTTTTCCAGAACCTGTCGGTGCCGAAATTATAGTGTTATCTCCTTTTAGAATTGCTCTGATTGATTCTTCTTGAAATGGTAACACTCCTGAAAATCCATACTTTTCTAACCCTTTGATGATGTTTTCAGATAATACATCTTTTAGATTTTCAATTGGAATTTTCTCAGCCTCTGGAGAAATTAATCTCTCATAATGAATTAACGCAAGTGATTCTTCTTTCTGTCCTTGAATTATTTCTCGAATAATTGAATCATTATCAATTAATGATTTTGGGATTTTTGAAATATCATACAATATCTCTTGTGGTAATGATATTTTGTTTTCAGATTCTTTTGGTTTTGGTTTGGCATATTTTTTAATTTCATCTGGATAATACCCTATTCCTGATTCTATTGGACCTTCACACCTATGTGGTTCATCTGTTCTTGCATCTATGGGGATGAATTTTCCACTATCTGACTTGAATCCTTCATCCCAGTAAATCTCTGCACCGCAGCCTTTGGAGCATTGTTTTGTTCGTCCTGAATAGTTTACTCCATATGTTGGGGTCTTTATCATGATCTTTTCTGGATTACATTTGGGACAAACCCACGGTCCACCTACATCTTCATAGCTTTGTACAAGCCTCGAATCACAATTGGAACAAAACTTCATGAATAAATTTAAGATGAAATTACTATTAATGAACCGATAAGAAACAAAAATTTTACATTAATTTTGATTTTCTATCTCCAAAATTGACATCTTATAGATTCTGCATGCTCATTGTCCAGAATTAATAAAAACTTTAGAATTTGACATTGCTATCATTTCTGCCATTTCAATTGGTATTTCTTCTTTTTTTGAGATTTGCAGTATTTCTTCTTGATGTTCTTTTTTCAAATGTACTTGAAATTCTTGTTCTTCGGATGAAGAAAATTATATGTATTCGGAGTTTGGGGGGAAGGGGGGGGGGTTCAAAACTGGTCAAAAACTCTTTGTTTCTAACTAGTTACATTTTGAGGTAAAGTAGTCTTATAAAATTTACACAGGGGAGGCTGGGGCTTGTCTGATAAAAGACATTATGTCTATCTTAGTATTTGAAATAATATGTCTGGAATATCTTTGGAAGTGGCTTGAGGGATAGAATTTAAACTTTCAGGCACTGTTGGTGAAATGAAGAGGGAAAGTTGGGCAAGGGAAATTTACATTTAGTCTTTGGTGGGGGGGGGGAGGAAGGGCTGATATAAAGAAAGTTTTTGCACAATAAGCTCACACGAGACTTATAATTTAGGCACGGTTAAGTAGCTAGATAAATCAGAAAACACGCTGCCAGGTTGGCACAATGACGCAGGTGCAAGATCTGAGAAACTGCTTAGGATGTCAAATTGAAACTTTTAGGGAATCTTAGGTGGAAGGGGAAGTGGGAACTCAATTGCGGCTTTGGGGAAAGGGTAGAGCTATATTGAAAGACAACATATGGATCCAAAATATCAAAATAACATAGCTGAAATATCTTGGGAAACGAAATTAAGGGCTTAAGAGGTTCAGTTGAAGCTTTGGCAAGTGTGGGACGAGGGTGGGGGGTCTTATGCATGTTTGAACTTTTTCTTGTTTAAATTTTAGCTTGGAGATTTTGACTTATCAAGGAGAATCTAAGGAATCTTTGGTTCTATTGAATCTTTGTGCGAAATATTCTTTTTTTTGTGCTGATTTGATTAAATTTTCAGGCCATGAAGACATTTCAGTAAAAATAAAGAACCAAGGGAACTTGGTTAAAAACAGGTTAAAAACAAGTCTGGTTGCAATTATTTTTAACATCGTTTTTTTATTCTGATTTTTTTTTATCGAAAAAAAAATAATTTCTAATAAATGAGTCCCCACTGTAATATTTTGAACGTAACAAGCACTGAACTAAAATATCACGATAAGATTCTTATAAAAGGCTGATCAATATTTATTTATATTCAAGGTTTTAACAGCATAGGGGTAAAGGTGGCTTCAGCCCTTTGGAAAGCGGAAAATATTGCAGGCTTTAATGCATTTGGATAAAATTCTCGTAACATCATTAATGTTGGTCCAATGTGAGCAAGTTTCCCTGTGCTAGTTTGACAGATTTGCAGTTTTCTGGCTTAGATCCTTTTCGAATCGATTTTCCGCATATAAGAGTAGTGAAGGTCTTATTTATAACTGGCAAATCTTGGAAGTTCCACAAAAGACTTTTATCCATTTGCCTACCTGGCTACCTATGATCGCATTTAGAAAAAACGGAAGTCGTTTTGGGTTAAAAATAAGAGTCATTTTCCCAGAATTTTATGGGAAAGCAAAAAACAGATAAAGCACCTATGCTTTCAATTTACATCTGTTTTCACGTTGGGGGGTAGTCAGTGTTTAAATTTATTCATGCAGCCGATATACATTTGGATAGCCCTCTGTGTGGTCTTTCCCGTTATGAATCAGCTCCGGCAGAGTCCATTCGTGATGCTTGCCGAAAGGCCTTCGAGAGCCTAGTTGATCTTGCCATTGAAGAGAAGGTTGCATTCGTATTATTAGCGGGCGATCTATATGACGGAGATTGGAAGGACTACAGTACCGGCATTTTCCTCAGCCAACAAATAGGCCGTTTAGGAAAACTAAATATATCAGTTTTCGCCGTGGCCGGAAATCACGACGCGGCCAACCGAATGACCAAGGCTCTGGCTAGCCCTGCCAATATGAAAATTTTATCCTCTCGAAGAGTTGAAACAATTAGGCTAGACGATTTAGATGTGGCCATTCATGGTCAAAGCTTTGGGAACCAACATGTTATGGAAAACCTGGCGATGGGATTCCCAATCGCGGAAAAAGGCTTAATAAATAT
>JAAAKM020073195.1:121925936-121942422 GCA_010016025.2 Alatinidae sp. Z8VKAUB7J3 | reverse complement strand
CCTACTTCATACAAGTCTCAATGGGAGAGAAGGACATGCGGATTATGCTCCCTGTACATTGGATGATCTCCTATCAAAGAGTTACCACTACTGGGCTTTGGGGCATGTTCACAAACAAGAATTTGTATCTGAAGACCCATGGATCGTGTTTCCCGGATGCATTCAAGGACGCCATATCCGCGAAACCGGTGCCAAGGGCTGTGTTCTGGTAACGGTCGAAGGTGGTGAGATTACCGAGGTTGAATCAATTCCATTAGATGTCTTTCGCTGGATTCATTGCATCGTCGATTTAACAGATGTTAAAGATATGCGTGAAATCCTCAGTTATTTTTCTGATCAATTTGGAATGAATATTAAAATAAATTATTTGATGCAGGTATAAGAAGGAAAATCAATACCGATAACTTACAAATAAAATTGTAAATAAAAGGTGAGTAGCCCTTAGACGATTTGTGATAAGTATAACTTTAAATGAGGTAACTTCACTGACAACGGTTTTAGCGAGTTTTCAGTACCAATCTGTAAGTGACCTGAAGAAGCCCTTTTGATGAAACGATGTCAGTAAAGTTTCCTCATTTGGCGTTTTACCTATCATAGGCTGTAACTTATCATACATAAAAAGTTTTAACAAACTTTTGCTTTAGAATTAGTTGCCTTCGTTTATTTCATGTTTGTGTTATTACCTGATTTAATTTACTGATATGAACACCATGAGGGCTAGATTGAATTACGTGCTTGTATAAATGTAACTGTTTATAAAATATTTTTGGAACAAAGAAACCTAGGTTTGATCAATATTAAATTCCGAAAAGGTAAATTGCATTGGTAGATTGCATTGTAATGGTAATTTATTATTTTGATTGTTTATCAATCATCCAGTCAATTATTGTATATTTATCAAATAGTGGAAAACTTATAAAAGAGAGCTACAGTGGACATAACATTTTCATATACAATATTATGCATGCTATAAAAATGTCAGTCTGTCATAAATTGCTTATGGTACCTTAACTTTTTGTACAAAACTCTAATTTGCATTAATTAGTTAACTCAATTTTGTTTTAAAAGTTAAGGGAAATTTGTACTCCTTAGAGAAGAAAAAAACCCCACAGGTTGATATTTGACACAACAACGACAAAATAGTTTCATATTATTTATATCATTGTCAAGAGAAGCTTTAAGATTTTGAGTTTCAGAGAAACAATTTTAGGGGCAACATAGAACGGTAAGTATACTAATTTAAATGTCTGATTCTTAGGTTAAATTACAATAAAATCTTATTAAGATATTTTATCTTTCAAAGTATAAGTTATTTTAACATTTAAAAATTGAGGGATCAATTGAGGGATTTCTTTGTTTCTCTAGCTTATGGACTAAAATTTGAATATTGCACGAAATAGCGAAAACATTGTGTACTTAAAAGCTTTTTTCGTCTGACACTCCTCAGAGTACTGCCTTTTACTACTTTGCTATCTGGCCGTTTGTCGTTCGGCTTAAGCCTTGGGCAGAATTTCAGTACTGGTTGCCAAAGAGCCGCATAGCTGGCTATGCCATATATTTGCTGATTCCCATTTTGGCAATTGCCTTACTTCTCTACTTAGCAACCAAATTTCAGTTTGAGTGGTGAACTGAGAAGCCCCGGTCATTCGGTCTTGATCAAGTTATGATTGGGAGACCTAATCTGGAAACGATGCGATGAGGCAGATTTTGCTTGGGTTCTTTTTAACCTGTGCTACATCGGCAATGGCTGAATGCAATGCAAAGCGCGTTGAGTATCGTGCCGTCATCAGAGTCATCGATGATATCAGTCACCTGGAACTAAGGATTCCAGAAGAAACTGACTCAATGCGAGGGAACTGATTCGCCGGGACAAACCCTAAACGAGTGCATAGACAGATGTAATCCCTTCCTAGAGTTTTTTGATACACCGCTTGATACGGAAGATACCGCGGCGGAGGCAGCTGAGGCAATTGGAGAGTTTATTAGTGGGTTATTTGGCAGGAGCTAAGGACTGATCTTCATGAATACAGTAACAAAATTGAAAAATTTGCTATTGCTTGATTTTTGTTTGATAGCATTCTTCGTAGGAGGCTTACTCACAATTAGAGGAAGCACTAATCCCGCTGTGCTCAGCTTTTTCCTTTTTGCTGCCATCCAAATTTTTTACTTTTTGCAACCGCGATGGCACAAACGAGGTCTTTCGCTAGTGTTTCTTGCGCTGACTTTGCTGGTTTCCCTATATTGTTTTGTTGTCACTGTATTGATGGTGATTCAACAAATAGTTGGAAACGTGAATCACGATCAAGCCATTTGGCAAACAGTATTTTCTTTTTGTGTGTTGGTTGTCTTAACGGTAACGAGCTTCCATTATTTTAAGTGGTGGCAGTACCGGGCCTAAAATTCAATCGGGTTAGTGGAGCACAACAGTTAACGTGGTATCGAACACCAACAAAATTCGAACTTGAGATTCTCAAGTGGGTCTTCACCCCTCTTGTTGGGTTTGTTTTAGTTACTTATTTGCACAATATGAGACAAGGGCAGTTCGCTTGCGCTAAACAGTGTGATTCGAAGGGGTTCGAGTCATAGGTTATAAAAATTAGGACCAGATTTACAAAAAAAACTGGGGGGAAATAAGTGCTGAGTTTGTCCCCTTTAGTTCATAAGAAGCATGGTGTCTTAAAGGGTTGCTTTTTTACCGGGCTAATTCATATGGAAGGCGTGGTCGTACAAACTTCGAACATGGCTAATTCGATTAGATATTTGAAGTGCTAGTGCTCTTTTTAAGGATTAAAAGTGGTTACAAGGCAATTAGCCTCCTTTCTTGCATCATTTGCCCCTTTACCACCTCCAAGACACCGGATCAAAGTTCAAAATAGTCAAAAGATCTATTGATTATGCGTTCTGAGTCGACGTGACCCACACACGGGTCCTAAAGTATGAAAACTGCCTATTGGTTACAAATAGGTTTTATAGTGGAAAAACCGTAGTGAATCGCAAGTTCTTGGACACTAATACATAAACAAAAACGTTTGGGGGATAGGCCCAGAATCCGAGCCCCAACAATTAGCCGAAACTCTTGTTTTTGGTTGGCTTCTACTATACTTATAAGTCATACTTGTAAATCTATACATAAATCTATACTTGTACGTCATTGGGCCCCAGTGCAGAGAAAAAAAACAACAACAAAAAACATTACTTCGCCTGGAAATAGGACAAGAATAAGGACCAGTAAAGGATTTCACAAAAAATTATACCTTACAACCCTACATCCCAGGGTCAACGGGACAATAATATACAAAATGAGCGAGGCTCTCCAAATATAGACCCAAAAAGGGGTCAAAACTTTGTTTTAATCGGCTTGTAACTTATTTCTTCTAGTCCTTAGGTCTTCCGGGGATCGTTCCGGGACGAAGGAGGCTTTAAATTTTTGTGGTAGAGGGAAGGCACTAGAAGGCCCGAAAATGGGGGAAAAGCCTCTGTTTATGATCGGCTTGGGACTTGCACCTACACGGCTTGGGGGATATTTTAGATTGATGGCAAGATTCCCCTTAAAGAGAGCTGAAAAATTTCTATTTTGTCTTTGAGGCAGTTGGCACAAAGATCCTTGGACATACAACCAAAAAGTATCCGTTACGGTTAAGTTACGTTTTTTATTGTATGTATTTTATAAAAGTGCTTTATTTTATTTTGTGTGGCCCACTACAAGCCAAGCTTCTTAGACAAGATGCTGGTGGAGTCACGTCAGAGGAACTGAGGACATTGATGGTCGACAGGGCAGTTTGGAAAAGTCATGTGGTCGCTCACCTGAAAGCGACCAAGTAAGTAAGTAATACCTTGAGCAATCGATGAGATATGCACTTTCAAACTTTAAATCATACCTATCAAAACCTTGTTAAATGAACCCAGTTCATAATTTTATGAACAGAGCAAAATTAACAGTGTTTCCTTAAGGCCTTTTACAAATTCAAACTGCCGTTTCTCGCAATTGATATGAGATTTGAACGCAATATTTTGCATACGGGCATTCTGTGGCAGGGTTAACACTGTCATCTAGTTAAAATTGCGATTCCTCGAAAAAAGTTTTTTGTGACGTCATCACTTTAGTACTCTATTGCGTTCATTCCTCTCCCATGGCACCAAATATAGTGTTACTCATTGGCTTGTTAAATAGCCTGGATGTCTCAACTGCCTTAATGCGTTTTATTTTGAATTTAGAATTGAACATGAAAAGGATATGCACTCTTTTCTCAAAAAGACGTGACCTTTTGCACTATGAAACGCGTGCGTGAAGTGTGACCGTTAAATCATGCGTAAAAATCACGCAAAACGCAAAGTTGGAAAGTCTTGTGTCATCATGTATGCAGCAGAACCGTGTCATGTGACGAAGTCACAAAAGTATCCCTCTTGCCTTGCACTACGATGTGGCTCAGGGAAGCTTGGAGGCCGTCGTGCCCTAAACGGTACAAGTCTACGGTGCTACTTCAGTAAGAGATGCCATGGAGGGGGCTGAGGGGGGCTAAGTCTCTTCTTAAAAATTTGGAAAATGTTGGGGGCTGAGCCCTCCTTTCAACATTTAGTTTTCGGTTAATGTTACTTGAAATTTTATTCATTTTGTGAATTGTTTGATAACGGTTATTATAAAGTTGGGTTGAACATTTTTCAGCAGTGTGTATATTTGCCCTTAATCCAAAATTATATCTTGCGTAGCAGCGTAGAGGAGAATAATAGTGGGCGTGGCATTTGCTGATCATCACACAGTCCCCCCCCCCCCCCCCCTGACTTTTTTGGGCGGCACCCCTGGCTTTAGTGCCAATTAATTTTTTCGGCAGGTTGTATTTGGCCCCTTCGCGATTCACCACTCCTTGTGTAAATTAGAAATAGCTGACTCTTCACTGAAACGATCAAGCTTTCCCCCTCGCTGCTGCTCGACGCCATTTCAAATGAAAACTCACCCTCGTTCTCTATCGTTCCGACGCGTTACGGGGCAGCAAAGATTTTTTCCATCGGGGAAATCAGCATTGGCAGCAGCATTGGGCCTCAGGTGCGTCACATTACGCATACCTTCTATTGGGCGCGTCGCAAAAAACGCTTCTAGTGTGAATTCAGCTTAATGGTTGAGATTTGCTACAGGCTGGAGGCTCACTGAAAGCAACTTTCAGGCTCTAAATGATATTATTTCTCTTTATCTCATGAAGAAATGACCTACCTCTTTAATAATTGTGACTTTGTTATTAATTTTATTAGTATACATAAATCACATTTGTCAATTTTCATGAAGCTAATAATATGTTTATGTATAACGGGAATGTACCCATAAAGTTAACGTGGTTAATAGGGGTAGTGAAATCCTATCTATCTTTTTCTTCTTTACTATAACTTATATTTATGTAGGAATCTGTTAGACATTGAACTGATAAGAACTCTGTTCAACTATAATTTGTTTATTTCTCCTAATATACAATTACAAGAACATTTCTTTAAGGGTGCATCTACAGTAGACAGATGTTATACAATACTTTATAAGACGATAACTAACAGTTTATAATAGTTGACTCGTAGAAATTAATGATGTGAATCCCATGGGACTTAATATGAGTACTAATGATTGTATTACTTTCTTACAATGTACATTTGAGAAAATGTCTAAAACTTTTCTTTCTGCATCAGTATAAATTTATTATTCGATTGCAAAGGAAGCATGATAGATATGAAGTATGTAATGCATTGCTTGAGTTATGTCAACTTTGGGAAAGGCTGGGTGAACAAAGTAATTTTAAAATAGACAAGAGCATAAGGTCTACTTTGTTTCTTCTAGGCAGCAGTGTCAATTTGTGTTGGGACTGGAAGTTACTCCGACCCTGATGATGTTCCTGGATTAGCCCATTTATTGGAGCATAGTAGGTTTATTGCCACATGCCTTTGATATCAATGCCTTTCTATATAATATATATGTACATTTCCTTATGCTTTGAGGGACATGGCCCGGCCCGTAGCACAAGGGGAGACGAGGCGGGCTGTGGCCAATAGAAGTATAACATGTCTCTCCATAATAAATACTATTTTCTCAAGTTTCGTAAACAATTCTAATGATGTCACTACCGTATCTCAAGAGTGATTACAGCAAATGTATGAAAGTAAGTTAGTTAAACGCAACTTAACATACACAATAGACTATATCCACGTCTAACAGTTACAAGACATATCTAAAAAAAGGAAAATTGAGCCTTAACGATAGAAAACAAAGGAAGAACAAAAGGAGAAAAGAAGAGAACAAAAGAAGCACAAAAGAAGCACAAAGGAAGAATAAAGGAAGCACAAAAGAAGAACAAATGAAGAACAAAAGAAGAACAAAGACTGTAAAGAAACCGGTTGTGGATCGCAACTGTAAATAACCAAGAAACTATTGCTCATTGCACGGCAACTAAAGCTGCGTGTCTACTTTAAGCAATTTTATATTCCAGCCTTTCCCGCCTATTCGAGAATATTTTCCCGGCCATTTTTCTTCCAAAAAGAAATATTATTCAGCATAGTCAGCAAAAACAAATTTTCTGGTACACCTTTATTGACATTGATGCTTTTCCAATAAAGCTCTGTTCTTACTGTACATACGAACACTTCATACAAATCAAGGGTTGAAAATCAGCTGTAAACTTGAAAAAATACCATTTCATGTAACACAAACTAGTCCGGAAGTCATTGGGAAATTTGTATCAATTGCCATCAATTTCGACTTTCACTTCTACGGATGTTTCAACCCCGGCATAGCTGCGAACGCAAACGTAGGTCCCTGCTGCATTTCGATCTACATTTTTGAACATTAGCTTTGCAAACGCATAAGGTCCTGATGTTCCAGTAGATGCGAAATGATGTACCATTGATTCGTTAACCTGCAACAGCAAAGGATATCATTCCAAAGTGATAAAATCAGATGAAAGTTAAAGCATGACATTGAAACATTATAAAACGAGCATACTAAAATTAAATTCAGCTAATTAAACAACTTTGCTCTTGGGATTCTCGTAGCAGATGGGAATCGTCATTCTAAGTGCCTTGTACTAAAGATGTAATTACTTAAAAAGGCTAAACAGAAACTATAATGCATATCATTAATTGGAAATGGGGAATCCTTTTCTGGAAAGAACGACAGATGTAATTGTTTTAAGTACGAATGTCGTTGTTGAACCAGGAAAGCCGATTTCAAGCCTCAAAGCCCTGGGCAAACAGCAGTACGAACAGTTTGTGAAGGAACGCCTCGTTGAATGCTCCAAACCAATAACAGCTCCGTTGGTCAAGAATTGCATTGCCATATTTGGGGGGTCTAAGAAGAAAAGACCAACCGCAGCGAAAACTCAGCTCAGCGCCGCTAGAAATGATGTATCACTGTTTGGAGCACTTTACGTGGGCTGTGTTGCTCGAGGAGGCGACATGGACGCCTTCTTCAAACACAAAACAGTCAATATCCACCAGCTTTGACGTCTGATGGCCAGATTTGTGTTGGCAACAAAGCCGAACTTTTAGATGCCTGAATCAGCTTAATCCCAGCTGCTGAGGTTAACGCTCAAAATGTTAAAGCCAAACTGATAGACGGAGCTGCTCTGGTGCAAATTTTGAATCCAGGGAATTCGAAGACCTTCGGAAAGTATGCCAAATAAGTGTTTTTTCCCCTGATAGAGTATCAGCTCAAATATGTCGAGAGACTTGACCTCGTATTCAATGTTTACACATAGGATAGTCCAAAGTCGCCAGTCAGAAGTCTTATAAGAGGCAAGGGTTCACGACAAAAAGTTGTTCCGAACACACAAATCCCATTTAAGTGGAAATAATTCCTGCAAGCAGATGCAAACAAAACACACTTGTTTAACCTGCTGTCCCACGCAGTCGTGGAAAGGTCTCCGACGTCAAAACGAGTATAATGCACAACTAGAAACACGTGCATAGCTAACCGGGCATTCGTAGAGCAGAGCCTCATCCAGTTATGTCCACACGAAGAGGCTGACACCCGTGTTTCACGCTTGTGATGCAGTCTTAAAAGGACATGCGTTGATTCTCATACGAACGGTGGACACAGACCTGATTCTGATTGCGACCTCGTGCTTTGATCACATTGTCATATCCGAACTATTTATTGCGTTTAGTGTCGACACCAACCTAAAGTACGTTCCCATTCACAAAATAGCTCGAACGCCCGGGCCGACGAAATCACAGGCGTTCTTCCACACGTTTACAGGATGTGATTCCGTTTCTTCATAGATGTTTAGCACATTTAATGTATGATAAGTGTGGTGATCGGCTACCGGATCCATATGTTCTCAAGAATTGGGAAAATGACCCTAGATGCTGGCCTGATTTGAGCTTTGGTGACATCTACATTTACCTCATCAATACATCCGGTGTTTACACGAAGGAATCTCTCAAGACTTATAAATTGCTAGAAGCATATCAGTACTTCATCAGCGGTCATGTTCCACCATTATTATATCATGGAGTTGCAGAGAGGTAAAGTTAAAATCATTTGTTCTCAACGGATTACTGATAAGCCTCATGAAGCTTGGGTTTACCTTCATAAGAAGGGCTCATCAGTTAATTGTGCTCATTGCTCTTGTATGGCAGGGTGAGTTCATTACATTCTTACTTTGATTCAAACTTTTCTATGTTGTATTTTTAGATTTAAAAGCATTTCGTTTATAGAGTGAACTCTGGAAGTTTTGCAGAGTTGCTACCATGGATAGCAGATGGTTTGGTTTCCATGTGCACTGGAAACCATAGCTACCACAGACTCATTGTAATTTTCAGAAGAAAGATGTTTCCAAAGTCTTTGTTGTATGTTTTGAATAACCTTGTACCCTGATCAGCTGTGCTGTTGCACTGTTACCTAGACTACTATATCGGTGGCCCATGTAATATACCTGGAGACCATGGATACTAAATATGGTTTATTTTGTATATTGCAGGCTTGGTGAAATTTGCAACCATGTCGCTGCAATTTGGAGGATGCTGTAAAGCTTAGTTTGACAACTCAATCGTGTACAAGTCAAGCATACCAGAGGAATGATGCATTCAGGGAACAGGTAAATAGCATGCATCAACCTACCATTTCATATGATCACTGTCGTTTAGAAAGCATTAGCTCAGCTCACAAGCTTTCGATTTAAAACCTTTTTCAAGTGTACAGTTAAAGGAACTATTACCAATATTTATAAAACTCTAAACACAACAAAATTCCTAAAAAATTCTACCATACTTATTTGTAAAACAAAAGAATACTTTAACAATTATTTAGCTGAAAGCGACAATTGCATTTGAAAAGATACTATCTTATCTATATATACTTAATTAGTTGCGGATGTAAATTAGAAATTGATCCAGCTACCATTACAAATCAAGATGTTTTTTTAAGATCTTCTAAGCACTTCAAAAGAAATAATTGGGGCTAAAGAATACCAAAATGTAAAAGTATTAAGGCAGTTGGACAAGAAATTGGCATTGTTGCCACAGATCAAAAAAGCACAGCTAGTTTTTGTTGGTCACGTTTGCCGTGCTGGTGGACTGGAATACCTTGTTTCATCTGGAATGATAGAAGGAAAGCATGCCAGTGGTCGACAGAGACTAACGCAGTGGGATATAACCAAGGACTGGGTAGGAGCAGAGAATCGGATCGAAGTATTAAGATCAATACAAGAAAGAACGAAATAGAGGACCATGATTGCTAACGTGGCAAGATACGGCACTTGAATGAATTAAGCACTTCAAGGCCTTTACTATACTGACCCTAAATTTTCTTCATCGCTGGTCTCTACAATTCCAGGTGTTGCATTGGCATGCGTTTTCAATTTCAGTCATTCCAAATACTCTTTCTTATTCTGCACAAGCTATCCAACCTCTGGGTGTGTAACACGATCTCTGTTTTTGATAAGTTTAATCTGCCAAGTTTATCTCTTTGTTCTTCGCTATCCTGATAGTAGTCTTCTGTCATTCTTTAGGATCAAGTTTGCTATGCTGCTCTCCAAAAGTTTCAGATTCTCCGTTTGCGATTGCTTACTTTTGCGTATCTATTTGCTCCCTTGTCCGGATTAATTGCCTCGTCTGTCGATTAGCAGCTTCATCATCATCATCATCATCATCATCATCATCATGAATAAGACGTGCCCGAATTCATGATCAGCATTCCCCCTGAGTCTCTGTTCTTCTTTCATCGAATTCTGCAGATCGGGTATTGGAGGACCTGTGTCTTTCTGGAGCAGGTTAGCATAATCCAGCGTGGGTCGGCCGACATTTTTATAGCCATGGCGTGGTTTCCATGGCACAGTGAGAGCTGCAGGTTCTGCACTTCTGAAGCAGTGTCCTGTTAGGCATAGTCGGCGTACTCTGTTGGTATCTGTAACTTTGGGAAGGCTCTCGTATAATTCTTTGTTAGTAACATGTAGCGTCCAATTGACTTTCTTAATGTAGCGACTTCTTATGTTTGCTCTTCTTTCTTGACTCTGAACTTTTGAATAGAACTCTTTGATTATAGATCACGTATTTGATTCATGGTACCGATGTGTGTATTTCAAATATAATTGTACAATACGTACCTAGGATTACCCTTGCAGCATACACTACGACAGCAGCGTGATTGTGATGCACCCATTAGCTTTATGTGCTCTTTTATTATAACTAACTCAAGTCCTGGGAATAACGATGATGACGACAATATGTTCCGGTTGACTGAAATGAGACCGTAGTGATTACAAGCCACCTACTTATGAATTAATTTCACCTTGGAATAACAGAGATACCTGGTTCTGCTACCAGCATTCGGCCCTAAGTTATAACAAATCAGTAGATTCTCTCGGCTTTGAAAGATAATTTAACAAAACGAAACTAACGATGGTTACATATTTGGAGCCAAAGGTATCGAGAAGCGCCCCAAAATTTCCAGTTAAATAGCATGATCCACAATAACACAGTCGGCGTAAAGAAAATTACAAGATGCACTTCTCATGTTGCTTTAAGAAGACCCTTGCAAATTTGCATCTCAATAAGTACCAACGGGTACTGTTAAAACATTTGTCTCTACTATTTTGGTGGTATTCATGCGCCATTGTTCCCTCCAAGGGAGGAAAATCTCAAGTATTGAAAGACGAAAGAAGAGTATCTATGAATTGGACTCTTGGTGGGCTGGGTGCAGCGAAAAGGCCGTTCTTCTGGTGTTAAGTCGCCTTTTATAGGAAGCGTCAGTTTACTATGGCTGAGAAGTCAATGTCGATGCCCTTAAAAATACGCTTTGGCTGTTAAGAACAGGAAGGCATAAGTTAGACCTGTGATTCCCGAACATTTAATGGCCACCGCCCATCTATACAATAATACAAGCGTAATTTATCAAAGTTAAACCCATCTGAACCCATCTGAACCCAGCAGAAACCCAGCAGAAACCCAGCTGAAAACCTGAACCCAGCAACCCAGAAGCGAACCCAGCTGTAAACACAGCTGACTCATCGTCAGAACAATAGGCTAAGGGATGCGGAAATGGCGAAGGGCCGTGGAGCAAAAGGGCTAGAAGGCTCGCAACTCCTCGCCCGCGCAACATATTTAATGCGCGAAATGTTTCCAAGCACTCGACCTATGGAATTAGCTTTTGTGGGGGGTTGGGGGTGGGCTCTTTAGTGTCAATCTTTCGCGAATTCTCCTCCAGTCAGTGGGTACGGGGAAATTAATTAATAAATATTTATTGTGTTTCTTTGAGCCTATATATATATATATGTAAATAAATGTGTGTATTTTATTCTAAAGCTAATTTAATTAAAGATAATTGGAAGTTATTGCATACATTTAATTCCAAATACAGAGGTTCATAAATATCCTCGTTGCAATTAACCATTCAAATACTAGCATAAGACTTCCCATATTTATCTGCAAAATATGATAGTACTGTTTATCCTGGCATGAGTTGATGACAAGAAAAAAGGCCCTTTAAATAGCAAATAGAATAAACTATGTACCTTTTAAAATCTTTAAGATTTAAATCCAAATACATTACTGGTGATTTTGGAGGAGGGATACGAAACTGCAGTACTGCTCTGTGTCAGATTGCTTAGACAGTAAATAAAGCATGAGTGGTATAGTTTTAGGAAGCTGCATAAATGATATTTCCTCAATTTGGGCTACTAGAAGCATGTTGCCAACGTTACTGAGGCATGCTTACATGCCTAGTTACTTAGGACCACCTCTCATGGATTATAGGCACCATCATATCCATAACCACTGAGTACTGATACTGTATATAATATCACCAAGGACAGATGTTACACCATGTCATTGGGGGGAAGAATCTGTAATCAATGCAAACAGATTGAAACACCTTATAGTTGTCGTACCGTACCCAGTACTGCGTTACCTTGTGCACGGCTGTTATCCTCTTTTGTTCTCAGGGAAATAGAAAATGGGTAAATTCGATGTCATTTCGGAAATCTGAGCGCACCTCGAGAGTTTCAACAGTTTACGAAATCGATTTTCTCCAACTTAAATTCTGTTGATTGGGGTCAAAATAATCATGAATATAGTTAAGTTATTCTTCTACGTACCTGTTATTAAAGTTTTTCAATAGCCTTTTCCAATTTTCTATAAAAAAAAATCCAAAGAGACCCAACTTTCGAAAGTTATTTCGTAGCAGAAAATTTTCCTGAAAATCAGCGCTCTTCTTTCCTTCGGCGCATGGACACGGTTGAAGATAATTATTTCATTTTTTTGCATTAATTACTTTGACATAGAGGCTGCAATAAAATTGCGGGCAAGTTGCGGAGATGAACCGTCTCGGGCTGGTGGTGGATATGAGCCACTCGGCTGAGCGTTCGACCCTGGAGGCGATTGATCATTCGGCGCGGCCCATTGCGATCACCCATGCCAATCCCGGCTGGTGGCATCCCGCGCTGCGCAACAAATCCGATGAGGTTTTGCGCGCGCTGACGGGCCGGAGCGGGATGCTTGGATTTTCCGTCTATCCCCATCATCTGAAAGACGGACCGGCCTGCACGCTGGAGAGTTTCTGTGAGATGATTGCCGAAGCCGCCGCGCGATATGGCGCAGAGAATTTGGGGATCGGGACCGATCTGTGTCAGGACCAGCCCGATAGTGTCGTGGAATGGATGCGGGTCGGGCGCTGGTCGAAAGTGATCGATTACGGCGAAGGCTCGAAGGACAATGCGGGCTTCCCGCCAATGCCTGGGTGGTTCGAGGATAATCGCCATTTTGGCAATATTCGCAGTGGGTTGGCGGCAACGGGTTTCTCGGAAGCGGAGGTTGATGGGATCATGGGCGAGAACTGGCTGCGGTTTTACGAGACCTCGTTTGGACCGGCCCCATGAGTGATCCGACACCGCCTCAAACGGCCCTGCGCGCACCTTCCGAGGTGATGCGGCTCAAACGGATGGGGCAGTCTTTCCCGATGCGGTTGAGCTTTCTGCGGGTCGTGCTGCGCAAGCTGAACGAGGAGCGCTCGGAAGTGTCGCGCCCGGTCTGGAATATCGATGCAGACGGGTTCGGCCATGCG
The DNA here is from genome assembly GCA_010016025.2 of Alatinidae sp. Z8VKAUB7J3. NCBI lineage: Eukaryota > Metazoa > Cnidaria > Cubozoa > Carybdeida > Alatinidae > Alatinidae sp. Z8VKAUB7J3. The sequence goes on along the minus strand of JAAAKM020073195.1, from coordinate 121,928,894 downwards.
GTCTATTCGGTTGAATTTGGCGGTCATGTCTACTCGCTTGTCGCCTTCGCCAATCCGCTGCGGGATGAGGACCGGACCGACCGGGTGATTGCGCAGGCCTGGGACGCGGCTTTCGTGCTCTATGACGGTGTGCCGGATGCGAGCGAGATTGCGCGGCTGGAGGGACAGGCCCCGTTGCAGGAGGCCGGGCGGTTTACCGAGCGTGACCTGATCCTGAGCCGGGCCAACAAATCGGTGCGGCTCTTTGCCCATGTGGTGGAGCGTTTGCGGGCGGGCGAACAACCCGATGCGCAGATGATCCGCGACACCGGCTATCTGATGCGCACCACGGCGGTGTATGGCAACGGGAAGTTCGGCATCGCGGACCGCTATTGCATATGTATATATATGTACAGAATATACAGGACTCATGGGCACCTTTTATTCAACGGGGGGGGGGGGATGGAAACTACCAAAGTTAGCCATTTCTTCAATAAGAATGCTGTTGCTGTTTAGTGCCTTTAAGAAAGTCAATTTTCTTTTTCAAATCCCTTACGGAAGACAATATGGTATAGGACATGGTATTTCCATTTGCTATTATTTAAAGCTAAAAAGAGGAATTTCCAAGGTCCAAGATCTTACCAGCCTTTCAATAGCGTTGATAATAGATCTACAGTGTCGATGAATTTAAGAGAAGACGTTCTCTAAAATAAGAGTTGAACAGTGATGTAGAGATGAATTTGCCATAAAGAAACCTCGAAGAGAGACAGTCTCTATAGCACTGTATTTACCTTGGTTACTTGCGACTTGTGACTCGTGGCTTGTGACCTGTGACTCGTGACTTGTGACTTGTGACTTGTGACTTGTGAGTTGTGACTTGTGACGTGTGACTTGTGACTTGTGAATTGTGACTTGTGACTTGTGACTTGTGACTTGTGACTTGCGACTTGTGACTTGCGACTTCTTACAGTTTTTACTTGACATGACCATTATAGTTCTAAGGTAGTGCAGCTGTTGATTTGAGGCAAGGCATTGCTATTTTTCTTATCTCTAGTGTAGCTCTGGTTTTATGTCTAAAACTAATGACAAACTAATTAGTTACATAAAGGTACAGTTATTATTTTAGTAGCATTTCATAAATATATTCGGTCTGGTTTCACTCCTGCTAACATAATCAGGTTCTTGGCTGAGAAAAGGTCAGAATCCTCTTCTCTTACTCAAGAATACAAAGTCGACGTTTGGCTGGAGCTGTTAATTCTGCTAAAATTGTTTCTCAAAAGCACTGGAAAATTTAATATAGTCTTTTGTGGTTTCAATTATTATTCTGTTTATGCTACTTCGAATCAAATCACTTCATTGTAAATGCAATGAACGAGATTATTTTGTCAACAAATTTAGTAATGCCTTTTATAAGGAAGAATTTTAAAAGTTCACCAAGGAGGTTTCTAACAGGGATATTAATGATCATGAGTGCAGCAGGGAGTTGTTAGTTACCTCATTTATGGTACTGCAGCCATGGACCGTAGTAATAGCGAACGATCCGATTTTGCTGATGTAGGGCATCTAGGAATCTCATTGGAAGGCATAAGGCGGAACACGCAAAACCTAAGAAGGAAAACAAATGCATACAATTACTACGGCGATATAGCAAAACATGGCGACATAATAAATATCAATCAGTCAGCAGCTCTGGCCTTCCTTCCTCAGGTCTATCTGTTTAAAACATCTACAAGCCAAACATCTCTTTCTTCAAATCTTCTTTCGTGGTGTGCTTGCTTTCATCAGCTCACTCGCAGGTGTGCTGGGACCAGGAGGGAAATACAGATTAATACCACAGATATGAACAATAACGAATTTAAGTAAGTTCAGCAACTCAACAACTCAGAGTGACAATAGATGTCAAATGCGAAACAGAAGCATCAGTGATACCAAAGGTGCCAGGAGCTTGGGCTAAGTGGAGAGGGCTACCAGCATGGAAAGATGCCTAGAAGTTCGAACAATGTAAAGGGGTAAAGTGCACTTATTGAAACAGCAGAAATCATGTTGCTATTAAGAATCAAGTGATGTTGAAAGGAAAAGAAGGGGAAAGCAGATATCAGAAGAAAACAGGATGTAAATGATAACAGCCCGAAAGCATGAAAGTATGACTAAAATAGCACAGGCTTGTAAGGAGGATCGATAAAAAGAAACCCTTCGTCTTCTTGACGTTCAACTTCAACCCTATTGGCTCTATATTCGCCTACAACTTCAGCCACCTTCCCCGCAACTCTTCTTCCCTACTTGCTGCAAGTGTTTGGTTTTCACATGCGTTTATGGTAGGCCATTTCCGAATTCCTCTCCAATAATATCCTCCATCACGAGGACAAGGGATGGGTTTAAACCTGACCGTTTATGGAGTACAAATCTGAATGTTCACACTTCAGTTGTACCATAGTTTTACTTTGACGCCCATAGTAATAGTAGGGTGCCCTTTGAAATTATCATATAAACGACATATTTTCCCACACAGTATGATTTTTCCTTATTAGCTTTTCTGATACAGATGTATAACACTCTAGTAAATTTGTTTTTCGCTTTCAAATTACAAAAAATTATTTCTTCTATTTAAAACTACAATTTAATTTGGATAATAGTTTATGGCGCTGCTTTAAAAATAATTGCCCTCAATTAATTCATCTAAATACGCAATGTTTTATCGCTACTCCTTTACGATGATCTCGCTCTGTAAGTAGATATCTCTGGCCAAATTTTGAAATTATGTGCGTTTCGTACCCTTTTAATGGTCCAGATATACGCGTATAACCGCAACCAGATTCAAAAATTAGTTCTTCCAAACATGAACACATAGCTAAGATTACGACAGCTGACTTCCTTAAACTATTTAGGAGGTCTTAGTTATCATTTAGTCACTTCAGCGCCCTTTTAGTCACTGAATTTATTAAAACGTTTAATCATAGGAGATTTTATTTTAAAAGAGTT
>JAAAKM020073195.1:121829741-121925926 GCA_010016025.2 Alatinidae sp. Z8VKAUB7J3 | reverse complement strand
TTTGTTTATTCTATCCGCGTAATCGAAACAGCAAGTTCTTGTTATTTCATCATTTTTTAAAATTTGTTTTTAACTTGTTCAAGATTCCTCAATTTGTTGGCGATGTAGCCATAATGAACATAATTACAAGATGTGAAGGTTTCTTTCTTTGGTTTTACTTTGTTATCATATTATTCGTGAAAATGAACCCCCTTATTTTCCATCGGAAAAATCCAACTTTACAGTTATTAGCCATACATGAATCTGATTTGCGGTGAAATATCATGGTGTACCAGGGGTTGAATTTCATGAATTATCTATGTAGATAGAAAAACATGTAAAAAAGTACATTTTGCGTTGGCGAGAGGTCTGTCTCAGCGTTGTGGAGTTTCCATACGGTCTGTTTGCCTTAGTCACAAGACTCTTGCAGGCCATTGATGAGGAGTTCGGGAGACGAAACTTCAGAAGCCGCTAAGAAGAGTTTAATATAGCTAAACATATTATCATGTGTCACCATCTTTGCCTGGAAAGTCAACGGTCTGCGATCTGTATTACCACATATATTGTCATCCATTGAAGAAGTCGCTTAGCTGACTGAACAGTAGAATACTTACTATTCGAATCGACGGGAGAATCCATCATTAAGTGAAATTTTTATCCATGTGTTTTTAGCCGTCTTGGGTCAGTGAGATCTTATTCACCATTTAGAGACAGGAACACAGTTAGACCAACCACATTGCACGATTCGTAGATCACAGATGGAATATTATGTTGACTGAATGATTACCAGGAGGATGAAAATTGGGAGACCAACAACAAGATAGAAGTCCTTTTCTAAGCCAGTAGACATAGTTTCACACTGTACAACATCGCTGATGTGGAGTGAGTTGTTACGTTTGTACATTCCAAAGCTTATTAGGAGACCATTTTTACTTATATTAATGTGATGTTAGGACCAATAACGTGCTCCGTCAACACCTAACAAACTAATAATCTATCTGAAAAATCCTCATTTCTGCCTTTAACTTCGCGAATGATTTATTATCCAAACCAATTATCTGCCTGGAATATAGACGAATTGATTAGTTACACGTAAAGGGATAAAAATCCGATGCCTTGCTCGCACGCGTGTTCTTGCTAGTGTGTACAGTAGATACACAAAAGTTATGACTCAGGGGCCAAAGTAGATTTTAGGCTCCGTATGATGTCGTAAACTGGGTAAATGATACGTTTTATGGATGTAGCATTTTGGGGGTACAAAAGAGCATTTTTTCTCAGTTTTTTTCAATATTTTTTTTCGAAGTTTGACCGTAAAAACTCGTACTCTGGCTTTTGTTTTCGCAGTACAACAGTTTCATTCGTCCGGGCACCGGTATGCCGAATTTTTGAGCCCTGCAAATTGCTTATGGCAAACTGACTGTATACGTTTATCATTTTGGTTCCCATAACTCGCTCTCTGATAGCGGAATCGTTCTTGGTTTAACTTCAAGCGCAACCATTGTTTAGTTACTTCTCGGCCATTTGGTCAGGATCATGTGTTGTATCTGTTCTCATTGATGACACATTGATGGCAGATTCTTTCCATGGTCCGTGAGAGGCGATCCTACTGGACGGTTGAGCCAGCTACATGGCTTGCTTCTAGCCTAAAGTGGGGGACGTTGCCTTTGGACGCCCCAGCTGCCCTTTAGTTATTAGTTAGCTTGTTTGGTGGTTTTTCTGTCTATTTAGGGTAGTTTTAATGTCGGGCCCACTGCTCATCAGGGGTCTTTGATTGAGAGGCTACGATTGTTTAATCAATAGTTTCACCACTCCACTGACAGTTAAACAGTATTGATAACAGCCTGATCCTGTACACTAAACTACCTTTTGTGAAGTGAACGTTTGTAAAGATGGCTGAACAAACAAACCATTTGCACATCATTTTTGTTATATCTATCTTTTTAATAGTTGTTATGAAAGCAGCAGCAGCAGCAGCACCATAATCCTACTAATTATTATTAGTATCATTATCATCATCATCATCATCATCATCATCATTATCATCATCATCACTATCATTATAATCACCACCACAACCACTACCAACATCATCATAATCATCATCATCATCATTAACATCACCACCATCATCATCACCACCACTACCACCACCACCACCAACATCATCTTCATAATCATCACTGACCAAGGGGGTGAGTTTATGCTGACACCTTTTCAAAAATGGCTTGAAAAATGCGGAATTCGCCATGAACGCTCAGTTGACGAGGCTCCACAACAAAATGGAGTTACCGAAAGATTCAATCAAACAGTGACGGGTAAGGTGCTCGCTTTGATGCATGGTGCTAATCTGTCTCGTGGATTTTGGACAGAAGCAGTTGCTTGTGCCACTGACGTCCATAATCGAAGCCAAATTAGTGCAAACGAGGGGTTAACCCCTTATGAACTTTGGTTTGGGAAAAAAACATCAGTTAGTCACCTGCGTGTGTTTGGATGCGAGGTTCACGCACACATTAAAGACAGACATCCCAAAAAATATTTTTTATATAGTGTATTTTTCTTGGTTATGCGGAAAGTTCAAAGGGACATCGCCTTTGGTGTCCAGTTAAACGTGATGTTATTATTCGCAGGGACGTTATTTTTAACGAGGACTCAGTAGTTTACCATGCACCATTAGTGGAGATAAGTAACAAGCAACCTGTCTTTGAAGAGAAGAAGCAGGCTGATTCTACCGATGTAGAATTGCTAGATTGTGTTAATGCTAGCTGAGGCGAGCACGAAACCGGGGGAAGTTCATATTCCAGAGGAGGAGTCATTCACACAAGTGCCGTGACGCACAGCCCGAAATAATGCAGGAATAGCACCAGAAATGTATGGTAATCCTTGGTTATACGTGGCCTCTGGTAATAAATCAAATTATCGTGATCCAGCTAATTGGCAGGATGCAATGACGTCTGCCGAGAAAGATAAATGGTTCTCTTAAGCAAAATTAGAATCTGATTTTCACATTAAATATAAGACTTGGGATCTTGTTCCTCGTCCAAAGGGCAGGAATGTTGTAGGCAGCCGTTGGGTTTTTACTATTAAACGTGACATTTCCCTTTACAGGTATTGCTTATTATCTTAAAAAAAACACCATCAATTTATGATTAAAGTTTGCAAGAAGGTCTGCGAGTTGTCCAGTTTCACTGGCATCAAAACCATTTGAATTTCCGCAAAGACAAAAACAGTAAGAGAATACATTATGGATGGACTTACAGGAATTACATAAAGGACTGGTTTTAGTCTCCAAAAATTGTCCTTTGAAATACTGAATCTGTGTCGCACGGCGAGAGGGTGATGTTAGAAGTGCTCTAAGATAACTGAAATAGCTTACTTGGCCTATTGGTCGAGTTCTCGTGCAGGAGTTGAGAGGCCTATTACTAATATATAGGCCAAAATGTTCACTTGCCGCAACAGTAACACTGGACAGTGTCTTGAGGTCCTTCTTTTAGAACCGAAGTGTCATCTGCATAGCGTAGGTTGTTGATCTTAACACTATTGATCACTGCTCTTCTATGCTCTTTGCTACTCTTTGTTGCTCCTGTAGCTGCTCCTTCTTATTACCTGTTTGCACCGTTTGATGCCAGTTGTCTATTTCTAATTGCTTATATCTAATCGCGCCCCGAAGATCTCTGTTATAGAGTGTACAAAGCAAAACCCTCAAGAGTATAACAATTTCAAAGATAAACAACAAGGATGAATGTTGAAATCATAGACAGAAAAAATGGTGAAAAACTCAACTGGTTTTCATCCATATATTTTCATATTTATTCGTTTTACTTCACATTACATGGACAGTTTTAAAATTCTCTGGTTCATTGTACAGATTCTCAGAAACTACGATGTATTATAAGGATAGCACGAGACGCTATGATAAATAGTCAACAACATCCATCTTATTTAAAGGGGTGTCTTCTCCAAACTGGTATTAATGGAAATGCCTTTCTGGTAAAAACTTACTTTTATGTAAAGCGTATTGTACTGCTACTTCATAGTCAAAATCATCCTCATCCTCCAGTTTTCCCACAGTTTGCATGCTCCTCTCATATTTTGAATCTTGCTGCATGTTTGCCCATATGAGTAAGGATACTCTAGCTTCTCTAGCTTCCCTCTGTCGGTTTTAAGCAGAGAATTGTCCAGTTTTCAGGTTTGCTAAAGGGCTTTTACATTCCAAGGCACTATCATTGCGTTGCGTACCGGATTCATTTTGCTAAATGCCTTCACCTTACACTGGTCACAGCAATTGTTTGAAGAAAAGCAAGAAACTTTTCGCAAGACTTTATAGGAAAAAAGGGGATTGAAATACGTCAAAGAAAATAACAAAAAGAGACGTAACTTGTTTTCTGAAATTCTTATTATTAAAAAACGCGTAAACTGTAAAGATTCTTGTTGCACACAAAGTGCCGCCCTCTTTGTTTTCATAAATGCGGCCATTACAGCGGCAAGGTGAAGAAAATAGCCTGCTTTAGCTTATACCCTAAACCAGGGGCTATGTAAAGTAAAGTCCTCCATCGGCTTTGCCTAAACGACTTCTGTTGGTAAATCTCGTCACATGTTGGGGATTCAGGCAAATATTTCTCTAATGCCGAGATCGTTTCGGGATTTGTTGACCTCGGTTTGTTTACACGACTCTGTTAAAGTGGCAAAACTTTACTGCGTTCTCTTAAGAAGGGGTGTAGGTGTTGCGCGAATTTATCCTATATACTGGAGAAAAATATTCGAAATCTTTATTAATTTGGAAGAGTCACTAGAGAAATAGAAAATATGACACCACCGCGGATCGAATCCGTGATCCACGCTATCGCTGCGTGTGCTCTACCAAACGGAGCTAGGTGACCTACGATGTTAGCATGAACGTAGACACTGCTTACAGCCTGATGAAGTTTTTGTTTTTGAATGAATTACACCACCAGAAAACACGTCTTTTAATATTTTGGTTAAAAAGAAAGGGAAGAAACCCTTTTCTGCTTTCTTTGGCGTAAACTCAAAGGCCAAGATTTCCTTTAAAAGCACAGAAGGTTGCTTAGCTAGATGCTTTAGAAACCTGCAAGGTAAAATGAATAGCCAAACAAACAAGTTGTGGGTTGTAGTGCATTTCATCACCTTCTTACGTTAACAATACTTCCAATGACACCTATATATTACAAGGAATTAGTGTAGTGTGATATTACACAAGTTTATTTGAATATTGTATTAACAGCGCATTCACTTTGCGAAAATTGATACGAAGTGATTCCTAAGAGTTACAACAACAGTGACCAAACGCTTTCCCATGATGCAACCGCTTGTTGTTTATTCCGCCTAAAAGTTGCTGCTAAAATATAAAATTCACTTTTCACACGTGCAGGAAAGCAATTGACAATGTGCGATGCCTCAATTACGACTCTTGTGGGTCTTTCAAAGACAACGAAACAATAATTAAGGCGTACCGGCACCGAGCTTTCACAACTTTTTCAAACTGGAATTTATCTAACCAGCAAATTTTTATAATTAAAAGAACTCTGGCCAATAATAATTGCCCACAAGTGTTGATTGACCGAACGACGTACTTAATATAGGAAGGGAGGAGAAGCAAATCACTCGATAGAATGGTATAAAATTGTTTTTGCTCGATCTATGGACATGTACGATGATACGAAAAAAAGGTTTTTAAATCAATCATATAAATACATGTTACAACAAGGAAACTGAATGTCGTGTTTACCATTTGATCAGACTTGCAAACTTACTAAGCAAAAAATTAGACACCGAAGATCATGTGGTGTACTAATATACATGCCCGGATCATGCACGTAACGCTAGGAATTGTTACATTGGATACACCCCAAATAAATTGACAAAAAGAACCATGCAACAAAGGACCAATAAAACTGCATTTTGAAGAACATGGTAGAGACATGGACATTGCTGCTCACATGAAACTCCGCTTTTGATCATCCGAACGAACTGGTCTGCAAATGGCAGAATCATTACTAATAAAAAGGAAACAATCCCATGATGAATAGAAAGGATGAAGATTTTAAAAGGATCAAGTCGGTTTCTAAAAATATTTTAAGCCTTCTATTTACACTCTTCTATTTTCTAGTATTTAATTTTATAGTCTTTTTATCACATAGCGCTTGCACGTTTTAGCTACTTTTTATACAAGCTTTAGACCACATAGTTTTAATTGCAAATAATCATTAAGTTATCAAACCCGCCCCTTTGACTCCACTACATGTTTATATTTCTTTACCCTCGAGCTATTGTATTAGAACATTTTTTTAACTCGCCATGATTTCAATTCCTCCGTGCGCAGTTTATATTCCTTTAACAAATTCTCCCACTGGTTTACTAAGCTGCGTTCTAGAAATTTTAAGCATCACTTGATAATAGCAACCGTGAGTATCGAACCGTCGTAGATAGATAATGGAAGACTGTGGTATTTAAAATAAAGTGGTTTTCTTTCTGTTAAAGTGGGATACACATTCATGAGTTTTATACAAGAAGCTAAATTCTTACGTAAGATAGCAATCTTATTAATTAAGAGAACCTTAAATTTAGCCAAAGAGCCACTAATATCCTTGTCAGTGTGAGATTTGTCATTTAAATATTCGTATGTTAAGACAAGAGAAATTTTAGGTCTCAGAAGATGTTGATAAGCTGAAAGTGTAGGTACAATAAATGGTAGAGTTTATCATATCTTTTTGCAAGCTACGTTTTGAGTCAAACTTCTCCTGTCTTTAGGCTGCCGGATTTGAATTTTGTCGCTATGTATTAGACTTGCGGACCTCCGATGAATCTGGTATCAGACTAGGTTGTGAGGGTGCGCCATGCCGTGTTTGCGTTTGTTGTGTTTTCTATTTACTACACTCTATGACAATGACTGAGTCGCAAAGTGTTAGAATATTTAATGTATTTAACAATGACTGTAGGTAAAATCTTATAACGTATATCCAATAGCAGGAGCAGATTACGCAATGGGTCTTTGATGTTTTAACTGCAGCGCAAAAGAAGGTTCTTGAGGTTCTTTCTTTTGCCGATTTGACTACCGGGATCCACAAAACCTTTTTGGACTTCTTGACGAAGAAATTATCTCCGTTTCATTGTAAAGTTTAGCAGAGGTAAAATTAACCGTGGACCATGCATTCAATTTACGATCGAAAGACAATGTAGGTTACAGCTAACGTCCAATATAATATATGCAAACTTTGAACGTGACATCATGACATACAACTATATGGTACAACATCATGGCATTCTGAGCTTGTTTGAATGTAACAAGCAAGAGTTCCTTTTAGTGTGGCATCACCTTTTGCAATCGCAGTAATTAACATGTCGAAGAGAATTTTTTTATTTTTGTGACAGATTCAAGATGATAATATTAGTGGATAAGCTTAAAGCTAGAATCGGGAAAAAAAATTTAAAAAAACGAAAACCAACAGAGGAGTTCCGCAAGGATACTAGCTAAATCTATTCCTGTTTAATACATGCAATTGGTGTAGTATCCTACGTATAAGACTATTTTCGTTCACGTTCCATAGCCAAGCGGCCGTAGGTGCACTTTGAGTGACTCTATCAGATTTTTCCATCCTTGTCGGCTGCTATGACAAATCCTTCAGTTTCTGCCTTCAGACCTGAGCTTCGGAGCCATGCATGGGTTCTTTGTTGATCAACGTCTGTCTGATAAATTCTTTTGGGATATATACCATGCAGTGGTTTTTCCTTTATTATTATTATTATTATTATTATTATTATTATTATTTCCTTAACTTGCTGCTTTCAGTCGCATAATCGCATATCATCATCGTTTTATCAGCAATACGAAACAAAGGGAACGCCAGTGAATCTGTTAAGTAATCCCTTCAAACTCGTACCAAACACAACTACAGCGTCCTGCGTTCGTCGTGTGCATGCATGCCCACAAACATGCGAATACCGCTCGTAAACATCAGCGCGCAATAAGACGTAAACATCAGCGCACATCCGTTTGTCCTGACAATTTTGCGACAATGTTTGAAGTTAAACTTAGCACAGAATGTGATTGAAGAGACACTTCTTAAATACGGACTGTGCTTCAATTAAATGAGACCCAGTCTGTGCCATAGCATTTTTATTGAGAAAGCAAAGCAGTCTGGTCACGAAAAAATCGCACTTGAAAGCTTTTCGATTAATCACATAAACTGGTTAATCGCATTAAAATGTCTAACCTCGCCCCTGTTCCTAACCCAAATACAAACTCAGATGCTAACGAAAACTTAATCAAATATGATGAAACGCTTGTGGGGAACAATCCTTAAAAACTATTAATCGAGAAAATGTTCAATCAGTTGTGTGCGAAGAGACATCCATTATGGAATTTCGAGCCCCTGTCTCTCTTTCGTCTTCCGTTGTCCGATTTCAAATGCCTTCTCCTCCTTTCTCATACAAAATTTGTTTCCACCGCAAATTTTGTACTCCTTTTTAGCATACTTTGCTATACTCGTGATTCCATCAAATATGTCCTAGAACTACTTAAACTATATTTTTTCTTCGTACATAAAAAATGCAGAATTTCGACATTATGTGTTGCACATGCTGATTACGTGCACGCTTTAGTCATTAGTGAAGGCTATCTTTACATTCAGATTGGATTTAAAAATGGCATTATCAATGATGCCTCCAGAATATCGTTCATTACTAGTTGGCTAGAGTTCCACTCTCAAAAAGTTTACTACTTGCATTTCAGATTTCATCAGTGCCAGACATATACATATTCTCAGCAGACGTATATTCTCTTGTATATATATATAAATGCCTTGAGGCGAGCTACAAGATTTCGGATAAAACCCTTTATAAAGTAAACAGATTTGGAACGGTTGCTGAGAATATGTATATGTCTGGCACTGATGAAGGCTCAAAGCCGAAACACAATAAATGTTTATTAATTAATTTCCCTGTACCCACTGACTGGAGAAGAATTCGCGAAAGATTGACACTAAAATCTTTACCTTAGCTTTTGAGCCTCGATTGCTCAATGGTTAAGGTGTTGGTTTAGTAACCATGAGGTCGTCGTTCGAGCCCGGTCAGCGCCCATAAATTGCAAGCTATTGTGGTAACGCTCCACTCTTTAAGAATTATATATAATTGCAATGTCTCTGCTGAGAATATGTATATGTCTGGCACTAATGACGGCTCAAAGCCGAAACACAATAAATGTTAATGAATTAATATCCCCGTATCCACAGTCTGTAGGAAAATTCGCGAAAAATTGACACTAAAATCTTCACCTTAGATTTTGAGCATCGATGGCTCAATGGTTAAGGTGTTGGTTTAGTAACCATGAGGTCGTGGGTTCGAGCCCGGTCACTTCACTCTTTGAAAATTATATATATATATATAAAATTGCAATGTGTCCGCTGAGAAAATATATATTAATATATACATATATATAGTTTTTTAAGCTCTAAGCTCTAGTTCTTTAAGCTCTAATTTTCCTTTTTCATTAACTTCCAGGGTGTGACCTGTTAATATAGTGAAGTTGCCAATAAATCCTTTTTAGGATTGGCCACATCTTGCACTGGCCATATATTTACCTACGTGCTTGTTCCTTCATCACTTGTAGACTAAGCCAAAATTTCACTGCCTTACTGGTCTTTTTGCATATTATATGGCAGATTTATGCATATTATATAAAAATGATTGACAAATAAGTGAGTAAACTTAAAACAAAGAGTTTTAACATTTGGATGCTCGTTATTAGCAGCCAAGAACCGAATTGTGAGAGTCTGTAACTCAAGTGGAACTGATTTCAACCAGAATAACAGAAAGGTTAAATACAAGGAGACCACGCGGAAAGATTCCAAGTGGAACGCCTGCTATTGTCATCAACTTGCAAGAGAAATATGCATTCAAATCGGATCGATGGAATCCCAAAAGCTAAGAAGATCTGACCGGAGTTTGTTTCGCGCCAAAATTAACGACGGTAGTCGCCTACCATTTTGAATCTCCTTGTTGGCGCTGCATCACGTGACACTTCTGTTTATCTAGCGAAGCTATTATTAAATCTACGAGCATAACGTACTGTAGCATAACGTACTGTAGCATAATGTACTGTAGCATAATGTACTGTAGCACAACGTACTGTAGCACAACGTACTGTAATATAACGTACTGTAGCATAATGTACTGTAGCATAATGTACTGTAGTATAACGTACTGTAATATAACGTACTGTAATATAACGTACTGTAGTGTAACATACCTGTTTACCAAAGTATAGTATAGTGATATGTGCTATCGTATAGTCTTAGAAAGTACACTGTGGTTTTACATATCAAAGTGTATACTTATGCATTTGTTTGCCATAAATATTAAGCTAACTAAAACTACAAGCAAAAATGTAAAGATCATCTTAGGACATACAAAACACAATACACAAAAGTTTTGTTTAAAGTAAACAGCAAATAACTAGAAATTCATTAAAAACGAAAAGAAAGGAAAAAAAACCCAGAATAAATGACCCTTTAAATAAACAAATAAATAAATATATTCATAAATAAGTAAAAAAGCAATTATACTCGGGGGTGGCAATAACAGGATTAAAAAGAAGGGAAAAGACCTTGTTTCCATGATGATGCCATTATTGGAATGTTTACTGAAGATTATGCTAACACATGCTAACAACAAACAAAATCTACAGAAAAATAAGAAGAAAAAGAAGAAGAAGGAAAAGAACAAAAAGAAGAAAAGAAAAAATGTTTTTATGGTCGTTAAATGGTACCAATTCATTGTCAATGCCACACCACTAAGAACACTGAAATGTTGTCTTCTTTATCGACTTCAATAATTGTGGACTTATTTCAATCATCGTCTTATAGCAGTTAGCCAATTTATACACACCCTACATAAACGAGGCTTTAAAGACTTCTACTAATGTAGTAGCTGTAGGTAGGTAGCTGTAGGTAGTTGCTGTCAAACGGAGGACGTACTCGATTATTTAATTGATGTTTCAATAACTCCTTTTGTCCGCAAAGTAAAGGATCCCGGGTTTTGATGAAAACCGCTTCTCAAACTTTCAGATGGAAAGCTGATCTAGCTTTAGCCAATATACGAAAACAATCATTCGTATAGGCCCAGAAACAGTCGTGCTGATGTAGTAAATGTGTACCGATGGCCGAATCACAATCTATCAGACTCACATTTGCCTTATACTTTCGTTCGGGTTGTTGACGTTCACGAACGGCCTTCATCTTTCTCAACGCGGGTGGAATATGTCGCGAGATACGATCTGTAGGCCTAAGTCTTTTAGATGTCCTTCCAACATACCTAGCATCACACTGGCATCTAAACTCATATATTACATTACTATTTTGTTTGGTTGGAATGACATCCTAGTAGACTTTAGGCAACACGCGTTGTGCTGTGAGCACAACCCTAGTCTGACTGCTCCCAAGACAACGACCAACAGCTTTACTAATCTGGGACTCGAACGTGCTAGACACTTGCCCTATATACGGTAACCTTAAATAGACTGGGCACTTCTTGGAGCTTGTTAGCTGACCAAGTTGAAAGTTTATTGCTGATGCAACGGTTTTCAATATGATCAGGATATCCATTACGCCGAAACATATCCCTCAGGTTTGATAGTTCTTGTTCTATATAGCATGGTGAGCAAATCATAAGAGCTCTATGAACAAGATTGTGGATGAGATCAATCTTGCATTTGGTAGAGCTAAAAGATACAAAAATACGTCAAGTTTGAGTGAGCCTGATTGTATGAATAGGAACAAAACACTGTTCTAGGATAGCATTGACACATAGATGTAGATTTTTCGTTCTGTAAGTACGAAACCTTGCACTCTTATGAACATAATCATAGAGAGAGGGACGATTTTGCATTACTTAAAATTTTACCTCTGAGGAACTAACACCCACCCGGTTGGGAGTAGCAAAAGTTTTGCTACTGCCTAAATTTTAGAAATTATTCTCTAAATTTAATTGCCGCTATTAAGGTTCTCTCAGGGAGTTTAACCACCTCCTTGAAATTGCATGTTAAGGTTTTGGTTGTTCATTACCGTTAAAGCCCCTCTAAAAACTAGATCCCTACCATTCCATACAGTGTTTCAATGCTCCTTCTATTTCTCTGAGTCTGTCATCAATGAGAACAGATACTACATCCATTCCTTGCCAAGAGGCCGAGAGGCGAACCTGGCCCACCCTTTTATTGAAATTTTTCTAAGTCATACAAACTGTCATATTGTCATCGTTTCTACAGTTGGTAAAGAACGTGATGCTTCTATTTTGTTGTTAGTTCCAGAGTCTACGTTAGAAGTAGGCCTAGTGCTGGACCACTAATAACTATCTTAAACCCTCGCTCATCCCCGTCTCTAATCTTACCTTAATCTTTTGATTTAAAAAAGACTAACCAGTCAACTAGTTCATTCCACAAGACCAACACATTCGCAGTTTTTCGCAAATATAGTCGCTATTTTAGATTAACGGCTTACAATGACTTTGAAAGTTTTGAAATGCACACTAAAGAAACAGAAAAAATGTAACCATCGGGGATCGAACCCGTGACCCACGCTTTCGCGGCGTGCGCTCTAACAACTGAGCTAGGTGACCTCCAATGTTAACATACTTTATTTCTCTAGTCGCCACATTAGTTCCCAATCATCCACCGGTGGACATCGACATCCAGCTCAGCGCAATTGGAGACCAGCCTCTCTGCGCCATGTGACTTGACCAAGAAAGAACTGTCCTCCGCCCGTCTATCTATTCAAAGCCCATTGAAGTTAGAAAGCTCACGGGTTCCTTACCCGTTGGTGACATAGTTTCTATTTCTCTAGTGTTCTTTTCAAAACTAACCCTTCTTCTCGATGAAAATTTTCAAATTCGTAGTTTTTGACTGATTGTATTCCTACAACCCCAGTTACTGGTAACCTATTTGGGGGTGAAGGGGTGAGAGGGGGTATCTTTCTAAGGTCGTTTCACACTTTAGATGTTTTGTTTTTGGTATTACGGAGTCAATCATCAATCCAGGTCGGGGCCAATAGATCTTTTACTCTTATGTACAAAATATGTGTCTACTACGCAATCGCGTTGGCCTACGTCAAGAGGAAAAACTTGTACAGGAAATCCACAAAATCCACTGCGGCTGCGTGGGAAATTAAAACTATCCAGAATTCTTCTTGAATGGTAAGAGGAATCTAGCCGACGTAATAACTGGGGATAACTGTTAAGTTATTCCAGACTGGCTAATTTGCGATCCCTTTCTGATATTACACACTTAACTAGTATTTTACTATCATAGAACAGTCATCAGTCCAAAATGGTCACAGTCACACATCGAGCAATAATTCTCAGGTGTATAACACCAAGTATATATTGAATTGAAAACAAAAGAGACAAAAGAAAAGAAACAACTTAATACCACTAAATGCAGCATTCTGAGAAGTGATACAATCTTTTATAATCTTTCCCTGCTGAGATGACCTTGCATTTCCTTAAATCTCAGATTTGATTTATACCTTACCCACAGGTATAGCATAGCTATCTCTCTTTGACAGTCAAAACTGATCTGTCCCTTCAATAATTGTTATAAAAAGGTTATACCTCTGCATACAAACAATGACTTCAAGCCAAGTAATATCATAATTATACATAATTATAAATGTACGTTACGGTCTATGCAACAACCTACTTTTTAAAGGTCCATTTCTTATTACCTCATGAAACAAATATGTTTGAGGTCTTTGCTTAAATATAGTAAACAAAACGTTTTGCAGAAAAATTAACTGATCTCAAAACAGAATCAAAACTATATACATCTTGAGATGGGTATCTGCTTACAAAGATGGGTTGTCTAGATTGAGTGAAACTGTAGCTATAACAATGAGGTACTTGTATCCCGGACAGTGTTACTGTAATTGAACTCCTCCAAATACGTTTAAGCATCTGCCTGGGTTATAGGACTGGAGCCAGCAGAAATGCTTCCAGCATAGTTGGTACTTAAGGGCAGCAAACTTGCATACTTTACATTTTTCATATGATTTTAAGAAAGCAACAATTTGGGGGGAACTATTTCAAGTGGGTATTGGCTACTGGCCTGTAAAATTCTTCCTTAATTACCTTTGCATATATCATATGGCATACTTTAAAGGTTCGGATATTTGGCATATTTTAAAGGTTACAGGGAAAAGTATGTATATATATGACACCAAGTTCTCTACAGCTGTCATGTTCTGACAGTTATTAGTAGGTTAAACCATTTGCAAAATTCAAAATCTTGGTTCCTAGGTCTTTCTAGTAAGTATAACATAATCACCTGTATAAATATTTTACTTATGCATGACCGATTGTTTCATCTTCTTTGTCTACTCGTTGCTTAGTAGCTAGTCAGTTCGGTAAGGGACTATTTTATAAATGTGATAACTGAACAGTTCGTAATTCCATGTATCTACCTCTGAAACAGTTTAAATTAAGAATATGATTGGTATCCCATCTTTTGTCACATGTTTGATGATAGTATAATGGGATAATAGAGAAACTGGAATTCTCCTAGTAGAGATTCAAAGTGCATTTGATGGAGTGCGCATATGTGTTGTTCGCTAAATTTTGTACAACTGGGAAGAAGCTGGAATCGCGCTCATTGATCGCACTGCAGTTTCGCTTCCCTCCCAAGAATAAATGAAGAGAGTATGGATAGCATGTCTGAAGAAGAAGATGGTCGACCGCAGTCGGAGGCAACACGAATGCTCCTCTTTCCTTAGCTTCTACCACCACAGTGGTAGGGGTGGGCGCCACTCCCACCCCAAGTCCAATTTTTTTTGCCTCTTCTCCCAGCATAGCTGGTAGCATGCCTAAGGACCAGAAAATTTCTACATTTGTTTTCTACATTAATGGCAACAAAGTTTAGTGGTAAAAATACCAAAAATCATTTTCAAATCAGTTACACGACCCTACCCAGCTCTACACGAAGTTACATATGGTTTTTTTTGATGACCCTCCCTCAACAAAAACCTCAATAAAATGCCTGATTTTGTGGTTTTAAGTGGTTCAAACGCCCCCAATTTAAGAACCAGAGCCCCTGATGAAAGAAACTTTAGTACTATTCTGACGGGACTGAGGGTTTATACACCTGTGACGTCATACGAAGGTGAGAGGATACTTGATCTCTCGAGGTATGACAGCAGATTTAAGGCAGGCAGAGACGATGTCGTCAATTCTCATCAACCTTACAACATTAAGAAACTTTTTTGCCACCTTTTTTTATAAGGATATGTTCCATTCTTTCGGTATTCGTTTATTTTATGTGCTAAATGGAAAGTACTATGAGCCGTAAAACTGTCATTCTGGATATGAGAGAACTTCTGCATTGAGTGAGGCAAAGGAAGGCACTTTGCATACTAGCTTCTGTTACAGATCCAAACTAACGTGGGTCTGAGTATCAGACAGAAAAACGTTTCCAGGCTTTCACAGTCATGATGCTTGCACCTGATTATGTTCACAACTTTGCTTCTTTAATTTCACCGTGAATGACCCATGGAGTTGGTGCAAGCAATGCAAACAAGTAAGAATTTAGTTTCCTTTTAATAACTTCATATGTGGATATTGTATTTAAGTAGCTGATTTTTCTGCTAAATGTTTCGCCAGACACTGGTCGCTTTACTCGTCCAGAGTAAAGTAATTTATGATGAACTTATAGGGAAAGGGAATAATTGAGACCTAGAATAAATGTTGACAATTCCATGTACAATCTTTTAAGATCAAGATAGTATGCAACAACTTATGTGGACCAGCTAAGAAGAGACACCGGTTTGCCCGATAGATGAGCTGAAGAAGATCATGAAGGGTCATGGAAAATGGAGGGAACTGGTCAATGGTGTCCGAACGAGCCCGAAATAAGTCAAGTAATACGAATGCACATTCCCTATTTGTACAAACTTTTAAACATGTGTTTAGGCTACAGGGGGAAACCGTCAACTTTGTAAGATGTTAAAGGATTGTCTCTCTGCCCCACTGTGATGATGCAGATTTAAGCCATGCACTCCCCTTGTCAAGGGGCGAGGGCGGTGCCTTCATGCATTGGACTTTAATTGAGAAGGGAACACGTAAAGACCGGATGCTCTCCGCGATGTTACCAACTGCCAGTCAGGGGAATCGAATTACTGACTCTTTACTGAAACATTATAGTTCTCTAACTTAAAAATAAATTGCTAAGCCATGTTGAAGGTTTTCTTTGGTTTTCAACATTTTAGACATGTGTTTAAGTCACATGAAAAAACCACAAACTCTGAGATGTTAAGGAACTCACTGCCCTCAGTGATGATGCTGTTTGACGCCATGCACTCCCGTTTTTTAATTAGCTAGGGCTATGCCCACATACATAAGAATTTTATTAAGCACAGAACACTGTAAGACCGGATGCCCTTCTGACGTTACCAACTGCCAGTGGGTGAAATCGAATCCCTTGCTCTGTAGAATTGCCCATTGGGGATATCCATACCTCACTATGCAAGCCTTGTTGAAGGTTTCCTTTGGATATGTAAATTGCACAAGAAGTCTCTACCTCATGTCGTCTGTAATACAATGAACTTTTGCGAGATTGAGTCTATAATGTTTGGAAATGCAGTTTTGTTATTTAAGCCATGTACACGTCATACTTCTTTCCTAAGTTAGACAGCACTGAAATAGAGTTTTGTGATTTGATTAAAGCAGCTGCGAACATGCGCCTGTTTCAAAGGCATGGTGTTCCATATTATCAGATCGCTAGTATTGCCATTGACTGCTCATTTTTCTTCTATGAGTTAGTTGTGTACTTACCCAAAGACGCACCTCAGAAGGAAGATCAGTGGCTCTGTTTTAACCATAGATCTGTGGATGATGCCCTTACTCTTATACCTGATTGGCTAACAGACTATGAGTTTTGAAACTACGTCATGACAATTATTCCGCTGTTCACAATACGCATCTAAACCGGAAACGCTCGTTCGGCTATAACGACCTTGGTTACGTGGTAGCAACGACATGGTAAATACAGTGTTTTCTAAACACAGCTGCAAAATTGTCTGTACTATTGGAGGTATTTCGCAGTTTTTGTTTAAGATTAAATTTAATAACTGATAAATAACTGATAATTTGGTGAACGGAATCCATTTGTAAGGGACAACTAGAAACAAGTTGAAATATTATCAGCTTCTCATAGAAAATAATATGCTCAGCATGCAGTTACCATCACGTAACCAAGGCCGTTCTAGCTTACGGTTTACTTGCGTATGAAGGTTGAGGTTGATGCCACACCCGGATTCCTTGGTGCTTAGTTGCTTAACCGAGCACATCGGATTAATACTAAAGATGATACGAAGACTACCCTGCCCTTCTACTTTATAATCATATCCACGTAGAGTCTGTACAAAGAGAGCTGGCTTCATACAAAGAGCGACAGGGTCTATAAACTTTCACCAGATTGGAAAAGCTTCTTGGAAGAGTGGGAAGACCTTCGAGAGTTTTGAGATTCAAAAAGCGAACAGCATATAATTAGTGGGGTCAAAAAACAGAGTCCACGGATTGTAACGTCCCAGGCAAGAAAGATACGCCAATGACATTCTCGCAACCACATTTCATACACTTCGCATTGTATTGCCTTTTACGGACTAGATCTCGACCGATGTAGTTAAACGAAAATTAAAGAACTTTAATGCATAGTTGAGGCTAGAATTCAACCGAAAATTAAGGAAACTTTAATGCGTAGTTGAGGCTAGAATTCAACCGAAAATTAAGGAAGTTTTTCAGATTAATGCAGTAAACGACGGTAGCCACCAATGATAACGCTTGTATGTAATTGTTAGTACGCAGTTGATAATTCACAGACGATGTCTGCTTATGAGGTGTTGCCTGAACTTGTCGCCACATAATTCTGCAATCAAACTAGTACTTGATCAGTTATTGTATCTAAAACAAGGTTAAGGCATCCTCATGTGATGACAAAGTTGAAGAAATGTTTTGTAGCGTACCTTTTTGCTTCATTTCTGAACCTTTCTCGGTGATGCTAGTTAACGTGTATAATTGTAGGTCAGTTGTAGCTTCCTTCCCAAACTACCATTTTAGAACAAAATCTGCTGATGTGCCTTTGGCACTTGATCTCAAGACCCTTGCTTCGCACATTACTGTTTATAAGGTAAATAAACGTTTAGTCATAGTATGTTCTCTAGTGATAATTTGTAGATGAGAAGCACTCACTAGGCTAGAATTTTTGAATCATCTGTAATGAACAAGGAGAGCACAAAAAATAAATGAATAATTATTATTTCCTTACGAGTCAGGAGTCGCTGTTAGCGATGCTGTGCTCAGGTTTATACCGAATTGACTCGGATTAAAGAGGAATAAGGGGTCTTAAAATTTTGTTAATAGTTTTACCAAATTCTGCTTACTATTTTTGATAGTGATTCTACGAGACCTTGCGTTTTTCATATCAAAGTAACACTTTGTTGCAGTCTCAATTCTGGCATTACCTATCTTTAAATACACAATTCTGATATTCGCTGTGTATGATCAAGGGCATAGGGAGTGCTTTACTGTATTTGGCTTTATCAGCACTTATTTCAAATCCTTCCTATTTTGTAGGTATGCTAATAACGTCAGTCAGTGATGAGCAAACCAACTCTCTATTTTACATGTGAAAAAACATTTCATTTGAGAATGATATTATAAGTGCGCCTATCATTTGGCTAACGAGTTATTCTCCTTTAGTGCATTGGGGATATGACCTAAATAGAGATTTGTTATGTAACAAATTCTGGGTTGGTGACGGCTAACAGAAATCTTTGAGAGTTTGGTATAACAAAGTTAAGTAACATTAACTCATTCATAAATCGATGATAGGCATTTTAGATCGTGATATTAGTTACAGTTACTGTGAGTGATTTTGATTCCTTTTCAAATGAAGTAAAAAAGCAATGTTTAGAATCAACTGCAACTCCCTAAACGTAAGGTAATACAACACAAACAATAGTTATTCAAAGTCATGGTAGTCTCCTACATGGCTTTCAAGATTTCAAAATTGTTCCCCTCATCCTCCTGCTCAATAACATTATTATTGCTAAAATGTGTCATGTGCGTCTTCACACTTCTTTGAACCTCGTAAAAGGCCACCGTCATCTTTTAATGTAGGATTTTCGTGTTTTAATCAAGACATTTTCTACTTAACCGCCAACGCACCTCTTCAGAAAAAATGGTCATGGGTGGGGAATTACGCAAAAATTAATAGGCGGGGCGGTTGGAATAAGAATGTCCAGGGTGGAAAATTTTTGAAAAATAAATTAGCGGGAGGGGACGTCTATTGGGCACTCGAGAGTAGTTTATCAATTTTCATGCCAGTGTGAGGCTGGCTATATTGACCACACGACTTTGAGGTTGGTTGACCGAATTAAGCAGCATGTACCATCGTAAATTCGCCAATTATCGACTCTTAAAGGGAAACAATCACCTCGGGTATCAAAGACCAAAAACACCACTAAGCAATGTGACTCTGCCATAGGGCAGCACTTGCTTGAGAACCCAGACTGTGCCACAGTATACACGGACGAGTGCTTCCGTATTATAGGAAAGGCCAGGTCTGCATTTCATTTGGCCGTTCTAGAGTCAGTCCACATCAAAGCAAGAAAACCTTTGCTATGCAGACAGAAAGAATTTGTTTTCTCACTAGGCCTATTTAATTAATTTTGTTGTAATGGATGCTGATTGGTCCAAAAACACAAGCCATCCAGGCAGTCCAATTTCTGATTGGCTCCTTCAAAATACAGTTGGGCATACTCTTTCACGCATTCCATTTCGGTCATTCTGACGTTAGTATACTGAGGAGTGTCAGAGGAAAAAGCTTTTCAGTACAATATGTTGACGCTATTTCGTGCAAAATTCGAACTTCATTACATGGTGCTTTTCCCTTACCTAGCCTTGTAAACGCAGTCTCGGTTTTGCCAATGTTTACTGATTGCTTGATAGATGTTTTCTAGTACTAGGCAATGTTTGCTTCTCCGAGTCATCGCGTTCGATAGATGTAATGAATGTGGCGGGGGGTTGTGAGAGGGGGGGGGGGGGGGGGCGAGGGGAAGGGGGGATCTTTTTGGACAAGTACTTGCAAATAGATTTGCTGGCTTCAATGAATCTCAACGTTTTCAAAATTCTTAAGTGTGACAATTTTTTTCGACAATTTCAACAATTTGTACCACCTTTAAAAAAGGACGAAACAACTCTTGCGGTTTCTTAGTGTTTTGGCTGAGAATAGCTCTCCCAAGTCCATTATTAGTGTTTGCAGTCTATTTTTCCCAGTCAACTTATCTACTAATTTTCTTTCTGCCCTGAAACACGTTAAGTCAATCTTATCAAAACCTTAATTCATTGTGCAGTCATGATTTGTTAAAAGCCAAATGAAAACCGTAACTCGATTCCCTGTAACATACGTTTTTTTCGAATGGTTATCGCAAAGATATCATTAACACTAGCAAACTTGTATACAACTTTATAAGCAAACTTGTCACAACTTTCCAGTGAAAACCCGTTTGCACCAAGAAGGTGTGTTATGCTTGAAACTGCCTTTGATTATGAACGTTTCAATTCGATTGGAAAACAAGATTAAAAGGCTGTGGAGAAGTGTTTTTGCTCCTTGACTCCACATTTGGTTTGTTCTGCTAAGTAGACATTACCAGCTCATTGTATGAATCACTTTTTGTCCATGCGATGCATCTCTTGAAAATAGGATTATCATATGTCAGGAGGTAGGGTGGTGAAAGAAGAGGAACTTCTGAAAATACTAAGACCCACATTTAGTGTGTTAAGTTGTGTAAAAGAATTTTTTTCATTACCTATGGGGCTCCGATGTGAATGAATCGTGGAATTCCATTGGACGTGAATGCCTGATATTAATAACATTGAAACAAGAGCTCTAAGTTGTGGTAGATTTTTACAAATTCGTCAAATCCGATTGTTTAGATTGGCATTTGTCACATAACACCTGATGATGTAAACTTTCAGTTCATGTAGACAGTGATACTCCACAGTATTTACAATCGGAAAGTATGAGGTTAGGAAAGAATTGGTAAGCCGCGAATGAAAACCGCAGGCATTCCAAAGTAATGCCCGGATATTTCCATAGTAAAGATCTGAAAGATCAAAAGGTATTTTGGGACATGGTCAATGATGCTTTAGAGCTGTATCATATTTGCCCTTCCATTGGCGAATTAAGAACTGGCCCAGCCCCGTATAGAGTACATAAAGGGAACTTAAAAATATCATAGCTTACCAGGATAATCAAAAGCACAGGTGTAACGAATGCCCATATAATGCCACTTTCTTTAGACACCCAGCAACTGTAAAGAGAATATACATAGAGAACTGACTGTAAAATAGGTAAACAATACATTTGGGCGAGGGAAGAACCTAGCGAAATATACTGAATATGGATTACTCTAGCCACATACATCGACTCACTACTTTAGTAGATTACTATGGCGATCAAACGTTCTTTCAAGCATACTCAGATTGAGGCAACAACAAGTATTCCTTCGGTTTGGATCGGCGATAACGCATCACAGGGAGTCTGCGATCGTTCAGTGGTCGTTTGTCATTGATACGTTCATATATTAGAATAAAGTTAGTGACATTAACGGAACAGGAAACAGTAGAAATAAGACGTCTTGCATGTGGGAAGAGATTCAATAACACGAATTTTTAAATATTTATCGCAGACGACTTGTCAGACGAAGTCATTCATGCTTCAAAGATTTATGGTATTCGCTATGTTTATCTTATGAAGAGAAGGTAGTGTAATGTGTATTCTTATATACAAGAAACTAAAAATCCAAATAAGGAATACTTTTATATTCCAAAGATATACCATCATGCCACTTCACAGATGACAATAAAGTTATGGAGAGAAAATAGTCTTACTAGTGTTTGGATATGTATTTTTCCTTCGTTATCCCAGCTGTTAACGCAACAATTACTAAAGGAATTCCTACGGAGAAATCAGAAATACGTTATGCAGCTTACGATCACAGAAACACATCAAAGAGTAGCTTTACCATCCACTATTAAGGTTTTAGAAAGTTGGCATCAACTGTTTATCAAAGTCATCTAATTTCTAGCGATGCCATTTCTTGTTGATAACATTAATGAAAAACGTACTACGACCAGTGGGAAATTAACTAACGAGAAACACGCACACTTTTGATATACAATTATATATATATATATATATATATATATATATATATATATATACATATTCTCAGCAGACACATTGCAATTATACATAATTCTCAAAGAGTGGAGCATTATATTTCGATTTATCAGCTACAATTGTCACTTATTTCCTTCCAGTGTTTTGTATTCAAGATATCACTGGGGAGTCATCCAGCAGAGGCCAATTGAAATGGCCATTGACTGCAACAGGTACCACTGCATCGTTACGTTGCCCTCATGGTCCAGAGGGAAAGTATGCTACGCGTTCTTGCACAATGAATATATTAAGTAATGTCGGAATGTGGGCTTCAGTGAAAAATACAAATTGTGCTTTTGGAAGTGTAGTTACCAAGACCCTGCAAACTTTGACAAAGGTTAGAAGCCAAATACCTTGCTTTTGATATCTCTTCGTTTCATTCGCTTTTATAGTATTCTAGAATTATTAGTATCAATTCACTTTAATTAGATTTACAAGACCACGTCTGACGCATGAGGCAGTTAAAGTGATCCATTGCTCTCTGTCTACAGCAAGTCAGTACCAATGCCTATTCATACATCAATATACTTATGTGTAACAATGATTTTAATTTACATGTTGATAAATATTTTGATGTAAAGCAAATTGATGATAGAGTCGACCATTTTGCAGTTTTGATATTAATCTAAAAAACTGCCCGCGTAAAACTGTTCATACTCAAAAGTCAGTAGGTATGTCAATCTTTACTCTATACATACTATCTTTTAATTGATAAACTACGTTTTTGACATAATATTTTGCCTAGAATTCTTGCAAGTGATACACTTTCATTCTTATATTACAACAAGTGTTCTGAATGTTCCTGAATCTTACAAAGCGTTGGAGGGTGAAGGAATTAAACAGACACAGTATCATGAATAAGAAAACACCAACAGTTTTTAAACTTGGCATGCATTTTCAGTCTTAAAGACAGCAATCCTAGCGTCCTTGAAATTAACCATGTTGTACAAGGATCAACAATATTGTTTTAAGAGACCAAAGTTTACCCTAAAACGCGTTGCAAGACCAAAAACATTACATCCACCTGCATGTTCTATAACATTAAACAAGGTCAACTCCATTGTCACAAAGGCTGCTACACTACTTGATCATTACTGTAATGAACCAGATTTCCTATTCTCTTGGCCAATAAATAGATCAGTTCTTTTAGGCAAAGACTTTAGCCAATCTGAGGACTGAAAATATGTAAGCAAGCGTGATAAATCGAGTTGAGAAAGTCAGACTAAGACAATACCAAATGTTGCAAACAATAGAAAGGACTTAGTGCCCCTAATGAGGAAAATAAGTGATCACCGGAGAAAAAAGGGAAATGTATAATATTAGATGAAAGGAAGATCTAATGAAGAAACTGTTTAAGTTGGAGCTTGGTCAGTCACGAAGGTGAGGGTGAGCGAGGGCGGGCGCCGCCCCCCTGAGAGAATTCACAAGCGCATTCCGCCCCCCCCCTAACATTCTGATCGACGTATATATTTTTCACTTTAGTGTATCATAATGCATCGGATGACTGTGTGGTTACTCTTGCCCGTATGTCCATGGTAGGTGCGTTGAAAGTTCCTGGAAAATGCCTTCCTTGAGATATAACTTCAAAACTATACAAAAATTGTGACTTTTGGCCTTAATGAGCAAACTGTTTTCACGACTTTCAACCAATGGCTTAGCTGCCCCAGTTAGAATTTAGACTATAAAATGCCACTTTCAGTTGAATTTACCTACCTCTGACATTTTTGTATCGATGTAACCAAATGTGATATACAATTGAATGGATGCTATTGTTAGGATTATTTCCGGAGAATGATGTAACTTATGACCGCCCCCCTTTCATATTTTGGAAATCCCAACCGCCCCCCTCTCTTAGAGGGCCAGCTTCGTGACCGAGCTTCCTTTTAGTTGAGACAACAGAACCCTTTCTTTGAGGAGGGGCCGAATTCTGTAGAGGCTGAGGCAAGAAAGGCTAAGTTTGAAATGGAAGTGTGTGGTACAATCAGTGCAAAAAAGCTCAGGATTAAATAATTTGCTAGTATCGTCTTTTGCATCACGTTGCGTTTGCGGCCGTTTTCTTGGGTTTTGACATTTTTGATAAGATTACTTTTCCCGTCTTGCTGATCCATCTGTTTATTAAACAATCGATGATTCATATTTGGCCATTGACAAGAGAGATCAGTACTTGTACAATTCAATAACAGAGTAAGACAAAGCATTCATTTTTATGAGATCTATTAATACGAGCTAGTGCTATTTACAATACTATTCATTACAGAAATAATTATATTTATAACTTCTATCAATTTAAAAAGACCCTTTTAACCAAATACAGGATGTAAAACAAATTCAGGAAAGAAAATCTAAGTTTAAAGATATAATAATCATGTTTTTCAAAGAAAAGTAACAAAACGGAAAGGTGAAAAACTCTACTAATGGTCAACAAAACGCCAATATCGAAAAATGTGGAAAAAATTTCAAAAAAATTGTTCACCATAATCATTCTCAGTAAATTTGAGGAAAAGTTACAAAATTTCATGTCATTCCGGCCAGGCTTTAAAAGTTATGAGCTGAAATGTGTAGCCGCGGGCCTACTAGACCCCCCTCCCCCCCCCCCCATGTAAGATAGGGTTAAGTTTCGTACACAACTCAATAAACTCATTTCTTCTGCTTATCTCAAGTAAACCTTCGCTTTATTTTCTGCTCTTCATTTCGTCTATCTAATTTTTTTCAGTTGAATGACCGAACCGCCAAATTACTATGTTTAGGCGTAGTATATCATTTTAAGTGTCGCTTCTGCGAAGAAGCGTATTTAGGTCAGACAATACGTCAATTTCATAAACGGTTGTCGGATCATTTGGGAGTTTAACGTTTTAACTGGAAAAACGCTTTCTAGCCCTCTATTTTCTACTATTCGTCTACATGCTGAAAACTGTTCTCATCCGTTCTCTTCCTCTGACTTCACTTTTCTCTCCTCCGCTTCTTCAGATTTCCAGCTTCTTCTCAAAGAAAGTCTTCTTTTGTCTAAGCACACCTATTCATTTAATGTAAACAAAAGTCCAACTCCCCTCTCCCTCTTTTGGTATTTCTCTTGTTAGTTGTTAATATATTCTGTTGTTTATGTTGCGGTCTTAACCCAGTGTGTTTCATACATTGTAATTAATTGATTCGAGGATGGTGGTAGCATACACCATAGTCTTTCTATTCATAGTCTTTCTATTGAATAGAAGGACAATGTGTGACCCGGTCACTGTACATATGATACGATACCCCCGTCACCCTCGTTACCCCGCTTGACCTAGCTTAATTTAGTCTGTAATTTCTCGTATTGCATATCTTCCTAATTCACGTCACACTACCTTTTGTGATTGCCGTCCAGGTTGTTCGGTATATCAAGGTTAGCATCATTCTGCGTCTACACATTCACTGCACATTCGATTTCATTGTTGTATATTGCATGTCAGTGCAAGTAAGTGGGCCTAAAATTATCGTCCCCGGGGCCCAGTTGGCCCCCGGGCCGCGAGTTTGTGTCCCCTGTCTTATAGGAAACAATATCAAGATTAAAGGATCCCAGTTCAATAAACGAATTCACGATTTCTGCCAAATACATCAATTGTAGAATATCATAATAGTGTTAGTTAACTCACACATCCATACTTTAACAGCTAAGAACAGACATGATCTGTTAGAAGAAACGTTGTCTGCTTAAGCTTGTGAGATATTCAGCCCTTACCAAAAAAACTCAACAAGCACAAAAGCAGCATTGAGCCACAGTTGATCAACTATTATGAAACCACCTCACAACTTTAAAGTGCCTATGATATTTAAGCACCAAGTGACCTAACTAAACTTATTAACCACCAGAAAAATCGAAGAACCTATCCACTCCTTAAATCACTACAACTACATCAACAGCATTTCCCTTCGGCTTTAACAGATATGGTATCTCGCCCCTTAGCAAGAAAACATAACAAGGACAAGATCAGCATTGAGCCACCTCACAACTTAGTTTGATTCCAGATTAATCGGAGGTCCGCCATTCAACCTCATTAAGAAAGCTACGCAATCCAATTCTAGTAGCCCAAAAGCCTTAAAGACCCTTTGGAAACCGTTGTTTATAAATCAGCGTTAAAAATTAGGTTAAATCGAAAAAGATGGAACCACAAGTTTAAACTAGCCTCCATTCTCAAACAGTAAGTTGAGTTGGGCATCGTCAGTTAACTTGGTTACATTTAAATCCTTTAAGCCTTTAATGTCTTGGGCAGTGATTTGAATATGGTTGATCAAAGAGCTTTTCACAGAAGAAATTTGATCTATGTATTTTATTTTTACCCCTCTAACTCTGCTATTACCTTAGGAATCCTTCGGTGTCGCAGCAATAAAAGTGATAAAAAGGCATGAAGATGGGGTCGGGCATACACGAGACAAGACGTTACATGGCCAGATGATTCACACCAGAGCAGGCTGTAAAATAATTCAAAGTTGTATCAATAGAGTCTGAATTTCATGATGATTTAAAATCTTACTAAAAGAAGTACTAGTTACAACTGCGAAGCAGCATGATCCTCCTGCAATGATGTTGCTCTCATTTAGAAGACAAATGATGCGTTTTATACTGCTTATTTTAGGATTTAAGTATGAAATATTAAAACCAAAGTCGAGAGTATACTGTGTAATGATAAATCGTTCACGAATGTTTCTTAACGCTTTAATTAATTCAGCCTAAATAAGTTCTTAACAGTTTCCTAAGCTTTCCTAAATCTGAGCCTAAGGTTTCTTATAGACAGGTTTCTTGTAAAAAACAACAACATGTATTAAAAATATTGCTTTGTATCACTGGCTTCTAGACCACTGCCCTCTATTCTCCCAAAACCATCCTTAGCATCTTTTACTATTTTAATCAAACAATCCTCGGTGCGAGCATTGTATTGATTAGTTACTGAAGGAAGACAGTAAACGACGAGCATAATTGGAAGATTTTGTCACAAAGACAATCAAAATACACAATGAAAAATATACACTTAGACACTAATGAAATTCCTATCCTATCATCGCTTCTTTGATAGTAATTATAAATGATTACAACTTATATAGCTCTTACACATTTATGTACTAATTGCTTTACATCAAATATATTTATACTTTAAAGGAAAGACAGTCGTAAAAGGGTGTTTGATTTGGGAGTTAAAATAAACTATTTCATGAAGAGTAAGGGAAAGAATGTGAAAGAGTCAACGGATCCAGAGTGGCTGTGTGATCTGGGGTTTTCGGTAGACATAACCAGTCATCTCAATAACTTTAACTTGAAGCTTGAAGGCAGGGAACAGCTGATTAGCTCGCTATCCGACCATGTACTATAAAGGCATTTTATAAAAAACTTTGCTTTTGGCACGATAAATTGGAAAACCGTAACTTTATACATTTCGCGATGCTTAGAACCTCTCAGCCTTGTCGTCTTGAAAATTATTGTACGGTGTTAGTAACCTTAAAGGAGGAATTGAAAAACGGGTTTCCGGACTTTCATCTTCACAATTGGCTGTTTGGGGTCTTCATATCACCTTCCACCGTGGGCGTAGATATGCTTCCAGAGTACCTTCAAATGATTCTCTATTAAAATGGAAGTTCAAGGCAGTACATATTTTGAAGTTGAACAAAACGTACTTTCCTCGGGAGCTGTTTTAAGAAACCACTTCATATCATCGCTGTCATCGCTTTTCAGAAGTACTTGCACTTGCGAGCTGAAGACATTTTCTACTTAAACGCCAAAGTACCTCGGGAAGGGACGTCAGCTGACCTTCATCTATTGTTTATGAACTAGATAGGTTTTAATACCAGATGGGCCTTTTAGTTACATAGTGATAGACATCTTTGACACCAGACAGGTCTTTTCATTACACTCTCCTAAAAAGCTTTGATACTAAATATTCTTGAGTGCCTAATAGAAGGGGGGTTGGAATAAATGGGAGGGTTAAAAAATCCCCAAAACTTAATAAACAGGGGGATAGATGGGGGGTTTGAAAAATGAGCAAAAATGTAATAGATAATAGATGCCTGGACAAAAAGTTTAAAAAAGTCTAAATCAATATTTTGAATCAACTGCAACTACCTAAACGTAGGGCAATACAATGCAAAGAGCATTCAGTTATTCTAGTTATTAAAAATGACCCCCCCTGCTCAATGACAGTGTTATTGCTAACATCTGTAATGCGTTTCTTCACACTTCTTCAAGCCTCATAAAAGGTCACTTTCACCCTTTTAACGTGTGATTTTCCTATTTAAATAAAGAAATTTTCTCCTTACCTATTTTCTCCATAAATTTTGACAATTAGTAAACACAGGGCTGGGATAAACAGTGTGTGGAAATTCTTAAAAATAATCCATTATAGGTTTTGTTTTACTTAGCATTGTACATAAGGGATGGTTGAACAAACAATGTATATTAAACTTCTTTGTGCTGATGCAGGAAATAAATCAAAATAAATCCCGGGTTTGATTTGAACACATGATAAATACCATCCTTCACGCCAGACATTTGTACTCTTGGGTGCCTAATAGACGTCCCCCCCCCAACACTAATTAATTTTCAAACATTTTCCACCCAGCACATTCTTATTACAATCCCCTGCCTATTAATTTTTAAGTAATTTCCCACCCATGACATATTTTTGAGGAGGTACTTTGGCAAGCAAGTAGAAAACACCTTTATTAAAATATGAAAACCATGCATTAAAACGATGAAGGTGGCCCTGAAGATGCACATTACAGATATTAGCACTTACGAAGGAGGAGGGGAGCATTTTTAAAATCTTGGAAGGCATGTAGGAGACTACCATTACTTCAAATAATTGACTATTGTTTGTGTTGTATTACCAGTGTTGCAACCAGTGTCCGATATGTACTCCGTACATTGTGTGAAGGATTCGTTTACTTTCAGTAAACTAGTACAAGACCTGGCACAGCAGGATGCAGATGCATTTATGTGTTCCTTTGACATCATCAGTCTCTTTACAAATGTTCCTTTGAATGAGACCATAAACATTTGAGCAGATGCTTTGCATCAACAACCTGACAATTTGAGACCCAAAATGCAGAGAGGAGTTTTTGTTGAACTTATGAATCTCGCTACTCGCTCAGTTGAATTCAGTTTGAACAATATTATGTATAAACAGACAGGTGGTGTGGCCATCGGTTCTCTTAGCCAGCATATTTGTTAGTCATTTTAAAGCGAAAGTGTTGAGTGAGTTACATAATGCTACACTCTGCTACGTCCGGTATGTTGACGATACGTTTTCTTTGTTTAGAGGACTGTGATAAGACCTTTTCGAAAAAGAAAAGTCTCGTTCACATACGTTTCAAAGAGAGGCTGGGTTTGCATATTGGGTTGTTTGCCTGTGAAGAAACGTGTGCCACTCGTTGATTTTACTGGTGATTACTGGAAGTATTTCGAGAAAAAGACGTTCGTTACTGGAAAATTTTACAAGAGTCACTTCACTACCATTCCTAAGATATCACAAACGACGTCAGGCAATGACAGACCTTATTATACCGGCTATGGATGCTTCTCGTGAGACTAAAGCTTTCAAGAGTCCAAACACATGACTAATTGTTATACCTTTGCTCCACCTTCCCACGAAATCAGGAGAAATGCACAAGTGGCGTAGTTTGATTCAGGTTTATTGACGGGGTTTGATGAAGGGTCTCAACCATTGGAAAGGCTTTCACTCGGCGAAGGAAACGACAACATTTCAACGAAGTAGGCCCTATCGAGGAAAAGTGTTTACAGGGTAAATGTTACAAAGAAACGCTTACTCGCAAGAGCAATTCCTCTTCCCAACAACTGAAAAGTTTAATTGTAGATAAGGTACTTATCAGGAAACTATATATTATATGTTACCCAGGAAAATTGAAGGCGACGCTATCAGTTTGTGAACAGCTTGTGATTCGTAACTCGTTTACTGGGATCATCACAGATATGTTATGGACGCGACGTGCACAGTGGGAGAAAGAGTTATGTATAAGAACCAAGAAGCAAGGAGAAAGGCGTGACCAGGCATTTGAAACTAGGCACAACAATCGGCACCCCTGAAACTGCTGTTGCTTAATATGTGTATAGAATGATAACGCTTTAAGTAAACTTGAACAAGCAAAGCAACAAATTTTTTAATTGGCACGGGCATATTCAGTGTGGAACGATCAAAATGGAGGCAAAGATTCCTCAAAAGTCGGCAGCACAACGACAGATGGAAAAATGCCGACTGTAAAAAATGGATGGACGATGATGATATATACAGTGGCACATGCAGGTTTGGATAGATTGGAAGACCAATCATTTTAAGAACTGGGGATAGGTACCCCCATTGCCCCTAGTAGACACTCCATAAGCTTGAATGGAGTAAAGATTTTTACATATACTACTCGTCGAAGTATGTAGAAACGATATTCTATTAGAGCTTGCGAATTCTGCTGCGAACGAGAACTCCAATCAGGAACAAGAGATAGATCTTCGGTCAAACAAGAGGCCATTTTGTAACTATGTGGAATTGTTAAACTTGGAGCAAGCAGGAATGCTTAAGTGCAAATACCACCAGTCACTAAATATAAATCAAAGCTTGGGATGTAATCTGCTTCTGTAACACCTCAGAAGCAGCCGGTTTCTTGTGTTGTGTTCTTTGTGAGTATTGCCTACGCTGGAATCAGTGTAAAGTTAGCCTCGTTTCGGTTATGATGATGGGATCTAATTTACAAGATGCACATCTTCTTTTGTCGCAGCGTTCTAGGATAAAAGTTTTACTGGCACGCCCTATTTCAAATAATCTGGTAGCGGCGTTTTAAGTGGGTTCCCATAAAAATATGTGAAGACGTTCTAAATATTCATCAGTGGTGAAGAGAGTGTCTTTTTATGCAGCTTCCAGTATCTAGTTTATAAAAAAATAACTACAGTTACAAAAGTGATAATATGTGTCGTGTGTGAAAGGAATCCATCAAATTCATAAAACATTATACTTGTAAATGTTTTATCCTCTCGCGACACGCACCCCAGACATACTCTTATCCCTACCTTTCTGTGATATACCTGCAGGAATTTTCTTCACTTGTTATAGGCCTAAAAAGCTCTTTGAACGGTACCGAAGATGACGTTGAACGATTCCAACAATTTTGACTTGACAAGATGTCTTAATTGATACAACTTTTTTGTTGACAAATCTCTTTAATTGATTACGATGATTGGCAACATCTTGGCTAGTACATGCACCACGAAATAAACGTGCAATCTTCATTCATCAGCAACTCGGTTCAAGCTTATTGAAAACATACCATATTAATGTGGAAACATGAACATGACAATTGAAGAATACTGCAAATAACAAGGACAAAATCTCCCAGCTCCTATAATAAAGTGGGTACCCAATATTATATCTAGATTCCTCTGCTGCATTCTACGACACAAAACGATCCAAGTTTGGCCAGATCATTTTCAACAAGGCAGCAGTCCATTTTTGCCTTTAAAGCCAGATGTTCACAGCGCGGAATTTTGCAAGCGATCTGGTGTTGCTTAGGTCAGCATTATTGCGCTCGGAAAATTATAGACAATTTTCACTAGAGTAAAAACCGGAAAACTGACAGAGGAAGCAGACGTCGTTTATCCTTTGAAGTACGATTCATTTCTTAGCTGCTGTTGAGGACAATAGAGTGTAGAACAGGCAGTTGAGCCACAATTTTAGTCTTAAGACGAAGTTGAAGAAAAACATGACGCGTAGCCAAATAAGTTGACCTGGCTCTTCTCTGCCTTTGCTGGCGAGTTCAAAGCCTTAGTTATCATCATATTTAGCAACACGCTGAAGTGTCACGCGGGGCCACAGCAAATTTTTGTATTAAGGTCATTCAAGCCATTATCATTGAGGATCCATCTTGAGTATCTGAGGATTTCCGTCAAAGTTT
Organism: Alatinidae sp. Z8VKAUB7J3; assembly: GCA_010016025.2. Lineage (NCBI taxonomy): Eukaryota > Metazoa > Cnidaria > Cubozoa > Carybdeida > Alatinidae > Alatinidae sp. Z8VKAUB7J3. The sequence goes on along the minus strand of JAAAKM020073195.1, from coordinate 121,893,753 downwards.
TACTATTGGTAGTAAATTCTCCACTTCTGACAAATTTACGACTTACGGACTCAAAAATTTAACTTTTTATATTCTCTGTATGGGTTAAGAGTACTTCATTATTTGTATTTAAAACATGCTACACGTGTTTGACGGCCTAAGGATCCTGGAAAATTCACTCATTGAAAATTCATTTATTGTGGGTGTTTTTTAAGAGATATTGCCAATGTGAGCTACTGATTTGAATATACTAACACTTGTCGACTCAGTCAAAGCCATTCTGGTGGAAGAAGTTATCATGACGTGAGTCAGTTAGTTTTTCAGCAACGTTTCGAGAGGTACTTCTCCCAGTTTGACAGACATAACAATACGTGTTTAATTTCTCAAATAAAGAAGAGGCTAAGTAAAATCATATCAAACAGTGACTTTTCCTTATTTAACAAAAAATGATTTTGTTTTTGCAAATGATTTTGCAAACAGTCAACTATTTTCTGAAATGTAAAAAATAGATATGTTGCAATTGTTTGGAAGTTGACAACTTAGGGTTAGTGAATTACTTGAAGTGGTATTATGCATACTACAGGCAATTTTTAGTTTTATTTTCCTAGAACTAAAAACACTCTGAGATAATAACATACTCATAGTCTATCATTTACGTAACAGTTTGAAGTTTCACCATGACAAGTAATTACGTAATAAGCATTTTTAGTCCTAAATGGGCACGATGATGTTTTTTGTAGCTAATGCGTTTCCCAAAAAATATTCTCTAAGTTCATAATAAAAATTAGGACTTCTGAGAGTTTCTTTAACTTAAAATAAACACAAAAGTCAAGAAACTAAAAAAAAAGCATCAGTAAGAAGATTACAAGAACGTTAAAAGTGGGGGTTGGGTGGGGTTGGTGTGGGAGGGGGAGCAATTAATTTTTAAAAACTAAGCGTTTTACGGTACGGGGCAATGATATACGTTACTGTCAAAGGACGGTAATTTACGTTAATAAAACTCATCTTACATATTGTTATTGAGGTGGTTACTTTGATTTCTAATTTATCTTATGTTTCTCATAACTGTACATGAAGATAATCCGAAGACAATCTTAAAGAAATGGTGAACATACTGTGTAAACAGTCAGCAGGAGTTTTTTATCTAACGTTATCTCTGTTAATTTATTAATTGATAGATAATAGTGTACGCTATACAGTTTATCATTACAGTACTGTAGTATATGCAAATCGAAGGAATCCCCTCTTCTTCATTGACGTAAATTCCGCCGGATCCAACAACGACATCCCGATTTGCAACTTCAGGCAACAAAGGCAAGGGTTTTCCCCTACAATTCAGAACAGCCATTACCTATCATGGGTGAATTCACAGCCCAGGTAAACTGTGGTGATTCCCAAGAAAATGCGTCATTCTTGGTCTGCAATACAAAGAGCTCCTGTCTTTTTGGATACCCGACTTCATCAGCTCTGGGAATCCTCCGGTCAAATATGCCTTATTAGCCTATTTTGAAGGCTTTGTGCACCATGGAATGTACGCATCAAGTGTATGCAAACTATGGAACATCTCCAGCAATGGCTGCAAAACCTGGTGGAAACTTTAACTGGTCTTTTTCTACAAGAAAATGAACTATTTGTCAAAAATTGGTCACTTGACACAATGATGTCATTACTGAGGCAACTGTTACAAAAAGTAAGAAAAGTTATATTTGTGAGCCTATATTTGCAAATATTTGATGGCAATGATACTTTTTCCTACTTACACAGTACCACCATTACATATTCACTACATCTTTCAACCACAGGGGTGAGAACAGATTAAATAGTATATCTTTCATTGCACTACCACCTCCACTTTTAAGATAATATCATAAACACAACATCTATTATAGTTTGCTTGTCTATAATTAACAAGCAGATTTAGTAGCATGGATTCTTGATTTATGAATAGAGTCACCGTAAACAAAGCTTCCACAATTGTTTAAGTAGAAACACTTGAGAATATAACAGGGAATATATAATCACTTCATTCTCTTTATAAGCAAATAGGTGATGGATTACTTAACGAGAGTAACAACTGACATAAGGATTTGAAGACTAGAGAATCACAAGGGTAACTAACAGAAGCAAGAAATGTTCTACAATGCAAAGTGGTTAAGGCACTTGGTTATCTTCAATAACTACCATAACAGTATGCTTTTGGGCTTCACTCAAATGCTGTTCATTTCCAGGATTATTCATGATGGCGAGGCTTAAAACAGTGTGGCATGGATAAAGTAAGAGGGCATGTATCACAAAAAGCCAAATTATACCAAAACCTGAAGGATGTTCTCACTTGTCTTGCAAAAAAGGAGGCAAGGCATCAACTAATTCATATCATCATTTATTTGTAGAACAATTGAAAACAGAAGACTCCTCATGATATATTTCTTCTGTGGGTAATGTTTTCAACATTCATACTTGACACTGGCTTGCCTGCACTAAAACTTGTTTCTTGGGGTAGAACTACTTTGCCAGTCAAAGATAAAGGATGGCAGCCGATAAGCAGTTTTTACAGCAATTGTTTTAAAGGGCTGTTATTCCATTCTCATAGAGAATACAATATCTAGAAATATGGGAATAGGTGTGGATATGCAAACAAATGGCTCGTGCGTTACTGATATATGCTGACACTTGCCACACGTTACCTTTGATAAAAGACATGAAGCAATCAACAAATTATTTATACAAATACAAGTTTAAGTCTATGTCGTACATAAGCAGTGACATGTATCAAACATTTTGAAGGGCAAAAAGGTGCAATTATAACCTTTAACTATTTATAAATATTGATGAGTAGAAAGCCATGACGATTGCTCTGAGCTTTCGGCTCCGAGATTATCGGAATTCCCGTTAAAACTATTGGATAACCGTAAAGCAAAAACAAAGATTTAAAAATGTCTGAATACAGCTGCACCAGAATCGGTAATGCATCGGTCAAACATTGTGAACAGGGTATAAGCTCCCTTTCTAAAACGTAACGGATTATGCTCTTTCGGGTTGCTGCTCTATATAAGATCCACTACCAATAAAACTTTCTAATGTAAATTAATGACACTTACGTTTTAATCCCATTTAATCAAACTGAAAGTTGTGTCAGTGTCAAAACAACATCGGTATTAACTCTTTGGTCTTTAATAAACGGGGAGGGGGTTTTCAACCACACCCCACCACACCCCACCACACCCCAAGCTTATTAGAGCGCCCTCCGTTTATTAATTTTAGGAAATAAGTTTGATGATGTAAAAAGAAACGATTTTACTGATATATGTGATGATGATTTTTAAGTTATTTAAATATTTCTGGTGCAAACATGTGCCTTATGTTTATATTTTTTCTGTTTTAGTTTCATTTTACAACTGTCAGAAATTATTTTCGAAAAATTGACTCCACTATATTTAACTATATTTTAAGTTAAGATTTAACAGGTTTTCTCTTCCAAATAATAAAAATGATTCGGAAATTTGTAACGAGACATAATCAATAAATAATTGAGACATTAAAAATTATTCATATGGTTTACCTTGAAAATAAATAAACATGAAGCTATGTAAATTTCCAAAAATTGTCAATGTTTGTGGGGTTTTTGTACGAGACGAGTTTCCCATGTCACTGTTCGATCATGTGTACATGTAACGAATACTCTAATTAGTCTCATAACGAATGACGGTGTTGCATTATCTGCCACTGGTAAATTGGAGAACGTGTCATTAAACTATCATTTATTGTGTTATCAATTAAACTATCATTTATTGTGTTATCAATTAAACTATCATTTATTGTGTTATCAATTAAACTATCATTTATTGTGTTTCGGATTTTAGTGGGAGCCTGTGAAGATGCATCAGTATATGAGTGATATGAACGAGTCGTGGAACGTTGCAGATCGACCTGGCTGCTGCGTTTGGACGCTTTTTTTTAACTGAGGTAGCTGCTTGGAAGGTGTACTAACGACTGTTACTTACAAAAATGTGAATATTCGCCACAAGACAAATTTTAACTATCCATTTTCAATGTTTTTAACAGATGCAGTAAGGATGACCTTCCTGGGTATGGACAGTCCAAAACCTTTGAATGCGATTCGAAGCCTAGGGGTAGCTATGTTCATATTCTCAGTGGTGCATCCATGAACTCATTGGCATTCTGCGAAGTTGAAGTCTATCAAACCAAGTTCAGTAAGTTGATATCAAAAGTATACAATTTTATGTCAACTAGGAAAGTAACACCCACGCTCCTTGCAGCTCAAATAACTCTTTCAGGCTTTAAACAACACGAATTTTCAAAACTTCGCTTCTCGACGAAACTTTCTAACCTTCAATGGGCTTTTCGCGTCGGATGGCTGTCCTTCCTTGGTCAAGCCACATGGCGCAGAGAGGCTGGTCTCCAATTGCGAGGAAGCTGGATGTCGATGGCCACCGTTGGGTGACTCGGAACTAATGTGTTGACTAGAGAAATAGAGTATGTAAATGTTTGAAGGCCATGTAGCTCAGTTGGTAGCGCATATGCTGCAATAGAGTGGGTGACTGGTTCGATCCCCGGTGCATCACGGGTTCGTTCCCTGGTGCTGTTATATTTGCCATTTCTCTAGTACCTTTTTAATATTGACCACCAAGACCTATCTGTGGCCGATCTTAACGTCATAACTGTACCTGCGCCCATGTAAAGCCCTGGCCAAACGACTGGATTTTTCATTCGACTTTTCACTATACAAAAGTCGAATGAAAAATCCAGTCGTTTGGCCACCTTGTATAGTGTTGTAGAGTCGATTTTGCTTCTGGTCAAAAAGTCGAATGGATTTCTATTGTTCTCCTACTTGTATAGTCAAAAATCCAATCGTTTGGATTATAGCTGCATCATATTGTTAACCCTGCCACCAAATTACCGTAGACAAAATATTGCTTTCAAATCTCATATCAGCGGTGAGAAACGGCTGTTTTGATACGAAAAAATCCTTAAGAAAACTCAGTTAAGTTTGCTCAGTTCATAATATGAACTGGGTTTATTTAACAAGATTTTGATAGGCATGATTAAAGTTTGAAAGGGCGTATCTCATCGATTGCTCAAGGTATGATTCTCAAGTTTGGACAGGTAATCTATGTCAACAGGAAGAAAGTAATGCGGCCAAAATACTATCAAGTTTATGATATTCATTAGATCGTGACGTCACACTTTAGTACTCTACTAAGAGTAGTAACTTGTTTGCCAGATTTGAAACGACAATACTTGAAACGTGGGAATAACCAGAGACAATATTTATGAATCCCATTGCTTGTAATTTTGACGTAAGAAAAGGAATAGACAATGGTATTACCTGTTGGACCTCCCTGGTAACCCATACCTCTAATTTAACCCCTTAAACTCACAAATACCCACCAAGGGAGGCCCTCTACCGCCGTTGAGAAGCGCTGCCCTAAATGCTGAAAAGTTTTTAGGCCAAACATTTGTACAACAAAGTGAAATAAGTACAACACATACCTCGACTCATACTATATGCCTTTCGTATTTTAAAGGAATTTAAAGTCCAAAGATTAAAGTAGGAATCCAAGCTCTGAAAAGTTGAGGCTAAGAAATACCGAAACGTCATAGAAAATTTATATTTTTGGGTCAGTAGACTGTATATCAGGGGTTCTCAAAGTGGTCGCTATCGACCCCGTTGGGTCGATGGGACCATCCAAAGGGTCGATGAATACCCAAGGGGTCGAATGGGGGTCGATGAATAACAATGTTCCCGTCCTGTAGTAAGAAATTTACAAAATGTACCCCGTACCAGCCCTTCCAACTCCTTTCCATGCTTTCCATCCACTCCCACGCCTCTCCCCGCTCCAGACAGGGCTGATACAGGAATCTTTCGTGTTTTAGTTTCGTATTGGGGTAGTTTTTTCCCGTGGTCAGATCGTTAATGTAAACTACTACTACTACTACTACTACTACTACTACTACTACTACTACTACTACTACTACTACTACTACTACGGATTACTTGGCAAAATTGGATGAAGAAATTTTGCACAACTGTGATCTGGACGAAATCGAAATCGAGATCGAAAAATCGACTGACGTGTCTACACGGATTACAGAAATTCGAGACAGGATCGAACAGTTTTGTGGGAAGGTTACAGTTGCAAATCGAATCGAGGAACAGGCAACTACGAGCATACCTTCGCCAAATTTACGAAACAGTATAGAAACGCCGGTTTATGTACCAAGTCCGGCAGTGTTAAACACTAGTGCACCTTCCAGTGGTGGCAGCAATTCAAGTATAAGGTTGCCAAAATTAACGTTGCCCACATTTCGAGGAGATATCACAAAGTTCCAGTCCTTTTGGCAAAATTTGAAATGTGCAGTGGACAGTAATGCTTCACTATCTGGAGTGCAAAAATTAACATACCTGGTAAATTCCCTAACTGGGCCAGCATTCAAGGCAATCGAGGGACTCGAAATCATTGAAGAAAATTACAGGAAAGCTATAGATATACTGAAGTCGCGTTTCGGAAGAATGCAGAATATCATAAGTGCGCACATGCAAGAACTATTGAGTTTAGGAACTCATCGTAATGACAGTCTTGAACAACTTTGTTCAATTTATGACAGGATCTTAGTAAATGTGCGCGGTTTGGAAAGTTTAGGCGTCACATCAGACAAATATGGAAGTCTTCTGATACCGGTGATCATGGCGCCAATGCCATCGGAGATATCATTGGAAGTTGCCAGGAGAACATCGGAGGACGAATGGGAAATAAATGATATTTTGAATATTATAAAGAGGGAGATCGAGGCGAGGGAAATAACAGCCCAGACCGTCGTTTCAAAACCATGTAGCGAAAATGCGAGGAAAATGAAAGCCAGTTCGTCTTCGGCAACAACAAAGGCATTTGTGGCAAAAGATGAAAGTAGAACACCACTACTTTGCTTTTTTTTGTAACAAAGAACATCTAGCAAAGACATGTCAGGAGGTGAAAGATACAAGTTCGCGAAAACTTCAGCTGACTAAGGCGAAACGATGCCATAACTGTCTCAAGGTCGGACACTTTGCAAAGAATTGCCGCAGCAATTTAAGATGCCGATTCTGTAAGGGAAAACATAATACGTTGATATGTCAGCAGTCCAAGACTGTCAGAATAACGAATTTTTTCGTAAAAAGGATGGAAAATATGAATATCTGAAACCAGCCAGATAAATGAGAACGATGAACCACTCAACCGAGAGGAAATACACAAAGTTATCGCCTCTCTGGAAAGCCGCAAGTCACGATTTTATATCCGCCGAAGTACTTAAAGCAGGTGAGAAAATTATCATTTTCCAGATCTTGCTCTTTAACAAGGTCTGGAGAGAAGAAAAATCTCTAGTGGAATGGTTCAAAATGATTATGAACCCCATATAAAAAGAAGTAAAGAAACTAAATCCTTCAAACCATAGAGCCATTTCACTCTTTTCGATATGAGGAAAAATATCTAGCCATATCGTTATCCAAATATCTGACTAAATATAGCAAAGATTTTATGGCAGATAATCAGTTTGCTTTTCGTCTAAAAAGACGAACCATGGATGCAATATTTATTTGTACATCAAATCATCGAAAAGGCAAAAGAACATAAAATGAAGATACGCGATTTCAATTCGCGAACTTCAAGCCGCGTTCGATACGATATGAGTAGATGCTCTTTGGAAAATGCTTGCGAGTAACGGGTTAGAAAAAAGGATCATCAACATCCTCAAAAGGTTTCAGCTGCAGAGAGAACAACTTAAAAATCTTGATGGTGATGAGAGCATCAATGAGGTAGATAGAAGAATAGGGCTTGCCCTATCCTCATTTGGGAGACCGTCTGGTCCAACAGAGACATCTCACTGAATATACAAGCACGGCTTTACTTATCCTTGATCCTCTCAATTGCGATATGTGACTCCGAAACCTGGGCCCTAACCAAAAAGGAAGGAACAATTGCTGGCATTTGAAATGCAGTGTTTGAGATCTTAGCTAAGTGTTACAAAACCTAACAGAGTACAAAATGTTCGTCCAGCCACGGGAATTGATACGACAATTACTAGACGTCATTAAAGAGAAACGTCTGTGGTGGTTTGGTCATGTCTGCAGAAAAGCCGGATTCATCCCTAGTTTACTAAGTCTACATAACAAGATTTTCAGCAACCGAAAAGATGGGGGGATCACTTCAAAAAAGACACTGGCCTTCCCATCTTAACGGCGAAAAGAAACACACAGGACAGAAGCCGAAGGAAAAGCTATCTTGGCATACCAGAAGACAAGAAAATATTGAAAATAAAAAGGTGAGGGAGATCTGTAGCACCACATGCACATCCACTTCAACTTGAAGGAAATGCTGTCATATTTATCGAGTACAGGTACGACTCTTCAAGTTAATGGAGTATTCAATAAACGGGGCCAAATGTTAGCGCGTGCCAGTGCTCTCAACTCTGCAAAGACAAGCCAGGAGACCCCTTATCGTAGTATCACAGTATCACTATCAAATTTAATGCTCAACTCACCACCGGTGCCCATCGTGATATTGATCTCACTCCGTATGTTCGAGACCATTTTCTGTTTTGATACAGCAATAATGTTCTGTAAGACTGTAGTTGTCTTCCTCTTTGCATTAGCTTCGCAGAGATTCCATTATATTGAAACATACTAAGACTGTTCGACACCAACTTGTTCTCTTTCAGATTGCACGGTCTGTGTTTACCGCCATTATTTAAATCTTCAGCCTCGTTATCATGTGATTCTCTTTGTTCCATTCGTGGTCCCACACTGTATCTGGGGGAAACCAGCATTAATGAACGCAAACAAAGAAATTATCAAAAATTTGAGAAGTTATTGAGAAAATGAAAAAAAACGTCATTAGGATCATATACTCAACCGAGACGGCACTGAGCGTCCTAACATCACGGGTAGAACACCTGGTTTTCACCCTCTGAATCTGAATCCAAAGACTGAATCGATCGGCTTGTTATCTTTTGTTGCTCTGTGCAAGACCTACGAGAAGGGGGAGGGGGCAGTTGCACTGGAGTCCGGATCTAGGAAGAGGCCTATAAGCCTAGCTTTTTCTTACTACGGTCTAGTTATATATTTGCGCAAGGCCTTTAAAAATCTTTCTTCCATGTATCAAAAGGGATTGTAAAGCGAATAGATACTTTGTAGGATGTTTTATCGCTCATTGATGTTTATACCGCAATGTTCTTGGCCAATTTTGCAACCCATAGAGAATGACCGACCGGATCTTTTAAGGATTCTTTTTGCGTTTCACGGCTGGGTCAGACTTTCCCTATCCATTCGAGCAAGTATGGCATAAACTGCATCACAGATTATCTCATTCTAGATTTTCTGTTCTCACAAGTCCGTGGACTTCGGTTAGGGGTGCGGCTGGAGCCGGAGAGCTGGGCGCTCAACCCGCTGGCGGCGGTCGTCCTCGGGCTCGGCCTCGTGGGGGGGCTCGTCGCGCTGGTCGCCGCCGTGCGTGGCTACGAGCTCGCCGGACCGGTGCGCGTTCCGGGTCGGGGGCGCATCGCCCTCGGTCTGGCCGTGATCGTCAACTGGGCCTGGGTCGTGCTGCGCCAGGGCTGACGCCGGCTCACCGCCACAGCGGAGTGCCGTCGGACGCCCGGTGCGGCAACCACACCAGCGACACCGTGCGCACCTCGACGTCGGCACGGCGCGGCCGGACGGCGACGCTGTCGAGCTCGATCCGCTGCGGGTCGAGGAGCTCGGCGACGGCGTCGAGCTCCTCCTGGAGCTCCCGCTCCAGCGCCGCGAGCTCCCGCTCCAGCGCCTCGACGTCGCGCCGGGCCCGGCGGACGTCGCCCTTCTCCTTCGCGGTCCGGCCGAAGCCGCGCGCCGCACTGGACGAACGGCGTTTTCGGCCGCCGAACACCGCCGACAGCACCGAGCTGCCGATCGAGATCCAGGTCTGCTTGCGCTGATAGGAGACCTGGTCCTGCTCCTTCTCCACCTTCGCCTCGGCCTTGCGCACGCGCTCCTCGAGCCGGCGGATCTTCTTCTCGTACTTGCGCCGCAGCTCGCGGCTGCGTCGCTCGCGCTCCTCGCGGGCGGGCTCGCCCAGGCGCGACCGGAACTCGCTCTCCGACTCCGGCGGATTCGACGCCGCGTCCAGCTCGTCGCAGGTGAAGCGCTCACAGCTCCGCGAGCGGTAGAGCGTGTCGGACAGGCCCTTCGACCAGCCCCGGTAGCTTCGGTCGCGACCGGCCGCGGCCGGCAACGGCCCCCACTCGCCGGCTCCGTCGGGGGACTCGGTCAGCGACGATTCGGCGAGCGACAGGGTCTCGGCCCGGCTCCAGTCGACGACGTCGGAGTCCGGATCGAGCTCGAAGAGGTAGGCCAGATCCTCCTGCAGGAGCAGCTTCTTGGTGCGTCGGTCCATGAAGCGCACGCGGCCGAAGCCGACCAGCGCCGGCCGGTAGGTCCGACCGCCGCCGTCGACGCTGCGGCGGGCCGGCAGGTACCTCCCTAAAAGTAGGGTAATATAACAAAATATCATATTAGGTTACATCGATACAAAAATGTCAGAGGTAGGTCCAACATTAATATTTCCGATGCATTATGATATATTGCAGTGAAAAATATATATGCCGATCAGAATGTCAGGGGGGGGGGGAATACGCTAGTGAATTTTCTCAGGGGGCGGCGCCCGCCATTGCCCCCCTCACCTTGGTGACAGGTAGCAACTAATTACTACACTAATTTTAGTTCCTAGATGCATAAATAGATGCTCTATCAGCGACCTGAGTAACTCTTGATTAGCTCAAATCATACAACGTTTACGCCAGAGAACCCCAACAAAATGTTTTCAAGTTTGCAACTACCTTTTTTTTGCTACGATTACCTTTAATGCTTTATCAAAATGCTAATAGAATAATTATTGTTCTTCTTAGGTTCTAATGGACTCTTTCGTTGTTGTTCACGATGCGAAGGTTACATTGAGGAGCTTTTGTGCTTGGCAAAAAAGACAAAATCCTTTAGGAGATGCTGATCCCTTTCATTACGATCACGCCATTTTATTAACAAGGTATGCGAAATTGAGGATTGATTATTATTGGATAGAATACTAAAGGGTAGCTGCAGCAGCTTGGTAGCTCGCTTGAATCTCTTGAGGCACAGTGCTGAGAAAAGCGAGTGCACCTTTTAGCTGGAAGGGGGGAGGGGGCAACTACCGACATTTAAAAGGACTACCGTTTTGAATTCTCATATCATATGTCTCGGCGACTGAACCGCAAACCCTATCCTCCTTCAACTGCAAGTGTTTCCAGAAAGGAATTTTATGCAAACGAAACCGGTTAATCGCATATCAAATTTGCCACACATTTTAATGCTATTATCCGGTGTATGCGATTAACCGAAAACTTTGAAGTGTGATTTATCGTGACCAGACGGCTATGCTTTCTCAATAAAAACGCTGTGGCAGAGACTGTGTCTCATTTAATTGGGGCGCAGTGTGTATATATGAAGTGTCTCTTCAATTACTTTCTGTATTAAGTTTCGTATCATGTATAAAACGTCACCTTGAACGATATCTTGCAGGACGTTGCAGTTGGTGTTTGATACGAGGTTGAAGTGATTACTTAACAGATTAAATGGTGCTCCCTTTGTTTCGTATCACTGATAACCATGGTCTCTAGGGAGCCATTAGCTATGCTGTGTGTTAATTTCAGCTCATTCTGAGCACTTTTAATTCCCAAGGCATTTTTTGGAATTTTGCACAATAGACCAAATTTTTTCAGTGTGCTCTAATGGGCAATTTGGGAGCGCCATCGTCTCTAAGGACCCTATAGCTATGCTGTGTGTTAATGACAGCTCATTCTGAGCACTTTCAAATCCCAAGTCATTTATTGGAATTTTGCACAATAGACCAAATCTTTCCAGTCTGCTCTAAAGGGCGATTTGGGACTACCATGATCTCTATAGAGCCATTAGCTATGCTGTGTGTTGATTTCAGCTCATTCTGAGCACTTTTAATTCCCAAGGCATTTTTTGGAATTTTGCACAATAGACCAAATTTTTCAGTGTGCTCTAATGTTCGATTTGGGACTAACATGGTCTCCAGGGAGCCATTAGCTATGCTGTGTGTTAATTTCAACTCATTCTGAGCACTTTTAATTCCCAAGGCATTTTTGGCAAACTTGCACAATCGACCAAATTTTTTCAGTGTGCTCTTATGGGCGATTTGGGACCGTCATGGTCTCTAGGGAGCCATTAGGTATGCTGTGTGCTATATTCAGCTCATTCTGAGCCCCTTTGATTCCCAAGGCATCTTTCGGAATTTTGCACAATAGACCAAATTTTTTCAGTGTGCTCTAATGGGCGATTTGTGACCACCATGGTCTCTAGGGACCCATTAGCTATGCTGTGTGTCAATTTCAGCTCATTCGGAGCACTTTCAAATCCCAAGTAATATTTTGGAATTTTTCTCAATAGGCCAAATTTTTTGAGTGTACTCTAATGGGCGATTTGGGAACGCCATGGTCTCTAGGGAGCCATTAGCTATGCAGTGTGTCAATTTCAGCTCATTCTGAGCCCCTTTGATTCCCGAGGCATCTTTTGGAATTTTGCACAATAGACGAAAGTTTTGCAGTGTGCTCTAATGGGTGATTTTGGACCGTCATGGTCTCTAGGGACCTATTAACTATGCTGTGTGTTGAGTTCAGCTCATTCTGAGCACTCTTAATTCCCAAGGCATCTTTTGGAATTTTGCACAATAGACCAAATTTTTTCAGTGCGCTCTAATGGGCGATTTAGGAGGCAGGAACGATGGGCTGTGGATGTTTCTGCGATGACGTCGCTTTTCCTAGCGCGTATATCAAGACTCCTGCTTTTTATAATGTGTGTGTAGCGTATACAGCAGTCAATAAATCAGACTGCGAAGACTGCAACCCAACAGTCAACGAATCTTAGCTATGATAAATTACCAATTGTGTCAAATTAGTGTCGGCTTGCAACCCCGCTTTCACCCATTCATCTTCGATGTTCCTATGTGTGTATGAGGCCATTTTGGAGGAGTTGTTCTTGCTTTCGTACTTCCCGTAAAAATTCGCCTCCTCCATTTGCTTCCCGTTGGTAAAGATCGGTGACATATTCAGCTTCATACTAATAGCTAATTTTCTAATGGAATTTCTTCCATAAATCGTAACCCGGCTACCCTGTGTATGATCCTATAACTCCCGATGTTTTTGTGGCCTGAGGGTCCTTTAAGGCGTAAGCCCAACAAGTCGACATCCGAAGGGAGAGTTTCCACTATTAGTTCAAAGCCCTTTTAGATCCACTACTTCTCGTGAACCATTTCTTCAGTGCAATGTAAGACAACGTAAACGAAAAGTCATTACCCTCCGTCACAACCCTTCGAGAGACTTCATGCTATTTTTTCAGTATCCCTTGATGATTGAGTGATATAGAACCTTTCTTCATGTAGCATTGCAATAAATGAACTAAAACTGCCAGCGTCTTTATCCGAAGAGATGAATTCATTAAAGATTTATTGGATAACAAAGGCGAAGTTAAAGCACACGTCATAACTACTGAGCTTTTTAGGTCCAGAGGCTACACTTGTCCCGTTTCCTTACACTGAAAAAGAAGTCTTACGATAACGATCTTTTAATGAAATAGCTTGGCAATTCTCAAATGTGATGAAAATGTACGGACCAGAGCAGGGCGTGAACTCAGAAACATGAAAGAAACCAGGCCTGCTGCTCATCAGAGACTGCCATTCCTTTCATCGTCAGGAATAGACGTCGAAATAATTTACGAAGACTTGAACTTTTCAGCTAATAGATTGGGTTATTTGCCCCTACATCCCTCCGTCTATGCTACAGCACCATGCTACTTTTATGAAATACTTGATCAGAGCTTGCAATCTCCACAGATTGCAGAATTTCGTTTAATTACAAATTTGTTATACTGTAACATCATAAGCAAGTTATATCTTCCAATTGTTTAGAACGACCGAAAGCACACCTGCGAAAGAAGCAGAGGATGACAAAGACATTGAGACAGCTCATAAAAACGGTACTTCGTCACCAAGTGAAGTCGTTCCGATGGCTGCTGATCAAGAAGAGCCTAAAGACACTAAAACTGAAGACGTTGTGTCACAAGAAGATACGGTATGTCTATTTTGAAATATGGTGGTTCTTTAGATCGGCTTGTACTTGACTTAGTGAATGGGACCACTTTTGTTAGTTCATCGTTCCCGAATAATCACCGTCGTCAGCTAAACAGATGCATGGCTTTTTCGAAATCATAAGAGTTGGGTTTAAAAATACTTGCCTTACATGCTAATTGAGTTGTAAATCGCATACACAAACTTTGTACCTTGTAGAAATCTAAAAAGGCAGTGGCTAGGGATGAGCCTGATGCAGCACCCAAAGCTAGGAGCTACTCGCGTGAGAAAGTCGGTAGTTCGAAGACAGAAGAGTTGAAAAGCAAATTGGCTTCCAGGTCCAGCGGGCAGAAAAAGAACGCATTTGAAGAGCAAATGAAGAAGAAAGGTACGAGTAACTAACATTTCTCAGCAGCTTTGAAATGTCAGTTGATTTCAAGTTAATATTTTAAAATGCTTTTCATCCATTCAATTTAATAATTTGAATTGTGTGTTGAGCATTTTGGGCATGTTTTTTCAAATGGTGTTATGATTTCCTTGACCAGGTCCTTATCCTCTCTTAATGATTAAACCGAGTCCATTTTGTCTTTTGAACGTCGTTTATGTGTGATTCTCTGCAGTTTCAACTTCAGCTTTATTCTATATCAGTCGAATTAGGTCGAATTAAGAGAAAAAAGTACGATCGCAAAAAGCTCGAGGTTGAATTATTTTTCCGGCCCGCATGGCGATTTTATCATCTTCGCGCTCCTTATTATGTTGATGTTGTTTAAGCTGCGATTTCTCCCGTTTTGAAACCTTTTGACAAAGCTAGCAAGAATGTTCTCAACAATGTTATTTGCTATTGCTTACTTTGCCTTGACTTGGCGGAATTTTCGATCGCACTTTTGTCAGGCAAACAAAATTTTGATTGTATTGTCTTAGTGGTATGCCTTTGCTGGTGAGACGGTATTTGGTGGTTCTTTCTTAGAACGAAAATTAAAAACTTTATTTCTTGTGGTGTGATTTTACCATATTTGGACGCTTATAAAAATTCGGTATCAGGCCCCAACAGGGTAAAATTTTGATCTGGCCAAATATAATTATGGCACATGTCTATGGAAAGCTATTGCTGAGCTGAGTATTTTTGACTTTTGACTATTTTTGATACTAATGTTTAAAACCGATACATATTAAATTGTAATAAGCTTTAGGAAGTTAAATCATCATCATCATTATCATCATCATCATTCTGTTAAATATCCTTGATTTCCCTTCATAGGGGTTTAGACTATTATATGGCCCCTTCAAATCTCATTTTGCATACTTTCCTGTCGTTCGTTAATGTCAGATATGAGATTACATATGATACGTTACTATTGACGAAATTTCGTCAGGTCTTTCTGATACTGTCTCTTCTCACTCTTTCCTCAAAACTGAGAAATTCTAATTGCTTTGATATGGCAAACATTAAGATTTATGGCCAGCTGTGTCTGGTCAGAGAGGGTGATTAAAATACAGTCAGAGAACAATACCTAATTGAGTGTGACCCAAAATAAAGTACGTCTAAGCTTGAAATGAGGTGAATAACGCAAAATCATATAACTACATCTTTTTATTTGTAGAGATCGTCCCAGTCTCTGTCTGAGTGAGAGTCACTTTGGAAATAGTCACTCTCATTAGTATCTGGTCTGTCGAATTTTGCTGTAATTATGCATTCAACGCAGTTACGCACATCTGAGAATACTGTTCCGGGCACCTTTTAACGGCTCTTCACTACCCAACACTAAGAATAACAGGTGCACATTGTAAATTGGAGCAGGTCTGCTGGAGGAGGTAGCTCATTTGTAATGACTGAAAACTGAAATATCAATCGACAATGTGGAAAGTGCTTGGAAAGTTTTAGGCTCAAAGTTCATAGGTGGGACGTAGTGACTACTCATTATATCTTGATGGAGAGCATCATCGCTGGGATCAATGATCCTCAGCAATTTTCAGATCCTTTAGATAGATGCCATCGAGAGCTAGAGTGGTATTAACTGTTTCCGTCTGGTGCTTACAATACAGGCATCGCATTCTCTGCTCTAATTTTCAAATTACGAACAGCACTATCCCTAATGACACCAAGCACTATCTTCTTTGCTTTCTCATAAATTTTTTCTAAGAATTCAGATAGCTTTATAGATTCAGCACCACTACCATGCGTATCAAATGACTTTGAGTTCTCAACTTTTCCACTATAATGGTCGACCACCAGAATGTTGAACCCTCTTGTGTTCCTTCCGTACCTTTTCCCATTGATGTAGAAATATGAGTCTCTGCAGTGTAATCCGCATTTTATATTATCTCCTGATCTGGATACTAGAGTCACATTCAACACTGTAAACGATAAGAGCACTAAACATAACAATGTGACATGGAATATATGGACAATAGCTATGACGTATGTATTGCATATATAATAATCATTTAGTGTTAAGTTGAGTTGAGAGTTTTTAGAGATATCAGTTGTTGTGTTTTTACGTTACAAAAAGATGGTGCCGCGACCAGTAAACAAAGTTTCTATCTCCATCAAGAAGTGTGTTTTCTTCAACTTAGGCGACCCTTAACTAGAAAATGTCTGTTCTGTAAGACCTTTTTGGCCACAGAAAATATAACCCTGATTTATAGAGAGATTTAAACCAGGGACAGAATGATAGCTTTGCTTTGCGTAAGCAAGCAAAGTTGTTGTTTTCTTTGCTTAGTGCTAACTCAGTACTTACAGTAAGTAATGCAACAGGGGCGAACGTTGTTTACTTTAACTAACTGGATGGACTTCAGCAGTTGACTAAGTAAAATCACATGTTATGTAGACATGTTGAGTAACACAATGTTACAGAAAATAACATAAAGAGCTGGTGTATGTATAACATTCCTGTTGTAGTGTAGTTAGCATACAAAAGAGAATAAAATTAATGTTTAACCAAAAAGGGCTTCTTTTGCATTACTAGAACGTAAAGGACAAATGTAAGTGATGCCTTTGTCTTCAAACATGTAACTTTGCACAAATCTGAACTCTCTTACCATCGCCTTCTCTACCCTATGTTTTGAAAAAAATTGTAAAAGCTACCCTGCTTCTATTTCCTTTTCTCTTTTCTCTTTTCTCTTTTCTCTTTTCTCTTTTCTCTTTTCTCTTTTCTCTTTTCTCTTTTCTCTTTTCTTACGGATTGCTGTCCTCCACTGGTCCCTGTCCATCATGAGCGTTCGTATCTCGGCGGTGTTTCTCAGCCCAGAGTCCAGAATATGGTATATGATTATCTTTTCCTGACAAGAAATTCACCACTCTTAAGTACGCACCTCAGTGCAGAAGCTGCTTAAACATGGGCAGGGGGGGTAAATTAGAATGACTGTTAATGGGGGCGGGGTAACACTTTTTCTCTTAGCTTCATTTAATGAAAAAAAGTCTTTCAACGAGGGTGATATGTTAAGAAATCAAAATGACACAGGGAATTGCGATCTTATTTGCCGGTCATAAAACAACAAAATACAAAAATAGTACACGTGGGAGACATTCATTCTGTTTGTTACAACAGGACTTTTGATCTATTCCAATGGGTGGTATGGGGGAAAATATTTTAAAATTCAGGATAGTCTCCCTCCCCCCACAAGCCTTGAACCTGCTACATGTAAAACATAGTTGTATATGTTATACATGATTATTTCCTGTTCATTCTTCACTGTCTCCCCAAAGGTTTAAAAGATTTGTGTTTCTAAAAGTGCCCCCCAGAGTGTGTGATCCGTTTATAGAGGTAAATTTTATAATTTCTGTACAGGAGCGGGAGCGGTTAAATTTCTTGGCCAAAGTTTATGGACGGAAGCTCCAAAGCAGTCTCTCAATCAAAGACCCCTGACGAGCAATGGGCCCGACTTTGAAACTACCCTAAATAAACAGAAAAACCACCAAGCAGGCTAACGTATAAATAAAGGGCAGCTGGGGCGTCTAAGGGCAACACCACCTACAACACATGATCCTAGCCAAATGAACGCGAAGCGAAAGCTCCAAAGCCCCCTCACCCCACTCTTTTTTGGCGCTGCCACTGCTTTGAGTCAAGCTGCGTTAATGCAAAGAAAATATCTCCAAGGTCCGTAACTTATCAACTTACATTGCATGCTTAGACGAAACGAGGAACAACTTTAAACGATTTCCAAAGAATGTGTACTCCAGTTTTCAAGTTCGGGCTGTAATTATACATGATCCTCGAACATCAAAATGTTCCAGTTTACATAGCAAAGTGAGCACACCTCTATGGTCAGGCCCTGCGTGCTTTTTAAACGCCTGATTCCTTTAAGAAATAAGGCCGAAACTAGTCGGTCAAAAAAACCTGTCTCCTTACTTGGCGATCGTCTACCACCAACGTGCACTTTATATATATATATATATATAGAACTCAAAAAATACACATTTTCTTCAACGTTTCGATATTATCTTCGTCATCTTCGTTAATTCCCCTGTGATATTTGTACATTGATGACCAAAACTAATTTTTCTTTTGATTTATAAAAGAGTGAATTTATAAGTTTACATTTTCAATTATTGCTTTCAAAGTTGTCGTCAACCTTTAACTGACAACATTCTTATGGCTGTTCAGATTTGTTCATCAAAAGCTCTTTAAAATGAGCGATTTTCACTGCAATAGGATCTTTACTAGGAGGCGTTAATTAACATGGACAACATAATTTTACCTTGATCACAGTTCGTTCCAGTGTATCCTTCTGCACATGTGCACACATATCGTTTGTACAAATCATAACATTTTCCACCATTTTTGCACGGCTTTGCATTACATTGATTGGTGTCGCTCTTAGGGCTAGGTACTCCTTCGGGCGCTAAAAGACAATGTTCGTTGTAGTGGTTATAATAGTTATATGGGATTGTTTTGATTAATTTTTATTTTAAGGCCCCTCATGCAAGACTTGGGGAAACTATCATGTAATTAGGTAATACGGACCACAGGTCAACCTTTCGAAATATAAACAACGATGTAGCGATTACACAAGATATAAACAAAATACTATCGGGCACTGATTGTGCAAGACTCGAAGCAATAAGTGTACGTGCAATTACATAGTAAAATCAGTTGTGAAGAGACATTCGAACATTGCAGTCTCAACTTAGAAATCATAGCAATCATAGTCTCGACATAAATGTCAGAATCTAGTTAAGAGAAGCATCGATATCGCTGAATCAAGAAGATTATTATGAATGTTTAGTACAACATGTCCTTGACGTATCCACAGCTCACTAAGAGAAATCCAGCGAGCGCTTAAGCTAAGGGACTTGGCAATTTCTGGCGAAACAGTGATGATCCTCATTAACAACCATAGTCATCATAGCTCACTAAGAGAAGTCCAGCGAGCGCCTAAGCTAAGGGACTTGGCAATTTCTGGCGAAACAGTGATGATCCTCATTAACAACCATAGTCATGAAAAAAGCTTTAAGTACACAATGTTTTCGCTATTTCGCGCAATATTTATATATGGTTCTTTTGTATTTCCCTCTGTAGCAGTATTACTGTTATAAGCACACATATCAATAAGCTCCCATTGTTTTCTGATTATTTGTAAGTAGCAAGTCAGTCTCAATTAAGAACCCGCCTTACTAATAAGAGTCACTAATGAAATAGCCTAATGAGGTGGTATCAGAAAAACATGCGATCAGTCATAAAAGCAGAGATATATAGGCGTACTGAATATCATTGAATCTGAAAGCAAGGCGTTCTCTACTAGTAAAGAACGCCATGTCTAAAAGTGATACAAATTTATAAAATTTGGGCAGCTACTTTAATGTGTGGCCTCTATTTTTTTCAATTAACCTACTAGAAAATACGATCCAAAAGAAACCTTGCAAGACCAAGATAAATCCTTCTTCCGACAACCTCTACATAAATGGGTATTTTGAGTTTATTTACGTTGATGTTTCAATATGTGATGCAAAACTTTAAATTGTTCAAACTTTATATAATTTGTCCAAAACTAGAGGTAGAGCCAAGAGAGCATACGTCTACGATCATATAGTCGTAGTAACTCTATCTGACACTAAACTTTAGCCTAGAAGAAATTAAAAATGTAGTTGAATAAAGCGCCTTTCGAAATACTGAATTAACGAATTTTTTAAGACTGATTTTTTAAATAAAATTCAAACACTATATACAATGCTAAAGTAGAAATAGTTACTTTTCGTGGATAACCTATTTTTTTCTTTGCAGCCTTGAAGTGTTGCATTACACTTCATTGAGGACTTGCTACCCTTATCTTAACTCAAAAATATGGGCTTCAGTTGCCTAGCTGTCTCTGTCCTACAGCCGAACAGTCAATGTGAATTCATAGTTAAATGAAACGAATTAACAGCAATTCTCTGTAGGGTTGACTTAAGAGCATCCTGTTTTACTCAAAGCTCATGTATACATGAATTACAATTCCTAGACCGTTTTGGTAAAAAGTGGTTTAAGTTTCAAAAAATAACTCTTTTAAATACTTTTGCAGACCACCGTATGATAGTTTGCCAGTACATTTTGCTCCTAAGCAATGAAAGATTGTTAAAATTTAGTAAAAACATCCCTAATTATGTTCGACACATCACAAAACTATTACTGAGCGTTTGCTACTATCTTTATTAAAAGAATTAATTTTCATCACACAAAACTTATTATAATGGTGAATTAGGAGGACAAGAAGTGTTAACATTTTCTATGAATAGAAAAATTTTGTTTTTCAAAACTGACGAAGTCAGCACTTGTATTATACATCTCCCTTCATTTCATGATTTGAAAAATACTTTGAATATATTTGTATCTGGAGTATCAATCCCACCAATTTGCAAGTTACAGGGGCGAAGGGTTAATTTGCTGCACCGCCTCCATCAGTTAGTAATACATGTTCTGTGATGTAAAGTCGATCGGACCACAAAGTGTTTCAACGTTCCACTAGATGGCACGTGAGTAACAGCTAGGACATGATTTGAAGATTCAACACAACATAACACAACATAACACATCATAACAATTCTTTCAACAAGTTAATTACTGGAAATGAGAATAGAACGTTAAAAAAGAATTTTGAAAGTTATGACATCAGATTTGATTTCTATGCTATTAAAAGTGTTAAATAATGCCTTTTCAAAAGGGGTCGGCTGTAGAGGAAGGTATGCAAGAAGAATGCCCTTAATAAAAGTTTGTAGGAGTGGAGACAAAACTTTTCGTACTCATTCTTTTTCTTAATAGGTAAAGAGCAAACTACTTTGCAGCTACAAGATAGCAAACACATCTCAGGGCAGAAGACTATAAACTCTTAAAATGGAAAAATTGCTCCTTCAGTAATGAAAATTCTATCAACCTATGAAGAACAGTTCACAAACTTAAAATAAATTCATAAATGCATCGTCTGTTTGTTACTCCCTGTTCAACAATAGGTGGATGTGCAACAGTCATACTTTTTTATGAAAATAAAAACGTAAGTAAGTAAACGGTGTGGAGGCTATGGAGAGAGGAGGGACGTCTACACGCTGAATTCTATTTCAATTGCTAGTGATGGCTACAAATTGCAAAGCAAAAACGCCACGAGGCAGACATGGTTCAATAACCACTTGAAACCTCAACTAGAATTTTTTTCGGGGAGTGAAATAGAGCAGTTTCTCATAACATGAAAACACGTTCAGTCTCAATTGCTTCAATATTTTTCGTGAGAATCTTGTCAATACTTGTAAAGTTGACCTTCTAGATGACTTTCTATAGACTGAAGTGAACTTTGGCATTTGGACTTTGTTTTCAGTAATGACTGAACTTAGCCTTGTATTTACTTTGAAACTAATCAATCTTTCCTGAAGTGTTCGTTGAAGCTGTTTAGCTCGTTACAATTATCAGATCATTATATAAGAGTCTGTAAATTCATGTGATGTGGATATTAATTGTTACAATTATCAGATCATTATATAAGAGTCTGTAAATTCATGTGATGTGGATATTAATGCCAAACAGCATGTTCTATATTAGACTACATAGAAATAAATAGAATGATTGAAAGGATTGTCATTTAGATCTCTCTGTTCCGAGCGTCTCAATCTCAATCCTTCCCATCTACCACATCTTTAATTCGCTCACTATTTGTAAAATTGACCTTCTAGATTACTTTCTATAGATTAAAGTGAACTTTGGCCTTTGGACTCCGTTCTCAGAAATGACTGAACCTAGCCTTGTATTTACCTTAATCTAATTAGCTTTCCTGATGTCTTCGTCGAAGTTGTTTAGCTCTAATGAACCCATTACAGTTATCAGCTGATTATATAAGAGTTCGCAAATTTATGTGGTGTGGATATCAATGCAAAACAACATGTTTTATATTTAGACTACTTAGCAATAAATAGAGCAATTGTAAGGGTTTGTCATTTAGATCTCTCCGTTCCGACGTTTTTCGATCTTTTTTCCGACGTTTTTCGATATCAAACTAACAAACCTTGCCCTGTTTTAGACTACTTGGAAATAAACGTCATAAAGTATGTCATCAGTGTTAATTTTGCTCCTGGTTTCTCAATCTCTGACATTCCTCTTTTTCACGTTATAACTTAAAGTGGATTGAACTTTACTTAGGCCTTTGAACTTTGTTTTAAAAATGGATGGATTGAACTGGACTTTGGCCTTCGAATTTTGTTCTTAAAAATTGATGGATTGAACTGGACTTTGGCCTTCGAACTTTGTTCTTAAAAATAGATGGATTGAACTGGACTTTGGCCTTCGTATTTTTATCTTAAAAATTGATGGATTCAACTGGACTTTGGCCTTTGAACTTTGTTTTTAAAAATAGATGGATTGAACTGGACTTTGGCCTTTGCTTTAAGGCATTTTTACAAAATTTGTGAAATTTTGAAATATTGCGCAACATTTCATAGCCATAGATGACGTCATTCACACCAAATTCAAACCTTTTTTTTCAATTTGTTGAAAAAGAGCTAAACTATAAACGTGCCAAAAATCTTTGTAATAGCATTAGCCGATATAAAGTTATAGTGTGTCAAAGTGCCGCGGGCCTACTAGCCCCGCCCCCCGCCTTATGTATGAGAAGACCCCAAAAGCCCATGCAAGGTAGGGTTAACACTGTTTGCTGAAAAAAGAGCAGAGCTAACAAATTTCTTGTTACCAACAGCTCACTAACTTTGTCCATACGAAAATGTCAAATACTTCCTAATGCCTTGATTAAGCCCCAGATCTCTGCAATATGGGTAGAACGTAATAAACATATCTCCTGATTAACAACCGCATGTTGACATGGGCGTTTAACAATTTCTAGAAAGCAATTTCAGCATTGGCGAAACGCTTGTTTCCATTCTCACGTTAAATCTTTTTATTAAACTGTCAGACATTTTGTTACGATTGCTAGATCACATAAATTGTCAAGAAAGATCAATGTACTTGCACACTGATTACTAAAGACGGAATTAACTTAATTTCAGCTGTTTAAGAAGACAACGCATACAAAGGGCATCAATAGTTGCAAAAACTTTGAATACTAAATTTTTCTTTCTTAGTTGCGTTATATTGTATGCAAAGCTGTCTTATTCACGGCATATCCAAAACATTTTTTAATTTGAATATTGCGTTTAGTACGAATTCATTTTGTTAAACGTTTTCGCCATACACTGATCACAGCAGTCGTATGGAGTGAAATTAGAAAGCTATTACGATTTATTTATAGGAAAAGAGAAGATCCTAGAAAATGACGGTCACGAAAGCAACGCGTTTTCTGCCCCTATTGGCAACGTTTAGCAAAATGAATCCGTTACTCAACGCAATATTCAAGTTTTGTACCACAAGCCAACTTTTCAAATATTTTTAATGCAAGATAATTACACTCTTTATAGAAATATCGTCATTTTTGTATAGAGCACTCTAGTATTCCTAATCTTTCGGTACACAAGAAACCTTTTCTTTCGCTTGATCGTTCCACAACTCCGTTCTTACTTGATTAAATCTAGATGTTAGATTTGCTGCATTCATTAACCCAAGGAAGACTCTTTGGTAAGTTTATTACCTGGTGCATATTTAGGGCTTGTTAATTGCAGAAATTGGTTGACTGAGAACAGAAAACGTCAGAACCATACTTTAATTATCTGCAGGGTTTCATTGCCGTCAAGCCATCTTTCGCTTACATTACATTACCATTTGCAAGTGCCATGGAGTAAAGTGCAAAACTGTAAGAAACCATTCTATTTTTCTACTTTTGCTTAGCTTGTTGCACTTTTTGGAAGTTCTGAAGGTTGCCCGGTAATGCATTACAGTACTTTTATTAGAAAAGGAATTTCCACCTTTAGCCTGAGGTTCCGAAAGAGGTTTCCAAGAGATGTGATCGTTGCACCGAAATGCTAAACGACATTATTTAAGTAAACCATACGCGCCCCATTTTTTATATGTTCACAATGTACCTTGCATCGGATACTTTCGAGTCAGCCGAACTGTAGTTTACGACAGACCCATTTTAGTCAACGTTGATAATAATCTGCAGCAGACCTTGCAGTGATAATTATACTTCCTTGGAGAGATACCCGACAATATGGGGTATACTGGCTTTTCTATCATAACCCGTTTTGGTGTCCAACATTCAGATTGACTACAGGTTTAGTGTAGTGCTTGGCGTATGGTGTGGAATGTCGTCACTGGTTACTGTTGAACAAACGAATGCAAAGTTTAGGACGTTCAGAATCATTTTCTGCGTAAGAGTAGCGATTTAATTAATTTAACATTGTTCTCTACAGAAAATGAAATCAGAAACGGCGGCGAGAGCCGTTAAAGCTATGAACCCAAATGCAAACATTGTCGCACACCAAAATCGAGTTGGACCAGAAACAGAGAATGTGTACAATGATGATTTCTTTGAAGCTTTAGATGGGGTAGCCAATGCTTTGGACAACGTCGATGCAAGTAAGTATAGTTTCCTTAAGGTCACCATTATATTTGTTTACTGTGTTATTGGATAGTTTAGTACATTTGTTGGGAATGGCAGTACAACAATCTAGCCAGTCTAATCTATCTATCTATCTATCTATCTATCTATCTATCTATCTATCTATCTATCTATCTATCTATCTATCTATCTATCAAAACTAAAAACAAATTATATTTAGCTTTAACTGTTGATAAAATTATTATGGACAAAACGAAATTATTTTCAAGAAAGATGAAGAAGGTGGTTGATTAATTGTAACTCAATGCAGCTTAATGTAATGTAATAAACACATAAGCACTGGCTTACGTTTGTCATTGTTTGGCACTTGACAATAACATATTTATACGTATTATGTTTTGGTCCCTGGAGTGTCTTTGGGGGTAGGGGAGACTGCCAAAAAACAGTCAATGATGGGCAATGGTAACCGCTTTCTTTGCCCCTTTTGGTAGCTCTATGTACCTCTGGCAGTGTAGGTTGCCCTGCATCGATGTATATGAGAAGACTACAGGGAGTCTAGCAGCAGTAGTGATGTCAGAAGACATGTAGATGTCCGATACAGAAAACTAAGCAGTAGTGTAAACGAAAGAGGAATTAAACTGCAGTTCGGAGTCCTGAAACCCAAAGACCGGTGTTAAGGAGAAACGTATCACTATTATAGATCCACTCACAATAAATTAAAGAAGTCACATTGGAAACACCGGAATTTTTTATATTATTAGGTGTGCATTAAAACCACTGTGGAACCAATGTCGCCCTCTTCGACAAGAGCTTCCTTAGGGAAACATCTAGACAAAAACATGTTTAGAAGTTCTAGGAGGTCATGGGGGATCCGCTTAGGAATTATGTAAAATTTTAAAAATAACTCCTTCATGCTTTTCCCCAATGATCAACAATCTTTGTACTTCCTCTTTACTTTCGAGGTACCAAAAAATTTGTTGCTCTGTGATATCAGATGCAGCATTACCTTGAGGTTGTTCCTTGCTAACTGAGTGGGAAGCTAAATCATCCAATCAAGTTTTAATTGTTTACTTCTTGACCGGATATATCATCAATAATTTAATAACACCCCCTCTCCCCCCTCTCATCAATAAAAATCCTATCTATGCAATGCTCCCAATCAGCAGATAAGTTTATACTAACCCCCTATTAATAATCAATTTCTGTCTTTCACGCGATCCTCCCCCCCCCCCCCCCTGCCTGCTCTCGAGCCAAAAGAAATCCCCACACCCCCTCTTGCGGCCTCGTATTCGGCCTCTCCCGCCATCCGGACGGTTGCGACTGACCCTGCCAACCCTTCCTTTAACGGTTTCTCCGTGCGGGATATGGACCGCTAAACCAAGATCAGATATCCGTACATGACCTGGATTGGAAAAATAGAAAATGTTTCTCATTGTAAAGCTAACAAGAAAAAGACATAACTATCAAGAAGATCTCAGCAGAAGAATGTCCAGGATATAGAAGGCTTTCAAAGAGTCCTGAAGCCACTTTTCGTGGTAATAGAAGAGATGAAACGATGTACGAAAGTGCCTGGGGGTCTTCACAGCTGACTAATGCTAGCAAAACTGGCGAAACAAGCTAGCAAGAAATACGACTGATATTAATATAAGGGTTAGAAGCATATCTATTGTATGAAAAGAGTTATAAAATAAAAAGTTGGAGGATTAGACGTTGCTGCGCCACCCGCGACAAGAGTAAACACAAAAAATTACACTCTAGAAAATAAATTACCAATTATTAGTAGAAAACGGGAGATAGAGGTTTTAAGCAAGCTGCTTTCGTGCGGACATTTAACTAAGAGGTATGGGCTCTGACATCCGGGAGTTTCAAGAAAGATCTCTAACACGAACGAAACAATCGAACAAAAAAGCTAACAACCATACTATTCGGAAGCAACACTTGCATACGTTTGCAATACACAAGTACAGGACCAGACAGTCTACCAACTGAAACACCACACAGTACTTGCACCCTTTCCATGCCCACTCAGAAAATGGAAAAGATCATAACTAAATTTTCGGACACTCATCTTAATAAAAAACAAACAAAAAAGATAAAAATCATATTCCCTGTATTTTTGTTTCTCATATACACTTAAAAATCTTCTCTGGTGAAAGGGATCAAAGTAATATTGAAAACGTGACACAAAACCAATTTGATATTTGCCGACAGGAGACAATTTTTGCCATTCTTTTGCCTAACACCCATGACTTTGGCTTACTTGACTTAGTTGCACACTTCAGAGAGCCTTGCCACATTTCTCCGCGTTGATTCCCTCCACTTTGCTCGATCGTGGCGGTTTCGCTCGGCCTTCAACAAAGGCAATCCAGTGTCTGCCCTGACTAAATCTGTCCATTGTTTGGGAGGTCTTCCTTTTGCACGCTTTTTGGTAAAATCACTTTGGATGAAATTTTTACGTACACTGACATAACTGCAATTTTCTATGGTAAAGGAAGAAACCCACTGACATAACTGCAATTTTCTATGGTAAAGGAAGTAAAATCACAACAGGTATGAGAATTCTGTGTAATTTACCCTTATATATAATTCATCAGCTGCGCATTAAAGGAAAGATACGTCCACAGTCGTTGGCCAAATTAAAGTTGAGTGGTAATGCCTGGTTTACATGGAGGACAAAACGGTCTTAAGCCGCGAGAACAAAATCGTTTTAATGGCTGAAAACGGCAAGAAAGTTGTTGTCCATGTGAATCAAAACTTTCCCGTTCTTTGCAGGAACAACAAAGCGGTCGTAAGCGCTTAGAACAAAATGGTTCTCAGAGCTAAAAACCGTTTTGTTCTCCATGTGAATCAGAAGTGCTCTCGAGACCGTTTTGTTTTAAGCAGGTTTTAAGGTAACAAAATATTTGGTTTCATTAAAACATGTTTTCAAGAAACCACCCGCGGTGTGCATTGTCTACGTATTACCATTGCATTGAGCATGGCCAGATTGTGTATTGTGATGATTTGGTTTGTTGCATTTTACAAAATAGTTATTTGACTTGTTCGCGTAATCCTAGCTTTCACAATAGTCCTGTTGATTTCCACAGTCACCCTGCTGATATTCTTAATCCCTTTGCGATTAGTTCATTTTGGTCGCAAGGTACCTTGAAACACTTTGGTCCTTCATGTGAATCAAATGGTTTTAATGCCTTGCGTCTAAAACCGTTTTGTGCCATCATGTGAATCAGTTTGGTTTTAAGGCCTAAAAACCAATTTCTATATATTTTAAGCTCCTTAAAACCGTTTTGTCCTCCATGTGAACCAGGTATAATAAAAGTAGAAGTGAGAATTAAGTGTAATTAAACTACACAAGGGAGGCGGCCGATTGTTGGGCAAGTAACTTGGAAGTTTGGAAATGAGGAAACATGCGCGAATAGAATGTTCCAAATTAGGTGGAATGTGGGACAAGATCATAAAGTCGTCAAAAGCAACATCATGTCAAGTGTTCTTACTGTACCCTGAAAAAGCGGAGTAGGTTGGGCTACTGAGAGGTTTTCTGTTAAAGCAAAAGTTCGGATGAGCATAGGTAGGAGTATTCATATGGCGACGGGTATACATATGGTCACCGCCTTAGCCTCTGTGAAAGGGGAGTACAAGGCGTAAAAATCGATAAAAACAAAACAACTTAGCAAGGGCCACTAACTGAAGGGCATCTTCGCTGATGGACGGTGAAACAAAGGAATATTGAAGTCGGTCTCTTTTTGAAGTCAGTCTCTCATTAAAGTCAGTCTCATATTGAAGTCGATCTCTTATTGAAGTCAGTCTCTTATTTAAGTCAGTCTCTCATTGAAGTTGGTCTCTTAATGAAGTTAGTCTCTTATTGAAGTCAGTCTTTTATTGAGGTCAGTCTCTTATTGAAGTCAGTCTCTTATTGAAGTTGGACTCTTATTGAAGTCAATCTCTTATTGAAGTCAGTCTCTTGTTGAAGTCAGTCTCTTATTGAACTAATTGTCTTATTGAGGTCAGTCTCGTATTGAAGTCAGTCTCGTAAATTTGCCTTTTCTGCATTTTTGACTAAACTTGGGAACTCTCTAGCATTGCTTCTGGGCCGTATGTGTTCCGCGGGCCGCCAGTTGAACACACCTGTTGTAGAAGCTGGCGTCCGGGATAATTGTCTCTTGAATCTTGTATTGCTAAGCAGGTTCTCACCTTACATTGCTCAGTAACTTGTATACTCTTTTTGTAATATTTCATCACTACATTCGTAATTGAATTTGATCAATGGTGTATTATTTTAAAACTGGGATAGATAGCCTTGTCTTGAACTTGATTTTCATATTCAGTATTCTCAAAACAGTCTTAACATTTTTTCAAATCTGACATATATTTCATTACGAGAGTACAGTGAAAGGGCTTGTTTTTGTATATGATAGTGTGTTGAGGCATTGTTGTATGTACGCATATTTGTTTGTACAGCGTAATAATGGACTTCTTAGATTGAACTGCCTCCTTCATATGCCCAAACACACTAATCAATATAGTGAAATAACTGTTCCGTTCTCAATATGTAAATTTTGAGTCATCAAGCGGTTACTCCCTTGATGCAGCCTCTAATCGTCTCGAATGAGAGAGGGAGACGAATTTATGAGACCCTACTGACTTTTTCTGCTGTGTCTTGTATCTATATAATGGAATATATGGAATTCTAGCTTTTACTTGTACAAAATCCTCAAAATTATTTGCGTGTATAGATCGTACTTTGCAGGGGTTAAAGAACAGAATGGCGCAACATGTAACATCTTTCATAATTCAACGCAGCAAGGTTTCAAAAATATTACCAAGAGGTGTAGACAAAACCAAACCAAACCAACATTAATAAAACTTGACCCGACAGTGGTCGTTCAAAGCCCCCAAATTCGTTGAAATCAAGCAACAGTCTTGCACAGAAAATCCATCAGAACTGTCTCAATTCATTCCAAAAATTAATGAACGGCAACACCCAGCAAAGAATGCGCAAATTAACCATATTGGAATTTGTTTAACATATCAGGAGATATATGAAAAAACTAAGCTTTCGATGAATTATCACAGCACCATCAGGATATAGGACCCCTTACAGGATATAGGTACTTACTTAAATTTGCCATCCTTAACGTAAGTGCTGTGCCAAAAGGGACTTAAGAAAATTCTTAAAATCTTCGAGGGGTAGCACAGAGGGATTCAAGCCCAAGTTGCATCTAGCCACCCTGTTCTTTGGGAGTTCTTGCAAGTCCTTCAAAATGAAGAAGGCCTTAAAAGAGTTGAGAGTATACAAAATCTCGCTGGCCATTCGCCAGCACCACAACGTCGGCGATATCGCGACTGCAACTTAAGAATTTTGACCATCGTTGACGATTGTGCAAATCGGGATCAAATGCAGTATTTGCGTTCTATTGCACATAACATTGCTTTTTAAGCGGTATTCTTCCGACACTGACTTATACTGTTATACATAAGTTATTATCTCCTCCAGTATTTATTAGCTTGATGTTTGCATGTACTTGGTTATACGCAGGAAGCAAAAAGATTTCTTTAAAAAGTATATTTGGTTTTTAACTTTGTTGGGTTCTGACAATATCAACATTTCCTCTTCAGCTTTAGACTCTATTCTCTACGAAGTGAAAAAAAATCTGTAAACTAAAGATGACAACAAAACATTTTTGTATCCACTTTACAGTATACAAGGTGTTTCAAAAGGGTGCCGACCCGTACAAAAGGAGTCACAATTTTTGAACGAACAGATTCATCATGATTTCATTATTTCCTCTATGATATAAAGGGTTGAGTAGGCTAGTGCTATACCATACCAAAGTTGGGTATTTACAGCAGACACTTTCTCATCATCATCATCATTATCATCATCATCATCATTATCATCATCATCATCATCATCATCATCATCATCATCATCATCTTACAGTATGTGTCAGTTTTCCATGCTAATGTGAGTTAGACGTATTACTCCCAAACTAGAGTGCTTAATCCCGTTAATACCGAGGAGTAATGTATGCTCAGAGTCCGGTGCACGCGGACATCTCCGAGACCTGTTCCTCAATTCATAAAGGTAAGTCGATTTATTAGCAAATGAGTAGCGTCGAAACTGTTATCCTAATATTCTCAGTTCAATAGCTGGATTCCAGCACATGTCATTTGGCAAGTGGTGTGTTGCTTCACGGGTTTCTTCTTTACGTGAACGGGTTTTCTGTGCGGTATTCCATCTTCCTTATACACAAAGTAAATAAAGATAGCGGCCAACCAATTTGGAGCTTGAGGTCGAGAAGGTCATCGCCGCCTTAAGATGAATTGAGTTCTTGCCACGACTCTTTCCTTTCCTCAGTGTGGGTGAACAATATTACTTTGGCAAAAGCGTAACTTTATGTTACAACCACATTTCTCAAGGTATAATTTAATGATGCACACAGGTAATAGTGGAAAATGTTTTCATGCCCTATCGATTCGTAGTTTGAGATGCGTGCGCCTTTTTGTGGCTGGAGGTTACTATGAAATTCCTTGCAAGGATGGTTATAATCCAGCTGGAAATCTTTATTAAGTCTGGGCTTGGACTCGCACGGTTTTCGCATTGCCCCAGAACTATTTTAATCCCTCATAACTTTTAGCCAATCTGTCGAATGAACAATAGTGTACTTGACTTCAGGAGAAGCAAAGCTGCTTTCTGTGAAGGTGTCTCTTCATTCGTCAATTTTATGGTCATGAGTAATCCTTCTGACTTGACAAATTGCAGTCAGGTAATTTGTTGGGGGGTTAACAGCTCATTGAGAGTGGAAGCAGACCACACCATGTTTTAGAAATCGGTGAATACTAGAGTTTCTGCCAGCCAACCACTTACAGCATTGCTGACGACATTGTGGTGAAATTCGATTCTGATCTTCCATTGAAAGTACGCCCCTTAGAGAACAATGAACAGACAAAGCAAACTGTACTCAAATGGTTTGACACACGTATTAATATGTTTGAGAGTCAATAGACTAAATTTATGAACGGAAGATGCATATTTATGCACAATGCACCGGAAAATGCGATGCATAAGGTTTCAAATGCTGAACGAATTTTTATTTGTTGTAAGGTACTGTCCTGCTTCAATTAACGTTGGTGCGTTTTGCTTCACTCGGTGATGCGCGTTTCGTTTGCCACCTCATGGCTAGTGCTAGTTTTAAAACGTTTTTTCCGGCAATAAAAATAGAAAATACAGTGCAAAATTGCTTGTGAGTTATCTGTTTATCGTTTGCCGCACTTACTATCGATATGAGCATTGCAAGTAAGAGTCGCTTGCACTGAAATATCGATGAAGAGTGTTGTTTCATAGTGAAGTCTTAAGAAGCAACTATACGACAATTTTGAAAATTAAGGAAATTTGTAGAAATAAAATTATGGAAAGATCTTTATATCACTATCCAATGCATCAAAATAAATACTCTTTTGCTTTAATTTACTGTAACTCTCTGTTACTGTTTAATCCCTGTCCTACCTTATTTACGTTGTTATTGGACCGACGTACAAGCACAATTACTGTGCTTAACGTCAATTCAGTTGTTTTTGTGTCATATTTAGAAAAATGGCAAAAGCGACAAATAGAATTGCTTGAAGTGGGCCATGCGCAACAAAATTGTGGTGCTTCTCGTGCTTTGCCCCATAACTCGCGTGGGTTGACACTTAAAGCGTTGAAATAGTCGTTCATATTATCAGAGATGTTTTTCTATGGTGACTTCTTGCTCTCTTTCCTATAATCCAGGTGAATTTGTGTTGTCTATCCAGAATCAACACACTTTTTAGTATAAAAAAGTAATTTGTTGGTATGCCGACTTCATAAATGCATTCCTGTGACTGCTACTACTCCATTTGTTACGCCTAAAAATATAAAATGATTTATCTTTCCCCATATGTGAATGTACTTTTATTGCTTTTGGCTGTAATACGCTTAGAAGATTCTTGCCATAGTAATACGCCATTTCTTTTCCTGTCATAGTAATAAGCCATTTCTTTTCCTGCCATAGTAATAAGCCATTTCTTTTCTGCCATAGTAAGAAGCCATTTCTTTTCCGGCTATAGTAATAAGCCATTTCATTTCCTGCCATAGTAATAACACCTCTCCCCTTGTTTATTAGTAATCACGTTACGAAATGCTAACGAGGGATGAGTCACTTGGTTTGTCTCGGTAAGAATGCGTCCACTCCAGAGTATGCAAGAATCTAACTTTAAAACCGTAAATGTGATATTGGTTTGATCTTTAAGCCATAGGCTATAAAATTTTAATAATTAACGTTAACATTGCTATATTTCTAAAGTTTTTTCTCCTCCCCATGGATCACATTATGAAAGCCGGTGCGAATGTTTTGATCTTTGTCTCAAATTGTCGGCGGTTACAGATGCTTTTGCCAAGCAACACATTAGTAGGTAGAGTACGTAACTACAATAAAGCTTTTGCACCTCATGAAAGCCTAAGAATATGATGCAGAAACTTGAAAAGAGTTGCTTTAACTTTGCGCCCTAGCTAATTTTGTCATCCTCATATTATCTTCTTGTATCGAAACAAGGCCAGGGAACCGACTGCTATGTTTATTTGGTAATGTTCGTGGTATGTTTAACACCTGCCGTAGTATTTCCAATAAATGCCTGTAGACATATTTTTCAGTGAGAGGAATGGCAACTTTCTACCTTTGATAAGAAGACAGTACGTTGAGGAATTTTCTATTATAACTATTATTATGAAGAGCATACAACCTTCCATCCATCAAGTTTTGACTATGGCAGGGTTACTATCTTGAAAGGTAATGGAATGTCTGGACCGTTCATCTCAGGACCAGTCTGTAGAATGTCTCGGGTGAGCTAGTGCCCAAAACGACCTAGTGCAGCCGAAATGACCGGCCTTTGTATGTTCGTTTGAAGCACCGAGACCCAGAACTACTGTGTTTTATATATTCCAGCCTACAAAAATTAAAAATTTAGGACCATTTATGTCTGCATTCTCACATCTTTCGTCAAATAACTTAAATCCATTCGTGTCTTTTAAAATATAGATTACTGTAACAGTAAATTAAATACTATAAACGTGCTGTGTTAGCCAAGTCAATATTATATTAATATATTTACATTGCAGAGGAAAATAAAGTTACTCCTCACGCACACGACACCCGTTGTCAGCCAAAACCACTCGTTGGGGCAGGTGCTCCATGCTGCCGTAAAACTTTAATCTCGGGTGAGCCTATCACACACTCATATAGATATAGATATAGATATAGATATAGATATAGATATAGATATAGATATAGATATAGATATAGATATAGATGTATGAAGTCGTTCATGTATGGCTTCTTCTTCATGCGAACAATTTCATATTCGCGTGTGAGTATCACATCTAGCCCAACGTGTTCTTCGTCAGTACAAGGTAAATTGGTAAATAAGAATGACTTCGTAGAAAAGGTCACAATATTGTCAGGACTTTTCTACTGTTTAGATTAACTGTTAGGAAAATAATATCTGAGTCACGGTATCTGCCCGTGGATCATGCAGAATAGACGTATGACTAAGATATTTGAAGGCTTCTTGCGAAAACCGTTTTATGCGCAAACCTCAGATTGAAAAAGAGAACCCAGAACTTAATTACTGCATGTTAGAATTTTGTGTTATCGCAGGACCTCTACGTATTTTATTCTAATTCAATGTTATTTCAGTAAAGTTCAATTTACAAAACCAATACTGTAGATATTTTCGTTGTAAAATAGATCAAGAAAATGAAGAAGGGAAGAATGAAACAGCGAGAAAGTGAGTCAAAATTAACCTCCCACAGCTCCTAAACTTAATAACTAAAACGTGAAATGAGGCAGCGATGAGTCAACTGTTGGTTTTTCTTGAGTACTTTGCTAACAGGTGGTTTATTATCAGTGTTTCCTTGATGCTTAGTCGTTTTAACAAACAGCCAAGAACTCCTAATAGTGCTACTCTTCTTCTTTGCTTAAAAGCGTTTGGTTGCTAGGCTTTTGCTGCTATGTTGACAACGAAGTTATTACAGAATCTCCACTGAGGCGCGCGGGATCGACAATATCGGGGAGAGAAAACACGGTCCGAGAAGACTGTACACTTCCTTATTACGAATACCGTAAATTGCCGATTAAGCGCCCAGGACTCAAATAAGCGCCCAGTTTGGGAAAAATATTTCTCACAAAAGCCCAGGTCCGAATAAGCACCCAGGTCTGGACAGCGAAGACGTGGATGCAGCAGTTCTAGAGCTTCCGCTTTTAGATGAAGATACAGAGGACGATGAAGATGTATTGATTGATTGATTGATTGAACGTTATGTTATCAATCTATTCTATAGAAAGATCATGTATGTTTAGTTATCTGTTTAAATTTACATCCTCATGAGGTTCATTTCGTTTCAGTTAACAAAAACCTCATCGAAGTTTGATGTGCTTTTATAATAGAAACGAGAGGAGACTTTCTTCCTTTAATGGATGCTGAACAAGATTGGTAAATGACGCGAGTAATATGATCTACTCGTTTTGGTTTTAAGGTTGCTATTGCTAAAAGATATAAATTTTCATTTGCCTCCTTACCTATATACCGTTGGCAAACATATGATTCCGGTCAAAATCAAATCATCAAATTAGCACTTGACATTTGCCGTTGATAGAACTTTCTATTCTTTGCTATTGATGATTATGATGAGAAAAGTGCAGGAGAGAACACAAATTTATTATGCACGGAATTCATCAGCAAATAAATAAATGCTGCTCTCTTTTAGAGACAACCATTTATCGGACGACATCGGCTGATGTACTTTCTACAGTTTGTCAACAATGAAAAAGGAATGTTGACAGGCAAAAGTTTGTCTGTTCTGACGGTTTTACTGCCCAAAGAGCTTTGATGATCTAAAGACATGGTGTTGGGTGTGGTTAAGATTGACTAGGAGCAGGCCTCATCTCATAACTGAAACAAATAAAGTGATGAGCACATCAATTGGAACATTTCTTTTTTGCAAAAAATGATTCCTTTTTCAAATTTTTGTAAGAGTTTATACAATGACCATCACAAAACAAAATAGACAGAACATTTATGCAATATCATTATATACGTGGTTGATTTCTAAACAAGAGTTGGGAGCAAAACAAAGCAATGCAACTATTTCAACTTAACTCTCGCCTTTTTTGCATTGAGAATAAGTCTGCCAACCCCAAAAGATCTGTGATGGCAAAAGGAAACTAGAGCTTTTTGGAATTTATGTCATGCCTTCCATTGTACATGATACTTTAGGGGATACGTTCTTGGTATCAAAAGTCAATTTAAGTAATAACTATTATACAATTTTGTAGATAATGTTGTTTAAAATCACCACTAAATTTGCTTAACCTTAATAAATTGAAGTTTATAACCGCCTCTCATACGAATTTCTTGTATGCATTCTGGAGTTAAAGAGAGCTTTCAAACCCAAATGAAAAGTCACACTTGGCATCTCCCACGACGTGAATGCTACCCTCTAAACACTCATATTCTGGCTGCGCTCTTCAAGCACCGTCCCCTCAGCATGTCACGTGATGCTAAACAATAACATGGTCTGAGCACCCGCTGTCGATTCCAGACAATTCCTCCATCGGCTTTGGCCAAAATAAGCCTTTTTGGAAACTTTATGTGGTTTTCCCGTTTCTGTAACAAAATTGACCCTTTACAATGTCTTCTTTTGAGATATCTGTCTTTTTCATCTAACTTCAGAAGCTGTCTGTAATTAGTTCAGGGCGCCAAAAATGGAGACTATAATTAGAGGGGGTCTATAATTACTTGACGTGACGCAAGTAATTAGAGGGGATTTATAGTTAGAAGAAATGCGGTAGACATTAGAGCTTTCTCGTGAATGGATATGCTCTGTTTGCACTTGCCTGCTATTACATTACGTGAACGTTTCCTGTCTATGTTTGTATGAAATGGCACCTCAGTAGCAAGGAAAATGTACAATGAGTGCTATAGGCACACGCTATGCTTTAACTGTGTATTCTTCTTTGTGCGAGTGTTTTCAAATGGGTACTTTTTTCACGCCTGTCATTTTATGTGGTTGAATAGGCTTTTAGGATTGCATACCAAACGTTTAGGCGCAAGAACAGGACCAAAGGAGGGAGTCAACTTGACTCAAAATAGAAATTCTGTCCACTTGTATGGCCTCTGAAATATTTTTTTCGTCTGCCGAGTCCTTTCCGATTCTATTAAATAGGCTGCCTAACCTTGGGTTTAGACATACCAGTTACAAAATTAGATACTTTTGGTCGATCAACCTTAATTTCTGTTGATCTAACAATGTAATTATCAGACCTCAACATTTTCACAAAAATCCGACTTCCTTAAATTGCTTTGAAGTGCACTCTCGGCGTTCTGCGGCAACCCCCCTCTTTTTCCCCAATTAATGTAGTAAGAAATAAGGATCAATGGAAATGACCTATAAAAATGAAGGATTACTTGAAAATTATAGAAAACCTAATGTTATGCGAAAACAAAATCCGACTTTAGACAACCATACACGCTTCTTTCTTTGTGGTCAAACATAATTGAAAATGCTGTCATTATTCTGTTTCAAGGAAGGACCAATAGATTCTTCTCAGAATTAAAAAAAACGTTCGATTCAATATATACTCAGCAGACACATTGCAATTATATATAATTCTCAAAGAGTGGAGAATCAGGACAATAGAAAGCTGGAAAAGGTGTCGAGCGGAGTGTGTGGAGTTTGCCAATCTCTGTTTGAATTTGCCCAGGCTTTTGCTGGTACGAATGTCCAATGTCTGTTATTTACTTAACTTTGGTATTGCACAAGGGCACATCCAAGCCATTGTGTATTGTTTAGAGGCCATTTCCCTCTACTCCCTTCTCCATGGGTTGCCTATTGGGTGCTACGGCCCTGTGTAACAATTATAATCAAAAGCAAGAGTAGGCACTCCGAAACTGTGTTGCCATACTAGAACTTATGTTCAACTGTGTTCAGTGAAATTTAATGTGGACAGTAACAAGATAATAAGCAAAACGGATGTGGGAGAAAAATTTCTAATAACACGTACCCTACAAGAATGTAGCATATGCCCTTGCGTCTCGATTGGTGTTAACAATCGATTGGTTTTAATCTACATGTGGGTATCCATGCTTTTTTTGGCTTTTTTTTAGTAGCAGACACTGAACTTTAGTAAGATCTTAGTCTCATGTCTTGAGTTACTTTTTGAAATACATCTGACACCCGACCAAAGCTGTAGTGTCTCGAGCTGAGTGCATCTGTGGAGTAAAGTGCCTCCCCGAAGTGCACAGTATTGGTTCGACTTGGATTCGAACCCAAGAGTATTTGGCTGTGAGTCCAAGTCCGGAACCACTCAGTCATGTTTGCTCGAACTATCAATTTTCTATGCTATAATATACTATTATTGTACTGACCTACGATATACTGGATGCCACTGCTCAATACTACATAACACCAAATTATACTATATTTAACTCCAAAATACCTTCTACAATTTTGGACAAAACTGATGTAAGTTTTGCCCCAAAACGTCAAAAAATTGCACAAATGGCTCAAAACACAAGCTGAAGGACAGGGTACTTATTTCAGCTTTTACTTGGTTCCTGCCGGCCGTCTAGGAGCAGCACAGTGCTATGGTATATACCTTTCGAAAAGTGCTGTTTTCAAATTCAGCTGTTGGGCCTAACAGGGTTGGGCCTCTGTTTACATAAATTAAAGTCCACGATTGTAGGTCTGACCGATACGTGTGGTCCAAGAATCAGGCTCGGAATTATGCTTGCTTTGTGCTCAAGTTTAGAGGAAAAATGACACTAAATATGCTTGTAAACGCTAAGTTTATAGTAAAACAAATGAGTAAGCGAGGATGAACCTTAGTAGCGGATGCTTATCAATTTCTCTTTTAGAAGGGGGTTAGGGGAGGGCAAAAATTTTGACCCTCCTTAGAAGGATGCTTATACACAAAACCCTATTAAATTGGGAGGAAATCATCACCATAAGCAATTACATATTGTTGCCGCGTTTGTTTGTTTTCTGGCATATTTGCATGGATTAAGAACGTATTTTTATTCTTAAAGAATAATTATTGGGCACGATCCCAAATCCTTGGAACGTCCCCAAGTGTCTGCCACTGATCAACGTACTTCAATTTTAGTTTTGAAAAGAACAGTAGAGAAAATAGAAAATATGTCACTACCGGGGATCGAACCTATGATAATACTCTCTACTTCAATTTAATAATTTTTACCAAATCCGAGCCTCGGGTTCCACGTGGACTAAGTTCTCATTTTAAAATTGTCATTAAACTTACCTTTACTAAATCAGCACCGGCCTGTATTCCCAGAGCTCTCTGAAAAGGGCCATCAAGATGAACAACTCGATACCTAATTAATAAAAAGGCATGCAAATTTCAAGGTACACAATTATTTACTATCTTTATTAAAGACTTTAAGCTCAAACCCCAGTTTTTGTATTTACCATCTACGTTTTGCATCTTTTAGTAGGCTTTTGTCCCACTGAAACAAAAACTGCTCCTTCGGCCGCCCCAGGTTGCACGAGGGAGTGTATTCACATCAAGATACTTGAAAAGGGATGGTGGAAACGCTATTTGGCCCGATTTTTCTGAGTTTACTTGCACCTCCAACTAAGATATCCTCTGCAGACCGACAAGGACTTGCGAATATAAAAATGAATAGTCCACCAACAAGTTATAATAGATAAAAAGACAAAAAAGAAGATTTTACTTCTGTGTTTACTTGAACTTCCAACTCACATATACAACGAGCAGTATCTTGTTGTTTCCGTGGTGCTTCGAAGAAAAATTGAAAGTCTTTTACCCTTTTAACTTGTAACCTTTCTGTGATACCTAACCAATAAAACACCTACATGCAAGAAACTGCTTCCCCTCTTAAGCTCAAAATAGCAATCGTACAAGTATTTCGCTACGGGGCAATTTTAGTGAGTCTATAAACTCAACTGCTCACATGATTAGCCACAAATTAGCTATTAATCTTTTTAGTCATAAAGAAATCACAGTTAGTTTGATGATTTGACAACATAACAATCAATTTTATCTGTTCCTTTTTTATAGAACCTAACATTTATTGTATGATGTCTTTCATTCTAGAGCTTTAGAGTATACTAAATTTATTCAAATCAAAGGGGCCAATTGTTGTTCTTTAGTCACCATCAACTTCTAGATGTGATATCGTACTTTCACAAATCTTTGCAATCCTCTCCTACGTGTCACAATGAAAAAGCATTAAGCAGATATCATTAAAAGCATTAAGCATATAGCATTATCATACAGACATACCTATGCCGAGCTTACTCTGATTCATGGAGACCTGATAGCCTTTGGAAGACCATACTACCATATATATCGGCAAAGACTTTTTTCCTGGCTAATACTCCTAGTGCAACTTCACTCCTTAAGACCGGTTGTAGTAATGTTGCTACCGGGGATAACTATATTCAGCATATGACGCGTGATAAACTAATCGCGTAAAGTCCAATGAAAATCAAAGGAAAGTACTTTGGCCCCTAAAAATCTTGGTTTGTCAGTATAATAACTTAAAAGTAATAACAATTAGAAAACTATTCATGGCAAGTTGTAACCCGTTGCTTTTTCATTGGGATTTTCACGGACGTTTTTATACCATACTTAGCTCTGACAAGTGATTTTTGATCGTTGTGAGGTATGCAGATTAACAAATATATGTTTAGTTTTATTATTGCTGTTATTACTTTCAAGATGAGATTGAGGGAGGTTAGTCGCACGCAACAAGAAAGAGTGTCTCTCCAGTTTGAATCTGGATGGTGAAATAGTGTATTTTAAGTAAATTCTTTACAATAACGCTCAAGGAATTTAAAGTTGAGAATGGTTATATTCATGGTACACTGCATGGTACTTATTACATTTTCTGTAAGAAATAGTGGTAAGGTCAATGGAGAGCTTCTTAGTGGTGAGATCAATGGAGAGCTTCTTAGTGGTGAGATCAATGGAGAGCTTCTTAGTGGTAAATACTAAACTGATATACTATTTCGTAGCCCCTGAAATGCTATTTACCACCCCCGATTAGGATTCCCTTTGATAGTGCATCGTCTATCTCCTTATGCAGTTGTCTGTCCCTTCCAAACAAGTTGATAATGTGTACCGAAATTAGAGTTTGAAATAGAATTTCAGAACACGTAGTGAAAATTTCCGGCAAAAATTTGAATCTGCAAAAGTACACGTTTTGAAGAAGTGGTGTGTTTTGGTCTGGGATATTCTTTTGTTCTGTAATTTGGAGTGTCGTTGCGTTTTGCAGCACAGATGCATTGCTTCTTGGAGTTCATTGGAAGTGACGTTAGTATCGTCAAACTATTGTTTTATGATCAGAGTGTTGAGATTTTTGAGAGAATTTTAAAATATGTAAAGTGCCCCGCGAAAATTCAAAAACGCACCGCGACTCAAGATTCGCGGTGCGTTAATTCGAACGATTTAGATACACTTAGATGTGGAAATCGACATACGCATTAACTTTTAAAAGAATAAATATAAGTATTTGCTTGATTGGAATTTGTAAAAGTGGGTCAGGAAGTGGGGAGTGGGTCCCGACAAAGGACCAGTGGAGAACCACTACCCTAAAGTTTTGAAAAATGACTTGAAACCAAACATTAATTCGGCGGACATACCACCAAGTGGGTTACATAAATATCATACACTCAAAATTAAGTGCATTCAAATGTAAAGGATAGGTTCTATACAACCATCTAAGGTGAGGAGAAAGTGCTTTGTGGAAATTTGAGGTGTGAATTCTGACTTCAACACTGATTCGCTACCAAGCAATTTTGAGTTAAAAAAAGCAACAACAAGAATGACAAAATTTAACTCACCTGCACCTCCGAATATGCCTGCATTTCCAAAAGTGCTTCAATTAGATTCTCGTGGACATTTAAAACACTTAATAAAGGGAACTCTTTCAGAAGCTGAAAAAGAAGAAAGCAAACATGCCAGTTACTCTCGAGTGCCAAATAATCGTACCCCCCGCTTAGTAATTTTTGAAATTTACAAACCCACAAGCTCCTTATTAAGACCCCCCGTTTATTAATTTCAAGGAATTTTCCCAGTACTCAACATGTAAATGATGTCTGAAAACACTTGAATAACTATAAGGGCAAACTGTGGTACATGTGAGCGATAAAACTGTGCTAACCCAAGAAAGGAACGTAACTGCGTAACGTTAGTGGGGGCAGGGGCATCACGGATAGCCGCGATATGATCAGCTGTAGGCTGAACGCCCTCACTCGATAAATGGCCCCCAAGAAAATCTAAACTAGAGGCATAAAATTTGCATTTGTCTCCATTCAAAGCAACATTGTGGTCTCGTAATCTGGTAAGAACTGCGTTGAGACGCTTATCATGTTCTGATCGACTTTCGCCAAAAAGTAGTACATCGTCCAGATAGCAAGCAACACCAGGTAGACCACGTAAAATGTGATCCATCACTTTCATGAAGGCACTAGGCCCTGAACCCAGACTATAAGGTAACCGCTTGTATCGGTACATGCCAACATGTGTAATAAAAGTCGTCAGTTCACCTCCGGAGTCACTCAGTTCAAGTAAATGATAAGCGGATTTGAGGTCAAGTGTCGAAAAGACAGTAGCACCGTGAATTTTGGAAAATAAGTCTTCCGTGCGGGGTAACGGATGTTGATCTATCACGAGATTCTTATTTACTTCTCTCAGATTGATGCATACACGAATTTGGCCATTTTTGCGACGGGCAATCACTACAGGGGAAACCGGGCCCGTAGCTACGGGGGGCATTCAGGGGCAATGCCCCCCAAAGTTTAAGAATCCCCCCAGTATTTTTTGCCACTCGATAAAATTTTACATTGATTATCGCGATGACAAACTCTTCTCATAGCAGCAAATCTTGGCTTTCTTGCAATACTGCCTACCTTGCTTTCGACTTTCTGAAACAAAGACATGTAAGAGGATGTATTGTTTCCAATTTTTTCTTGTATACAATTGGTCGTACAGTTCAAGTGAAGTTGAAAGTGACACATCTTTGATCTTTGACGTCAATGAAATAGCATGTGAGAAACGTACGATAAACAGTTACAACAAAACAGCATGCAAAGAAAAATACGTGTATTTAACATTGTGCCAGCCAGAGAGTAAGCAATCAATTTCCCCTTCTTTTACAATCATCTCATTACTGTAATAGTATGCCATACTCTCCTTGATGCTATACTCTCTGAGACTCCCTGAGTTTCGTGAGAAGTCTCGACGTCTAAGGAAGTGTACCTTCATCGGTAGAATACAGCCGAACTTGCGGACCATCAAACTATGGTACAATCCTCTAAATTGCCTTCGCTCGCATATCGTATCGCATTTTAAATGTTATAATTTAGGAATCAGAGGTATTGAAGG
The DNA here is from genome assembly GCA_010016025.2 of Alatinidae sp. Z8VKAUB7J3. Taxonomy (NCBI): domain Eukaryota; kingdom Metazoa; phylum Cnidaria; class Cubozoa; order Carybdeida; family Alatinidae; species Alatinidae sp. Z8VKAUB7J3. Next base: position 121,850,273 of record JAAAKM020073195.1, on the reverse strand, counting down.
AACAGTCAGAATTGGCACAGAAACAGAACAGCATTCACAGCCAACCTGATAATCATGGAATTATCAAGGAATTTCAAACTGGAGTCATTTTGCGAGTAAAAGCAGGGAAGAGAATTTTTAAAAAAGCTCAGGGAAGTCAGAAAAAACGTGAATTAAGGTGTTAAGTGTTTTTCATCGATTTGCTGTTAAAATCGAATTTCTATTTTCTAGAAAAGTGCCTTTTCCTTAAAATTATTTTGAATGTCATTGAAATGATACTGTGAATTTTATGAGATGTAAAACTTTCGTGTAACTGGCCTTCATACAATATATGACGTTTGATATAATGGAATGCTAGATTTGCGCAAGGCATGTATGGCAATACTCTGGTATAGAATTGTTAGGACATTTTCCCAAATTTCGTCAAGGAAATGAGGGAATTTTCAGGGAAATTTTTCCAAGGTGAGGCTGGAAACTCTACAGAATTAGCGTCTTGTTTTTCTTGAATACCTGTCTCTATTCATCGTCATCAGTGCGTCCTCTTTATGCGCACCTGGAGAGACACCTGTGACATTGCGCGCCATATCGTTAATTATTATTCCTTTAAGTTATGTGCTTTGCATGTAAAGTAGCTTTGCAAGGGTAAAATGTGCTTCAGCAGCACCTAACTCCGAGCCCGTCTGCTTTTATTGCCCTGTTAGCCGCCCAGGAGACGAACCAATGACCCTTTGATTATACAAGGATGCATTCTATGCCCCTATGTATCTGGCGTGTTGCTGAAAGCTGTTGCGTAGTAATCTAAGCTAGTACTTCCCAACCAAGGTAATCTCAGCTTGTTTGGTGACACCTTGAAATTGGGCAATATTTCGGTTAGAGGCAACCGAATTCTATTGTTTGTTTGTTTTCAATGCAAGCGGGGGTGGGGGGAGGATAAAAATGAAGCCGCTTGACTAGCTAAGGAGAGACAAACCAAAACGGTTAGAAAATTCTGGTGTAAGCGACTCTGTCATAGTACCGAAGGGCAGCTGGGGCGTCCAATGGGGACACCCCTCAATTTGTGCTACCGGGCAGAGAAGCAAGCCATGAAGCAGGCTAAACTGCCCAGTAGGACCGCCTCTCGCGGATTATGGCAAGCATCTGTTGTCAATGAGAACAGATACTACAAATAGCTAGTTAAAATCGCCATCCCTGCAGTCCGTTTCCTCGGTGTATTACGTCACATGTTCCATGGCTTTTAACAGTCTCCAGTCGCTCATCGAGTAGTACTTCTGGTGTGGAGACTGCATAACTTCTTGTTAAAATTTTGCATGATATGTCGTCATTCAACAGTACATTGCTCTCATGTCAGGAATCAAAAGAACATGGTCTGGTTGTGTGCTTTACCCACCTACATAACCTTAGAAAACAGAATATGAAGACGATTCAAGTCGCCCTGTGAAACTGCGTCAGGACCCAGCAATACACACCATCTTACTGGGATATCTGACAATACCTCTCTCCTTGGACAGCAGTTGCTTAGGACCCCCTGGAGAAAGGTCAATTGTTGTATCTCAATAGAGAAAAAATTATAAATCCTTAACCATTGTCGACGAACCCCTCGCATTTTTTCCATCCAAGTATAATTATGATGCTCTCTATTGTAAGCTTAATTCCCTTCATCTATTTCGTATGTGGCACAGTAAAGTATGAATGTGTTGGTACTATTCCGTTTGTAGTTGTCTTTGTACCAAATCTGACTATTTTTATCCACCATTATTCACAGGAAATCCACATTTACAGATCGCAACAACAATTGACAGTCCTTTTTCTCCCTGAGGCCAAAGGTCAATCACATCTAGGATCTTTTTATCGGGCTTTAAGAACATGTTCACTCATCATGCCAGCGTCGAACTGGGCAAAGTCAAGCAAATATTTTATCAATTGGCTATATATCTGGAGTGAGTTGTTTGGCTTTGTATACAAATTCAAAAGCGAAACCATCAGATGACCTGAGTAGCAGATCTATGAGAGTGTCCAGTTGACGTTAGGTTATTATCAATCTAGAAAGTGTCAGAGAGATTCGCTAAACAGATTTAATAAGTTGTTAGTGGTACAGAATTTGAAAATACTCCGAAAAAGAACTCTCATAGTGTTAGTGAAGCTTTTCGCCGGTCACTAAAACCCCACTTGCGACTAGGCAAGACTTTAACCACCCTCAACGAAAAATCTTAGGCCCTCGTCTAAAATTAACAACAAAGGTCCTAACAAAGACCCCGCAGAAACCAAACCGTCCATGACTACATTATACAGAGATCATGTCTGATGTCCCAGGAAAAATATTCCCATTTCGTTCAAAACGTTCAAATAGTTCCAATGATTAATTTCTTGCTCTGTACCAGTAAAATTCCCAAAACTTCCTGGTGTGCAGCCGCTTAGGCTTTATCCCCCCCACCCACACACACACCCCCAGCACGTTTATCAGTAACAGAATAACAAAATTCAGTAGCTTCTCACTAATACATCACCCACTTGAAAAGCTTTATTGGCTCCCAGTGGTCTTGCAATATTACACACATTTGGAAACACTGCTCAATACCAATATTAAACAATGATAATTTTTTTCTTGCGAAAAATGTGGTAAGGGCAAATAATTTGCCTTGTATCATAGCACTTGGAATGGAAAGGCCTTGGATTGACTCCTTGGGTTGACTCCTACCATTGCCAAGTACCCCTGCACAAACATATATGAAACACATATCCAGTGGTATATATGTCATATATACGGCCTGTAGCATATTACATGATATTATTAGTAGTACCACTTAAAGTAGTGTGCAGTAGTTCTCATTATTCAAATTTCATGGAATCACTGAAATCTACGGTACATTGGTAGAAACATACACATGTTTGTATAGATACTCTTAAGTGTCTAGTATATATCCCCCCTCTCCCTGCTAATTAACTTTTTAAAAAATTTTCACCCAGGACATTCTTATTCCAACCCCTTATCTATTACACTTTTGGTCATTTTCCAACCCCTCATCTATCCTACCCCCCGTGTTCATTAAGTTTTGGGGATTTTTCACCCCCATTTATTCCAACCCCTCCTTCTATTATGCACCCAAGAGTTGTTACACCAAAGAGTTGTTATTTGTTTGGGCTGCATATTCGTGCACACGAATAACTTGTGTCAAGTAAGTGTCATTAAAGTCTACACTCCTTTCATCACATTCAGATTTCCACATAATAATCCAGACCTACTTAACCAATGGGTCCTTGCTACGAGGAGAGAAAAATGGAGTTTGGTTCTAAAGCAAAAATTAAATTAGAGTATATTAAAGTTAAATTAGGATTATGAGGGAAAGAATTAAGATTGAACTCTAAATGTATTTGAATCAGAAATCAAAAGCTAAAGAAATAGTTTTTAAAGGCATTATAATTAGGATTTTAAAATAAAAAATGGAATGCAAAAAGTAGATATAGAATCCAAACAACTACATTAGAAAGCAAAAATGAAAGTAGGAAATTCTTGGCCATTTCTCTTGGTTTTCTTCGGGCTCTTATGAGCCTTTGACAAAACTCAGAAACTAAGAAGAGGTTAAATAAAAATATTCCTCCCACTCGTTTACATGAGTTGTTCATAAATACGTTCTGAGACCATACTGGCTATGCATGACATATGAGAACAAAGAAAGGGAACAAAAAATGAAAAGAGAAAAAACAAATAGGTGAAAAAACGAGGATTTTATCAGCCAGTAGCTAAATATTGAAAAACAAGCAAATATTTCGACAAGGACCTCCGCCAAGTCGTCCTCAGTGCTCAAAGAAAACAAAGAAAAAAAAAAAAAAAAAAAAAAAAAAAAAAAAAAAAACAAAAAGGCCCCCGCCCAAGCGCCCCCGAGTCCAAAAAGAAAAAAAAAAAAAAAAAAAAAAAAAAAAAAAAAAAAAAAAAAACAGCAAAATCTAACCTTTATAAGTGACCTGCACGAGAGGAAGACAGATACTGACTCAACCAACAAAAAACCAAGTTTAAATCAATGAAAGAGAAGTTACCAATTAGATTGAATAAGTATCCTTTGCCTTGCAACAGATTTCGCCTGTCTACAATTTCGGTTTTCATTAGATATGCGGACAGGTTGTCTTAAATTAGACTGGGCGAAAATATTCATAGAGTCTTTTAATATTAAATTATTATAAATTGGGCTTAAGGAAATATCTCCCGTGTCTCTATTTATAGCCAAATTTCTATTTATATGTTTTTTTATCTCAATAGCCTCTTTAAAAGATTGCGGTAGACCATTTACAGTAGATATTAAAGTTGCCTCTTCAAAAAGAACTAAATGGGCAGGATTTTCGTATATATGCTGGGCCAGAGCTGAATCAAAGTTGTCATTTTTATTTTCCAATCTCAGGGACTTATCTATTGAAATTTTGAATGAAAGTGGAGCGTCCTACAAAACTGTTTTCTATTGTTTATTAATTTCTGTGCCATATTTCTTTTTACGATAAGCTATTATTACTATTCAAAGATATAGACATTCACATATTGATAAGAAATCATACATTAGATTGGATCGTTTTAGAACCGTGTGTAGCTACCTCAGGGGTCCTGGGTGGCTTAGGAAATGTATCATTAAAATTTAAATGACAGAACAAATATGCATAAAAAAATAAATTTGTGGTAGTACATAGAGGGTTTTCGGGGTGGTATTGTGATATGTGTAGCTGTGTCGGCCATGTCAATAGGGTGAGGTATAACTTGTCCAAAAATAATATTAAAAAGAAAATATGGAAAAAAAAAACAGAGGTGATTTAGGTGAGTTGGAGCATGCGCGTCTTTATCGGGGTTCTTGGGGAAATAAGGCAACATTTGTAACAAAAAGGAGGAAAATATCATGATTAAAGAGTCAAGATTGATGTAACTGTTACCGTTTTTAGATAGAGTAACATATTGAAAGGTTTAGTTATGAAAATATGAAAAAACTACAAGTCTTAAGAGTAAAATTTACAGACAAAAGTGGATTAAAAATTGAAATAGAAAAATCAATTAAAAGCAGCCTTCTACCGATCCGTGGAGAAGAGGCAAGGTATCATTAATCTTAAAAGAGAAAAGTTAGTGAAAAAAAAGTATGGTAGTCCATAAAAACATCTGAGCATCCAAAACGCTTTTAAACTGGGCGAATGTAGAATAAATTACAGGTTTTCGACCAATGGGACAAAATACATATAAAAGGCCTAAATCATTGTTTATTTGTAACCTGACTCGAAAATTCGAGGCCTAAAAAGTTTTCCCAGTTTTTTTAAAACTTAAATCTATATGAGTTTAAACAAAGAAAATATTTCCAAGGAGCATTAAAATAGTAATTTGCATCATAAAACAAATTTCTTACTTGAGGAGAAACACATATCAGTTGTTTTATTGCACATGTGTGGGTACAGGTGTCTCAACTTCGCGAGTTGGAGAATCGGGGAATATCAGATGCCCTAGGAAGTATAGAAGCTATATAGCATGTGACGAAAAGAATTACAACCTTTACATCTAAATACTTCTGAATTGTAAGTAAGCCCTTCTGGGGTAATTGGGGCTAACCTCTCTTTGAAGTGCGTCATTGGTGCCCGTTTGAACAATCTCCCGATGGTTTTCCTAAAGGGATTATCGAATTCTGAAACCCGTGAAAATAGCTCTGTTGGTAAAGGCTCCTGTTTCGTGATGCGGGTTGTGGGAGGCAGGAGATCGATTCCCCTCACGAGAGGATCAGAATTTTTTATTTCTGTGATTTTCCTGTTGAAAATGCTTTCCGGAGGACCGGGAGACTTCTCGATCACTAAAACTTGCTTCGGAATAATTTTAAAATTCGTTTGGTATTAATATTATTCAATCAAAGTTCCTCAAACAAAGTCCATGTTTACGTGAATATTCAGTCAACCGGTTTGAATCCCGTTGTCACAAATGCTTTCTACCCTTTCAATGGAAACAAAATGCCATTACCGCATTTCAAAAGCTTATTCAGAAGTGCATTTCATTCAAAGAAAACAAACAAAATACTTTTTAAAAGGGTTTTTCAAGAGTGCATTTGAAAGCACTTTCCAAATGCAATCACGAAGTTGAAGCTGCCTTGATAGCAGTATCTGACTATACAGGACTGAGCAAGATAAACTACAGCAAGACCAAGAAAGAGGATCCTGCAGTAAACTCGAGTTCTCCACGATCAGACGGAGAATGCGCTCAATTTATTATATTGCTACGTTTTCTATCATGATCTTTGGGGGACCTTTCAACGGGAAGGAAACAAGCCAAGGACAGCTAGAAAGGTAAAATTTTCTTCGCAACATAAAAACTTGACCAACGAACTTGGCTAAGGAAAACGATGTGGAACAGAACTGCAGAGAATGAATAATAACAAGACTGAGGAACGGGACCACAGTATGGGACTGAAGGCCACGAATAATTTCAGGACTGAGGAACAGGACTTGGAATGGGACCGAAGACCATGAGTAATTTTAGGACGGACAGGACTAAAGAATGGAACAGAAGACCATGAATAATTTCAGGACTGAGAAACAGGAATAAGGAATGCGTCTGAACACCATGAGACATTTCAGGACTGACGAACAGGACTTAAGAATGGGACTGAAGACCATGAGTAATTTCAGGACTGAGGAACAGGACTAAGGAATGGGACTGAAGACCATGAGTAATCCTACCTACCTACCACTAGCTATCTTGACTTCTTTAATATTGCGTTAAATTTTTAATAAAGGTGGTACAATCTTCTACTCTTCTAATTAAAGAATGAAATGGTGCCGAGTTTATAGTTGCTGAATTAATTTTCTATTAATCTAATAGCAAACGAAATGTTTCTGAATTCAAAATCGGTCTATCATTCCCACATATACGAAGCTGTTATTTTTTGAAGACCACACTGTCTTTTGTATGACAAAACCTGTTTGGAACTCTTATCTGTTTCGTCATAAATTTCGTCATTACGAAATTATTTCGTCATTACAGTATAGACCGTATTACGGCATATATTAGTTTAAAGGATTCCGATTTTTTACATGAGAGAGTTTTTTTTTAGAGAGAAGTAACTTATTAACAGAAATAACGCTTATATCATCTTTCAACAATCATCGGGGAAACCCATTGCGTTGTATTAAACTTGGGAACTAAAGAGCTAATTCAAAACTAAAACGAGTAGAAACCAACTTATTAAACGTCAAATCTAAAGTAGTATTTACTATAAATGGAGGAAGTTGAACGGATGAACAGGATATTAGTATAGTTGTAAGGAATGACAGTTGAAACTGAAGCTTAAACAGGTTTTCACTTTTTTAATGGTGCCTTTTCTATAATTTTTCTTATTCAATGGCTAAGCAAAAAGTCACGAAAATATTGCTATGTCATATATAAATGTTGTTTGTAATGCTGCTTTATCGTACCTATTTTCCACTTTGACATAGTGTTCAAAATGTTTATTGGGAACTCTGAATGACAATTATTAATTTTGACTCTCAAAATTTTAGGAATGGAGGGCCAAATGATTGAAATGACTGAACTTAAGAAGAAACCAGGAATAATTCGTTCTTTGGACCCTAAAACAAATGAAGAAGCGCTTGCGAACGATTTGGGAATCATACCTGGTGACAACTCAGGGGTATGTGGTTTTGATTAAGCCTTTTACATTCATCTAGGCAGAAACTGGACGTTTGTCTCAAATATGCCAACTGAGGGAGAAGTTGGCTGCTTTGAAAACATGCATTTATTTCGAGAATTTGAGAGTCCTGTTTTGCCGATTATATTCAAGAAAAAAACACAAAAAAAAAAACACAATGGGAGATTTTGACTTGTACCCCAAAACTATTCAACGCCATGGACACCAGGTTGTACTGCCCGACGGTAAACACCAGATCCATCATCTGTTGGGTGTTGTAAAACGCCAGTAAGCCCTGCCAGGTGTCATCAGCAATATGCGCATCATTGTGCAACTCGTCAGTGGCCTGCAACAACAAGCGGTCCTGCTCACTTAAGCCCGGCGTCTGTGGGCCTGTTTTGCACCAACGGATTTCCTCATCCGACATGCCGGCCTGACGCGCTATCTGCACATGTTGACCCCATTCATAGCCGGCCTGACACAAGTAGCCGATGCGCAATATCAACAATTCACGGTCGCGCACATTCAAGGTCGACTTACCCAGAATATGATTAGCAAACACCATCCACCGACGACCCAGCTGTGGGTGATTGGCCAGCGTGCGGAAGATATTAAAGACGCGACCCTGCTTCACAAAGGGCGCCAGGATCTCTTGTGCATCCGGCGTCCACTCGTCCTCTTTAAGTGCGGCAATGCGCGGTTTGTTCAAACGCATAGAAAGTCCTCATTTCCAGTTACTGATGTTTTCATGGTCAGCCAGGTTATATAGTGTTTGCCCATAATTTATAAGCAGTTTCTAAGGGGGCCAAGCCAATGAGCAGCACAACCACCGACTCAGTCATTGAACAAACACAAGACCGCGTGCGCATCATTACCATCAACAGGCCTCACGCGCGCAATGCGGTAGACGGCGCCACGGCGCAAAAACTCGCCCAGGCATTCACACGCTTCGACGAAGATGATGAGTGTGATGTCGCCATACTCACGGGTGCGGAAGGGACATTCTGCGCGGGCGCAGACTTGAAAAGCCCTCCCGGTGAAGTCGTCGATGGACAACGCAGCGTTGCCTATCCGGAAATCCTCAACATGATTCTGGAATCGCCAAAGCCCGTTATTGCCGCGATCAACGGCGCGGCATTCGCCGGAGGGCTGGGGCTAGTGGGCGCATCCGATATCGTGGTGACGGATGAAGCTGTACAGATGAGTTTCAGCGAAGTACGCATCGGTGTTATTCCGGATAATCAAGACTCATTAAATATCGATAGCGATATGGTAAGGAGAGCGTGACAAAAGTTAGAAGGAGCAAAATGTCTTGTCCACAAAGGGGGCACTTTTTTGTTCTACTCCTCTGCTATATCCAAAATACACAAAGAATATTCTGTTTTAAATGTTATTTTCTTCTTTGTCGCATCATTAATAACTTTAGGCTAAATTAGAAACAGCGCTATAACTGACAGCTTCTTCCTTTTTTGAGCCGAAATAAAGAGTAAATTAAAAAAATATGGAACAAAAAAGAACCAAGTCTCGGCTATGTCTGAAAATTTTTCACAGTGGACCTCAACTGCACCTACAAAACACCTAATATGTATTTCTGTTTTTCTGTTCATATGTGTTTTTTTTGCATAACGTGAAACAAAATTGTTTGGAAATATTATTTCTAGCCCAACTTCTTCATGAGTAAGAACTCTCCTATCCTGAACACGAGAAATTAATGTCCTACCGTCATATAGTTATGTAGTGTAACTGTACTGAGGGGGGGTATATTTTTCAAAATGGAAAAGAGTATATATGAATTTTTCTCAATTATTTGTTGCATGAGCATAATCCACAGTTGAGGGAATAAGCTAGACCCATGTAATAGAAAAAAAGATTTGGGCTTGAAACCGGTGGGAGCACTGGTATATTTCAATAGAAGATTTTTCCTATTACCAAGAAATTAAACATACTATAGCCTGAAATACTCCTTGGAAATAATATGACCCATTGTTAAACATGAGGGACATAAAGTCTTTTATTACTAATTTCAGGACTCATTATGTTGAGTATTTGGCAACGCTTATTTCACTACATAAACTGGATCCAGTTGAAATATTTTCAGCAGACGACTTGGAAACAGTTGTTTATAGAGAAAGTAAGCCGTTCCCTCCAAAGTCGTACGGAATTCCAGTAGAGACTTATCGATCAATGCTACTCGAGGTATTTCCGGAAATTTTACTCAGGACTTTCATTTTTTTTGTAATTCGTTTATATTCCTTGCTTTTTAGTAGGGGGCGTTTGTATGATTGGCGTCTGGCTCTATTGATTCCAGATTTAAGTTTTTACCAAAAAAGCAGATTTGATATACGGGTGACAGAAGAATAATAACTGGAAAAGTAAACATTCCTAGTAAAAAGGGGGGGGGGGGGGTGGAATAAACGGGGGGGGGGTCTGAATAAACGGGGGGCATCCCCGACAATTTGAGCATCGCCGATTTCGAGGCGCTGGGCGTCAGCCGCCTGAAATTCTTCCTCTACTACGCGCCGCGCTCGACCAGCGGCCTAAACGAGCGCAAACAGCGGATCGTCCGCGACATTGGCAACGAATGCGCCGAACGGGGCATCGAGTTCCTTTTCGAACCGTTGGTCTATGACGAGCAAATCGCCGATGCCGCCTCGCCTGAATTCGCGGCCATGAAGCCCGACCTAGTGCGCGAGGCCACGACCATCTTCGCCGACCCGCAATTCAACATCGACATTCTGAAGGTCGAGATCCCCGTCAATCTGAATTACGTCGAAGGCTTCGGTCAGGCTTCCATGTCACGCGAAGCCGCGTTGCGGGCCTTTCGCGATGCGGCCCAGGCGGCCGGCGAAATTCCTATCGTTTATCTCAGCGCCGGTGTCTCCTTCGATTGGTTCGAATCCTCCCTCCGCCTGGCCCGTCAAGCGGGGGTGCAAGCAGCCGGTTTCATGTGCGGCCGGGCAGTTTGGTCCGACGGCATCGCGGAATTTGGCAAGGGCGGCATTGATGGTCTATCGCAGTGGCTCGAAAACGAGGGCCGAGACCGCGTTGAGAAATTGAAAGCCGCTTTATGACGCAAACCGAAGATGTAACAGCGGAAAAGCGCCCCGCGCCGAAATACCAGCAAGCCTATGGCGCCCTTCGTGGCCGCATCGTGTCGGGCCGCTATGCCGTCGGCGGCCGCCTGCCCACCGAGCAGGATCTCGCACGCGCCTTCGACATCAGCCGGGTCACCATCCGCCGCTCCCTCGACATGCTGGTCAATGAAGGCTTCCTCGAACGCCGCCAAGGCAGCGGCTACACGGTCGTCTCCCAATCTCCGCCCTCCAGCACGTGCTTGACCTCCTTTACCGAGGCGATGATGCGGGCCGGTCGCGAGCCGTCCTCCAAACTGCTGGCCATCACCGAATTCGGCCACAGCGACCCCCGCCCCGATGCGGTGGCCGAAAGCCTGGCGGATAACCGGGTGATCTGCGTCGAACGTTTGCGCTCGGTCGACGAGGTGCCGGCCATGCTGGTCCGCACCTGGGCGCCGACCGACCTGCTGCAGGGCGCCGAAGCCAAGGATTTTCCCGAATTCGGCCCGAAGCCCTGGCCGCGTTGGTAGGGATCTTCAATACCGGCACCGTAGGCGTCGATGCGAATCGAGCTGCTGTTGCCGTCGTTGTCGGTGAGCGTGACCGTGAAGTTGACGTCGGCCAGCGCCGCCCGGGTCAAGGTGTGGCGGCTGCACTGCGCGGCCCGGAAGGACAGCGTCGTGTAGTTCTCGAAGTTCTTGTCGGCGTCGAGGATGTCGTAGGTGAGGTTGACGTCGGAGCCATTCCACTCGAACGCAGCACCGCGGCTGTCGTCCGGGTTGGTGTCGTCCATCGTCGCACCGTTGAACGGGTCGGCCGGATCATGGGTGAACGCGGCGTTGCGGTCGTCCATGTTGCCTTCGGCCAGGTTGGCGACAGTGCCGGAGACCGTGGCGCCGGAGCTGGCGAGGCCGAGGGCGAAGTTGGACTGGAAGTCGTCGATGACGAACTTGCCGCCGATCGCGCCCTGCTGGTACATGTTGTTGACGACGATGCTAGCGCTCGGTGCGGGGCTGCCGATCGGCCGGAACTCCTCGTACTGACGCCAGAGGAACTCGGCGGAGTGCGGGTCCGGAATACGGGCTTCGGTGCCGCCTTCCGCGTCGACGTAGTGGGCGAGCAGCGGCAGCAGACGGCCGAGCTCGATGGTGTTGCAAGCCGCGGCGCCGATCGGACGCGGGCCGCTGAACCACTGGTTGACAGCGGGGTTGTTGTGGAAGTTGCCGTGGCCGGCGCCGTAGAGGCACATCGACTGACGGTACTGCTCGGCGCGGTCGTGGATGTTGTACCACTGGCACAGGCCGCAGTTGGCGCAACCGTTGACGTCGCTGTCGCCGGCGCCGACCCACAGGTCGTAGTCGACGTCGTGCGGGTCGGTCAGGTTGAAGCCCATGAAGTCCACCGGCGCGATGCTGGTGACGACCTTGATGTCCTCGATCTCGTAGACCTTCGACGTGTAGCCACCGTCGAACAGGCGGTCGTAGGCGCTGACCACGCCCTCACCACCACGACTGTGACCGATCCAGCAGATCGTGTCGCGGTCGATGTGGCGGAACAGCGCGCCACCGGCGATGGTGCGCTGGTTGAGGATGAGGTACTCGGTGTTGTCGAGGGTCGTGGTGGCCGCCGTGACGACACCGAGCGATCTCGGACGCGCCGTCACTGGCGAAGTGCATCACGTCGATAATGGCTATCATGTCATCGGCATGAAGAACGAGGATGCGCCGGACATTTCCGTGGTTTGAGGTCTGTTAAACCTCGGCGCAGCCATAGTTTGACCGCCTGAGCCTGGACGACTAGAAGTTGGTCACCTTCAAACCGGCTTTTTGACCCATGTCGCACAACACCTTCGGTCACCTGTTTCGCGTGACGACCTGGGGCGAGAGCCACGGCCCGGCTCTCGGCTGTATTGTCGACGGCTGCCCACCCGGCCTTGCCTTCACCGAAGCCGAAATCCAGGCCTGGCTGGACAAACGCAAGCCCGGGCAATCACGCTTCGTCACCCAGCGGCGCGAAGCGGACGCGGTGCGGGTGTTATCGGGCGTCATGCCGCAGGACGACGGCGAAACCCTGATTACCACCGGCACTCCTGTGTCGATGATGATCGAAAACACTGACCAGCGATCGAACGACTATTACGAAATCGCCCGCCGCTACCGGCCGGGTCATGCCGATTTCACCTATGACGCCAAATACGGCATTCGCGACTATCGCGGTGGCGGCCGTTCATCGGCCCGCGAAACCGCGGCCCGCGTGGCCGCTGGCGGCCTGGCGCGCAAGGTTCTGCCTGACGTGATGGTTCGTGGAGCCCTGGTGCAGATCGGCAAGCTCGCGATCAATCGCGACAACTGGGATTGGGATACCGTCGGAGGCAATCCGTTTTTCTGTCCCGATCCGGACATGGTGCCGAAATGGGAAGACTACCTGGACGAGATCCGCAAATCCGGCTCATCCGTCGGCGCGGTCATTGAAGTGGTTGCAGAAGGCGTTCCGGTTGGACTGGGCGCTCCGATCTATGCCAAGCTCGATCAGGACATCGCTGCCAATCTGATGTCGATCAATGCCGTCAAGGGCGTCGAGATCGGCAACGGTTTCGAAGCCGCTCGGATCACGGGCGAAGAAAATGCCGATGAGATGAGGGTCGGCCCGGATGGCAATCCCGAGTTTCTCAGCAATAATGCCGGCGGCGTGCTGGGCGGCATCTCCACCGGACAACCGGTCGTCGCCCGCTTTGCCGTCAAACCCACCTCTTCAATCCTGAATGAACGCCGCTTTTTCCCTTGTATTTGCAATGGGCGATTTAATTAAAAGTTGTTAGTTTATGAGGAAATTATTTTTGATGGTACAAGTAGTATAGCCATAACAAATTATAGTACACCCAGAAGGGGTGTGATTTTCACCAAATTAGTGTTAAACTCTTATTATGGCATACACTTCTTATCAAATTAACCTTACTAGCCCCTGAAAATCGAATCAAGGGTTATTTGTAGATTTTTCTTGTCAATTAAACAAAAGTTTTGTCGGTGGATAGGCTTTGTTCATCAAGGTGAAACCTTCTAAGGTTGTTTAAGGGATAAAGAAATTCTAATACTTTGTTGTAATTCAGCTGATATAACTTTAACATATGAAAAGTTTTTTTGCGCATGTATATTGATTGTTTTCAATTCTGTCATCGATTTTTAAAAAGAAATATGATGCAACAAGACCACTTACAACTGGTTTCTATTGGAAATTAAATCCTTTGAATTTATTCAATTGATATGACCCTGACAAGGGCTTAATTTTTGTGCATGAACTTTGATTCCTTGAAAATATGTCACCGATTGTTATTTAACACAGATGAAGCAGCAAGACCAAGGAGTTTGCCATTTTGATTTCATTACGATTGTAAGGATGTGATGAGAATTTTCCTGTGGAATTAACACTTTGAAACAAATTACAAAACTTCTGAGGAAACTACAGGAAATAAATATTCTCCATGGCCCGTCCCCTTCCAAATAATCTCCATACCAATATAGTCCTCTCAATTGCCCGTGATTTTGTCATTTCTCCATGGACATTTCAATGAACCGTTGCACTTCCAAGCCTCCTTTGGCACCTCTTGAACATTACACTCACACCCCGTGACACATACCTGGCTAATGGCTTTCCGTAGCCCGCGACTGTCCCTGGCCCGTGGTAGGCATAGTCCCGTTGCCCGTCATGATCTGTGGCGTATCGTGGCCCGTAGCTCATCATTACCCATGGCATTCTGTGGTAAATGGCACTCCATGCCATGGGGTATATTGGTACATATTTTGTACATATTTTGGCTATATATTTTGGCTAATCATGGCCCGTGGCCTGAACCTCTTGAAACCCCCCTCTCACCAAAAAATAGCCATTAGATTTTCCATGTCTTCCTCTGGCTTGGGGCTGTAAACTTCGCGAATGACAAATACCCATAGTTTTACCATTTGTTAAGCGTTGGAATCACTATTAAAACACTAAAATTCTCATTATTTTCATTTTTAACTATATGTAGATTGTCCAATCGCCTAGCTTTCGAAATGAAAACTTTGTATATTGAATGCTTTCTTCGCTTCAACATAGTAACTGGTTAATATTATTCAAAAAGGTAATGCTTTTCAAACCTTTCTAGAATCATGACTAACCCTAAGGCCCGTCTGTTATTGCAGTCATTTCAAGAAATTTCTTAGTTACTGAAAAAAAAATCAGGTTTTGATTTGCATACTTTTTGAAGTTTCAACGACTTGCGTGATGACTTGCGACTTGCGTTTCAACTGCAAAATGCCTTGTAAGCTCGGGTGACACCAAACACGGGACAATTCCCTAAGGACTTAGGCAGGCAGAGTAAGTGTCATGAAACCCATTTCCCGCAATCAAGTCACAGAAATCTAAAAATAGAACTTTTTGCCTAAGCCATGGGGGGTGGCCGCCCTAATTGCCCCATGGATCCGCAACTACTCCCATTTCATATGCTGCTGGACATAAATATATTAACTTATCACAAAGATTTTATCACATATTCTAATAGTTTTAGCACAAGTGAATCAAATTGGAACTGAATTAATTTCACATACAAAATTACGTAAATTCTATAAGCCATTCTCCCAGTTTTAACATACTGAATGAAAACTAATATTTCTTCAATAGCATATTAAGTTCTTAATTAAGGCCAAGCATTTTAAAACTTAATAGTGTGTTACCATTTTGTTTAGTAGCTGACCACTTTAATATTGAAGGTTTCTATAATACCAAGCAACTGGGGATAAATTTGATTCGACTTTGATTGAATTGTTTGTTTTTTTTTTACCCGAAAAACGATACCTTCTTGAATAATCGTTGTTTCTTTCAATTTTTCTAAATTTCCTTGCAGTTGCTCAAGCTCGTTATTCTCCCAACGACTGAACAGATACGAGATATCAGGCAGCAATGCTTGAAACGTGTCCTCACAAAACCTGAGCCCTTGGGAAGTGATTTTCAGATAACGCTTACGCTTATCCTGTGCATCAGCTACTGCAGACAACAACCCTTTCGATAAGGCACCGCGCGATATTACAGCCAAACGAATCCAGCGCAGCCTCGACAACATCGTCATCTACATCTCGACAATACCGCATAAACCTTTGCGGCATCGTCACGTCCTGATAAACCAGCGCATCGTACGGAGACGGCGGCGGCCGCCAAGCCAGCCAAGCGAGAGCCAGGAGCAGGAGGCCAACCCCCAGTCCCACACCGATTCGCCGGAGCCACCGATGACCCTGCCGCCGCGGTTTCGCGATTGCTTCGAAAGCCTCCTTTGCTTCTTCGCTCATTAACATCACTGTAAGGCTGGGCCCCGAACGAAGTCACTCCGTAAATTGAGTCTCAACACAGAATGGGCCGCCCTTACAGGGCTCGGAGTTTTGTTCGAAATAACACCCTGGGCGCTGCCCAGGGCTGAAACAGAACGGACCTTCGGCCCTCCCGGAATGGGATCACGCGACGAAACCGTGCAAGGATAAGCGCGACTGCCACAGGGCTGTAAGCCCGATCACTGTAAGGGCGGCCCAGGACTGAGACAGAACGGACTTCGGCGCTCCCGGAACGGAATGACGCTACGATTTTTTCTGGGGGCGAATGCGCCTACGAAAGGGCTGTAAGCCCGATTCATACTAGCCCAGCGCAACGCCCTGGGAAAACCGATCCTATAGCTCAGAGCCCTGTAGGGGCGGACGATTGGCCGTCGCGAATCGGCCACAAGAATGTCACTTGCCCTCCAATTTTCGGATTACCGCCGAAAGAGCATCGATAAAGGCAAACCGCACCCCATGCTTTTCAAGCGTGGCCACCGCCTCGATCGTCAATCCGCCCGGGGTGGTGACCTCATCCCGGAGTACCCCTGGATGCTCCCCTCGCTCAAGGAGAGAATTGGCGGATCCTGCCATCATTTTCCCCGCCAAACGTTTGGACGTCTCCCGGTCTAGCCCCAATCGCACCCCGCCATCGCACAACGCATCGATGACCTGATAAACCAAGGCTGGCCCACAGGCCGCAATCGCCATGGCCGCATCGTACCGCGTTTCATCCACGACTTCGATATGCCCCAAAGAAATGCTATGACGTTAACCGAGGTACCTGTTACATGTTACAGTAGATTATTATTGTACGCTTCATACGTGCAACGCTGCTGTGACCGCAGATATTGAGGGCGGCCAGGCATTGTCCGCGACGGTTGTGGATTGGAAGAGCCAGCGCCCACAAGCCGGGTTCCAGTTCCTCCTCGATCATGGCGTAGCCCGCTTCCCGGATCGCCGCGATTTCATCCAGAAACTCCTGTTCGTCGGTGACGGTTTTGGGCGTGAATTGCGGTCGCGGATAACGCTCCAGAAAATCCATCAGGCATTCTTGCGGCAACTGCGCCAGCAGGACTCGACCCATGGCGGTCGCAAAAGCGAGGGAGATTCACCAAATGATCAACTGCTATTGCGATGCGCCGGCAAGAACGCTGCTCAAAGCTGCCTTTTTCGGTGCACCGGCCGATGCAGATCATATTCAACGAATCTCCAGCCAACTAGAGCAGGCGGCTTCTGCATTGAAACGGGTTTGCCTTTTCGATCCTTACCTAGCTGGCCGTCAGTTAACCCATGCGGACTTAAGCGCCTTTGTCACGCTTCCATTGGCGCAGAGTATTATGACAAGGCTTAATGCGGAAGACCCATTCGCGGGTTGGACCGATCTGGAAAAGGTTTTGGCCATGTTGACGGAAAAACCTCATTTTCAGAAGGTACTTGATGATCGTGATGCAACCCTTGCCAGAATATTGGGGAATGCTTCATAAACCATTTTCTTGTGTTTGCCGATCCTCCCGTGTCCATCCGCTTATTAAAGGAGTTTTGCGTGTTCAAGTGCTTGAAATATATGATGTTAGGTTGTTTTTTTAGCACCTGTGGTTTTGCCGGTGAAATCGCTATTTCCTTTGATGATGCGCCCCGGCCGGGAACAACTTTTCTCAGTGGCGTGGAGCGAACCAAAAAATTAATCGACGGCCTCAAACGGGCGGGTGTAGATCAAGCCGTTTTTTTTGTGACCACCAAGCATCTACAAGGCAATGGAATGCAACGTCTCAAAGCCTATGCCGAGGCGGGCCACCTTTTGGCCAATCACAGCCATAGCCACCAGCATCCCGACCGCATGGGTGTAGAGGCCTATCTGGCCGATATTCGCAAAGCTCATGACATGATTCACCAATTACCGGGCTTCCGGCCTTGGTTTCGCTACCCCTTTCTTGACCAGGGACGAGAGCGGTCGGTTCGTAACGGTTTTGATATATCTTTCGGTATCAAAATTCTTTTTAGTGTTTTTTTTTAGTGTTTCGGTTACTATTGAGCCGGGTCGCTCCTTGCTTGCAACTGTTTGACTAGGTCAAGTTGTCATTGTTAACTTTCGTTTGCCGAGTTATCTCGGGAAATAGAGAAATTGCCGAGTTATCTGTTTTCAGTTGACCAGATTAACCTTCGGCTATTGAGTAGACACTGCGTTATGTCTCTTGCTGAGTTTACTTATTTTGATGTCTTCTGTTCATTTTCCAGAACCGAGCTCTCTAAGTTGAGTTGCCTATGCTGAATTTTTCATGGTTAATTGACTAGGCTACACTTTTTGTTCAGATATTCCGGTTTAATTGGACTGGTTACTTTACGTGTAGATGGAGGGGGGAGGCACTTGTATAGCCGACTAGGTTAGTAAATGACATTTAAGAGCATGCAAAATAATTATGTGAGTGCATGTGTTATTTGGTGTTTGTGTTTCGTTAGGCTCAGGCTAGTGTAGTGGATATGTATGCTAATTTAGTGTAAGAGCGAGTAGCGAGTAGTGTAAGAGTGAGTGTGAGTATTAGCTCATTTGAGCACATTTGTAAATAGTATTGAGTGCAAGCACTATTAAAGGATGTCAGGCATCATTTTCCAAATCATTCCTATTTGAAAATATATTATCTTTCACTATAAACAAAGTTAAGTGGGGGACTGGGCCCTAAAATACAGATTTTCAATCCGGATATGATACTGATCTGAAAAGCATAGCTATGAAGCAAGGTAAATACTTGTGTCCAGTAAATATATCTAGGCAGTATTTTTTCTATACCGAAATTTTTCGATCACATTCAACAGCCTGTGATAGGGAGTTGAAATGTCTGCTCAAGGGCTCTCAGATATGCTAAAAATGTCTTTTCCTAGCCCACAATATAATCTTCCAAACAAGAAAAATATTGAAAAGCAAAGAACATAATCAAAAAAGAATTAATAATGATTAAACAAAGGATAATGAAAAATACGGAGAATGCTCAACCTAATTAGAAAAAAAAATTATACCACGGGGGAAAAATTTCCTCAATTAGTATATTTATTTTTTACCACCGGAAAATGGTATTGTATATTTCAACTAGTTTGACAAATAGAGAAAGATTCAATTGAAGGAGTTGATTCATTTACAGTAGCTTAAAGGAACGGGAGTCAATTGATCATTCCTAAGGGAGGAGGCTGGAAAGTACATTGTAACCTCCTCAGTTTTTCATGAGAGGTCCTTCAAGAAACCTGAAAGGAGCTATTAATCCCCTAATCCTCCTTCATTTGAAGGAAAATTTTTACACTAAGCGTTAATATCACTCTTGTTGTGTGAACATTTTTAATGGGAAATAGAGGTTTAAACTACCTTGCCCTGCTGCAGAGAGAGCAATTGAGAAAAAGATCAACATTGTAAATAGTACCTTGAAAATTTTGAAAGGTGTATCCTGCAATGTCTTTTTGGCATATCTAACCCCTCTCGAACCTTGGAATTTTTCCAGTGGCTGGGGGACTTCTTTTTGTGAGGTTACTGTGTCAAAGCAATTGTCATAAAAAAAGACGTTTAAGAGGCTTATCCAAACGAAAACAAATATGTGGTACCCGTCTTGTACAGTAAAATAGATTCCGCCTCTAAAAGCTGCTTTTTTTTCGGCAATTTCGTCCTGTACAAAGTTTAGCTGAAATCATGACAATATGTCAGACTTCCAAAATTTCAGTTTTCGGGATTGAAAGGCTTTGTAAGGCCCAATAAATTTCCAAGGAAATACTTCTACACTATGTTGTGTTTGTTCGTACTTTATTCTCAAGTCAAAAATTGTCTTGCTATTGAGAAATTAAAAACAAACCGAAGTTTAACAAAATAAGCAAGCATTTCCTCGTAGAAGTAAACTCAAAACTTAAACGGACACAAATTGCCCTATATGTGAGGGAGGTTTCCGTCCCTCTTAAACCCTCCGCTCTTTATAAATCTGTGATCTGTGATATGAGGGATCTGTATAAATCTGTAAAGTCTAATTCGCGCTTTAATGAAAACATGCAAGAATTTAACAAATTTAGCTGGTTGGGATTATGGGTTTTAGTTTATCTATCGTCTTTCAAAATATTGAAGGTAACAATTTTATTGTGTATTGCAAACAAACCTAAATGAAAGTATTGTTGTAATGAAACACTAGGATTTAGTGACAAGAGTGGAAGGATTAAGTGGGTGGTAGCCTTTCTCATTTTCAAAATCTTTGTTAGTTTTAAGGGAAAACGCCACCATTAACCGCCATGGCTCCACGAGAGGCCAGCTTTTTCTCG
Source organism: Alatinidae sp. Z8VKAUB7J3 (assembly GCA_010016025.2). Classification (NCBI taxonomy): domain Eukaryota; kingdom Metazoa; phylum Cnidaria; class Cubozoa; order Carybdeida; family Alatinidae; species Alatinidae sp. Z8VKAUB7J3. The sequence continues at coordinate 121,829,966 of JAAAKM020073195.1, read as the reverse complement.
GGGGGGAGGTGGGCCGCCCTTACAGGGCTCGGTGTGTTTTCGATCGCATTCCCGGGGCGTTGCCCCGGGCTGGTACGGGACGGACCTACGGCCCTAAGACAGCAGCAAGATCGTGAACAGCCCGGTTTTCCCAGTACCGAACGGGCGCCCCATCCCAAAAGGCACCTCATGCGCCCAGAACCCCCAGAACCGAAGCTGCGCGCCAACAACAGCCCAGGTCATCGC
>JAAAKM020073195.1:121768369-121829731 GCA_010016025.2 Alatinidae sp. Z8VKAUB7J3 | reverse complement strand
GAACCCATCCCTCACTCAAAACGAGCCCTGAAGGGGCGCCACATTCCATACCGGGCCCCATTCACCCCAAATCCTCAGCACCGAAGGTGCGCTCCAATACCAGCCCAGGGCAACGCCCTGGGAACTCATCCCTCCCTCATAACGAGCCCTGAAGGGGCGGCCCATTCCAACCCAACACCCCTCCCCATAACACTTGAATCCGCACCACACTCTGGGCGACACTCCGGCAACCCGGAGACGCCACCTATGCAAACCCCATTCAGGATCGGAATCACCAGAGACTTTCTCGCAGAAGACGGCACGCTGAGCTACGGCGACATCGGCCTCTCAATCCTAGAAGCCGCCGAAAACATCGAGTTCGAATACCTCGCTGAACGCACCGCCGAACTCCAACCCGAACAAATCCACGGCTACCACGGACTCTTGGTCTTGTCCCCCCGTGTCACCGCCAACACCCTGGAAGGCAATCCCCAACTCCGCGCCATCGCCCGATTCGGGGTCGGCTATGATTCCGTCGACGTTCCGGCGTGCAGCGCCAACGGCACGATCCTCACCATCACGCCCAACGCGGTTCGCCGCCCCGTGGCGGTCTCGGCCCTAACCTTCCTCCTAGCACTCAGCCACCAACTCTTGATCAAGGATCGCCTCACCCGAACCGGCCAATGGGATCGGCGACTCAACCACATGGGACAAGGCCTCTCGGGCCGAACCCTCGGAGTCATTGGAGTGGGTAACATCGGCCAAGAAGTCTTCCGAATGGCCCAACACCTCGATATGAAATTCGTTGGGTACGATCCCGTAGTCCCACCGGAAGCCGTGGCCGACATCGGAGTCCGTCTTCTCCCCAAGTTTCGAGAAACCAAAATAATTCACGGAAAGTTTTTTTTTTTTAATAAAGGGGCTTTTGAGCTACTTCTAGTATCGAACTTTTATCTTCTTCTTTCTTTTACCATTTGCTGTGAAAATCAACTGGTTGAGCGGTGAAATTCAGGCACATATGCAGGAATTTTTTTTCGAAGAAAATTCCTATTTTAGAAATAGTATCCCATGGAAAATATTTGTCTCTAGACAGTTTCTTAAAAACCCATTTTTGAAATTTCTTCTACTGTAGGGTATGCTCTTGCTGCAACTATGACTCAGGACTTGTTGGCAAATTAATGCTCATTTTGAGCGTTCCCTGCGCTCACCTTAAGTTTGAGAGTTTAACTTAATGATACTGAATATTTTTAATGCTGGATTTGTGGGAAACTTGCTGTTGAGACTTCAGCTCATCCAACTTCGAGTTATACACTTATTGATGGCTGATCTATAATATTTTCTTCTTTGGGTATGCATGTTCTAATTTAAAAGTATTTGCCAAGCAGACTGCCTTTTATCAGAAAAAGCCAGCTTCTTGTTCGAAGTTGTACGCTGTTTAAGTGTACTTCTAGGAAATATTATGTTTGTCTTACCTTATGCAAAGAATGAGAAAAATGTTAAGTTTTAAAAGTTTAATTGGCTCATTTAGAGAAGAAAAAAAATGATATGAATGTAGGAGAAGATCATATTTATTTAAACAGAAATATAACTTAAAATATGCCCTTGAGTTTAAAATGGTGGATGTGTTTTTTTTTTTCAAGAATTGAAAGCATTTTAGTTTTTTCAAAGCATTTAGACAATAAAAAGAGCTTCATTAGCTAAGCTTACTTGAGCTAGATAAGCAAGGGGATATTCGATAATTCAACTAGAAAATAAAGCTTAAACGGAAGTGTCATGGGTTGGTTAAGCTGGACTTGTAACCTACTTTCCTTTTTTTAGTTTAATACAACAAGAAGGGTGGCAACTTGATTGTTTGAATTGGTTAAACTGAATCTTGCACAACCAATATATATTTAGCAATGCTATTAATTATATGTTATTAAATTGAGAAAAGTCGGAAATTTCATTTTTGACAAATAAGACCTCCAAATGCCGTTATGCTGTTTTAGATAGTGTTGGGATGGATTCGGACCTGTTGAGAACAAATATTAGTTTGGAAAATATTAGTTTCACCCAAAATGCATAAAAGCTGAATTTAAGAAAAAAACAGAAAAAACTGAATCACACAAGATTTAGGCATAAAACATCTTTCGACCTCAAATTCATCGAGCCAAAACTGAGCGAAAAACCAAACAAATAATTTTCTTTAGAAAAACGATAATAATAAAAAAAGAAAAAGAATACGATTGTTTCCTACTGAACTGGACCTGCAAGACGAGAAAATTCAAGCAAAAAATAGCAGTGAGATTTAGCCGTTGTGTCGTTTACCCAGAGTTGAGAAATAACATTCTAAAAACTTACTGTACATCGAACGTAACTGGTAAAAGCTTACTAAATTCCCTCAAAGTGAGAGACAAATTTAACTGGAACTGGTTGGTGTTTTATTATCAATTAGAGTCACAGCATTCATTGCTTCGCACTGACTATGCACTAATAGCCTGTTTCAGCTTCAGACTCGTTTTGGTTCTGCTAATCCTCAAAAACGTTCACTCAGTTATCACCTAAAGGTTCTGGACACACAGAAGTGTATCGCAGCTCAGATCTTCTACACAAGCATCTTGCCGGTTGATAACCCGACTTGCATATGCACATGATAACACTAAGTAGCCACTCTTGCGCAGGTTCCGCATCTGTCATGACTAGCAAGATTTTACCATCTTGAAGGCACCAACCTCAAGTGGTACGGTCCAGGCTGGAAGGATTCCTATTTCACTCAGCCATCAGAAAAAGGCTGGATAGAAATAGTATTGTTCAGCTAAGGGTGTAAGAGCAAGTCTTTCAGGGCTGACATTAAAAGTTTGCTGACTATAAGGCTCCGTCTTATGAAAAACTTTATATTTATATTGTCGTAATTTAGCTTTATAAATGCCGATCAGGGCTTGTTTTCCAGCTTTGACCTGTTTATTCTACGACACTGTGTCTTGGTTGAACACTGGAGCAGCTTTGTGAAAATTATTAACACATTTCAGAAGCGTGAACCTGACCAGTCTATTGAAAACGTGTAGCCTTAATGTAGTGTCACAGCCAAGGAAGGTATGTACGGACGAAATATCAGCTACAGCATCACTGAGGCTCATCTTTAGAAGCTGAAATCAACGCAGACATCGAGATCGGATTCAGGCGGCAGGATCGTCTTCAGATAGGCGAAAATCTGTTGCTTCCCGGCACCGCCGTCCCGGTCGCGTCCCCGAAGCTGATCGATAGATATGATGGAGATCTCAATGAGACGCTGCGCAACGCCCCTCGCATTGCCGATGAAGATGCCCGCATGTGGAACCTGTGGCAGAAACAGCATGGCCTGTTGAATTCCGAAAAGTCTCGGGAGCCATCGATCTATCTCGAAGGTGCGCTTTTTCTGATGGATGCAGCGCGGGAAGGACTGGGCATTACCCTGGCACGCCGCGCGATGCTTGGTCGCTCACTCGAAAAGGGGAAACTGCGCATATTGTCCGAAAAAGCCATCGACCGGAACTGGATCTATTTCATCAGGCCGGCCCCGGAGAAATCGTTTGAGCCGGAGCTTCAGAAGGTCGTGAACTGGCTTTTCGAGATCACTGAACCCGAGCGTGCCCTCGAGCAAAATGCAGTTGAACTCGCGTCCTGATGAATGACAACGAAGTTTCAAAGCAATGCCGTGCCAACACTGGCGCCGCCACAGACGAACAGGGTCTGGCCGGTAATGAAGCTGCTTTTCGGGTCGGCGAAGAACATGAAGGCGTTGGTGATGTCCTCGACCGTTCCGAGGCGCCCCACCGGGATGCGGTCGGCGAGGTCGTGCTGCTGCTGACTGTCTTTCGGAATGATGCCCCAGAAATTGTCGGTCAGCACCGGGCCGGGCGCGACCACATTGACGGTGATCTGGTGCTTCGCCAGTTCCAGCGCCCAGGTGCGCGCCATGCCGATCATGCCGGCTTTTGAGGCGCTGTAGGCGGTGCGCGTTGGCACGCCCAGCGCAGCGCGTGAACCATTGAAGATCACCCGGCCGAAACGTTTTTCCTTCATCGACGGCAGGAAGGCCTGAAGCAGGGTTAGGGCCGAACCGAGATGCAGCTGCGCGAGGCCGGTGATATCGGACGGCTTGGCGTCTTCGACCAGGTTCGGCCAGATGAGGCCTGCATTCTGGATGAAATGGGTGACATCGTGCTCACTGGCAATGTGTGCTGCCGCCTCGGCCACCGCCTGTTCGTCGAGCAGGTCCGCCTCGACGGCGCCCAGCACCTCGAAGGGAAGTAATTTCTGTGCGTTTTAAGTTTTAATGTCGCTCCTTACTTTCAGTTAAAAAAACTTGTTTTTTTTATTTAATGTCTCTACAGATCCATGAAGAATTAATTTTAAGTAAATGCTCGCATGGATTCGTTACGAAAGAATACTAAAAATAAAACAAAATGAACAGGTATTAAAATGAACAATTGCGCCAAACTTAAAAATACCAAGTGCTACCACAGGTGAATGAAGGGAACCTAAAACGCCCAGGAAGTACTGTAGAATAAATACCCAAAACAATCTTGAATCAAACAAAAACTACCACAAGAACAGGACCATCACCTCTCAGACCCTTTATGGGAGGGGTTCCTAAATGTTGCACTCCTTGGAGACTATTTTCTTTTTTTTAGATTTCAGTTTTATAATTAAGAGGCTTATCTTTTAAGAGGTAAAGCCACAATGAACTTTAACGCAGGTGTAAAAAAAACTACAACAAGCCTTTTGTAGTTAAGGGCTTGAAAATTACCTGAGGGGGCTCTTGAAAATCCAACATCTAATAATGCGATTTCCACCAGAGTATTGTCTAAAACAAAAGATGCATTAATGCTACTACTACTACCACGACTATTACTACGATTGAGGCTAAGGGATTAAGGTGAAGCTTTTCAGGGAATGAAAGGGAGATGTTGAACTAAATCGAAGTACGCTATGTGCACGTATGTTGTCAAAAGGTATATCAGTAATATCTTGGCAATGGCTTAGAACATTAAGTGGAAACTTTCAGGGTATGTTGGGGATGTATGTCAAACTAACCAAATGGCACTATGTGCATTCTACTACTACTACTAATGCCCTTGTGATTACTGCTAGTGGTAGGCTAATGGTATTATGGAGGAACTTCAGGGAATACTGAGGAGGTGCTGAATTAAATCAAAATGCTCCGAGTGCATGAAGGGTGATTAAAGGCGCATACAAGCAATAGATTAGGAACAACTTAATGCATTGTGGCTACTAAGGAAAGGGGAATGAAGATAAAAATTATAGGGGGTAATGAGTGGGAATTTGGGCCCACAATATGAACAAAGGTTGTCAAAAGGGCATATCGACAATACTTAGGAACGGACCAGAGTGCTAAGTTTTAACTTACAGGTCACTTTCTCCTATGTCTCAATAAGTTTGAGTTATTGATGAATGCATTGTCGCACATGTCACATTTGTACGCCTTTTGTCCCGCCTCAGAAATAATAGCAACGAGCTTATATAAAGCATCTTGCAAAGAGGGGTCTCTGGCTGATGAAATAGTTGTCACACAATTGTTGCAATAAGAATTTCTATTATTTTTCAGTTAACTGGTAGTTTTATCCATATCAACTGAAAATAGTTAATAGTATCTCTTTCACTGGCCATTGTTTAACTCCCAGCTATAGAAAAAGACGTCGACAACTTTTTGGTACAAGTCAACTCTTCTGCGCGGGAGAACGTTTCCGCGTGATAGTGAAAGGAAAATCAAAATCGTTAGCACGAGTGGGTTGGCAGCGATCTGACGAACTCTTGGGTTCGACATGATCGCATCCAAGAGCTGTTCTCTCGTTTCTTCCAAGCTCAATCCTTCGCGAGAGCCAATCAATTTTGCCCACTTGTCTACAGTTTCCTTGATTTGATCGGGGCCATACTCGACGAGCCTGTATGAATTGAATCGAAGCTGCGACCAAAGCATCCCGTCGAATCCTAGCAAACGAGACGCGACGACATACTTATTTGCAGGGTATCGCTTGATAAACCGTTCCAGTGCGTCGCAGACGCGTTGCCTCAACAAGTTAGCTGTCGGCACTTCATCAAATGCGTCCAAGAAGAAGTGCACGGAAGCTCGCTTGTCATCGGCGACCGCACGCAGTGGGGAGCTTACATTCGAGCATCCATTTGCTTGCGCCCACGATGCGATCCAATCGATGAAGTCCAGTGTTGGATGTGCGTCCAGCGCAGCCGCGAACTCTGGCAACCGAATGAATACTGGAACAGACTTAGTGTAACGTGCGTTCGTCGAACGCGCGGACGCTACATACTCTTTCGCAACAACGGAGACTAGAAATTGCAGTAAGGTCGATTTTCCGGCCCCAGGACATCCAAGTACAACGGTCCGTCCGCACGACTCAACAAGTTCCGTTACCGGCTGTAGCTGGGACCGTTGATCTGCATCTTGAAATGAGTTTCGGCCCACATTCTCCGCTGGAGTCAGCGTTTCGCTCATCTCGCCTAGTAATGGGTGAATTGCGGCATACTGGGGTACAAAGTTAAAGGTTTAGAAATGAGCTATTTACATAATTTCACGGTCTTGTCCAAGAATATGAACGCATGTGTAAGGCTAAAATTACTATTTCCGCTTCGTAGTTTTAATTAGTAAATTCATAAGTGCTTGAATATAAACATTGATGGAAATCAAACATAATGTGCGGGAAACGTGCATTTAATATGTTTTATTCGTCTTACCAAAAACATTCCCTATGTGATACATGTGCAATCAAGAATCAAAAGCTCTGTAGTGACATAACATGAGCCTAGGTCCCTATTCTTGGGCCGCTGGACTTATTTTCCAGTCGCTGGATTAAATTCTTACGTTTGCTACTCCTTCCATGAACTTAACGTGACTTAGGAAAAAAAATAGACTAAAATAGCTTAAAGGGTTCGTCTGATTTTAGAATTTGTTCTCTTGTTGAACTCTAATTTTGCCTCAACGCGATAAAATTGAGAAAAAGTGGAATCCAAGTATTTTAATTGAAGGGGATTTAAAAGTAGATTAAAGTTCATTTCTAATTGGAACGGTATAGAAATTTGGCGATTATAGCCTTTTCTTAGCAATTTTCTCAAAATCGGGAGCTAAAATAATCGGACTTCCCGCTCGACACCTCAAAATGAGAGAGGGAGAGGGGGATGTATTCTAAAAGGGATCTTTCACATTATAGTTAAATTTTTCTGACGAAATACTCGAAATCCTCAGGCAAAGAAAAAGTTACAAAGTCAGTACTAAAGAGGGAATTTCAAGGTTTTCAATTCTCCCTCCCCTATATTCCATTTAGTTCCCCATATCACGAAGAGGAGGCTGTATGGAAACTCACATAGTTCATGGAGGGTTCAAATGAAACCTCCTTCTCCCAATCTGTCTTCATTGTCGTAAAATATGAAGGGATATAGTAGATCATATGGTCTGGTAAGTTATTACTTAAATACACTTTTCGATAATTTCGACAACAAAATTTACATTAGACTAAAACCATTAGAAAAATGTGACGCATGAGCTTGAAATAATTAAAAATAATAAACAACTGACAAGGAAAGCTCTTAGGTATAAAATGGCATATGGTATAAATGGTAAAAGGTATAATGGTATAAAAGCTACTAGGTGACGTAACATGAAAATGATAAAGCCGATATCGCGCCGGTCGCCTATGGCCACAGCCAGATCCAGTATATCGAGGCGATGCGGCAGGTGGATCTCTCCACCCTGGAGCGGCGGCCGGAGGCGGAGGCGCAGCTGGCCAAGGCCGGGGTGGAACCCGCGCTGCAAAGCTTCTTCACCCAGTCGCTGGATGTGCCGAACCGGCGCTGGCGGCTCAATCTCGACGTGCTGGCGGAGCAGATGCCGAACATCATGTCCTTCCCCGACAGCGACGCCGCTTGGGAAGGCAGCGCGCTGTTCCTCGCGGGGGCGGAGTCGGACTACGTGCAGCCAGAACACCGGGACCGGATCCGGGAACTGTTTCCCAACGCGCGCTTTGTGGCGATCATTCGCCACCCGATTGTCGTGAGCCTAAGCACCCACAAATGGACCAAAGTCAACGGCATGCCCCTTACCGACGTCGCGCGGCATTGGTCCACCGCCCACGAGATTTTTCTCAACGACCTGAAGCAATTGCAGAATTGCCTGGTCATTCGCTACGAGGACATGACGACGGCGCCCGATGACGCGCTTGGCGTAATCCAAGACTTTCTGAATATCCCGGCCCAAGGGCCACGCGAAAAAGTCGAGGAGCACAACCGTCGCTACCTGGAACGTTGGGAGAAGGACGTTACCAACAAGGAAGAAGTGATCGCCAGTTTTGAGAAAGCGGCCAGCCCCGGCCTTATGGAGCGTTTCGGTTATAGCTGGGAAGCCCCCTACACACTCGACGTGGCGCAGTGGCAAATGGACGTTGGCGGCAAGGCGGCTGCAAACGCGTAGAGCGACAAACAACGAATTATTGAGTGCCGTCACTCATAATCCCCGAATCGGGCGCAATCACGCAGCCTTGACTTGATGTCAGAGCACTTCCGGCCAATTCATCCTGCGGGGTCGGCGCACCGCGCCGATTGGGCGAGCGATGCGAGGAATCGAATAATGCTGATCAAATCCAAACGCGGTTGGGAACTTCCGGAATCCGCGGCAACCTCGGAATCCACCTATCTGAACCGGCGGAACCTGCTGGGTGCCGGCGCAGCCATTGCCGCTAGCGGTCTTGTCCTTCCCAGCGTCGCATCAGCTCAAAGAGTCGGCGACGACCCTAGCGCGAATCTGTATCCCAGTGACACGGATCGTTCAAATCCGTGTTATGATATGGTTGAACAAAATACAACCCAACCTAAAAACCAACTACTTCGAGAGTAGGTAGGGCAGTTGCAAATTTCTCAATTCCGTACTTTTCCAACTCTCAACGTAAATTTTAACTTTTTATTTGTGTCCGGTGCATGAAGTCTATATGTTAGTATTCCTTTGTGCACCCTTAGCTCGCTGATACAAACTGCATAAGTACCACTGCTGCACAAGAAAATGTAAATCAAAGATATGTCTTAAAGTCACTCTTCACTTTCATCTGTTAAATTAGTTTTTGTGTATGTTTTTATTAGGTTTAATAGGTTCTCAATATTTCATTCGGCCTATTTGAGCTTGAGCAATCTTCTCCCAGTCCAAAATAAATCACGTGATTCTTTCTAGATTTCAGTAATTATTTGGAATCGGTCATAATGCCAGCATTGGTTTTTACTTTTCAGTAGCAGCCGCTGAAATACTTATTTCGAATTCTTTTTTTGGGGGGGAAGGGGACAAACTATTTTTATCATGTCCTAATAAACGAGTATACACTATGTTATTTATTTTTTCTATTGCGAAACTAGAAAACGTTGGGCGATGAAGAAAAACGAGGTCAATCACAGCCAGTGAATAAAAGAAAAGAAAATAAAAAAGAAAGAAAAAAGAGAAAGAAAGAAAAAAGAAAGAAAAGAGATAGAAATAGAAACTAAAAAAAGAAAAGCAAAAAAAGAGAAAGAAAGAAAAACAAATAAAAAAGTAAAAGAAGGAAAGAATAAGAATTTTTTTTAATAGTTCAGCCGACGCCTCCACTCAGCTGTCATATGTAAAGGAACAAAAACAAAAAATAAAGACAAAAGTCAACTGGGCAACATAAAAAGAGAGACTTTAAGAAAGCAACACTAAAACAGAAGCCGTTTCTTAAGCTTTCCATTGAGCCACTTCTATTTCAACCCAAAGTTAGCTTGCAATTATATCATTTTATAATTAAAAGCAATCATTACTCCCCCGGGACGCTGCACCTCTATCACGAAAATTCTATTTTATTTCTTCAAAAATTACGAACTAGTATTCGTTCAGAGAGGTTTTTTTCAACTGTATAATACAAATTTTAGTCAGAAAAAGAGTACCTGACGGGGAACCAAATAAACTACCTGATAACTTGCTAAGTTCAACAGAGCTTGGTAAGCCCCTGCATTGGCATTTAGTGGTAGAGGAAAGCAGTCGAACGGGGTTAACACGTATAGATCCCGCTGAATTTTGTGAAAAGACACAACGTATAAAACTTATGGATGCCATCGAGTCCCGAGAAAGCGAGCTGTATTGTTTCACCCTTAACTTTCACAAAGTAGAGGCCGCCAAGAAAGCAGGGGACATCATATTAAAATACACTCGACAGGTAGACCCGGCGCTGGCAAATCTGTTGAAACAGGAAATAAGTGAAGTGTCCCATGTCGTTTACATAGATGACCAAACCCCAGCACAAACCCGTTTATTGAGTTTGTCCATGAATTACTGATACTCACAGCGCCTATTTTAATGTTGCTGCAACAAGCGATGAAAACATCATTTTGGACGCAACATTGTTATTGTCAGAATAGGTCTTGTCTCAACCTAATATAAGGTATTAATTAAGGTATTAATCTTATTTAATAAAAGTTAACAGTCGGTCATAGAGAAACTAGATGGATAAATTTGTAGAGTTAGCGTTGCTTCATGCTTCAACAAATTATGCTGATAGTAGCAACGAAAAAAAAGCTAACCAAGCAGCAGATAAAATGAGCGAGATCATAAATTCGTTGAAATCCTCAATCGAGATTGAACAGATTTTACCTTTATTGTCACACCCAGATGCCGGAGCTTGGATTGCATTTTTGCTGGCAGATACACAAGTAGTAAGCGAAAAACAAAAAATGTTGTTCATAGAAAAAATTCAGACTATAGCTAGTGCTAATGATGTCAACGCTTTAGGAGCCAAGATGTGGTTGTCCGAGCGAGACTTTTGAGAACTGAAGTAATCGGCACAGCTGAAACTTAACTTCGCACTTGTACAAGTTAAAACTAGTTGTTCATATCCAGATTAAAGAATATGGCTTTTATTGCGGCAATCGAAAATTGAGAAATGAACACAGCCAGCCAAAATGGAATGAAAGATTTGCAAAGCTTACTAGAGTTACCATCAGAGAATTCAGATTTGTCATCAGGGCCATTAATACAGACAAAAACAAAAACGTTTAATTTGTACGGAAGAAAAAATGTAGCGCAATTAGGCACACTTTGGGTCCGCTGACACATCAATTCAATCATGTTGATGTCAGCAATTAAAGGTGCTCGAGTCATTGCCTCTAAAAAGGGGTTTGAACTGAAAAAGGCAAGAAGCCTCAAGTCATATCATCACAGTTAAGAATGATGTCACTCTGCTGTACTTCAACGAAATCAGAATTTTAAACAAGTTCCACCAGTCTATTAGGATTCTATCATTAGGATGGACACAATTAGAGCTATACTCTCTGTTGCATTTGTGATTGGTTTAGCATTTTCTGCAGGTAGGCATTTATTTGTAGTTTATTTTTAGTGATACTTAATTTGAGTGGAAGTCGTGGTCTTATCTTGCCCAGAATACATCCGACCCTTAATATCAGTCAAGTCAACCGTAATTCTGACATGGCCCGAACATTGAAATTTAGTTTTTTTGTCAGTAATGTCGAATTTTTCTGACGTCTTGAATAAGTACTGCATATGCCTTGAGTTGGGGCTATTGAGAGAAAACGTTATAAGAAATTAATTCTGGTAAAATCCTAGTTAATTGACTTTTCGCTATCTCGGAAAGGGTTTAGGTTAGGAAAATGATACTTTCAGGGATGGGTCTACAGCTAAAGTATATCCCGGGAAGGTATTTTGAAGTACCTACCTCCACTCCTTCTCCCTCTAGAGGGCCCTGACTTTGATGACCTTTAAAAATACGTGTGTTATAAAAGTGAAACCTTGCAAAACAGATCTTCTGCTCAATTGAAGTACAGCAAAGTTGTTTTCAGCTTCATAACTTTGCTCAATCCCATTTTATAAGGTTCTAAAGATATGCAAATACATTTCCTAAATTTAGAAAAAAAACATTGATATGGCTCAAAATTCTACTCAAATAACAGGAATTGCATTTTCAGAACAAAAGGCAGCGAAAAAGCAACTAGTAACTGAAAATTAAGGTAAAATGTTGTTTTGTCAAAATTTCAATAGATATAGACCTGTCACGTAAGCAAATTTCAGGGCCCTCTAGAGGGAGAAGGAGTGAAGTTGAGTAATTTAAAATACCTTCCCGGGACCTGTAGACCCATCCCTGAAAGTTTCATTTTCCTAACCTAAACCCTTTCTGAGATAGCAAGAAGTCAATTAACTAGATATATTTTATTCTGATCACCATATTTATTCAGTATTGATCTAACTATGGGTCTGATGGAATTGAAAACCTCTCGACATCCTGAATTGATCTTCTTATGACAAGATAATACGTAATTTGCTGCTCCGTGACGTGATAAGACCAAATTCCTCTACTCGTGGATTTAGCTTTGACAGCTTGACGAAATTACAAAAAAAATACTCCAGACTCTATAATCAATGTAATTTATAATTTGCAAACTATTATCAGATTACGGAACAGCCCATTTGATACTATCGTATACACTATTAGATGATTCCTACCTTTTAAGATGTCAGGTCTGAAACATGAGATGATTGCATTGATGAAAATATGCTAACATTCAACAATCTAGCCTTTGACAGTAGTTTCACCTTTTTAATATTTTTTACCCTCTTTACTTTTGTTGCTAAGTTACCCGTGGAATCAAACTCGAACAAGGTACAAATTAGCTGGGCAGAATTCGAACTTATGGGGAAATCTCGTTACTTGAAAGGGTCATAGGTCTAAAACCTCGCTCCTCCATCTCTTGTGTGCTTGATTGATTGACACATGCTATGAAGGCTGGACCGTCAAGGGTAAGTCATCTCAATGTGCCTACAACAGTTATGGTCCCAGTCTATTCCTGAACTCTAGGGGATGTGTTGAGTTCCAGCTTATGAGTATATGTTTCAAATGTTTCTAGCAAAAATATCCCTCAATGTACTTATGGTTTTTTGTTGTTGTTTTTTTTTTTTTTTTAAGAGTAAGCCTCAGTTGTAAACAGGTCTTTTCGTCTCAACCGCATGAGTATGTCCTTGCCTCTACTAGAAAATATTAGACGACTCTTAGTGTCAGGGGTAGTTTTGGAGCAGCCACGGGTCCGCTTTAGTCCCCTCTTCACACTGACTGAAAATACCTTTACGGACTCCAGATCAAACAAGGTACAACATACATATCTTTCTGTTCAAAATTAGACGGTAGTGTCGCTAAATCGGAGGGGTCAAGGGCCTATTCTGGCTCTCAAGACATACAGATTAAAGTTGCAATTTGCTCTACCCCTAGTAGCAAATTTTTCCCATAGATTATTGATTCAGCGTCAGAGACGTCAGTTCACAGAAATTGAAGGCAGGGGAAATTTAAACCTCTTTATTTTTTTAATCTTAATATTGTTAGACGAGGAGATATTGAATTAGTACCAATTTAAATTTGTTTACTGTTAATATACATTCAGGAGTTTCTTGTACATGAAGATTGTTTGTAAAAGGGCGAACTTGTCTTCGTTTTGAAGCATTTTGCTTTTATAGTACTTACAAAATATAAATCCTTCTAAAAAATTCTCCCTCAAACTAGAAAAAAAGCGAATATCATGTCTCTCTTCTTTAGGTAAATATTTATCGGTTTCCTCGAATAAAACATTAAACATTTCATTAGATCCAGTTCCCTTTGAAAACTCGCTGGAAAGCTAATTGCTTTTTCTGTTTGCATTGCAACTTACGGTAAAAGAGGAATATATTCATAAATGCAGTTTGGAGTTCCTGACTTAGAGCCTAAGAAACTTATCACACTTTTTGCAGCAGATACATGTTTAAAAGACACATTTGCATCCAGAAATTAAAAGGTGTTCCAAACATTTTGAAAATTAAAGTCATTTTGTCAGTAAAGTATTTGAAACGAGGTTAAGAAACATTTTCATAAATTTTTTTTTACAGGTAACTTCTATCATTAAGGTCTAAATGCGTTACTATTTTTGAATAAGGTTTAAATGGCGATTCTTTCTTTCTCTCGCAAACTAAAATCCAACTGTAAATGCACCGATTTTCAAATTGAAAGCATTCAATGCAAGACCACAAATTCTAGAAGCAATGTAACGGTAAATCAAAGATTTTGTGAGAACAAAGATCACCCGGCAATAGAAGCAAAAAGGTGGCGTTTTTGTTTTTCAAATTAAATTTGGTATAGAAAATATACCAATTTTGAAGATTTTACGCATTCAATTCAACACAAGACCTAAATTTTAGAAGCCATGTAACAAAAATTTCAACGTTTTACGAGATACTTTTATAACAAAAATATGTATATTTTAGCCACAGTTTTACCAGATATTGCTCCTATTTAAAGACAATTTATGTAAATCACGTACATAAATCATAGTTTATTAGCTGCAATTTCAGTTTGAGAAAAGAAAATTTCGAAAGTGGTTCAAATCCTAGCTTATGTACAGGTCTGTGTGGTGGGACTAATCTGTGTCTAAAATCGCCTGAATATCAGTGGTAAGTAGCCGCTGGAGACGCGCATCCTGTTCTTCAGTGCTGGCTGAGCGCCAATCTTCTTCGCGCCAAAACAATTCGGGCTTATCCAGAACGACTTGAAGAGGTTCGCATAATCCCTGCCAAACGAACAAAGTGCGAAAGACGGAATGTCTCTTGGCAACCGCTTCCCAGGCACTTTGGAACTTCTGCAAATCCATTTGCCCTTGGAGACGGTGGATGTGTAGTTCTGTGTGAAGCCCAAGTTTGGGATCGTAAAGAACCTGAAAGAGCATTCCCAATTGCATGGGTGAGAGCGGGTAAATGTCTTCTACGCGACGACTGGGGTTATGATCCGTGCAAACCTTCTCAATCAAACGTTCGAGTTCTTGGGGATTCAAACCGGCCATAGGAAAGTCGTGCTTGCCGTTTCTGGGTTGGTTAGCAGAAACCCGGGATTTGTCATTTTGTGGGGTTTGGGAAAGTTCCTCACTCGCATTGGCCAAATCAATGAGGTTTTGGAAGCGGAACACGAGATCCGGGGTGACTCTTAATCCGCGTTGCCCCGCCCGAGCAACTATGTGAAGGACCAATATTGAATCCCCACCAAGTCTGAAAAAGTTGTCCGTTCGATCTAAGCTCTCTAAATTCAACAATTCGCGCCAAATTTGGGCAAGCACCAACTCTTTTCGATTTGGGTCGGGCAGGTACCCTGGCGCGATCCGGGGTTGGGGCAAAGCGGACCAGTCTAAAGCCCCATCGGCCAACAAGGGTAGATTGGGCAAACAAACAAAAGCTTGGGGAACGGCATAGTTTGGCAAGCGATCACGAACCAAAGAAGCCAATTCATTGGTTTGGATAGATGTGGACCTTGGCGAAGTCACAACATAACCGGTGAGGATTTCTCCTGCTTGAGTTTGGGCCAACCCCACGACCGCATTCTCGACCGCCTCATGGGTAAGGAGTATTTGTTCTATTTCAAAAGGCGAAATGGGGAAGCCATCCAAACGAATTTCTCGATCCGGCGCCAACGACAAGACAAGCCGACCTTCGCGAACCACCCACTTGCCTTTCAACCCAAGCTAGTGCACGTTATATATTGTAGTAATATTACTTTGTTTGTGTGAGAATACTTACAGCTCTCTGCAGGGATGACCAGTTCCCTCATCCCAAAATTATTATGTCAGTTTTGAGTATCCAGCCAAGGACCAGCCTTTGCAAACTCTGGTCACTGGGGGATACTCTCTCCCATTATCAGTCCCTACCTACTTCCCCAAATCCTTACACTGTATATCCATTCCTATCCTGTGTTGGTATCAACATCATTTCCCACCATGGAAGGGAACCAAAAGATATTACTTCATGTTTTATAGGATTTGTATCCATTCCTCTGTACTTAAATCATTCACGATATGCTTTGTATCTCCTACTATGAGTAGCTTTAAATTATGACATTTCAGATGTGAACTTGCTTCCACCATTACCAGTTGAGAGGCTAATTGAGGTAATTAATCGTGATACCTGGTATCATCCCATATATTCCAAGGCCCCATTTTTTTTTCTTTTCAAATATACATTTGAGGGGGTGAGAGAATTCCCTATTTAATCTTGCCAACAAAACCCCTGATAAGTCATGACCCTGCACCCAAGAGATGATTGACCCTTTTTGACTTTACCATGTTGCTGGTGCGTTGGTAGATATATGAATTTCTCCCTCAGCCAAGGCCCAAAAATTGTAGAGCAATATTACAACGATTATTTTCCAAGAATCTTGTTTATTCCTTTCTTTAAAATTCTCAACCTGGTTGTGATGACTAAGCAGCCCATTATTCCAGCTGTTCTACATTTGATACATGTCGGATAACAGTAAAACCTGCAGCCAAACTGTTCAGTAGCTGCAGTGGACATTAGCCAAAGATTAAAACAAGAAGACTGTCGGAGATTTTGAAATCGTTGTTTGGTATTTGTGTTTGCTGTTTTCATGGCCCTAATAATCTGATACATATCATGATACTCCTATATATGCTATGCATAAACTACTTTAACCTGCTATTTCCATTCTCCTTTAAATTCCGCTTAAAGTGTGTTAATTTTTCAAGCTTAAAAATTGCCAGGAGAAAAGCTGGGGCTTTATAGCATTTATATTTATACAGCATTTATACAACATTTATACAGCATTTATACTTCTTTCTGAACATCATGCTAGCTGATTCTGTCTGTCTTCATTAGTTTGATCTTCTGGAAATTGTCGAATTAAATTTCAGTTCCGCATTCTTTTGATTAGAAGGACCATCATCTCTTTTCTAAGCTGGGATAGGAAGAGAAGACAGAACTTGTGCCCATGCTGATAAGCCAAACACTTCTGAGACCCAAATTGGTTTCTCCCAAAATTAGCACTAGAATTTTAAAGGCACCAAAACACACTCAACACTTCACTAAGATTAAAGAAACAATAATAGGACGATTCTAAGAATAAGGAAATGGGTCCTTGTCCCACTTCAGTGCCAATTGACCACATATTGATATAATCAATATGTAAATGATTTTTACTATTACTATCTAGTCAATTGACTTGTATATCAGATGGAGAAAGGCATTATGCAAAGCCTCAGCGGAAATAGGTATAGCTTGGCGTTGAGAAAGACACTGCAGAAAAACATTTGAAAATAGCTTTCCAAAATGATAATGAACATTTTGGTTCAGGCGCGTAAAACAGAAGTAAAGTGCGAAACCCACACAGAATCAATATTCCACCCAACCATATTAATATTACACATTTCAATGAATTTCAAGGAATTAATAGAATTTTGCCAATTAGTTTGACCGCGAAGAAAATCCAGAGAGTGCAAACCCTTATAACGCCCAGAACGTAAATGTTTCTTTTACGCTCGCTACGTATTATTTTTAATATGACAGACTGTGCTGGATCTTGGCCGATCACATTCTCATCAAATTCTAAGTCAAGACTTAGCCCACTTTTTAATCGATTTTAACTCAGGATCAATAAGGCAAATACACTGACAGGTAACAATTTTCACACTTACTTGAGGTACACGAAACCTGATTTTGTTATGGCGGAAGAATTTGAGCATAATAGGTTGAATTCGGACTTAGAATTCCAACTGTTAACTCCCAACTGTAGTAAATCATATGGCACACAAATAAGACTCAATGACATGGCGAAAGACGAAATATATGTGGCAAGATTTGCACGATCCCAATTACTTCGCTGAAACCATTTAATGCTTTGTGTTTTGGGCAAGCAAAATTTTCTAACGCGAATAAAACACAAAAGAAGCAGGCAAGTTGTCAATATTATTTTCAAGAATCAGCACGTGAATAGAAACAAAAACTCGGAACACTCCTAAAATCGTGGCTATAATACAATCACAGTATTTTTCTGACATCTTAAAAACATTCATGACGGTGGCTTCTGAACAATTATATTAACTCAAGTATATTGTAGGATTGATTTAACTCGGCAAATAGGTAAATTCGACTTTGGGAATGTTAATGTTGCATGGAGTCCCCTTAAATTTGGTTCATAAAAGAGGGCTCATGGTCCCTCTATCGCCATCACCACGTTTTTGGTAGGAAGGTAGGCTTTCCTGCTCGATTAGCCTGGAATTGATGCAAGCGACCTGGAGCAAGCACCCTAGGCGAAAGGGTCGTGAGAATGATGATTCCTGGAAGTGTATTCTCCTTCTCCAGCTTTTGTATGAACGATCCGTTTGAAACGTACACGGGAAGGAATGGGCCTATAAAGCCTAGGGGAGAAAAGTGAATGGGTTTTTAGGGGCGTCCACTACTTTTGAGTCTCACCTACTTTAGTCTCTGATTAAGTGGTTCTCAACCGATTTTTGGTCATGCCCCGCCTATGTATTTCTAAAATCCTGCTTATCTCCCCCTATGACAAATTTCTTATTATTAAAGACTAATATGTAATCTAAAAAGCCAATAGGAAGCTATGAAACCCGAAAGACCGTGAAGTTTTTGTTAGAACTTTCGAATTTTCCCGTCGAAACTAAAATTGAACCCTTTGTAGTTACACTCCGCTGAAGTCACTTTGGTTTTGAGACTGGTAGTTCGAAACCTAGCTATCATATTATTTTTGCAACCTAGTAAAGAGCAAACTAAGGCCCATAGTGACCGGTCGTTTAAAACACGCTTTTTGAAAAAAAACCTGCGTAGTGGAAAAAATGCAGAAATGGTAAATATCATAAGGTTTAGCTATATAGTGCCTTTAGTTCAAAAATCAATTTTCGAGGATCTTGAGAATGAGCATAAAACCCTCAAAAATGGCTACGAATCAAAATTAAAAATGTACCATTGTAATCAGCACTGTTGGAAACTCTAACCGCTGATGTGTTTTCTTTTTTCCGTTTTTTTTTTCCTGCGGGTGATAGAACGGAATTTAAAATACTCACCGCACCTTTTAAGGAATTAAAATAAAAAAAAAAAGTTTTGTTTAACTGAAAGTAAGGAGTGACGCCAAAACTTCAAACGAACAGAAATGTTCTGTATATGAAAGGGGCTGTCCTCTCCTCAAAGCTTAATTTTTAGTTATTGCAATAGCAGACAGTCTGCAGGAGGTTGTTGACCGAGCTAATGAAGTTAGAGAAGACGTTGCTAAACTTCGGTTTAAAAGTGCTAAAACAAAAGAGCGGTTGCCACAACTTACTGTCTCTATTGGTATCAGCCAATGGCGTTCACCAGAGGAACTATCTGAGTTGTTCGGTAGGGCTGACCAAGCTTTATATCAAGCCAAGAATAGTGGCCGGAATCAAGTTCAAACACTTTAGGTGATTTTTCAGCATAAAAAAGGGGACTAAGTCCCCTTTTTTGCTATTAAGAGCTTGCTTTAAACGCGTTCAAATACCGTCGCGATACCTTGTCCCAAGCCAATACACATGGTGGCTAAACCAACTGACTTGTCGTTTTGCTCCATTAGGTTTATGAGCGTTGTACTGATTCTGGCTCCTGAACAACCTAAAGGATGTCCTAAAGCAATGGCACCACCATTAAGGTTAACCATTTCGTCGTGCTTATCGAGTAGTCCAAGTACTTTAACGCAAGACAATGCTTGTGCTGCGAATGCTTCATTAAACTCTGCGATTTCAATATCATCAATGCTCATGCCTGCACGCTTGAGTGCTTTCTGAGTCGCTGGTACAGGACCATAGCCCATTATAGCTGCGTCACAGCCTGCAACGCCCATTGAACGAATTCTGGCCCTAATAGTAAGTCCCAAATCCTTTGCTTTTTGCTCAGACATTAACAGCATGGCTGCTGCACCGTCTGATATCGCGCTTGAAGTCCCAGCTGTAACTGTTCCTGAAGCGGGATCAAATACGGGTCTTAATCCGGATAAGCTTTCAACTGTGCAATCGGGGCGTATTACTTCATCCTGTTTAATCGAAGTTAATGCACCATTTTCATCATGTGCCTCAATCGCAACGATTTCATTATCCCAACGTCCCTCTAGAGCAGCTTGATGGGCGCGCTGGTGAGAGCGCGCTGCGAAAGCATCTTGCATCTCACGAGTAATACCGTTTTGCTTGCCAAGTAATTCCGCCGTTAAACCCATGTTACCGGAAGCCTTGGCAGTGTATTTTGCTAATCCCGGGTGGAAATCAACATTGAAAGTCATAGGAACATGACCCATGTGTTCTACACCGCCAATCATGATAGTAACAAAAAAAAAAAAAAAACAGCTACTGCTTGATGCTACTTTTCCCAATTCTTGTATAAACTTCCTACCCTCCCCCCCTCTCCCATTTAGTGGAAATATTTAAATTGCTACAAAATACAAAAATTGAAGCAGAAATCTTTGACTGATGGGGGCTATGCTCCTTCACGTCTATGGATTCTGTCTGTAGGAAAAGTTTTTTTTTTTTTTAATTGTTTATACGCATACTATGAACATGAATGAAAGTAACCATAGTATAGACGTCATGAGTATCCGGGCAGTCTCGCCGCGGGTATTTCTTCTGAAGAATCTTGATTATTAGTCCTTAGTCAGTTTCAATAATTGTGATGATAGTTTAAGACAAAGTTAAGAAAATACCCATAGTGCAAATTGTTTGTTGACTTTTGGATTGTTTGTCATCAGGTGTGATTATACATTCCCAATAGGAATAAGAAAACTTTGGCTATGTACTTGCAAAACACCAATTAGGTTTTAAGACATGTTGGATCTAGCTTGTTTCTCGTTAATAATTCTAATTTGTTCTTAGAAACGAAATGAAAAGTTTTTTTTGGCAAAGGCTATTAGTTCGTAAGCAGAATTTTTCCAGGAAGAAAAACAACTTGTTTTACTTCTAAAGTAGTTGATACCCTCTGATTACGCCAATTCTGTTCTAGCAGTGGCTGATTTACGATGAAGGCTATTGTAGGGAAGAAATTAGATAGAAAAAAGAATATATCACTAGGTCACCATTTAATGCTCTTCTCAAATCTGGTAATCGCTGCCGTCGCAATTGAGTCTGAGCCAATCGCCCCTCCTTATGGTGGCTAGATATAGCCCTAGACTTTTTTACAAAAATATGTTAATTTTATGGGCTTGCCCTTATATTTGCACTTATTTCTCGTCACAACTTGGTTGATACCAAAATAAAGCCAATTTGAAAAGAAGTAGCTATACAATCAGCAAACTTTTGTGTATAGCCTTAGACTATATCTGATCTAGTTAGGAAGGGCTGGTACGTAATTATGACGACAGCGATTGTTATATCTGTAAAGAGCATTGAAGTGGGGATCTAATGGTATATTACTTTTTTCCTATCTAATCAATAATACTCTACACTATACTTTGCTATAACAATCTCACCCACGATCAACTGACTACAATCGAGTTCACACATTCATCGGAACACCTCTACTAAATAACGATATTTGGAGATGGCTTTAATAAAATTGTTGTATCTAGTACTTGTTTATTGAAGTTCTCATAATCGATTAAATACCTGAAAGTATGTATGCACTCGGGAATTTTATTGTGGAAGGGTTCAACATTCTTTCTTTTTTAGGGAGGAAGAATTTTAGCCGACAATTACCAAATTTTGAAATAAAAATATGTAAAAAAAATTGGCAGATAATACAAAAATATGGGCAAAGTTTGGAAAAGTCGGAAATATCGTAGGATACTGAAGGGGGGGAGTGGGAAATGGGAAAGGATAGCAGCATGGATGTGGACTTGCATTTTCACAATAATTTATGTTTTCAAGATAATTTCAAAAAATGAAACCTTAAGAATTACAAGAAAAGCTCTAGTCTTCCTTCTAGCCTTATGCATATGTGTTAGACTTAATTTTATTGCAAAATTTATAAACTCCAGACATCTTAAAAAAAAAAACACGAACAAAAAATATAGTACGGTGCATGTCCTTTTATTGTTTGAGAGGGCGATTATCTCTCCATAGACACATTCCTCTGCGTTGGACCTTATAGCAAAAGGAAGAGAGAGGCAATAGAACAAAAAGTAAACTATTTTAAAGACAATACAGTTTTTTTTTGTGAATATACTTAAAGGCAATGCCGGTATTATAAATAGGACTGACAGAGCCAAAGCATCTACCTCAGCTTCGAAAGTAAAGTAATTGAAAGTGGCTAAAAAATAGATACCATAATTTGCTTATACCAAATTATCGATACCGTGTTTACAGTTTATCTGAATTCGAAGATTTTGAAGTTACATCTGATATTGGGACCATATATCACCTCCTTCAACATTTAACCTAAAAGTAATAGTTTGGGTAACTTTTGAGCTCGCATAATATTTTTTTAAGACTTAGTTGAAAGCAAGAAAATGATTTCTTATATTTCCCTATGCGGCTGCATTTTTTAATAAATTCCGCATCTTTTCAGTTGCTTACGTATCCCCCAATCAATATACCCTAACTAGTACCCTTGCATTACCGCAAGCTAAAATTGTTAGCTTTTGTCCTGATCATATCAAACTGATGAAGAGGGGAGGGAAGTCCGCCCGAGCCCCCGAGGATGAGCCTGAGCAGAAGAAGCTCTCGCTACGGCCTCCTGTCGAAATGATCGAGCGGATCCGGCATGCCGCAGAAGCTCGCCCCATCCGCAGACCAAGCCACTCCTGGGTGGTCGAGGCGATCCTGGACAAGCTCAAGAAGGAGTCTTTCTGACGTCTGGGCGACGCCTCGGAGACGTCGCCTTCGCCAGCAATCACGTGCGTGCCGACGGGGCAAGCCCTGCCACCAACTTGATTTCTTTTCACCGGCGGTTCAACTGGGAACCAGCGGCTCCCTGTTGAACCGCCGGTGAAAAGAAAGAGTCAAGGATCCGCACCTTGCACTCGAGGGGCATCACCCCACAACATCTCGTCGTGCAGCCGCATCGACTGCCTCAAGCAGCTCCCGATGATCTAAGCAACGCTACGCCTGATCGAGCCAAGGACGCATCAATGACCGTAGCCATCTCAATGACTGACTTTGTTGATTTCGTAAACAGCGCTGGCACCCCAAAACTGACTAAGGTGCGGGAAATCAAGCGGCGGCCCGACTATGATCCGGCGACAGATTTCTGGCGCCCGTTACGCCGCATTCTTGTTGCATTTCACAAAGCAGGCGAGACCAACAAGAAGATACTTGACCGCGCACTAGATGGGGTGAGTGACCCGAAGAAGGTAGATCGGTACACGGAGTGTATCGCTGGGTACAAACGCTTCCTTGGACGCAAGAAACACGAGTGGCTAACGCCGGAGCGAAGTCATTGGGAGACCAACGGACTTGCAATTCGCGTCAACCCAGAGCTTACGATCCGGCTTGACGGTGCGCCCCATAACATCAAGCTCTACTTCAAGCGCGACAAGCTCTCACGGCGCCGCGTCGACACCCTCCTAGCGCTGATGGCTGCCGCCCTGACAGACAGCGCGGCTCACGCCGTCTTGGATGTCCCTCGCGGGAAACTATACACGACGAGCAAAGCTAGTCCCAACGAGATCCTACCGCTACTGGCTGGCGAGTCGTCGAGTTTCGCAACAATATACAACGCCCTGCCCTGATTCCAAGACCGACCAGCCTCCTCATAGGCAGCTCCTAACACAGCCTCCAAATCCGGATAATACAAAATTAAAGTCAAAACTATTTTCCTAGTAGTGCTAGTAGCTGGCCTATTATCATATTATTAGACGTCTTTATGGCCTTTATCATATTATTAACGTCTTTATGGCCTTTATCATATTATTAACGTCTTTATGGCCTATTCCAGGGTAGGAAAGTATTAATAAATAGTTGAAATTGTTGAAAAAAATTAATTTGGGGCGTTGAAGGACTTTCATATTTCAATTCAAAATTAAAATACTATTTAAGGAAATAGAGAAAAGTGTGCATTCTAGAAAGAACCCAATTCATTTTTGGGTATTTCTGCAAGGAATGTTCATCTTGGGGCTTTCAACTTTGCTGGACACAGGGCATTCATCTTCTCCCATAAAGGGAACAGTTTTTTGAGCCTTGTTTTCAGGCCACGCACATTCAACACGGGTTGTGCAGATTATCGTATTGAGTGCCATGTTCAGCACCGGTAAATGTATTCTCAGAATCTATGTTCAACCATGTTGTTCTGGCGTGTTACAATTTTCAGGAGTCCGTTTCCAATACTTTTGGAAATTGTATCATGAAAATGCCTTAATTTTTTGCTGGGTTGGACACAGAAAACCTGAAAACGATTTTTGTCGTACCTGCCCAAAACTCGCTTCAAAAACACGTTTACCTTAAAACACAACTTTGGTAACCATAACAAGGTGCTATAGACTAAAACAGGCTTATAGAATGAAAATGGGCATAAAAATAGCAATCTAAAAGTGTTTCTTTTGTTGTTTTTGTATCTCTCCTTCTGAAGAGCTGCTATTCTTGACTTTTACCCTTTGTTTTAGTTTTTAAATTTCGGTGGCTCAAAATGGTCGATTTTTCATCCAGTAGAGCCCCCTAAAAACAATTAGAACGAGTCTTGCAACGACAAACAGTTATTTTTGGTGAATGAACCGCCACTCAGTTTAGGCAAGTATTTTTAGAATAAGAGAATGTTGAATTTTGCAATGCTTAATCCTTGAGAAGCTTGGTTGGTATAGCCAAGGTATTAGGAGACAAATTGAAGACCATCCTTCTAATGTGTAAAAAAGCTAATACCAATCAAACATTTATGATATTATCTCTAAATGTGAAATTTTTATTACATTAAAATTTTCTTTTGTTATTGATAATTGATGATCTAAAAATAATAAAAAAAAAATAATAAGTGCTGTGTTTATAGATGTAATTTATATTTCATGGCTTACAATATTATAGACATTTTTCTTCAAAACCTGGGGATTTGAGAGAAATGATAAATAAAGTTTAAGATGAATACATTGCTAAACGTATATTAAATTCTTATAACTTTTTCCATCTACAATCAAATTGCATCTACCAGCTTTATCACCCCCCTTTTCATTGGTATCAACGGAAAAGCGCTTACAGACGGTAACTTTTTGAACAACGCATTCCTAAATTGCTCCGAAACACTTAATTAATTGTTTAGAAACACTGACTTCAGAAAGAAAAAGAAATAATTGAGAGAATCAAAGTAATTCCATTGTCAGTCAAAGCAGTTCGACATCAGGTTGAACCCATGGCAAAAATTACTGAAAAATAGGTCATAAATGATGTTTTATCTAGTTATTTTGAAAAAAAGAGAAAAGGGCTTCTTGAACATGATTTTTCACGAGCAAGTTCTGAAGTTGAACGCCATCAGTAATATTCAGTCAAAATAATCCCGGTGCTCTAGAATTCCAGTCCAAAAATTCTTTCCATAAAATCCCTGTTCGTGGGATTCTAAATTAGCCGTAAAAAAAAATGATAATCATCTGTTGTTGACTACTTGATTCGGATAGACATGGAGCAACTGAATATGTGACTGCAAGTGTTAATTTTCGCAACTCTGAAGACTATCTTTTGGGATTCCAGGTTTTTGATGGCCGAGTTTAGGGTCTTGGAGTTTTGGAAGTTAGCCTCCTAGGCTTTGACTGTGTAAACCTGAATTTCTAAGGTCGATCGTCTTTAGTAATAACAGCTCAATAGAATCCTGGTGCTCAAGAGCAAGATTTACCAACTGTGTGACTCAAAGTGTAAACCCTTGCAACTTTTGAGTCTTTGCTCTGGGATTTTACATTTTGGAGGTCGATTTTTGAGTCTTGGAGTTTGGAAGTCTAGTTTGGAAATATTAGATATATGTACTAGGGGCATCCTACTCCTACCGTTTGTTCCTTAGTATTTATTACAATAATGTCTACCCAAAAGCGTGTACGGAGGAATAAGTCCAAAAAATTATTGTGTCAGGGATTTTTCTGACGATATTTTCGATAACATACATTACCTTTGCTAAAATCTGGACATTTTTCTATTTTTCGTATTTGCAATTGCCAATTTTCCTAAATTTTTTAAGCCTGCAATGTCAGTTTTGATGGCATAACTTTTGTCTAAGGTCGAGATTTGTCTAAAAAGATAGGTCGAGGTGGAAATTGAGATTTTCTCTAATTGAACTATCTAAGGACAGTTCTAAGTACTCTTTCGCACGACAGTATATAAAACACAAAACTGTTAAAAAAGATTGTTCAATTTCCATTTTCAGAACTATAATGAATTAAAGGTTAAGACATAAGGCCAAATTTTTACAGACGCTGGAGGAAGATAGGGTGTCCAGTCGCAGCGTAGTGGGCTTGATCTCAGCTTGGTAATACGGAACCCACAGTTTAACTCAGCTGTGGCAACAAGATAAAAAATAAAGCCAAAATTCGCACTTTTTGAGAAGTCAGCTAGGGCCTCAACAGGGGTAGGACAAGTTGATAAGAGGAGATATGACGGAAATCGAATTTCCCAAGAGGGAGTATAGTGACGCTTTGAACCAATTAGGGGGAGCGGGGGATACGTAAATGTGTTGGCCACGGGGGTTTAG
This sequence comes from Alatinidae sp. Z8VKAUB7J3, assembly GCA_010016025.2. Taxonomy (NCBI): domain Eukaryota; kingdom Metazoa; phylum Cnidaria; class Cubozoa; order Carybdeida; family Alatinidae; species Alatinidae sp. Z8VKAUB7J3. The sequence continues at coordinate 121,803,357 of JAAAKM020073195.1, read as the reverse complement.
AATTACGCTGGGTTGTTAGAAGGAGTAGCAGAGTAGCGTTCATTCATCCTTACATTCATTTTAACGGTTTCCTTATTAACCCATTTAAAAGTGAAAAACTTAGATGAGCTCCGTTGCCTATGAAGCAAACAAAAAGATTGCAAGTCATTTCAGCAACAGACTTTGTAAATTATGGAATACAACAATGATTGCAACAATTTAAATGACATTCATTTATTCGAAAATATTGTATTTATGGGAGCGAAAGGACCTGTTTGAGCTTAAAAGGTCACACTTAAAATCAGGGTTGTATCCAAGAGGAGAGGAGGGTTACCCCCCCCCCTAAATACTTCTTAGAATCCTAAACTGGTCTTAAAATGCACGTAAAAATCCAGGTTGCTAAGAGGAATATCAAAAATCACTAGGCTTATGCATTCTATAGTGTGTGTTGTGAAATCGTTTATGAGAATTCAATCCTCCGAAGAAAGAGGTTGCAAGATTGTACCAGATTGGCTAGGAAATTAAACAGGACAAGAGAGCTGAGTGGTTTGTATTAAGATTGGGATATTGAACTAAATCAAAAGACACCATATGCACCCAGGTTTTCAAATGCCTTTTCTGCAATATTACAGGAGCAGTTGGGGATATTATGTTGAAACTTTCAGAGAATTTCCAGGGGCTCTTAAACTTTATCAAAAAACAGTATGTGCATCCCGGTTGTTGAAAGAGTGTACACACAAGATCTCAGGAGCGGAAAAGGTATTAAGTCAAATTTCCAGGGAATTTTAGGTGGATAATGAACCAAATCAAAAGACACCTTGTGCATTCAAGATATCAAATGGGAGCACATGAAACCTCTCAAGAACGGCCTGGGAATGAAGTTTAAAATTTAATGGAATGTTGTGAGGGATGTTAAACTAAGTCAAAAGGTATTGTTCGCATCAGGGTTTTCAGAATGAAATATTTTTCACACCACACTAAGAAAACGCTCGCGTCGAAGTCATCCATATAGAGTTTAGAGAGTGAGAAATAAAGATAGCTAAAAGATGCCTGGTATTATTCCTTTCATTACTAATCCCACACAATAATGATATTGAATACAATCAAAGCTAAGGCTCAGATCACTTTACGTAAGATCATCTTAAGAATTTCGAATTGAATATGATATTTTAGCCTAATTCTTAGAATAGTCTTAGAATATGATATTAAACCCAAAACACGAAGAACTGTAGATATATTTATAATGTTTAAGCAGTAATAAAACTTAGGCAATTAAAAATGCACAAAAATTAATTCTAGAAACACTTACCAAAAAAGTAGTTTTTTAAAGTAAAGTTAAGAGCTATGTTAAAACTTACGACGAATACAAATAAAGTCCTGAAAAAATTCAAATTAAAGCAACCAGAAATTACTAACAAAGAATAAATGAACCAAAAAATGAACTAAAAAAAATAAAATAATCACATTAAACATAAAAATAACAGATAGGTGAACAGTTACATCCCAATACGAGTAAAATTAAAAGGAATACTGAAGTCAACCTTAAACAAACACGTGTTACTACAAACCGGGAGTTCGTCTAGTGTCTCTCACCAAACCGTAAACATCCTTAAGTCTATGCTTCTAACTTCCTGAAGTGTCATTCACGCTTTACTAAAAACATAACATATCTACATTTTTGTACTTAAGAATCGATTGTAAAAGGAACTAGACCTACGTTGCCTGAGAAACGTGAAGTGTTGCGGCAACCTTTGTCCGGCTTCCGCCGAATATTCGGCTCGTGGACAAGCAAAAACCTGGTTTGAACTTCGCTCTTTACTTTCATCAGAAGCATTAAAAAAAAGATAATAGCAAAAAGAACAATACGTTTACTCACCTGACATTCGTACGTAACTTCTACTGCCATAACGCAATACTATTGTGTCATTCTTAATACGTATTTCATGTGAAACAAACGGTATTAAATAAAAAGAAACAACATTTCATTCTTATTCTATATTTTGTTCAAAAGGATTCATTGGTTGTGTCATACATTTCATGTTGGTACACCATCTTAGTAACAGTTAGTGAGTGGCTTTTCAATCTAATTTTAAAACAGAATAGAAAAAAAAAAAAAAAATCAAACCAGACAAACATGGGTAGGTCATTGTCAAATGTTTACTGCAGAGTTTACCATAGAATTCAAGAAAATTGCGCCACAAGCGCAGTTTAGTAATCAGCACAAAGCTTGGATGAAATTCCATGAAATCTTTTTCTTTTCTTTTTTTTTAATTTCCAGAGAAGCTAATTTTCTTTCAGAGAAATCACAATTTCGGACAAATCCCCCAAAGTCAAAGATGATGGAAACACTGCCCTCCCCCTTTTTAAAACCGTAAGAACTGAGAAAAACGTTTAGCCATATAGAACAGTGTTCTGAAGATCTTGATCAGACCGATACTTGCCACCTTTTGCTTTACTATTCTCTGATTTCAATGTTAATTTACTTTACGATTTGAATGCTTGAGCTTCCACAGGGCCATACTCTTAGTTTTATAAAAGAGTAAAGTCCTTCTGGTGGAGAACTGGTTATAGGTAAGCCTAGATTATATAAGTGCGATGCAGGTTAATACATGAAGAAGCAGCCCATCTCCACCCCCTCCCAATTAAGCAAATTACCATTAACAGAAATATGAAGAATCATACTCTCTTAAATGTATATAGGATCAAACTTCTTCCAAGTTAATGGGACAATTAGCCCTCCAGGCTTTGCAAGGATGAGCCCCTTGTAGAACTAAGCATATTGTAGAAGAAAAAAAGCCTTGGTCTTGTCTTTTTTTAGGCTAGATAAACGTGTTTTAAAAAGTTTGTCAATATGAATAAAAAAGTCCAAAGGGGATATTTCAGTTTTTACGCTCTTCGGTGAAATCTACAATGTGTGCGATACCTACCATAATCAGATACTACAACCAGATGTGTAAGATATCCGGATACCTATCACAGCCAAGTTGATAATTACTCACTAAAGTTATTTTATACAAATATAATATAGAAAAACCAGGAATCCGTCAAATCGCGTTTAAATGTCAAAAATACTGAGACTTTTTTTTTTAAAGAGAGACTGGGAACGTATTATTTTTTGTTGTTTATTAATTTATTTTCTATTTTGCTAGCCATATGGTTAAAAGAAACTTCCACTAAGATAAAATACCAACAAAGTTAACGCATTTAGGATTTAAACTTGATTCACATTAAGTAATAATTAATTCAATCGCGTTCCTAATTAATTTTAGTCCAAATAGTTTTTATTATGACATTTTCATTTCAATAAAATTCATTTTGAAATCTACTAAGAATTACTGAATATCGAATATCACGTATTAATTATCGAATAAATATCAATACAACAGTCAAATATCGTGCACCACATAACATACATTACATCAAGATTGAGTACAATAAAAGTACAACTTTAAAAAAAGTGCAACTAAAACAGATAAAACATTTCCTATAAACTACATTAAAAATCGTATACTTCAAAACCCGCCTCCGTCAAATTTTAAGGAGCTTTAGCGGCAAGGACTTTCACCGGGCTAAAAAACAAATCTTCTTTGGACCTACATTACTTGAAGAATTTGAGATGCCTCAAATGCAGTGCCAGGGAGCAAAATAACTGGAGTTGACACATGACCAGCCTCCACACAAATCATGTTGGGAAATTCGTCATCACCAAAATCCGCAATCTCACGTGCTTTGTCAACCCATGGGTTCCATATTACTGAAATAAAAAGATCTCGCATATATAAAATGGAAATAATTTAGTTCCACACCCAAGGATATAAAGGGTACAACCATTTTTGCACCCTTGACGCATCTTAGGTCTATTCATTTATTTAGGTATATTATTTAAACCCGTGATTTTCTTTGATTTTCTTTTGGTTCTTTCAAAATTATTTAGTCTTGATTGGGTTACCTTGATTATTATGACAAGTTTTAAAATGCTTTTACTCGTCAATAATTCTTCCCAATAATTCCAGTGCACGTCTATTCACGCGCAGTGCTTGATGCGTACGATAGCTGCAGACAGGAAAATAGAAAGTGTTTTTATTTTCTGTTCTTTCCGGAATAAATAGATAAAAACGTGGTTGTTTTCGTTGTAATTGCTATGGAACACCAAAAATCGTTAACTTGTTTAATGCTGAGGAAAACTTCGGGCCGAATTTGAGGCTCCCAAACAAACCTTATTGATTTTATGTTATATTGAGTTGAAGACTGTTAGGATTAACGCAGGACACTTTGGCATATACGACTGCTGTGGTTTGAGGCTGAAAATAAAGACCTATCTTTCTTAACATACGGAGTTAAAGGCTCGCAATATGAGCCTTTTGGTGGTTCAATTAATATTGTATTGTATCTAAAATGAACTCTGGGGTCCCTAGCACCCTCTCCCTCTTGCTTACGTATTTCGTTCGAATTTGGCAGTTTAGACTCATGAAAAATAAAAAAAATGCCTTGCGTTCTCGATAATCGAAATAGTTGGGTCAATAATAATATATGAAGGGATTTGGCATTGAAGAAAATAACTCTTTTCCGATTGAAAAACTAATTCCAAATTATTTTAAATGTTCGTAAAAATAATATATTTGGTGCTAATGAGTTGAATTAGATGCCTTAAAATAAGAACATTTAATAATGAAGGCTTTAACTGTAGTTTTTGCCATTTTTTGAGCTGACGCTTTGATGTTTCCTTTTATTTTTTTCTCGCTTTACTTTGATGTAAGTGAACCATGGGCATTTTAATGAAGCTAAGAAAATCGTGTTGATTTTGAACCCTGGAAAGGTTTGAAAGGGATAGGAAGCCATATGAACAGATTTAAATGAAGTCGTAACATGATTGGAAGGACTCTCATGATTGGAAGGAGGCTCTGAACAAAATGTGACGGAGGAGGAGCTAGCGCTACTAAGTTTTCAGGGAAAATTCTACCGTGAGAAAAGTGGATCCTGTAAGTTTTAATGGGTTTTGTTTTTTGTTCTGCTTGGGGGGTTGGTCCTCGGGTGCCCGGTTAATTCGCAAAAAATAGAAAAAATGAAGTATTTTTAACTTATTTAATTTTTTCTTGTTGTTTCTTCATTTGTGGTTCTGTATGATTGCTCAAATTATTTTTCGGCTTCCCAGGCCAAATTTTTCAGTTGAGCTTGTGCTGAAAAGAAAATCGTCCTATGCAACGTGTTACACAAAGTAGAGTTCTCCTGAACCAATATGCATTTTATTTTTTCCTTTTTTTGAAAATATGCATTGATAAACATAACATTGGAATATTTATTGTTTCCTCATCTTGGAGAAATAAAAAGATCTAAGTGAAATTAGTTGTTACATTTTATGTAACACCCAATGTGTACGTCGTCATTCCGTAACATCCCACGTGTCTCTCCTCCTCGATTACAAGCGAGGATCACCCACTGGCCCTGAAAAAATTACAAGTCACTTGTGAATCCGTCATGTTTAACATAAATAAACATTGCCTATTACTTAAAAACTAAAGAAATCATGAAACGTCTTAATGAAAAATGTCCTAGAAAACGACTTGGAATGTCTTGAAACGTCTTGAAAAAAATAACTTGAAGAAAAATGACTTAAAAACGTCTAAAAACTTCATCAAAAACGTCTTGAACAAAAATGTTTTAAAAAAGGTCATGAAACGTCTTGAAAAACGTCTTGAAGGAAAATATTGACACAAAAAAGGTCTGAAAGGATTTTGCAACATGAGAGAATATCGTTGGTTTTTTTTTTTCTTTTAACCCTTGGCATTCCAAGCATGCATAATCAACATTGTTCACAAAGCTGGTGTTTTCCATGGATCTCATTTTTCTTGTTATTCCTTTAATATGTTATTTCTTTATTTATTCTTTCCCTATTTCGAAAGAGTGCATTAGTAAGCATAACATTGGAATATCTATTGTTTCCTCATCTGGGAGGAATAAAAAGATCTCAGTGAGATTAGTTGTTACAGTTACGACAAGATCACAAAAAGTGGGGTACCGAATAGGATCCTGCCGAGAACCACAATGCGTTTTTCTTCTTTTTTTTCGTTTTCCGGAAGGACTTATTATCAGCTAAATAGTAAAATTGGTACTTTTCAATTATAGCGAACCCACTCAAGAAGTTAAGTTAGGTTAATCCTAATGAAAAATACCAAAACATGATGAAAATAAAATACTTTAGAAACAAAATTGGGCTCTCCTGGAGGCGCTGCCCAGCGGCCGCAACCCTTTATCTGAAGCTGTGCCCGACAGTATTGGTGTGGTTGGTAACCGGGCCGATATTGACCTGGATCAGCGCCGTGTTGACCATGATCTGGTGACGGAAACGTTAGATGAAACCACCGCGTTTTCAATTCAGTTTGATAAGTCATTCGACAACAACTACGAGCTGACATCCATCACCGCTTATCGCTCCTGGGACAATACCGAGGTGCGTGAAGGCGACTTCACCTCAATTGGTGGCACGGCGGTTGCGCCGGTGTTTGGCGTACCCTTCCAACTACACGATGTCGGGGCCCAGGAATGGACCCAGTTTTCTCAGGAACTGAGAATTTCTTCTCCGCAGGATCAGGCTTTCGTATGGCAGGCAGGGCTGTTCTATTGGAATATAGATTCTGAGCGTGAATTTACTCGTGAGGCCAGCTGCCAAAATAACGGCGGGCAGAATCAACCCATTCTGGATGCCAACCCCGGTCTGACGTGTAACGCCAACGACATTGTCTCCGCCACCGGGTCCATGCGCACAGAGTTCGACAACTTTGCTGTTTTTGCCCAGGCGGATTGGCACTTTACTGAAGCTTTATCAGCAATTGTTGGTGTACGTTACACCGATGATGAAGTCAGTTTTAAGCATAATCGGACAAATAATGATGAGTTTGGCCGGCAGGGGGTAGGGGTTAGACCAACGGCGCCGAACAGCCAGTTCAGTGCGGCCAGTGGCGGGTTTAACTCAAACTTTGATGGTGATACGGATGAGACCAATGTGTCCGGCAAGCTTGGCTTGAACTGGCAGTTTGGGGAGGCGCATAGCATCTACGGTTCGTACAGCCAGGGATACAAAGGGCCGGCCTTCAACGTGTTCTATAACATGGGCACCAACGATACGTTGCCGATTGGTGAAGAGACCTCGGACTCCTTCGAAGTGGGTTACAAGTATGTGCACATTTCTCTTTGTTTTAACAATCCTTTTTCAGCACTCTCGCCCCAAGGGGCTATTACAGCTGTAGTTTTCAGTTTGTAATTGTTTTCCTAATCAGTATGATGATACTTGTAAGTCCTGAGTGCCTATTTTTGAACCTTACCTATCAAATATAATGCATTTGCAGAGCTATGCTGGCAAAGGCCCGCCTTTGCGCAGGAATGTGAGCTTGTCTAGCTTTTTGAAACTTTCAGATAGAAAGGCATACGCGACTTCGTCGCCAGAGCTGACAATGACAGCCATTGGGTAGTCGCAGCATTCGGCTGCCCTGATTGCAGAGGCTGTTAGCGAGCACTCGGCACGGTCGCCCAGAGTTTCGATCGCATCTAGGCCGACGCGGCTTGTACCGATGACTTCCGAGACCAGCTTTGACGGCATCAAGAGGCCAGAAGCGAAGTGGTCGGCTTCCAATTCAATTGAGTTTGATCCCTGTGAGAACCCGGCTTTTGAGATGTGAATTGGTGCCGACTTGAGGATTTCCTCAGGGTGCCCTTCCAGAAAATAGTGCCCAAGCTCGTGAGATACTGTAAATCTGCGAAACCCTTCGCTGACGATATTGGTCGCATAGAAGATGCCGACATAGTCGTCATGAAAGATGATTCCACCGCTAACACCAGGGCGATCGGCTGGTTTGGGCTCGACCATAATGTCCTCAGACGCAGCGATCTCAAAAGGGTCGACAGGAAACGTGTGATACCCCATCTCCTTTGCCTTGAGCTCACCTTGCCGCCGGGCCATGTTCAAGCGAAACTTGCTCACTTTCCGGCCTTCTTCTGGTTCATCAGATCGATCATCATCTGAATGTGCTCCCTGTCTCCGTCGGTCAGGTTTTCCTCACCCCGAAAGGCTGTCGTTGCGCCACTCATCTCAATTGTTCGGCCGAGCAGATAGTCCGAGGTCACATTCAACGCTTTCGCAAGGGACCGTATGTTGGCAAAGGATGGCTTTCTTCTATCCTTCTCGAAATGACCTATGGCTGATGGTTGCAGCTTGGCTTTCGCAGCAAGCTCAGTCTGGTTCATACTTCTGTTCTCTCTGGCCCGGCGTAGTCTTTCGCCGAATCCTCCCGTTTCGTCCGTTGAGTTTGACATGACGCCCTTGGTTGTGTTACTATGACGAAATCGTAGGATTGCCGCCGCTTGCTCGCGGCTTTTTCTTTCACCTAAAGTCCTACGAAAACGTCAATAACTGTAAGACAGATCGTAGAATCCGTCAAGCCTGAGGGGGCAGAAGAATATGAATGTAAGAACAAACTTTGAAGACTACCTTTACTTCTCACGGATATAATGTTTTGGACAAAATTCTTTAATCAGTTGGGGGCCTAGCGAAAACGGAGCAGGAACGGGACAAGTTGGGCACTTTTTTAGAATTGTAAACATAATCAATGTTTTACTGTGAACATAATGAAGCCGACATTTCTTATGCCCAGCTATATGTTTCCCGTATTCCTTGGCATAGTCTGTACTGTCAAAATAGTCCTTGTCGGCCAAATGTCCAAGAATAAACGAAAAACAGGATGTCGTTGAATGAAGCGGAAGATGTCATAAGAAAATATTTAAGGGAAATGGAAACTTCTTGGGGGACGTAAAGAGGGCGGCTTTAAATAGATCGGGATAAAGGGGCCTAGGTAGCTGTGTTTACCTCAGGCGGCTAGGTTCTGCAATGCATTGTTTGTAATAGTAGTAGCATACTATTTACTCTAAAATTTATGTTTGCAAATTCTAATTTATTTATTTTGATAGAATAGTCATAAAACGACGCAATGCTGCTATTTTTGTCTCTGCTTTTATCAGCGCCAGTGCAGCAGTTGACCTCAAAGGGATTTCCTCTTCAAAATAAAAGAACGCCCATTGGCCTGCCCGCTGCAAGTATTTGACCAATGGCATTACAGACTCGAACTATTGGTCAAGCAACTCTTATTGTTTCCTGTAATGCAACTAAAGGTAAGAACAAATCCAATTACTAATAATGTTAATAGCGGTGTGCCAAAATACCACACCTCAAACATTGTTGTCAATAAAGTATATATTATCATAAAAATAAAAACAGCTATATTAAGCTTAGTGCGACACTGTCATCAGGATTTTAGTTACGGGGTTTCTATCATCAGGATTTTAGTTTTAGTGCTTATTTACAAAAAAAAAAGATAAAAATTGTTCAAATACATTTTGTTCAGGATACGAGGAATTCGGACAAAGATTTTGGGGGTGAAACTCGTTAACTTTTCCCCCTAGATAATCTCTTGGTTCAGCGCTGAAGTATTGATGAAATGATTGGTCGAAAGTTATTATTTGATTTAGAAGAAAAAACAAGGTAGTTAAAACGTACTTCAATAATTTGGATTGGCAGATATTGAATTTTCAATGATAAACTTATTAAATGTATATATTTAAAATTTTGAAAATCAGATGTATTCTGACCGTATGCATTATTTTTATTCAAACTAAAACCTTAGTTTCTTAAATGATCAAATATTTCTAATAAATCAAATATACTTTAACCATATGCGTCCTAATTTGTCAGAATTAAAACCCAAGTTTCTTAACTTCTCATATATTCTTAATAAAGTAAGATATATTTTAACCGTGTGTGTTCCTTTGTATTAAAACTTAAACCCGAGTTTCTTAAATGATTAAATATTAGTAATAAAATGATATGTATTCTAACCACGCACACTTGTTTTCTGTGAAAACTAAAAACCCAGTTTCTGAAGTGATATCAGACTTTCATCATGTGTGTTCTTATTTTTAGAAACTAAACCCTAAGTTTTTTAAATTGACGAACATTTTTAATTTTTGATTAAATATTTCTAATATATAAAGTAGATGTATTTTCCTTATCTAATTTATTTTCAAACATTGGCAATTTATGTAAGTGAATCATCTTAGACATTGTTAGATCCTCAATATCAGCCCTGCCAAAGAAGATTGAAGCCAATTAAGGTTGTATTGTCATAAAACTGAGCTCTCAAAAGATCTCACTCAATTCGGACCATTTTTTATTGTTAGAATTTCCTTTGGTGGAAATTTTGCCCAAGCTACAATCTTTTGTGGGTGCAATTCTCTAGGTTTGGCACAATTGTTAAGCTGCAATTTTCCTAAGAATGTAGAAACTGTTGAAGGGAAGAATAAAAACATTGGAAAGAAAATACTGCTGGGGAGGGGTCAACAATCTTATCACAACGACTAGAAACGATCATCCTACTCGGCTGCAAAAGCATTGACGCTTTTCCCCCTCGCAGACAAAAACAGTGACATCTTTTTTCTATCAGCTTTTGCGAAATTCAAAGATCTTGCCTTGTATGCCTGGTGTGGTATCTATATTCATTGGTAAGTAAATTTAAGTTGTACAAAAACCTTTATTGTAAGCATTTATAGCAATTATCTTTTAATTATGAATCGGATAATTTTTTAATATGACCGACTAACTGAGAGACGGGTTGTATGAAAATAGAATTTGGGTCAAAATTCTGTTTCAGTAGCGATTCAAGCCCAAGGCTGTCGCCTCAATGAAAAGCATTAAATTGTCAGTGTATTTACTGGATAGGACAACATGGAAAATCTTTTTTTTTTGTTGTTGTTGCAAGGTTAGTACTGATGAGTCCTCTTTATTCGTCTCCTTCTTCACTGTAAGTGGGACACTGGAACATTATAGAGCTAATTAAGGATTCATCTAAGATATCGGAACACGAATTAGACCACACAGTGTATTCCTTTAATAGAGTGGATTACCTTCACCTCTTTGGAAAAATATCACATAACACCTTTTGAATCTGATAATTAGGTTGGCTATTATTCTAATAAACTTATCCTAGATAAAAGAAACAGTCTATCAAACTCCCTCAGTTGGAAAAGACAATGAAACTGACATATAATTAACTTAAAATAGGTTCTTTGCTATGCATAGCTGGGGCAAGGAGACATAAAAGAAAAAAAGATGCATCTTTAAATCCTTTTCAGTCAGCAGCGAATACAGCAAACACGTATGGGTGTACCTCTTGGGCACATTTTTTGCCTTTTTGTCCGTTCAGATTTCGACTTTGGTCTTTCGGCCTTTTGCTCTGTCGGGATTTCATCATTGCAGGCATATTGGCTTAGTTACAATCCCATCGAATAGCACCGGAGTGCAACAGGCCAACACTGGATCACTTTCTAAATTATTCGAGCAAGTATAATCAGGTAGAAAATTATTCTGGGTGATCTCTGTACCTTCTGAAATTTTGTATTTCAAAATCTTATCAGTAGCCGCAGTACCTGCAGCCTCTTTAGCATGATTGCTGTTTTTTTTCGTTTAAAAGATAAAACCATCCATCAAGTGACAATACGAATCTTTGGAATTTACCACACCTAGGATGAAGTTGTTTCTATCAACATCGGTTATGTATTGTCCCTCTTTCACACAAAGAGAGAGCAGCAATACGGGAGAGTAGGTAGAGTGTATTTGGTAACCGTTCCTAGTCATATGTATGTGAGTTTGCGGAAACTAGGGAGAGAGTGTCATCTGTGTTGCACACATCAGGATTAATCGACTAATAAAGTTTAAAGCAAAAGATACAGCTACAGTTATCACTGAAAAAAAGTCGTCATCACTGTCATATTGTGGTTTTTTGCATGAATAATGTAAAATTCTCAAATGGGGAGTCTAATTGAGCTTAAAAAAACTTATATTATAGCTCAGCGAATATTGCAAGAGTCAGGACTTGGATCGTTTTCACATCGGGACAGTACATTTGTTTTTGTGTTTGTCATTTTCTAGTATAACTAATTTCGTTTTGATCTTAATCACGATTTGGCTTGTTTTGTACCTAGTCAGGCCTTCCTATGATATTTAGAATTCTCGCATGACCCTGTTTCAAACATGGTGCAACATGCCTACTTCTCTGCTAAAAAGCTGGTGTTGAGGAGGGATGCAAGCTGCAGAGATCACAGAACCAATTTTTACTTACAATCTATATTAAATCGTACACATTTAAATTCTATGCATTCTTGTTTTAGCTATTTGAATATACCCATTTGTCCTACTAAGTTATTTCAGTGAAGAATGGATCAATTGCTTATCTTACGGGTGTTACCCTTGGGGCTGCATGTCCCTCCCCAAAGACAGATTCTGAACTTTTTGGTTTTCAGAGTGATCTTACAACCAAAGCGTCTTAATGAAAAAGGGCAATGAAGGTGGACAGATTGCCCTCCGATTACTTTTGGCCCTTCAAAAGGGTAGTAGAAATTTCTATTTTTATACGAAGGAGTATCCTCTCAAGTTTCTACGGTCATCTCTTGGCCTGTTTTGGCTATGACGTAAAATGCGGTCGGCAAGGATGTTACAAGTTTCTGCAATTTCCAAAAACTGTTTTGCGTATGCCCTCAACTAACTTGTCGTGTAATCCAGAACGCGTATGATGCCGGTTGAGAACTAGTGTTACGCATCGAAAATGGCCTGGTCCATTATTTGTTTTGAACTAAATATTTTTTTGTTTGCTGTCAAATGTTGTAGATAAAGGGTAACTTAAAAAGTTTAAGAATCTCAGCTCTTTTGTTTGCGTTTACATCGTAAATCAGGCGTGTTTGTTTAAATAATTACAATAATAGCTTTATAATTCTGTTAAATTGCATGGTTCTGGTATGGAAAGAAAAATCCAAAAGTTCAAGTATAATCTTACTTCTATGAAACACTTCTAGCTATGTAGGAGACATCTGATCTCTTTAAATGTCCAATCTTGAAATTTGATTTGAATGTATTTGCCTACTTGTTATATTAATGTTTTTGTAATTAAGTATTTCAAAAAAAACATAACTGTTGGCGGCAGCCCGCCATTGGGCTGACACAGAACTGGATTAGGTGCACGGCAGGCAGACGGCTCGTTTTCGAGCCGGGCCGTTACGCAAAACAGGAGGACCAGATGGTTGAACGACTGAAGCCGGAAGACCGCGCCGCCGGATTGAACGATCTGCCGGGCTGGCACATGTGCGAAGACCGGGAGGCGATATCGAAATCCTTCAAGTTTCACAATTTCCGCGAAGCCTTTGCCTTCATGACCCAGATCGCGCTGGTGGCGGAAAAGATGAACCACCATCCCGAATGGTTCAATGTCTATCGCAGTGTCGATATCACCCTGTCGACCCATGACGTTGGCGGTCTCAGCAAACTGGACCTCCAGCTTGCGGCGGATATCGACAAGATTGACGGCAAGATGCAGTGACGCTTCAAGCCGGGTGCTGATCGTTTGTTGATCTAGCCGCCCTTGGTCAGCACGAAAATGATGTCGTAGATCTTGAAGGCATCGATGGCGCGCAGGAACAGAAGCGAAATGATGACCGGCCTTATCTGCGGCAGCGTCACCCGCCAGAAAATGTCCCAGGACGAATTGCCATCCAGCTTTGCCGCTTCGAACGGCTCCGGCGACAGGCTGGTGAGTGCATCTGCCGTGCCCATCATGATGAAGGGCGTCCATTGCCATATGTCGGCAATGGCAATGGCCCACAGCGCCCATTCGGTCGAAGTGATCCAGGCGAACGGGCCGACGCCGATGAAACTGAGAAAATAGTTCAGGTAACCGAGTTCGGGAAAATACAGAAACAACCACACCAGACCGACAATGACGGGTGAAATCATCATGGGGATCAGCAGCAGCGTCCGGGCCACGCCCATGCCGGGAAGGCGCTGGGTCACCAGCAGCGCGATGCCAACCCCCAGAACCAGCTGCACCGACAGCGTCATCGCCATCAATTTGAAGGTGACGATCAGCGTGTGCAGAAATTCCGACGACGCGATGATCTCGCGATAGTTTGCCCAGCCAACGTAAACCCGGGGGATAAACGGTTTTGCCAGATCGTAACTTCTGAAACTCAGATAACCGGCATAGATCATCGGATAGATCGTGGTGCCGAACAGCACCACGACGGCCGGCATCATGAATATCAGAAAGATATTGCGGGCAAGGTCGTGCACTTTTTCTATTTTTACCTGTTGTGGCTGACCATCCAGTTCGGTTTCAAGGCGCCGGGCATCACGATGGAACAAGGCGTGGCGGGCGCACTGCAGGCCTACCTGATGGCGCTGGTGCAGCCGTTCGGAACGCTATGGTTCATCTACGTGTTGCCGCTGTTCTTCCTGTTCACCCGGGCGGCCAAATCGCTTCCTGTCTGGTTCATCTTCATCTGGGCCGCGATACTGGAAGCCCTGCCCGTTCACACCGGCTGGGTCGTGTTCGACGAGTTCTGCGCGCGTTTTGTCTACTTCTACGCCGGATATGCTTTCGCGACCCGGATCTTCGACATCGCCGACTGGCTGCGCGCCCGTCCTATGATCGCGCTCGGGTTCCTCGCCATTTGGGCGCCGATCAACGCCATGCTGGTGTTCACGCCGGCGGTCGGCTCCATCGCTGCGTTCCTGCAGGCCGAAGGCGGCAACACCGGCAACACCGGGGGGTATTCCGAACTGCCACTGATCTCGCTCGCGCTCGGGCTGGCCGGCGCCATGGCGATCGTCTGCGTCGCCAGCCTGCTCAGCCGCGTGCGCCTGTTCGCCTGGCTGACCTGGCTTGGAGCGCATTCGATCGTCGTCTATCTGGCGTTTTTCCTGCCGATGGCGGTGACTCGTGTGTTCCTCGTCAAGACCGGCTTGATCTCCGACATCGGCACGGTCTCCGCGCTGGTTGTGTTTGCCGGTGTCACGGGTCCGGTGGTGCTGTATCATCTGATCCAGTGGACCGGTTACGGCAAGTTCCTGTTCGAGCGGCCGTCCTGGGCGCTGACCGATACCGAGCGGCCTCAGCCCGCGCAGGTGGCGACGGCGAGGTAAACCGTTGCACGCTCAGCTGTGGGCGAAGATGTCGGTCTCCGGCCAGCCCATCAGGTCGAGCTTGGCGCGGGTCGGCAGGAAGCGGAAACAGGCTTCGGCCTCCTTCATCCGGCGGTCGCGCTTCAGCCGTTCGGTGAGCGCATCTCGCAACTGATGCAGGTAAAGAACATCCGACGCGGCGTATTCCAGTTGCTCCGGCGTCAGCGTTTCGGCCGCCCAGTCGGACGACTGCTGCTGTTTTGACAACTGCACGTCCAGCAGTTCGCCGGCGTGCCAGCTACAGCCTACGGTAACGATATTCGCGCTGACCTTTATGATCCTAATACCGTGTATGTTGCACTAGACAATCACAAATACGGTGACTTCAAACCTTACCTAATCAAGAGTACTAACTTAGGTAGAAAGTGGACCTCACTTGCTGATGACCTTCCAGAGAAGCATTTGGTTTGGCGCATAGTTCAAGATCACGTGAATAAAAACCTCATGTTCATTGGTACCGAATTCGGCATCTTCTTTACTGTTGATGGCGGTAAAAAATGGATTGAATTAGACGGTGGTATGCCAACTATTTCTACGCGTGATGTGAAAATTCAACGTCGTGAAAACGATTTAGTAGCAGGCACATTTGGTCGTGGTATCTACATCTTGGACGATTACGGCCCACTTCGTGAGCTGACTGAAGACTCGATGGAAAAAGAAGATGCCATGTTATTTGCACCTAGCCGACCTGTTAAATGGTTTAGTTTAGACATTAATAACAGTGATTCTGACGGTAATGACCGCTACGTTGCCAAAAACCCAGAACACGGTGCGACATTGACTTATTTCTTGAAAGAAAGCCTAGAAACCATGAAAGACAAGCGTAAAGCTTCTGAAAAAGAAATGGTTAAGGAAGAGAACTATCCCAAGTACCCTGCATGGGAAGACATTGAAGCGGAAAATCAAGAGCCAGCTCCTGCGGTTTACTTGGAAATTAGAGACGCAGAAGGCAACTTCGTCAATCGCGTTGCCGGTAAAACCAAAAAAGGCTTACACCGTGTAACCTGGGATATGAGCCACGCACAGCTTTCAGCGGTAACCGAAGGTAAGGAGCCTTCTGGTGGCGGTATTACAGCTATGCCAGGCAACTATTCTGCAACACTACATCAACGTGTTGGCAGCACAGTGACTCAGATTGCAGGACCGGTTCAGTTCGAACTGAAATCTATTTATGAGCCAGCAGTAAGCGGAAACTCACAACAGCAAATCTCAGATTATGCAAAAGAGTTAGAAGCCGTTGATAAACGCTTCTCTGCAGCTGAAGCAGTGCTTGAAAACATCATCGAGACAATGAAAGCAGTGCGTATAGCAATCAACAGTACTGGCGGTGATATCTCAGCTCTGGAGTCACAATATGCAGCTCGTCTCTTACGTGTTTACTGTTGTGTATACTTGCTCCCTTTTTGTATTTTTCTCTAAAAATATATTGATTTGGCATCATTCGATGGGTATTGCTGGAAAATTAAACCTTTTAAATAAAATTTATGGGTCCTTGTCAGTTTCTAGTAAGGTAGGATATGAATATAAATGTTTAAAATAAATGTTGACGCATAGAGATGTATGTCACGAAAAACCTCTAAACTAGTATTGAACAGTTTTCAGCTGTATTTTTCTTGTTGTGTTGTTGATAGCAATGTTGTCAAGGAAGAGTAACATGTCCAGGAGGTATTTAAGTTGATAATAAGGCTGCCTCTACTATTAATGTCTCCCCATCACAGCCATATTTTTCATTTTTCTTATATCACATTGCTTTGAATTAATATTTTTTGAGTTGGTTTCCAATGTAGATATTGCTTGGATTGTTCAGAATTGCCCGAAACGGATTGTTTTGGGTACCTGACTGGAACTTCGGCCGATTAAATGGATGCCAGCTTATCCTTTTTTCTGAGGGCACTTTCCAAGATTTAATAAGGCAAGAAATCGTATCTCGTAAACAAACCACTTAACCAACTAGACTAATAATGGGTCTAAACCACTTTGCTCTCTTTATTACATATTATTTATATTTATTCAGCTTCAAGGAGGCATTTCCAATGTCCCTAGATGTATTCCTCTCCTTATTTTTGACCAAGCTTTTGATCAAGCTTTTGACCAAGATTTTGACCAAGCTTCAATATTGGAATGAAATCCAGTTTTATTTTATTTCTTCTGTAAGGTCTGGTTGTTTTCCTTTAAATGTGTGTCACACTATATGGAATACACCTCTTGTGTCAGTTCTAGGATGCCACTCAGCTGTTTTACGGCTTTTAGAATAAAAGTGATAAATTCTCTTGGCTTTGCTTTTCTTCCTTTTTTTGCTTTCTTTATTTCTTCCTTTTGTTTGTGGCCATATTTGTAGTTTTTATGGCACTTGGTATTAACCAAGTGCCATATAGCAATCGCAAATTCTGTCGGTCTGTCTGTCGGTCCCGGTTTTACTACTTTAGGCACTTCCAGGTAAGCTAGGACGATGAAATTTGGCAGGCGTATCAGGGACCGGACCAGATTAAATTAGGATGGTTTGGTGCTACAATAATGTTAGTAGTTTAAGTAAAGCACAATATTGTCTTAGTCCAATTTGCTAAGGCACAATATGGTCTTAGTTCAATTGGCTAGAGCAAAATAGTGTCTAAATCCAATTGGCTAAAGCGCAACATTTTCTTACTTCAGCACAAGTTTGTCTTAGTTTAACTGGCTAAAGCCCAACATTATCTTAGTCCAATTGGCTGAGGCACAATATTGTCTAAGTCCAATTGGCTAAAGCACAATATCGCATTAGTTCAATTGGCTCAATCACAATATTGTTGCAGTCCAAATGGCTTAAGCACAATGTTGTCTAACTCAGTACAATATTGTCTTAGTTTAATTGACGAAGCACAATATTATCTTAGTCCCAATAGCTAAAGCGCAACATTGTCTTACTTCAGCCCAATATTATCTTAATTCGACTAGTTAAAGCCCAATATTATCTTAGTCCAATTGGCTAAGTCCAATTGGCTAAAGCACAATATCGTATTAGCTCAATTGGCTCAATCACAATATTGTTGCAGTCCAAATGGCTAAAGCACAATATTGTCTTACTCAGTACAATATTGGCTTAGTTTAATTGGCTGAAGCTCAATATTATCTTAGTCCAATTGGTTAAAGCACAACTTTGCTTTAGTTCAATTGGCTAGTAAAACAACGATTTAGTAATCACACGTCAAAATATGCCCTTTTGTTTTTAATCTTTGATATTAATCCTTACTTTAAGGGAACACAATAGCTATATATAGCAGTTACAAGACAAACAATTTTCTGAAAGAGTGAGAGAGAAAGAGAAAGAAAGAGAAAGAAAGAAAGAGAGAGAGAGAGAGAGAGAAAAAAAACAATGCAGAGTTTCTTTGGAGCCTAAATTTAGTTATTTAAACTTACTTCAGGGATTCCATATGTTGATCCTGGCATCGACAGAGCCTGAATTCGTTGTTCCAATACTTCCATTCCTCTAGCTAATTGAGCAGCAGGGTAAGTATTAGGGTAAGGAGTTGTGGCTTCTACTCCTAAAGGACGCGAGACAGATAGTCCTGGATCCATTGCCTCCTTTCTTTCTCCGGGTACCTCGGATATTTCTTCATCTGAAGTTGCACTTGACAACTCGATACTTGTCCGGCCGCCAAGGCGTTTGCCGGCGCCGCGGCCAAGCCCGACCCGGCCAAGTATGTGTCCATCGATACATACAACAAGCTGGCCGATCGGGTCGGCACGATCGAGAAGGACACGGCGACCCAGACCGCCACCGCCAAGGTCGATCAGGCCATCAAGGACGGCAAGATCCTGCCGGCCCAGCGCGACTGGGCCTTGGACTACGCCACCACGTCGCCGGATGGCTTCGACAAGTTCGCGGAGAAACAGCCGGCCATCGTTGTCGCCGGCACGGGCGGCCCTGGCGGACAGCCCCCGCCCGGCAATGACGGGCTGACCGACGACGAACGGGCCTTCTGCAAGGGCTTCGGGCTAGAGCCGGAAGCCTACAAGAAGACCCGCGACGAAGACCGAGAGAAAGAGGAGGCCGCCTGATGGCGCTCGCAAAGGATCGCAACACGCCGCGGCGCGATGTCCAGGACTTCGAGTTTCCCGCCGCCGCCGGTGTCCTCGTCTATGCCGGCGCCCTGGTGGTCTTGGACGCCGGCAACGCCAAGCCGGGTGCGACCGCCCTCAACCTGACCGCGGTCGGCCGTGCCCGCGAGCGCGCCGATAACAGCGGCGGGCAGAACGGCGACATCAGCGTAAAGGTCGAGCGCGGCTGCTTTGCCTACGCCAACTCGGCCGGCGGCGACGAAATCACCATCGCCGACGTGGGCGCCAGCGCCTTCATCGTCGACGACGAAACGGTGGCCAAAACCAACGGCGGCGGCACCCGCAGCGCTGCCGGCATCATCCGCGACGTGGACGCCCGTGGCGTCTGGATCGAGATCTGAAGGAGCTGAAGGGTCATGATCATCAACCAGGCCAATCTCACGACTCTACAAACAGGCTTTAAGACCGTCTTCAACAACGCACTCGGTCAGGCCGAGCCGCAGCATCCCGTCGTTTCCATGACCGTGCCTTCTAGCACCAGGACCGAGGAGTACGGCTGGCTTGGAAAGATCCCCGGCTTCCGCAAGTGGGTGGGAGATAGGGTTGTTCAGAACCTCATGACCCACCGGCACACGATCACCAACGAGCCTTACGAAAACACCATCGCCGTCGATCGAGACAATATCGAGGACGATCAATTCGGTGTGTACAACCCATTGTTTGCCTGAAGGCGCCGGAAAATTGTATACCACCACGTAGAAGACACGGAGAGTGTTATGATGGGGAGGGTTCAGGAGATAGATGTGCTTGCCCCCTCTCTGTGGAGGTTTGAGGTGGGCTGGACCGCTTTTTGAATAGATGCCAAAGGCTAATGAGTTTAACGGATAAACTTTCTCGAAGAAAAATACCGCTGCTTTCAAGTATTTTGAGGCCTACTTTGCGAGACCTAATTATTGCGTTATGATGTTTTATAGAGAATGGTGTGGAAGTACGAAGGCAGCGACTTAACTTTGCTGAGTGTTATTTTTTTTCTTTTTTTTTATGTATATGCCTACTGGCGTTTGAATACATGCATGTATGCATGCATGTGCAGGTTAAAGCAGTATTATTTAGCTGCACACTTTTTTTTATGGCACTTGTTCTTCTTTCAATCCTAATACAGATTTGTTCTGGCGAACAGTTTTACAAACATTAATTCCACTCCTATGAAAAACTATAGACATGTCAGATATTACCATAGGTTTTTGGGTAGTGATAAATTATCAACCTTAAGTTACGTGCGATATTGAACTCTGGAGTAGCTGATTTGTATCTAAAATTTGTTTCAGAGAAAATTAGTCAGCCAGAAAATGAACCTTTGAGTGACGCTCGACTCAGAATTCAGGACAGGCAAACATTCCATTTAAAAGAAACAACAGAAGCAAAAATCAGACAAAGGGAGACAAGAGACTTTTCTTCTTCTCCTCAATCAGAGGGTCGGCTTAGGACCGATAAAGCTTATGCCTCAATACCAGTGAACAAAGACAGTAAGCTTTTTTAATTGGTCTTTTACGCATAGATTAGCCTGTAGATATCCTCCTGTAATGAGACTTAGTATTACCGAACCCTAATTGTGTTTGGATTTTTCCCCCCAGATTTCAACATGTTTTTATCACGGTACGGGGTTCGTTGTTTGGTCATCAAACTTCTAAGCCTCCTGATTTTTATTTTCTTAGTCCGGGTAGAGTGCAGAAAAACGCTAAAGATTAGGTTTAAAGTTGCTTATCAATCACACGCGAAAGAAATATATACTTCTCAGGCTCGAGGAGAAAGAACTTGGACAATGGGCAAATGACGCTTAATAACTAAGGCTTTAGTTTTGTGAGCGGCGCCAATGCCGCTTACATAGTCCTAAGTTTTCCTAGAACGCCGCCCGAGCCGGAAAACGGTTCCGGGCGGCGTTTCGCTAAAGAAGAGACCTTTTCATGGTATCAGCAGCAGAACAAATGGCGGCGAACACCAGCTGGGCTGCCCTGGGCAAGGCCACGGATCTGCGCAACCGGATCCTGTTCACCCTCGGCCTCCTGATCGTCTACCGGCTTGGCACCTTCATTCCGGTCCCCGGCATTGATGCGGCGGCCCTGCGCCAGTTCATGGAACAGGCAGGCCAGGGCATCGGCGGTATGGTGTCGATGTTCACCGGCGGCGCGCTTGGCCGGATGGGGATTTTTGCCCTTGGCATCATGCCCTATATCTCCGCCTCCATTATCGTTCAGCTTCTGACCTCGATGGTGCCCTCGCTTGAGCAGCTCAAGAAAGAGGGCGAGCAGGGCCGCAAGAAGATCAACCAGTACACCCGCTACGGCACCGTGCTGCTGGCGACCGCGCAGGCTTACGGCCTTGCGGTGTCGCTGGAAGCGGGCGATCTGGCGACCGATCCGGGCATGTATTTCCGCATGGCCTGCATGATCACCCTGGTTGGCGGCACCATGTTCCTGATGTGGCTGGGCGAGCAGATCACCCAGCGCGGCATCGGCAACGGCATTTCGCTCATCATCTTCGTCGGCATTATTGCCGAGGTTCCGGCTGCGATTGCCCAGTTCTTCGCCTCCGGCCGCTCCGGCGCGATCAGCCCGGCCGTCATCATCGGCGTGATCCTGATGGTGGTCGCGGTGATCATGTTCGTGGTGTTCATGGAGCGCGCCCTGCGCAAGATCCACATCCAGTACCCGCGCCGCCAGGTCGGCATGAAGGTCTATGACGGCGGCTCCTCGCATCTGCCGGTCAAGGTGAACCCTGCGGGCGTGATCCCGGCGATCTTCGCCTCCTCGCTGCTCTTGCTGCCGACCACCATCTCGGCGTTCTCCTCGGGTGCGGCGACCGGTCCGGTGATGTCCTGGCTGCTGGCGAACTTCGGCCCCGGCCAGCCGCTGTACCTGCTGTTCTTCGTCGCGATGATCGTGTTCTTCGCCTACTTCTACACCTTCAACGTCTCCTTCAAACCGGAGGACGTTCAATCAACATGTTGAGCCCCTTAATCCCTTAATACTTGATAATACGTGGGTACTCAAAAGTACCCACACCAAAAATAAGAGGGCGGTTACAGCCCAGCTTCGAAAATGAACCCCAATAATTAATTATGGTACTGAAGCTCTTCAGGGTATTTTAGTCTACATGTTGAGCCCCTCAATGCTTGCAAAGGAGCTCAAAAGTACCCACACAAAAAATAAGAGGGTAGTTACAGCCCAGCTACGAAAATGAAGCCCATTCATTAATTTCGCCATGATTATTATATCTGTGAGATTTTTAGAATTTTTTAGCCAAAGAGCTTGTTGGACAAAACGCGAAAAAGAAAAAAGTGTAATGGATTCTTTTTTATGAACCAGAATAAAAAATCTGATAAAGTCTTTATCAAAATTAATCATTTTAACTAGTTCTTTTATCTTTGTGTCTGTTATTCTCTGCTATCTACTGTGCTTTTTTTACTTGTTCTTGTTTTGTCGCCTTCTTTAAGCTTTCATATTTTTCTCTGTTTCTATCGTTGGCTTTTATTTTTTATTTTTGACCTTTTCAGCCCAATAAATTAATCTACTCATTACAGACGCTGAGAAAGTCGATGGGCGTCATTTCTTATACCCTCCTCCTCCCAACTTTTTAAGAAAGGGAGGTTTATGCAAAAGTGTGGCCAAAGTGGGAGGAGAAGTTTTAAACCTTCCAGTAGACGAAGATGACTACCTCATGCCATCTCCAAGTGGCTCTCAACAGCCTCCCCTTTCGGCCACAGCTCAAAATGGTTACATGGACCTAATTGGAGATGGGAAGATATCAGGTAATTTTCTCGGTTTACATTTGACGCTGGTGGCTAAAATTCTATAGAAAAAGTAAATAGAAAATGTAGATTAATTTGTTTAACACAAAAAGTAACGAATAAAAAAAGTAGCAATAATAAGCAGGAGTTACAAGGAACACGTATCTTTGAATCGAACACGAAGATTAGGGTCGCTGAAATTTTTTCAGCGATGTTCTATTTTGCCAACAGGTGAATGTCTAGTCCTTATTACTAAATTTTATCACAATTTAAGGAATATTTTAAACTTATTTACTTTTTTGAGAGTTTTAAGGTATAATTAGCCAAATTACAAATTGTGCCCTCGGGATCGGCGCCTTCATGCAGTTTGCGGGCGCCGGGGCCGCACGCGATCAGAGCCTGCCGGCGGTGCCGCTTTTGCCCGCCGAAGCCGGACCCGCGGCGCTCACCAAGATGTTCTGCTTCCGAGTGAAAGCGGCGCCGGGAAAGATGGCCAAGCCCCCGAAACCGTGAAGATGAATCAAGGGAGTCGCCCCATAGCGCTTGCCCATTGCGGCGTGGCCGAGTTCATGGATGAGAATGGAGAAAAAGACCGCGATGGTCCAAAGCAGGATGCGGGGCAAGTCGGCGGAGGATTGCATCGAAAGCCCGCCTCCCAGAAGGAAGCAGGTGAGCCAAAAAAACCATTCTACCGAGACGGGATAACCGAAGAGACGAAATCTTAGCATGGGACCAATTCAAATTCGAAACACCGCGCGTGTTCGGACTAAACCGTCACGGATTCACCCGGGGCCGGTTGTAGCACTTTCATCTTAGGATACTTTTCGTTAATCTGATGTTCAAACCACGCGCGAGAATCGTGATCCCCGTGGGCTAAGACGACGGTGTGGGGTGAGACGCAGCCGACGAAATCGAGGAGCTCATCTCGGTTGGCGTGGGCGGTGAGATCGAATTCCTGTAGATCGCATTTTCGGGTGAGCTCGCCACCGGAGTTGGAAAAGTGGAATCGTTCCCCGGGTTGGGCGGCTCGGAGTCGGCCGGCGGGTGTATCGGGATCCGCGTAACCGACAAAAAAGATGGCTTGGCTTTCGTCTTCGACCATCCGGAGGGCGAGTTCATGGGCGGGGGTGTGTTCGGTCATCATGCCGGCCGTGATGACAAAGAGGCGTCCGCCGCGGAGTTTCATGCTTTCCAGCTGCTTGCGCTCTAGGACGATGAGGTTGAGGCTTTCGTGGAGGCTGAGGTTGCTGTGGTTTCGGTGGGCGCGGTGGGCTTCCAGATCGTAAATCTCGGTGAAGACACGTCCCAGACCGCCGATGTAGATGGGCTGTTCCTTGATCTTGCCTTCGCGCATCATCAGAGCCAATAGCGCCAACATCTCCTGGGTGCGTCCCAGGGCAAAAGTGGGCATGAGCACGCAGCCTCGGCGAGCGATCACTTCCTCGATCGCCGCGGCCAGGCGTTCGATTTAAATTTACAGACGTAAATAAAATTGAGAAAACAGTTCCAGCATCAATAAGAGAAATTGAAACAGTTCCAGCATCAAATATGGCAGTAGTGAATTTCTACGTAACAGATCATGATTTGAATATTACCCATAGTGGTGGCCTCTGTAAACGACTCTCTGGTAGAACTGGGTCACCATCTTCTGTTCCCATGTAATGCATTTGCCCTGATTTGCTGCTGCAAATAAGTCGACATCGTATGGAATTATCTCGTAGTTCTTCAACGACTCCTGGACAAACGGGTTCGTAGAGTTGAGATACATATGATACAAGGACTGAATGCCAAAAAACGGTTTTGGGCCATTCGTCAAAGCGTCTTTGATAGTTTCTAAGGGTGGACTAACAATAGGAACAGATATGAGGCTAACCAGAGTTGCAATGTAAATCGTTGTTAGAAAAAAGTACTGAAGCCACAAAGTTGTAATATAGACTCTCAGGTGCCAGCGAGATCTGTAAAATATTATTGGGTGTAATTAAATATATTTAATGTATTTTCATCGGTCTGAACTATGAAATTAAATGTAAACCACTCAAAGACAACCGGTTTTGGGCTATATTTTTCATTAAGTTTTGAGCTACAATACAAAAATTGAATGCCAAAAAATATTTTTTGACTAATAGTCAAAGCATTTTTGATGTTTATTAGCGGTCGTTTTATCGTAGGAACAGAAATAAGGCTGACCAGTGTTCCGAAATAAATTGTTTTTATAATAAAGTGTTAGAGCCAATAAAGGGGCTATTTAAACTCCAAGTGGTCCAGGGAAACTTTTGAAGCTTTCTTATGTAATTAAATCGTAATGTGTTTTTTCAGTCACAACTGTAAAATTAAATGTAAACACCCTGAAATACTGAGCATCATTCTCGTCATTTTTTTGTGTTTTTTTTTTTTTTACCTTCGAATGTGCAAACAAGAGAAAAATGAAATAGATAAACGTTTACAGTTAACAACATCGATCCTTTTCCCAAGGATCGATTCATTGGCTACCAAATTGCATACAAAAGGCCATACTCCTTGCGGACACTCTCAAAACGACAGCTTTAACAAACCGAATCTTCTCGTCATTTTTTGTGTGTTTTTTTAGTGTTTTTTTTTTTACCAATGGTTGTTGAAACTTGCTTCACCCTATGAGTATCCTCAATGAAATTGGAGATTAGGCCTCGGATTTAGACATGACAGTAAACCCCTCTAAGTCCATGATAATGCCGATTTGTTTCCTCAAATCCTAGCCCTATTTTCTTAATCCTATCCCTCCTGAAATTTTGCTGTGTCCTTATTTAAACTACTTGGCGTCACAATTTCTTCAAATTTAAAGTGGAATATCCACGTTAAAGACATCATCCGTAGAGCTAATGTGTATATTGCCCAAGCGCCTAAATGAATTTAGTGTCTCCCATTACCACTCCTTAAGTATTTACATGTCTTTTATCAACCCGTATCTAGAATGTGCTTGTCCAGTTTGGCACTCTGGTATATCTCACGAAGAATTGGAAAAAGTTTAATCCATCCAAAAAAGAGCCCTGCGAATAATTTTCAAAGGAGACAATGGGCCATACTCTCTGCTTCTAAAAACGCTAGTTTGGAAGCTCTTGAGCAAAGGAGGGCTTTGTTGTGCCTCTGTATTGTAAAAATGCAATAACAAACTATCAGAAGGCAAGTATTTTCCCTAAACGTCACTCCCCATCTACATCACGGCCGCCTCGAGCTGTTTCTGAGCCCATCTAAATTTTTCTATATTTTTTATTTTTATTCTTTGTGTTTATTCACTTATTTTTCTTTACTTTTTTTTTATTGCTGAGGCAGTATTTCTCCAGTTAAAGCTGCGGCAGAAAGGTTTCAGTGTTATACAGGCATGCATACACGAAAATATGCATTGGGAAAGGTGGTGGGGTAATTAATCATAGTGGCAAAAAATAAATAAATCCTATATAAGTACTTAAGAATATTAGAAAAACCACGAAAATCAGAAGATTGATGAAGAAACAGGAGGGTGAGGGGCTCTCAAACACCTGCTGAAAACAGCCCAAGATCCGAAATAGTGATCAGATGTCATTCAGGATAGACAATACAGCATCGAGAATTGAAAAATTAGTAGACAGATGTAGTTATTAGGTGAAGCTCACATATCCATCTGGAGTTTCATACATATATCACGGTAGTTATATAACAATACGTAAGCAAGATATGAGGTAGTTAAACAACTAGGTATGCCATCACAGAATTCAATATCTATCTATTTTTCCTACCATTGTTTAACTCAATGCTTCCCATGCCTCGAATTCACCAATTTTACGAACACAAAATGATTGAATATTTTATTAGTCTATCCATAAAATCAGCTGATGGAACTGAACCGATCTGAATTGGGTCAATGGTAATTTTTGCAATACATGTTTGCTCTGGTTTCGTAAAATGCAGGTGAACATAAATTACTCAAAATGAAGAGCAATTATGACCAAAATAGCATCCGTCTCAAATCAGTAATGTTTAATACATTTTGGCCAAATTCATCCTTATAGAAAACGGTCGTATCTGAAAAAACTAAATTCGAGAAAATCGACTTCAAAGGCTTGAGGGCTCCTAAGGGGTTGCAAACCGTGAGTCAATATGTTTTGGAACGTATGAGAACCCTGCTTACTTGTAAAATTTTCTTTTGGAAACTTCAAAAGCCCAGCTTGACTGTTTGAGAAAAATAATAAATGACAAAAGTATAAGCAGCACTGCTTATCAAGGACGTGTTATTCATCCTGCATAACACACCATTTTGGCACAGTCGATTATGAGCAATATTGTTATGCTTCGTATTGGACAACATCGGGCATAAATAGTTAACTTTCCATTTAAACTATAACGTGAATGACAACACTGAACAAACCAAAAACAACGAATTCCACTGTAAGATAGCTTGTCTACCAAAGAGTTTTTCCTTTCAATGAAAAATTGGTAAGAATGCAACCATGGTAATGAGTGCTCAAATGATGTAGACATAGTCCCGATTGACGAAGCTGAACCATCCTTAGTCGTCAGTACTGGCCCAGTAGTTCAGATGCATTTGTTGTGTTTTTTAGGTGTTTGTTTTCGCACCTAGTGTGTCTTTCTTCTTCTATGTATTTTTTCTTTCGTTTATACCTTTCAAAAGGGCCTCAAGCAAAACCTGCGAAAATATACACGAGTCAAAAGCTCTTGCAACATCGAGTACACACAAAAACAAGAAATAACCTCTTTCTTCAATATCCTTCAGCACATTTATAAGAAGAAAGAGAGGATGCTCTCTACCTAAGCCTCGCTGGTACCCAAATTGACAAGGAGGGGCAGGACAATTTTCCTCAATATCTCTTATCAAAAAAGACTGAAAGAGCTTGAAAGATACCGTTTGCATTATTTCCCGGAAGGGGGGGGGGTGTTCTTGTGTATCGTAGTAGCCTAGAAGAATTCTTGCTTTGTTTTAGTTTCTTTTATGTTTATCTCCTACTTTTTATGATGATCATATCGTAGTTAGTCTTTGTTAATGAGCTATGCCTTTTAGGCACGTGTCTTTTATTTTTAAATAAAATGTTTTGTATTTGTATTTCTATTTTCAAAATAAATTTTGTATAAGAATCAGCGGGAGAATATTTATGGAGAAAAAGAAAAATGGCCTAAGAAAAAATTGAACTCAGTAGGGAGAATTCTAAGTTCAACCCACTAGCATAGAGATATTAGGAATACTTGTTGACTTATTTATGCTGGAATTCACAAGAATATTAAGTACCTGCAAAATCATCAAAGATTGCGGTAGACTTCAGGCTTCCATGAAGAGCAGATCTCAGCCTTCATTAAATCGTCATAAAAACAAGCATTTGACAATAGTTGAAGATAAACTACAGTTAACAGAGAGGAGTTCGGGTTTTTCTCACCATTAAATTTAGCATATCCAAGAGCCTCAAGTTTCCATATATAGAAATATGAAATTTTGCGTTTTTTTCCGAGTAGGCTGGTCATGGGTGCATATTTATTTGTTATTGTTTTTTTTTTTCTCGAGGCAATATAATATTGAAAGAGGGTTCATTCGAACGATAATTCAGAGTTCTAGCGTAACAAGGAAGATTCGTGCCGCAGCGAAGTGCTAGTGTCTGCCATTTTGGCCGCAAAACAAAATATTGGCCCAAGGGCCAAAATGGTATTGAGCAGAAATTCTTAGACAGCCAATCAGTTTAGAATTAATGGAAAGCTGCATACGTAGCCTCCCAATCCAGAAGCCATGCTGCCATACTGCTAGAGACATTTATCCTTAATCATACAGAAAAGGGTTTACTGACAAAATAAATACAGTTCATACAAATTGAATCCTTATTATATACGATGATATGCATCAGCACTACCAACGATCATATAGCACTGCATAGTTCGACACCAGCCATTGGAATGGGGGTGGGGTGGGGTAGTAGGTATTTCGTGGTGGAGGAGAGCGTGTAAAGTCTTTAAAAATGCATTATTTGTTCCAAATCTTCTAACTGTTTAGCTTTGCGTTGGGTATACTGTGCAGATCACGGGTGATGGACTCGACCAACGTCATACCCCTACCATAATCACTTTTCCACACTCTGCAACTCTCCGGACGTGAGGCCGGGGCCGAAGCGCTTCGCGCTGGGCCCGGATGTGCGTTAGCACGACGGTTCCGTCGCGCGCGCCTCAGATACGCGGGACCTTCGCCTATGCGCAAGCCGTGGAGCCCTCGAATGGCAACCGGCGCAACCCAACACAACGGCCCCAAACCAACCGAGTCCCGTTGCTTCTTCTTATTCTTTAGCCGCCACACCCTTGGGGAAGCCGTTAAGAACGTCACCGTTTTAACAGACGCCAAGGAGGTGGGGGTGGGGTCGGCTGTAGGTCCTTGCGGACAGCAAGGAGCGGAAGGCGATTCTAATCTTCGGCCCAACGGGCCGCTAATCTCTTCCCCTTCTCCCCTCGCCTGACTTTTCCAACCAGAGCAGCCTGCCCCCTGAAGCCTTGGCGTAAGGGGGGAGCGGCAAGCCAGGGGCGTGACGGGCGGGTGGCCTGCGTAAGCAGGACGCGTGACCGGCGCGACCCTGGCGGCCGTGGAGCGGTTCAACCCTCTTGCGGGGGGAGTCCAAAGCTATTGAGCGAAGCGAACTAACCTCATTTCTTTCGATCGCCGAGCGTGTGGCCATCTCGATTGGGGCGTCCCTCCCTTCGCCAGCCACCTCTTCCTGCGGCGAAGCGCAGGTGTTTGTGGGCTCCCCTTCAAAATCTTCGCCGAAGGCGCTGATGCGCGCGCGCCCGCCCACAATAAGCCTGCGCGTAACGAGCCCGCCCTGGAGGGAGCAAAACGACCGGAAGGGTTTGCGGCTGCGGCTGACGTGCGAAGCACGGCAGAGGGAGCAGCCGACGGGCGGCCGCCACCAAAGCGAAGGGAGTGGCTGGCGGCCGGAGCGATGTGGGGGCGAAGCACCCGCTGAGTGCAGGCCGCTAGCCCAGCGACCGCCATAACCCAACCAGCGCGCGAGCCCTGGCGCGTCACGTGCGGGGCGGTTTCAAAAATCCTTGGCCGGAACGGCCACACACCTTAGCCCCATTTAGCACGTGGCGTGACAGGGCGGCCCCTGGCCGGACCGACTTGGTGGGATTCGATACCGACTGTTCGCAAGCCGTGCGGGAGATGGCGCTGCGTGGTTTAATCCAGAGCCGGGAGGGGGCAAATGCCGTTTTGGATTTGGCGCAGTCCGGTGATTTTCCGGAAGCCCTGGCGGCGGCGGCCGGTCAGGCTTTTAGCCAGACTCTGCACGTGATGAATCGGAACGCCGCCGCCGAGTTGTTCCCGGTTCCCGCGCTCAAGGGGGACGAGCCGCTCCCGCAGATGACCGAACTGCTCGTGTATGTCGGGAATGTCGACAAGGGGCGCCAACTATTCGAATCGGCGACCTGTGCCCAGTGCCATTCTTTGGCGAATACGGGACCGGGCTACGGGCCGAATCTCGCCGGCATTGGTGCCAAGCTTTCGAAGCAGGGCTTGTATGAGTCCATCCTGGATCCGAGCGCTAGCGTTTCGCCGAGTTATCTGGGGATAGAAGTGGACCTCAAATCGGGGGATTCCTTGACTGGTCTGCGGGTGAGCCAAACCGATGAGGCTGTGGTGATCAATCTCTTGGGGAGTGGGTTGCGTACCGTTCTTTGGCGAGATATCGCGGAATTGCGAGAGTTGGATCAGTCCGTGATGCCCGCGGGTTTGCAACAGCAATTGAGCTTTGACGAGTTGGTGGACCTGGTCGAATTCTTGGCGAGCCTCAAAGCTGGCCCGAACGCGGAGTAAAAACCCGTTTGCTACAGCGTACATCAGTCGTTTCTGCAAGGGTGAATCACTTAAGATGGGCCATTATGGCTCATTGTCTCACATATGAACCAGCTTACGCTTATCTGGGACAATATGGCGCAATAATGAATAGGCTATCAGAATCTGGTGTTTGTGTAAATTATTGCAAATAAAGTATTTATGCATGTTTTATCAGGTTGGCATCATTCGTGGTAAAGGAGAAGCGTGCTAAAGTTCACCGGTGGCCGGTGAGACACAAGTTGAGACTGAGTGGCTCAATTTGAAACGCAAAACCAATTATCATCAGAAAGGAAAAAAATGAGTACGTTAACCTTGTTCAACAACCGCAAATGGAACCCGTTTCAAGAGATGGATGCGCTGAATGGCCATCTGAATCACCTGGTCTACGGTGATCGGGCTTGCTCGGCGAGTCGGGATGCTGAAGCGGCCGCCTGTTGAAGGTCGTTGTGGCGCCGGCCGAAGTCGGATTCACGATCATCCAGCCGTCGTTGAACAGGCCGTCGGCGCCGAGGTCGAGGACAACGCGGTCGAACTCTATGTCCATAGATTGCGCAAGAAGCTGGGTGCCGGCGGCGCCGAGATCAAGACCGTGCGCGGGCTGGGCTACTGTTTTCGGGAAGTGCCATGAGATCGATCCGCACCCGTCTCGTCTTGTGGCTGATGATCCCGCTGACACTGGTTGCGGCGGTCGTTGCGCTTGAAACGTTCAGCCGGGCACAACGGGTGTCCAACGACCTCTATGACCGGACGCTGCTGGCGGTCATGCTGACGGTGTCGGAACACGTGGTTGCAACGAATGGCGACGTGCTGACGGAGAATCTGCTGGAAGTGCTGACGGATTCGCTGGGTGATCAGTTTTTCTATCACGTCGCCGGCCCCGGAAAATCCTTCGTGACAGGTTATTCCGGGTTCCCAAAGCCACCTGCGGGCATCGAGCTGGAGGGCGGCAAACCGGTGTTTTATGACGGGGTTTACCAGGGTGATCCTGTTCGCGTGGTCGCCATGCGTCAACTGTTGTCGCAGCGGGAACTCAATGGCTGGACCAACATTACCGCCTGGCAACGCGTTGGTGTGCGCACCGACCTGACTTACAGCATGTTCGGCCGCTCGCTCACCCGTTTTGTGCTGTTGATCCTGTCAGCCGGGCTGATTGTCTGGTTCGCCGTCGCCTTCGGCCTGCGTCCGCTGCGCAATCTTCAACATGCCATCGAATCGCGGACGCCTTACGACCTCACCCCGATCCGGCGGGCAATGCCGGTCGAGCTTTCCGGTATCGTCAGATCCATGAACGACCTGTTCGCGCGTGTCGCACGGTCCAAGGCCAATCGCGAGCGCTTTATCGGCGATGCTGCCCACCAATTGCGCAACCCCATCGCTGCGCTCAAGGTGCAGGCGGAGACATCGCTCGATGCCAAGTCGCAAAAGCGGCTGCGCGAAGGACTGGAGCAGATCGTCGATACGACCAACAAGACCGGTCGAATCATCGAACAGATGCTGGCAAGCGCCAGCGCTCATGCCACGGATCCGGACAGCGGCGAAGAATTCGATCTGGCCGAAACGGTGCGCGACGCATTCTTTTTCGTGACAGAATGAATGAATTTATCCCAATAAATACTAAGGCCAATCCCGAAGGCATTGTACCGCAATCCGCGCTGATGCGGGTGGGTTATTGGAAACGCATTCAGGTTTCCCTAAAAATTCAAATCAATTAGTACCGCCCAAAATTTGGAGAATGTAAGCCCGAATATCGGCAGCTTGGGTGTCGTTCAAGGGCTGCTCGCTGACCTTGTGTAACCACATACTCTTGATTTTGGCGGTGGTCGCCGCCTCTGGTCGGATTTCCGGGCCGAGATAACTACCATCGTTCAAGGTGACCCCTGTTCCTAGGGCATGACAGACCTGGCAACCGCCGCCGAAATAGAGTTGGCCACCGCTGTTGGGATCGCCGTCTGGTTCACTTGCGCCAGCTACCCGTGGTGATCCGTTATCGCTCCACAGTTCTAGATTCGCCATTTCCCGTTCGGTCAACTGAGTGGCGTAATCCAAGGGCATGCGTC
This sequence comes from Alatinidae sp. Z8VKAUB7J3, assembly GCA_010016025.2. Classification (NCBI taxonomy): domain Eukaryota; kingdom Metazoa; phylum Cnidaria; class Cubozoa; order Carybdeida; family Alatinidae; species Alatinidae sp. Z8VKAUB7J3. The sequence continues at coordinate 121,770,613 of JAAAKM020073195.1, read as the reverse complement.
GGGGAGTGCCGGCACCGGTATAACGGGTCACGGGTTGGTTCAAAATACCGTCGAACAGCCAGCGGCCAAGGGCATCGGCACCACGAACGACCTCATCATCGGCGACCGTCGTATCATAAACGTTGAGATCGAGGTCATCGGGAATGTTGTCGGGTGCAATAGCAGGGCGAGGGACGGCGTGGCAATAGCCACATTTTAAACGGACCAACTCGCCGATGCCGTTTTCCCAACTGGGCGGGCCTTGGATGACAACCTCAACTGGCGGTTCATCCGCCAAAGTATCGGCGTCGGAACAATGCCACAAAAAGATCGTGGGTAGGGCCAAAAGGAACAAGCTTCTTTTGGTCATGGTTCCTCCCTAAAACCGATAGCTCAAACTCAAGGTTAAGTGCTGTAAATAATCGTCTGTAAAATTTTGTTCAAAATTCAAGGTGTACGATCCCCGAAACCAACTCAAGCCGAAACCGCCGTAATAGGTATCGTCTGTATTGTCGATCCTGGCACCGTCTATTTCAATCTCGAGGGACGTCTCGATATCGTTGATTCCGGCAAAACCATAGGCGGCAAAGGCACCAACGCGTTTTCCCAAACTGAGATCGGCACCCTTGTTCTCAAAGACAAAAAAGTCCGCCACATCGGGTTCTATTTTATTAGCAGATTGGACTGCAAGAGTACATAAAATTGAAAGATTAAAAAAACGACAAAAAGAGCTTCCATTTCCTTTTCAAAATTAACAAGGCAAGTTTTTCTGCAGCTTTAGCTGTTGGATAGGTCTTTCTAGCCAAGTGGCTGGTACAACAGACTTGAGACCCTTTGTCTGTTAGGACAGGGGTTTGAGTCCTTGTGTTGCTGGTTATTTGGTTTGAATGGGAGTCAGTGGTGTGGCTCGGAAAGCTCAGCCAGAGTTTAACCAGCTCTAGATGAGTCCCTGGAGAAATCTGGGGGAGGTAAACGTGAAAGGTATTTGAAAGCATAATGACTGGCCCCAACCCCCATTGTACTCATGATGGAAGGGCCATGAAACAGAGATCAGCACCACCAGTCTTGTTGCTTTGTAAATTTATGTTATAGATGATCATGTATGTTTTATTAGCGAATTGGACTGCAAAAGTACATAAAAAATGAAAGATTACAAACAAAAAACGACAAAATAGACTTCCATTTTTTTTAAAAATTAACAAAGCAAGTTTTTCTAAAGCTTTAGCTGTTGGATAGGCCATCCTAGCCAATTGGTTGGCATACTAGACTTAGGACTCTTTGTTTGTGAGGACAGGGGTTTGAGTCCTGGCGTTGCTGATTATTTTGTTTGAAGGGCGGTCAGTGGCATGACTGTAAGTTCAGCCAGAATTGAACCAGCTCTAGATGGGTCCCTGGAGAAATCTGAGGAAGGTAAACCTGAAGGGTGTGTGAAAGCACAATAGCTGGCCCCAACCCCCATTGTTCTTCTTGGCTGAAGGGTCATGAAACAAAGCTCAGCATCACCAGTAGGTATTGCAAAATCCAATGCCATGTTATGTACCTTTTACTGTTTTAGTTGGAGAGTTAGAATGCAAGGCTATTAAGAAAAAAAGAACTAAAGAAAAAAGGGCGAGTGGACTTAAATAAAGGGAAGAAAAAATATCTTGTTGCTTTAAGGCTATTAGAATGCAAGGCTATTAAGTAAATTAAACTGCAAAATTACTTATATAATTACCTTTTCTGTTGCTTTGTATATTAATAAAACAGATAATTTTAAAGCTTCATACTGTATATTGGGCTGCATAGTTTCAAAAGATTTAACAATCTAAACAACGCAACAATCTTCTCCAGGGATCGGCCTAGCATTGCTTTTGTCGTCCGCACCCGGAGGGACCCAGAACCACGTATTGTGACTCGTCAACCTCCGGGTATGCGCACCATGCAGCCTTGTTTGTTTTCTGCTGTGTTTTGTCGTAATCCTTCGTTTGTCATAATTCTCTGTCGTAAGAAAAATCCTTCTTATGACAAAATTCACTGTCGTAAGAACTCATAAGTCTTTATGTGCATGCATCAAATCGAACTAGCTATTACTATTTGGTGTAGAAATTCTGGTGCTCACTTATTTATTTTGCCAGTACTGAGGGTGCGGGAAAACGGGACGGGATTCATTACCGTAGCTATTTTTACATTTTCTTCCTTTTTTCAGTTCGGAACGTTTGATTGATGAGCAGATTGAGATCACCATAGAAGGAAGAGATGCTTTAATCAATCAAAGGGAGGCTTCAA
>JAAAKM020073195.1:121656951-121768359 GCA_010016025.2 Alatinidae sp. Z8VKAUB7J3 | reverse complement strand
TAGATTGGGCGACATGTCGAGCAGATTTCCTGTCATCAACAACCTTGTGCAGAAGATTAATCTTCGAACGCGACGAGACGCTATTATTGTTGGTGCTTTGATCGGATTCTGTTGCATCTTACTTCTGTGGTACATTTTTTATTGAGTTCTGACTTTAGTTTGTAGATATCCTGTGAAATTTGTGGAGTTGAAATACATTTATGCTTAATTCAGTTTGATCAGTTTGGTTTTGAAATAAATTCTCAATAAAAACAAAGGGTTAAAAGGCTTGAAGAATAGTTTCAATGGCGGGAAACAGCGGACATCTGTTAAGAGGCTGGGAGGGGGGCTAACAGTATTACTGAGGCGTATGCTCCGCTATTTATGAGAAAACTTTATATTTAACGGACATGGGCTTCTCGAACAGCCTAGAAAAGTTCTTCCGGTCAAAATCCTCGCTAAGAACCACCCCAAGCTGATATTACTCAATAGCCATCTCAACCTGTCACACTTGACAGGTTGAAATAAAATACGGGAAGTTTCGCGAAATTCAGATAAACTTTCCCTCCCCGAATCTTTGTCTGGAAAATTTTTGAAGTACAAGCTCTGAGCACCGCTGACGACCAGTAAAACAAAACAAAAAATAAATAAAAATACGAAAGGTTTTATGTTCCTCTAGCCCCTCCAGAAGCACCGAACTCGTCAAAGCACTGGACCCCCCTCCTAATTCAACCAAAGAGAACGGATCCAGTCCGGTTAAGTCAATCACGTATCTAAGATATTTGCTTATTCTATCCACCAAGTTTCATTTTGATCTCTCCACTCTAACCGTTTTCTAAGATTTCCAGTTCCCCTCCCCCCAATGACACTTGATCAGGCTAGAATTTAAAATAAAGATCTGAATTACGAGGTTCTTCTAAATTTGAAATTTCATTAATATCTGATCACTCCTTTGTAAGCTAAAAATACCTCATTTTTTTCTAATTTTTCATAATTAATCCTCTCACCAATTCCCCAAAAAGATCTTTTCTTGTAAAAATCTCCCCGGGACTCACCTATTAAAATATTCTATTGAAAGGACAGAATGCTCGTGTTGTTTGCCAAATATTAACGGAAAACTTTTGATAAGCATCTCGTTTCTCAGTTACTTACAATTTATGGTTCTACACTACTTCCAATTTAAGAGATAATAGAGATAATAAAAAATAAACTATCACATCGGCTCTATTTTCTAAAAAGCTCTTTTTCAAGATCATAGAGATAAATGAAAATATGAATGGCATATAGTTTGAAACAGCTTGATTATCTAAAAGAAAATTTCGAAGAAGATTTAACTATAAGCCTATAAATCCAATAATGATCAGGGATTGGTAAATCGTTGTAATATGTATTTGTAAAAAAGATATTGCCTTTTATATTACATAAGAAACTGTCCTCTGATGCCATTGTTTTTCATTCGATTACGTCCATATCTTGTTTTAAATACCTTTATCTTTGGACACAAAATTATTTCCTGTTACTTAGGAGTGTGAATTCCACATTGAATCTTATTAACAGAATTGGGTTGACTACGACTTGATGTATACACAAGGTGTATGCCAAAGGGTCGTAGATTGGAGTAATTTAAGCTACCAAAAGGATTACGTTTCAATTGCTTAATTTTCTAACCCTCAATCCGCCTATCGATAAAATCTAATTGAGTCTTTGGGACTTGTCTAATTCTTCTTAGTTTCTGCGTACACTTTCAGGTTACAGCTTTGTTATTTGTCCTGGTGTGGAAGGGTGCGAGTAGTAGCCCTAGTAGTGGTGAAAAACCCAGCTGACCAAACACAAAAACCCAAATCCATCTCAACAAATCTCTCAAGCCAGGCAGAAAATTATGCTCTGCGTTTTAACGTTAATGTTACGTTAACGTGTAACGTTACGTGTATGTGCAATGTTAACGTTTATGTAGAAAATACTTATCGACTTCTTACACGCAACTTAGTATATTTATTTATACGCAACTCGAGATCTCCAGACGTACAAACAACTTTTGATTGTTATTCCATGTAAATTTTGCTTTGAGTCTAAATATAAAAGCCATCACACCAAGGCGCCACAAAAGTGACATCAAACCACCTCATTTAAACCAGTGAATCTATAGAAAGCCTGACAAATAGAGGGTGGGTCAGAGGGTGATTGCCTATTATATTCTTGGACAAAACATGCATAAGCTCTTTGCCGAGTCATCAATATTAAGGAGGTAGCAAGTGACCTTGGCTACTTGGATTGAATAGCCAGAAGGGTTGTTCGTGAAGTGTTGATGTATCCCTTAGGTAATTCAAGGCAGTGAGATAATAATCAATTCACCTGACAAGACCTGGGCTCGCTCCCCTGCAAATGATTCAGTTATCACTGTGCCGAGTTCGTATTTACAGGATCTCCTAAAATATTATAGCCAGAGGAAGGGACCGGCCGTTCAGACCTCATAGGAATCTAAAGTGTTAATATGTAAACTAATCAAAGAGCCCGTTGAGCGACAATAATAAGAAAAAAAGAAACAACGACAATATAAATAAGAAAAAAAGAAACAACAAGAATTATAATAAGAAAAAAAAACGAAAGAACAAGATTAATAGTAAGAAAAAAGAAGCAAGAAGAATAATAATAAGAAAAAAAGAAAGAACAAGATTAATAATAAGAAAAAAGAAACAAAAAGAATAATAATAAGAAAAAGAAATAACAAGAATTATAATAGGAAAAAAGAAAAAAATAATAATAAAAAAAAAAGAAATAATAAAAATAATAATAAGAAAGAAAGAAATAACAAGAAAACTAATAAGACTAACAAGAAAGAAAAAATAATTTGCCCTCTAGTCAAACAAAATTAACCCCCCCACCCCATACGGACAAAAGAATAATTTAACTGAAATAACCTTGCAAAGCCCAAGAACCAGACAAGGGCAAGGTGCCGGCCGAGGCCATCCAACAAATCGTCGAGATGGGCAAACAGATGCTCGACCATCCGATCGAGCTGTTGGAGGGGGTTCAGGACACGCTGGAGCTGCTAGCCGGTAGTCATCGGCTGATGCTGATCACCAAGGGCGATTTGTTCGACCAGGAAAGCAAGCTGGCCCGGACGGGGCTGGGCGATCTGTTCTGGGAGGTCGAGGTCGTCAGCGAAAAGGACCCGGAAACCTATCGCCGGGTCTTGGACCGTCATGAGGTACCGGCGGATGAATTCCTGATGGTCGGCAATTCGGTCAAGTCGGATATTCTGCCCGTGCTGGAGATTGGCGGGCGGGCCGTGCACATCCCCTATGTCGTCACCTGGGCCCATGAGGAGGCAAACGGCCACGATAAATCCAGCCAGGATTTCATTAGCCTGGATGCCATCAAAGAATTGCCAGCCTATTTGAACGGCAGTGGCGGCTGACTGCCGGGCGTCAAACCGGGGCGAAGATTTCCATCGGCGCGGACAGGCCGCGTAGCGAGTGATGGCCCAGGGATTTGACCTGCAAACCCGCGCCGCCATGGCGGGCGAAATCCTCGCTCATCACGATGGGCGACGATAAGGACTGGCAAAGCGGTTCCAGCCTGCTGATGGCGTTGACCGCCGGGCCGACGACCGTAAAGTCCAACCGGCTGGGCGCACCGACATTGCCATAGAGCAATTCACCCACATGCAAGGCGATGTCCAAGCCCGGGCAGGTCGGCCCGGCCTGGCGGGCGGCATTGATCTGGTCCACCGCCGCGATGGCCCCATGGGCAGCATCGAGAGCCTTGCCGACGATCTGCGTCTCATCCCCCTCATCGAGCGGAAAGATCGCCAGCAAACCATCGCCGATGAACTTCAAAACCTGGCCGCCCTGACCATCGATGCAGTCAACAATGTGGCCGAAATAGTCGTTGACCAGCTCAACCAACTGATCGGATTTGAGCTGGTTCGAGACATTGGTGAAGGCCCGAAGATCGGCATAGAGGATTGCCGCCCGAATGGCGACGACATCGCCGCGCCGAATTTGCCCGGTTGCCACCCGCTGGCCGGCATCGCCGCCCAGATATACCGACAACAAGGTGCGCATGATTTCAACAAGAGAGGTTACCCCTCATAGAGGGGGCCTCTTCTCAATATATTACACAATACAAACATTGAACTCAAGCATCTTACAACTAGGAACGCTGCTCAAGCGGTAATAAAATGAGTAGTAGCCATTGTAAAATATAACTGGAATATATAAACTGGGCTGTATATTCACGAATGAAAGGGGGGGGGGATTTTTAAATGCACACCAAGTAAGAATTTAAGCTTTTTCAAAAATAATTTTGAGAATTTTTTAGCGTTTCATTCAAAAGGTTTTTCTTCATTCAAAAGTATTATCGAAATTTCAGTTTGCCATTCAAGAATTTATTCAGTCACTAGAAAATGAATGCACCAGAACAAATATTGGGTTGCGACAGGGCATCGAATCCTCCCGGGCTATATTGGTTAGTGTGTCTACCGAAAGTGCTGCATGCCGACAAGAACAGTTAGAAGAGTTACAAGAGCTGGTTCGAGCCAGTCATATTCACGTGGTTGATTCAGTGGTGCAACGGCCCCATGCTCTTCACCCAAAGTATGTCTTAGGCCTCGGAAAATTAAAGGAAGTGATCATTCAGGCCTTACAAACGGGTGCGGATTGGCTCATTTTTGACCGTGACCTTACGCCGTCTCAGGTTCATGGGATTTCCGAGATGACTGAGCTGCGAGTTCTTGATCGAACGCAAGTCATTTTGGATATCTTTGCACAGCGAGCTCATTCAAGAATCGGAAAAGTACAAGTTGAACTCGCGCAGCTTCGCTATCGTCTTCCTCGACTCTCTCAATCCAATACCGCTTTTTCTCGGCTGGCTGGTGGAATTGGTTCAAGAGGACCCGGTGAGACAAAACTGGAGACCGATCGCCGTCGTGCACGGGACCGGATTCGTCGGCTTGAAAAGGAGTTAAATATCGTTTCACGGAGTCGCGACCAACAACGGAACATGCGCAGTCGTAAGGCTATACCTGTCGTGTCTTTAGTGGGCTATACGAATGTCGGAAAGTCTACGTTATTAAATGCCTTAACAGGTAGCTCCCAGCCAGCGAAGGATCGAGTGTTTGAAACGCTTGATACCGTGAGTCGTCGACTCTTTATTCCTGATCGAGGGGAAGTGATTTTAACAGATACGGTCGGATTCATTCGGCATCTGCTGAATAAAGGTGTCGGCATCCATATTCTGCAGCGCATGATCGAAGCGCAGACACAAAAATTCGCTGAAGCCGTGTTGTTCCACCAGGCGATATTTTTCGGCAAAACGGGTCAGCCGTGCCGGCGGGTTGTCCGGTCTGAAATATTCGCTGGGCATCGGTTCGAACGAAATCAATGTCGCTTCCAGGCCTGATGCCTGAGCATGGCTTCTGACCAGGTCAAAAATGCCCTGATGTCCCACATGAATCCCGTCATAGGTGCCAATAGTCGCCACACAGCCGGGTCCGCGCCTTTGTTTGGCAATCGCTGCTGGAGTTCTACCGAAGTTCATGGGATGAGTCAGGGCGTTGTTATCGTGGCGCTAAGGGGTTTGGAAGCCTAAATCGCGATTGGAAGACCATTTCAGTATGATCGCGGTCATGCGCGACCTTTGTGTCATCACCAGTAATATTCGTTACGATAATCCGGATGACGGCGCGCATGCCTGGCGACATCGTAAAGAGTTTCTATGCCAGCGTCTACGCACCCCGGAGGCGGATTTGATCGCCACCCAAGAGGGCTTGAAAACGCAGCTCGAAGAACTGGCCAACCGACTGCCAGAACTGACCTTGATCGATCAACATCGCCGCTGGGACAGTGAACTCATGTACCCCAGTTTGCTCTACAATCCGGCGACCCTGACGCTGCTCGATTCAGGTGATATCTGGTTGTCACGTTCGCCGAGCACACCGGGCTCAAAGTCCTTTGGCAGCGAGTTCCCGCGCCTGTGCACCTGGGCTCTATTTGAACCCGACCTTTTGGCCATTAACGTCCATTTGGATAACGCCTGCAGTGAGGTGCGCTTGAGCCAGGCTAAGGTGCTGCTGGCCGGAGCATCTTCGTTGCGAGAGGGCGGCGGCGACACGCTACTGATGGGTGACTTTAACGAAGCACCCGACGGCCCGGTGCGGGCCGCCATCATGGCCACCTGGCCTGAGCTCTACGACCCCTGGCAACACCTTGGCCTTGACGAAGACGCCAGTCACCACGCCTTCGGTACCGAACTGGACTACGGCTCTCGCGTCGACTGGATTCTGGCCAGCCGGAGTTTTGTGCCAGGCAGTATTGCCCTCGACAAATCAAAATCACCCGAAAGAAAAGAAAAATCGACAACACACAGCTCAAATTACTAATTGAGATTGCGAAGTTCATGTCGATAAACCTTACGGAGGCAGTAATAACAAAAGACACGTACATAATATAGTAAACGCTTGTGCAACGAATCTTCAAAATTAAATTCTAATAATAGCAAAAAGGAACTGAAAATTAATAAAAAAAATCGTCATTCCTTCCAAGAAAAAAGAAAGAAAACAATTTCGCAGTTAATTGTAAATATGCATAAATCATTGCATTGTAAGTGGGTCTAAATCCACTTTTTAGACCAGGTAGCGGGTCTAAACAAGACCAGCTACTTTTTGTTTTGTTTTCTACTTACCAGAGTAAAAAGCTATCACAAGATCTGGAATATTTATTTTTGAACTGTTGGGGTCTTCTTTGCCAGCTAGGTAGACATTACAATATTTTGAGAAACGATTTTTTGAAAAAAAAACGATTTTGAGAAACGATATTTTGAGAGAACTGATTTTGATTGGTCTAATTTTTCAAGGATTTTCCAAACTTAGGCGATAATTAAAACATGAAGGAGTGCTACTGCATTGTAAAGGCTAGCTTGTATATGATGGTTAAAACAGATGGTTAAGTTGGCCGCCAAAAAGCAATAGATGTGTCACATGATCACAATGTGTCACAGGAATGACCTATGGAGAAGTCTAAGTGCACTACCCGATTGGCATGGTGAATAATCTGAGCTTTCGAGCTCTATTAAAGGTATGGAGGTAATCATTTCCAATTGAACACAGAAATTTTAGACTTATTCGAGTTAAACTGAAACTCCATCCGGATAGATTCATTTTGAAGGATTTCATAAAATTCCCTGATCCTCTACAGCGTTGGATTGAGATTGATTCCCTCTGGTGATCCTCTACAAGGGTAAAAACATATTAATGAACATATACTTTTAGTTTGACATAGTCTTATTTTTCCTTTGACTCTACTGTTTAAAATATTAATCAAGCCTCAAAACGAATTAAGTAAATTGAATTAAGACCAATCAAGTTAATTAATTGATAAATATTTACTAAATCCATGACATTTTTATTGTCTTAATCTGGCCATTCCCCTCCAAGATTTTTATTCACGAACAAGAAATTCTTGTTTTGCTTTTGCCGGGCGTGTCCACGAGGGCGGTAAGCTCGGCCCGCGGCCTCTCCGTGCTCGCAATCATAACTCATGGTTCTGCAGAGGCAATTTTCGACTTGCAGACCGAACTTCCCGGATTGGGGCTCAGGGCGTCATCACCTCGCAAAATCACGTAGATTCCGAAGGAATCCAGCACCTGGCGGTCCTGACTTGAGGCAGGGAGCGACTATACGTCCATCATAGTTGGAAAATAGACCGTTTCACTGAAGTTCTGATCTCAGCGAGAGCTTTTTCTTAACCCATGGGCAACGTGGCCGAGTAAACGTAGGCATCGCGGCGCTAGTTGGATGCCTGTGTTCTCTCCGTGCCTGCAGGAGCATCGCCGTTCGCCTCGATGTCCGCGATGTAGCGCTTCATTTCCTCTATCTCACTGCGCTGCGCCTCGATGATTGCGTTGGCCAATTCCCTCACCCTGGGATCGGAGATATTCGCCCGTTCGCTGGTCAGGATCGCGATGGAATGGTGAGGGATCATTGCCTTCATCCAAGCCACGTCGCCGACCGTGTCCTGAGATCGCACCAGGTAAAGCCCGGCAGCGAAAGCGATGGCCGCGCCTGCGAAGATCGCGGTGTTCGCTCTTTTGTTGGAATACATGCCGAGCATGAAGGCCAGCATGATGACCGCCATCACGCCGCCCATGTAAAGCGCCATCCACATGCGCGTCTGAGAAAAGAACACGTGATCAATGGCGTAGGTATTCAGGTACATGAGACCGTACATCACGGCCGTTGACGTGCCGATCATCGCAAAGAACCGGCCGTAACCGCTGCTTCCGCCTGAGCGGTCCTCGTCATGGGTTTTCGCGGGGGCCGTTCCTGCATTTTGGTCGCGTGACAATTCAGGTCTCCTTGCTGGATCAGTTTTAAGTAGAAACGGTTGAGCGGGCTGCCGGTTCCGGCAGAAACGGGTCAGGCCAGTTCGCAACCGGCAAGGAAAGAGGCCAGTTCGCTGGTCTGCGTCCATCCAGCCCTATCCGTCTTTGCACTCCATGGCAGGCTGAGCGGGGTCCGGCGCCAATCAAGCGGAATCTGAGGTTGCCAAGTAACAGGTGGAGATCAGCGCAGCTGCCCGCTTCTGGCTGCAGATCCCCCACCCTTCTAAGGGCGATACTGCGGTCAAGGCTATTAGGGATATGGCGATATAATAACGCGCCGCAATGTTGGCATAACGCATTGGCGTGTTCCGGGATATCGAGAACATGGTGTGTGTTGTCACACTCGTGGCAGTTGATGATTTTAGTTTTATCGTTCACCCGGCTTGCTTGCGTAAAAAGACCCAATTGTTTTCATTGGATTCTGTTTTTGAATATTTGTAACCGTCGGTTTTGAATTTTTTAATGTCGTTAACGTCAGTGATTCTGTTTTTAATTATATAGGCGCTCATAAGGCCTCGCGCTTTTTTTGCATAAAAACTGATGATTTTGTATTTGCCGTTTTTATAATCTTTAAATACTGGGGTGATGATGTTGGTATTTAACTCATTCGTATCTAATGCCTTGAAATATTCATTCGATGCCAAATTGAGTAAGACATCACTTTTGCTTTTCTTTAAATCTTTGTTCATCGCTTCGGTGAGTTTGTTGCCCCAGAATTCATACAAGTCCTTACCGTTCTTATTCTCAAAGCGAGCACCCATTTCCAATCGATAAGCCTGGATTAAATCCAGAGGGCGTAATAGACCATATAAACCTGACAGGATCCTTAAATGTTTTTGCGCAAATTTCAGGTCTTGTTCAGAAAAAGAATCCGCATCCAGGCCGGTATAGACATCACCCTTAAAAGCAAGTAACGCTTGTTTTGAATTGTTTAAGGTAAAGGGTGGTTTCCAGTCATTGAAGCGGGTGAAATTGAGTACTCCCAATTTATCACTGATCCCCATCAGTTTAGATATACCTGCCGGCGTCAGTTTTTTCAGATCTTTGACCAGTTTTTTAGATTCAGTAAGGAAACCAGGTTGTGTGTGTGTTTTGCTGATGGGGGCGGTTTCAAAATCCAGGGTTTTTGCCGGTGATATAATAATGATCATTTGTCTGAAAACTCAATAAGAATAAATGCTTACTTAGGATGTTAATCTGAGAGGGAAAAAAGTCAAAGATAAAAATAGTCGCATTTATGCATACTGTCTGATTTTTTCAATTGTGGATTCGAGGGAGAATAGGCTATGGGCTGGCAACAGTTGGTCGATGTATTCATTGGCCAGTTTCAAACTTTGACTGTTAGTTGTGTTGCCTTGCCCATGGCCATTTCCCACGTTTAAAGACTGGCATAGCAAAGGACTTGTGTGTATCTGTGCATATTTAATTATTATCAGTCGTATTTTATGTATGATTATTGCGCCTCCTATAAGACTTACGCAAGGGTGCTAACACTCGAGTATTGTTTCTTATTGCATGCTTTGATATTACCTACGCGACATCTGTTAGCTTGTTTTTTAATTCATTTTTTGAGGTTATAAATCACACACCTGGAAGAAATGGTCTTCTCAAGCTTAAAGCATCAATTAGGAGCGGAATAAAAGGTCTGAACACAGTTGTTGCGTCCATCTATTTTATGAATACATCATGCACACAGCTGGGAGGATAGGATAGAACACTCCTTCACTGAAGACCTGATAGTGTAGTTTGGGCAAAAAAGGGAACGAACGCTGGGGGGTGGTTGATCTCACCCCTGAGGTATCCAGATTCTTAGACTGGATCATAAATTTCCCCTGCGTTCGAGGTTTGATAGCCTTTATCACCTCCTTCGAGATAAATTTCAGAGTGCAACCCTTTCGAAAATCCTTTTAAGGTTTTTTTTTTTTACTTGTTTTTTGCTCTATCTTAGTAGAATACACATGCATATACTTACAGGTTTATTCCATTTATTGGTACTAACTGTGCTGTGCGTCCGCATGGTAAATGGTTCGAGTTTTCTTCCTCTTAGCCTATCAAAATCGAAAGTTTATTTCGCTAATAGGAACGAGAACTGCACCGATAAATCGATTGAAAAATAGCATTAAAATGTACCGTCCGGGGATTTTAACCCTTTCCATTTATAAGAAAACTTCTAACTCCTCTTCCTTCTTTGGGTTGTACTTCTTCCTTGGGAGAAATTGTGGTAAAATGCAGCTTTACCGATTTTAACCCTTTGTGTTTCTAAGAAAACATCTAACCCCTCCACCTTGTTGGGATTATACCTGTATTTGTCAATTTTATGGGAATGATATGCAAAGTCTCACGTATGTACGTCCGCATGGTAAATGGTTCGAGTTTTCTTCCTCTTAGCCTATCAAAATCGTTTGTAGCTAGTTTGTAGCTAGTGCAAAGAACATTGTCATCATGTAGTAGTTTCAAATTTGGAGGTACTAATGTTAGTTTCATTATTAGACGCAACATGAAGCCCAGCCTCTTTCCGCCCGGTCTGAACCTGCCGGATGAAGTCCCTAGCCAGGCCCTCGCGCTCAAGGCTTTCGTCCAGTTCCGTGTCCAAGACGGCGACACCCATGGCCCCGGCGAAGGGGGCCGCATCGATGCCTTTTGCCGGCTGGAAGCGCAGTTCGTACTCGCCAGCGTCGATCACCTGGTTGCCGACCTGCACCTGGCCATCGTCCAGCGCGGTCCAATCCCCCTGGCGGGAGGCGGCCATGACATCCTTCATTGCCTTGCCCAGGCGTTTACCGATGCGCGGGTCGACAGCCAGCACGGTGCTGCCGAAACGGTCGGGATCGCCGGTCAGCTCGACGGCTTTGACGTTCACCTCCTCGGCGATCACCTCGGTCAGCGGAGCGAGGATGGCGCTGTCGGCGTGGGCGACCGTGAGGGTGCGCAGGGGCAGGCGGACGCGCAGGTTTTTGGCGGTGCGAAGGGACAGGGCGGCCGAGCAGAGATCGCGGGCCATATCCATGCGGGCGATGACGGCCTCGTCCCGGACGAAGGCGTCGGCGTCGGGCCAGTCTTCCAGATGGACCGATTTGCCCTCGCACAGGTTGCGATGGATATGATCGGTCAGATAGGGCAGCAGCGGGGCCAGCGTGCGGCACATGGTGACCAGAACGGTGTAGAGCACGTCATAGGCCGCCTGTTTGTCCGCATTCTGGTCCGCCGACCAGAACCGCTCGCGCGACCGGCGGATGAACCAGTTGTTCACCACATCGGAGAAGGGACCGAAGGCGGCACAGGCGGCGGGTACGTCCAGCCGTTCCAGCTCGGTCTCGATCTGGCGCACGAAATCGCCGGTCTTGCCCAGGATGTAGCGGTCCAGCTCCGCCTCGGCATCGGTGACCAGCTTGGCCTGGATGCCATCGGTGTTGGCGTACAGGGTGAAGAAGTAATAGGCGTTCCAGATGGGCAGCAGAACCTGGCGCACCGTCTGTTCGATGGCGCGGCCATCCTTGGGCATGGCCAGATCGCCGCCGACCAGCAGGGGCGACGAGATCATGTACCAGCGCAGGGCATCGGCGCCGTAGGTGTCGAACACCTCCAGCGGGTCGGGATAGTTGCGCAGGCGTTTGGACAGCTTTTCAAAGAAGGGTTTTGGAAAGCACAGAGTGACATAACACCGGTCTTCAACCACCTGTCTTCTCCTCTTCAAGAACTTACTGAAAATGACTTTGGACGGATTGAAAAGTTCATTGTGCTTGTATATGACAGATCCGATAGGAAAGAGTTGGTCAACAAGTTGAGGAAGTATCTGTTCAGGGAAAACGATCATCCACGGACAGACTTCCGCCAGCCCAATATGCACTAAACCAACACATTCAGCACGTTTACTTTCAAGCCCAGGTATGGCCCAGTTCTCATATTGCCATTATTCCCGAAAAGAACCCCAACGATTACGGATGGAAAAAGACTATTAATGGGCTTTGGTCTCCCCGATGGTCAATCCTGCCCCAAGCTTCTGTTGCCTGTAGAGAGTTTATAAGATGCAGTTACAAAAAGAAATACTCTGGGCGCTGCAACTGCAAGAGCAGCTCACTTGAGTCTACCAAGTAATGTTCAAGCCACGGGTCCTGCCAAGTGCAATCAATTTTTATGTATTATGTTTTTTGATGTCCTTTTTATGGCTTAAGCCTAACTTAGAATCTCGGTTGTTCAACATGTGACCTAATATCTCAGCAATGATCCATATTATGTGATAATTATTGTCTTATTTTATACACCATTTTCCAATAACAATGACAACCAAGACAAGTTAGCTAAAGTAGCAAACAGAAATGGCCTTTTTGTTTACGCGTCTACAAAAATTGCCATGTAGGTCTCTATGCGTGTGCCAAATCCTTCAGTCTCTTCGTGTCATCAAGCGTCGTGGGTTCTGCTGGACGCTCTAAATCACGCTTCGTATTGCATGTTCGATGTCATTTCGAATTATCGCTTGTTTTAGCAAACTAATGCTTTGAAAATTTTTCTATTTTTGCGTTTGAAGCAGGAATTAAGACATGCCAGGACCAGATTCCGGCTAGCAGATTTACTTTCTTTTCAACACCAATTTTAGCGCACTTTTCAGCGATTGCATAGGTTGTATAAAGCAATCGCTCGACTTTCTACCTGTGATTATTGGGTTCCCCATACTTTGTACTACATTACCACTTTTCCGGAGTTTCTTAAAACTTTCCATCAGTTTTATGCTTTTTGAGCGCATAATTCGCGCTTTGACGAATAATGCAAGACATTGTAATAATATAACGCTATAATGTAAAATGTAAGACAATGAAATACATTTATTAATGCGCAATAAATCCTAGCAATTAATTATTCTACTTCTTCATTCTACTAAACTTTGTTCTTCATTCTTCGATCTACTAAACCTCGGAACATAGAGCATGGATAATTTATAAGAACAAAAACCGGTGCTAGTGTCAGAAAGAAAAATCACCAATGCCATTTTAATCTTTTAGCCTACCACAAACCACTTCATACTTGTCCTTTCCTGAACTTTAAATGAAGCGGATATTAAAATAGCAGGATTCTCTAACCAATAGGCCTTTTAGTTCGAGTGACCTTACCTACTTTACCTGCCAAAATATTGCCGATCTAACCTTATTTAGCTATAACATTGTTAATGTATCATTTTTGAAACGACTGCAAAATAAAGAGGTTGACATAAAAGGCATAGACCAAACGCTAAAGAGCAAAATATCGATTTGACAATGCTAACTGAAATGCCACGTTGCCCGTCACTACTTCACTATTTACTGCTATTATAAATTACCAAATTTGTTTACCTGTAAATCTTATTTTTGGGTGGTTGTAGCCTAATTGCAAAACTATGTGTATTTTCAGAAGACTGGAATTGTCTTTAAAGATCCTTGTTTGGTCATATTGATCTAGAATGAGAATTTGTGTCGATGCAAAGCAAATAAAAGCACACTGATGACAGTGATGAAAAAGAAACTGATTGTACTTAATTTTTGTGTTGGCAAGTGTCGACTGCTAGGGTCAACTGCTAAGCCTCAAGCAGTTCGGTTCATATTTTTGATTGTTTTAATAAAGCCAAGAACAGTGCATGCACACTTTCTGCTTTTTAATAATCAAATTCTTTGTTTTGTCTGAAAACGTTTTTTCAGTCTATATTTTGTGTTTCCTTATTCTTGTATCCAAAATTTGGAATTTTAATTGCCCTAGGTACCGAACCTTTTAATGCAGTTCGAAATACATCTCGCCATTTTCCAACATTGTTACCTCACAAAACTTCTGATGCGGCTTATCTTGGGTAAATTCGGCTAAAAAGGCAAAAATATCAAAATTTAGGTGGCACATAGAGACAGAGCCTAAATTAAGCCTTGTCAACCCTATTTTTAAGACCGAGTTAGTAAACACCTCTTTTTACAGTAATGTATAATGTCAACCATAAGTCTACCACTGATTTTTGTTAAATATTCCAGGAGTTGCCACTTTTTGATTTTCATTTTGTATGTTATGCTTACAAGCCTTTGGATGAATAAATAAATAAATAAATAAATAAAAAGCCGTTAGTTATGGCTGATAGCTGTATCCTAATAGTAAATTTTCAGAGCCACAAACTTTAGGTTGGAAAATTTGGTTGAACTCCTGAACTAAAAGCTTCATCCAGAGTTGTAATGCTTTAAAAATATAATACATAGGCCTATTATGTAAATTCCATTATGTATTTGCAAGAGTCTATATCAAGCTGTTCATACTTAGAAGGCTTCAAGAATGTGACAAATATTTCCTTCTATTATTACACATTTTCAATAATATATTTAAGTAAATTATGAATTTAATAGCTTGCAGAGACAAATTTCAACCAGAGAACATAATCAATTATGTTGGAGCTAGAAGGCATGACTATAGTCTACTAATGAAACACAGAAATATTTGGGGTTAATGCAGAAATAATCCTTTGGTAAAATTCTAGACAAGCTACTTTTTGCTATCTTGGAAAGGGGTTAAGTTGAGAAGAAATAAAGCTTCCAGAAATGAATCCAGGTCCAAAAACATACTCTGGAAAGCTATTGCCAAGCTACTTTATTAACCCTCTTCAGATTATTTTGCCTTAGAAATTTGTCAACTTAAGTCTATATACCCATTGCAATTCTAACAAAACAATATTACTCCTTTTCAGTTTCCTTTTCTCTGGTTTTAGTTTCAAAATACTATTCCTGTTATTTGAGTAGACTTTTAAGCCATATCAATTGGCTTTTCCTAAATTAAGAAAATATACTTATAGTTCTTTGAAACTTCTTAAATTGAGATTGAGCAAAGTTCTGAAGCTGAAAATATTTTCCTTGTGCTTTATTTAGGGAGAAAATCTATTTTGCAAGGTTTCACTTTTATAAAACATAAATTTTTAAAGGTAATCAAAGGTTAGTACCCTCTAGAAGGAGAAGAGATAGAGGTGTGTACTTGAAAATACTCTCTTGGGACATACTTTGGTGTGTAGATACATCCCTGAAAGTTTCAAAGGCGCAGGCGCCTATTCAGAACTGGTTCTCAGCAAGGGCAACACAGAACTCCACCATAAATCGCTTGACCGCCTCATGGATCTGCTTCCCTCTCGCTTTGTAAGAATCCACAAATCCTATATCGCCGACTTAGACCGTGCCCTCAAGATCCTAAGTTACGAGGGAAGTCGCTACGAATTATTGTTGCGAGATCGAATCCGGCTGCCGATCGGCCGCACCAGGCTCAATGACCTGCGCCATTTCCTGGGCTAAGTGCAAAAATCTTCGAAAAACTTTTCTAATATATCAACGAACAACAGTGGTAGGATGAGCTTTGTTATCCATCGCCCAGCAGCCAAAGCCTTTGTTTTGGTTCGGAAGTTTCAGGAGGATGTCCATGCTTCGATCGATCCTTATCCTCATGTTCTGCCTGCCGCTATTCGCTCAGGAAATGCTGACCAGGTATCAGCAAGCGGAGCGCCTCTTACCCCCCAATGCCCGGCGTTTGGTGGCGCACCACATTGTAACGCCTCATTGGCTGAGCGAGACCTCTCGGTTCTGGTATATGGATATTCTGGCGGATCGCGGCAAACGCTTTATGCTGGTCGATCCCGGAAAAGGAACTCAAAACCCGGCATTTGATCATCAAAAACTGGCCGAGGCACTCAGTGAGGCGACCGGCAACGAAGTCAAAGCCGATTTTTTGCCCTTTGACCGCATTGAATTGGATCTGGAAAAGAACAAGCTGACCTTTTCGGTTCAAGGCCAGCAGTGGCTTTGTAATTTGGATCAATACAGCCTCGAAAAAGAAGAGGAAGCGCCGCAAAACCTGAGCCCGGATGGCCAATGGCAAGCCTTGATTGTCGATGACAATTTAGTTGTTCGCAATGTGGAGACCGGCGAAAGGGTTCACACTCCCTATTACGTAAAAACCAAAAGTAAACAATCCATATTACGTAACAACCAAAAGTAAGCAAAACCTATTACGTAACAAGTACCCGCTAGCTGTTGTCGCAATGGTGATATATTGGTGTCACAGGAATGGAGGGATATGGATGTCACAGTAATGGAGGGATATGGGTGCCACAGGACTGGAGGGAAATGGATGTCATAGGAGTAATTATGTTGTCACTACTAAGATGAATATATTCGCATGGAACAGTATCAAGAAAATTGGCGAAGTGGTTCTTTTAGGAAATCCTGAAGTTGCCGAACAAGCAGGAAAATGCTCTAACTGTGGATTTGTAAATAAAGAGGGTTCCAAATTCTGTGAAGAATGTGGAACAAAAATCTGATAGTTAGTAAATTTAATCAATGATACTATAGGCGAGAATGTAATTGGCAAAAAGATCAATCCCTAAAGGAGTAGTCAAAGACATCGTTATTGTCGGTGTAGGGGTGTTAGTTATTTGGATTGGTTTACAAGTCGCTTTTGGAACACAAAATCCATTTTACGTTGTAGCAAGTGGAAGTATGATTCCTGTTTTAGAAGTATATGATGTCCTCATAGTTTCAGGTCATGAACCATTTGAAGATGTTGAAATTGGAGACATTATTGTGTTTAATCGGCCTTCAGATCATGATAGAGTGATTGTTCATAGAGTTGCGTCAATAATGGAAGAAGATCCAAAAACTATTAGAACAAAAGGAGATGCAAATCCTGCGTCTATTCCCGGAACTGATTTCCCTATTACTCAAGAAGAATACATTGGAACAGTAGCATATACTCTACCTCAAGTAGGATATGTCACACAATTACTCAAACCACCAATTAACTATGTAATCATTGCAGTAGTAATTGGAATTATGGTTGCAAAACAATTTGTAAAAAAGAAAAATGAGAAAGAGTTATCATTTACAGATCCTTTAGATTCAGAAAAAACAGACACCATAGAGGAATTATCTGATATTAATAAAATTGAAAAAGATTCTGAATATTCAGAACATATAGAGATTACAAAAGATACTGAAGAGTTAGATGATACAGATGAACCAGAAAATCAGACAGAAACTGAAAAAATAGATGAAACATTTGAAGAGATAGAAGATTCTATTGAGGAGAAAGTTGAATCTGAAGACAAAAAAGATTCAAAGAAGGAAAAATAATTCTAAAGTAGCAATTTTTCAGGCAAACAGGTTCACATATGCCCATATGACAAGAGCAATAGATCGTCCTGCTTGCTTGGTAGCATTATTACGTCAAATTTACTAAAAAAGGATCCGGAGAAATTGTTAGTTTCAAGAATAGAATCGTTTAAGAATTAGTTGAAAATTGAGATTCGCTACAAGCTTCAGCGGGCCGTGAACGAGGCGGCGGATGAGATTACTTTTCAAGAAATGCTTGAGGCGTCGCAACCCGAGCAGGAGATGTACTATATTTAGCGTGGGGTGAGAACAGGAATGAGACGAACCATGATCAAATCCTCTGGGGCACTTCTAGCATTGGCGGTGCTGGTTTCGAATGGGGCGGCGCTTCGGTTGGTCGGAGAGACGGCTATCGATTTTAATCGAGACATTCGGCCACTGCTTTCGGATCGGTGTTTCTTCTGTCACGGGCCGGACGAGCATGAGCGGAAGGCGGGCCTGCGTCTGGATGAAGAAGCGGACGCCAAAGCGGATCGCAAAGGGGGGGCTGCGATCGTCCCGGGAAATGCTTCGAAAAGTGCGATCATGGAGCGGATCTTGGAGTCCGATTCGGATGACCGGATGCCTCCGATTGATTCAGGGAAAGCGTTGGATGAAGCGGAGATTGCTTTGTTGGCAAGGTGGATTGATGAAGGCGCTGAATGGTCTCAACATTGGGCATACGAACAGCCGAAGCCGCAGCCCGCACCGCGAGTCGAGCAGACCACGTGGCCTCGGAATTGGATCGACCACTGGGTGCTGGCACGGTTGGAAGCGGAAGGATGGAAGCCGTCTCTTGATGCCGACCCGGTTGATTTGGTGCGGCGGGTGAGTTTCGATTTGGTCGGCTTGCCACCGGATCCGGAGACCGTTCGAAGCTTTCTCCAAAACCCCTCGCCTCACGCCTATCAGACTCTGGTGGATGGGCTCCTCAATAGCCCCCAGTTTGGCGAACGGATGGCGAGCTATTGGTTGGATTTGGTGCGGTTCGCCGACACCGTGGGCTATCATGGCGACCAGGACCACAGTATCTCGCCCTACCGGGATTACGTCATCGATGTGTTCAATGACAACGTGCCGTTTGATCAGTTTACGCGAGAGCAATTGGCGGGTGATCTGTTGCCCGATGCGGGTGTGGATCAACAAATCGCCAGCAGCTACAATCGGCTACTACAAACGTCCCACGAAGGCGGCGTCCAGGCTAAGGAGTATCTGGCGATCTATGCCGCGGACCGGGTGCGCAATCTCTCTGTAGTTTGGATGGGGGCAACCATGGGCTGTGCCCAGTGTCACGGTCACCGGAACTGCCGACCAGCAGCCCTATCAGCAGGGTTACCTTGCAGTGTTATCCCTGTGCCAGCAGTTGGTCTACATGCTCGGCCCGCTGAACGTCGACACGGGCGCCGGCTTCGTCACCGCCGACAATTACAGGGATGTCGTGACTCTTGCTGAAGAAGGCGTGCGATAGGAACACTCCCCGCAGGGCCGGCATGGTGCTTGCTCCATGTCGGTCAGGGGATACAGGTAACCAGAAATGTCAGGCGGGCAAGAACCGGTTGTCGAACTCCGCAACATCGTAAAGCGGTTCGGGTCGGTTGAGGCGCTCTCGGGCGTAACTATGACTGTGCGGCGGGGCGAAGTGTTGGGGCTCTTGGGCGACAACGGCGCTGGCAAATCCACACTGATCAAGACGCTGGCCGGTGTCCATGAACCAGACGATGGGGAAATCGTCGTAAAGGGTAAAGTTCGCAAACCATGGCACCCGGCCGTTGCCCGTGACGCCGGAATAGAAACGGTATTCCAGGATCGGGCCTTGGCGCCCCAACATTCCATCGTGACGAACATCTTTATGGGCCGCGAGATCACCAACCGCCTCGGGCTCCTGCGGGTTCAGAGACAGGTCGACGAGGCCAATCGGCTGATGCGCGAGATCGGCTTCACGTCCAAGGTCTTCAATCCAGAAAGCACGGTTGGCACGCTCTCAGGTGGCGAACGCCAAGGTGTGGCGATCGCTCGCGCGCTCTACAACGAAGCCGACGTTATCGTTCTGGACGAGCCAACGACCGCTTTATCCCTAACCGAAACGCAAAAAGTCTTCCGATTTGTCGAAGCGGTGAAGTCCTCCGGGCGAACAGTCGTCTTCATCGGTCACAATATCTACCACGTGTGGGATATCGCTGACCGCTTCTTCGTCATCGACCGGGGCAAGGAAGCTTTCGAGGGTGCGAAATCCGCCTTCACAG
Source organism: Alatinidae sp. Z8VKAUB7J3 (assembly GCA_010016025.2). Lineage (NCBI taxonomy): Eukaryota > Metazoa > Cnidaria > Cubozoa > Carybdeida > Alatinidae > Alatinidae sp. Z8VKAUB7J3. The sequence goes on along the minus strand of JAAAKM020073195.1, from coordinate 121,748,627 downwards.
GCGCTGACCACTTAATCGAGATGATGCACCAATTGGCCGAGACCGGGCAGGTGAAAACCGGCTCGCTCCTTCCCGAGGCGTGAGTGCGCAAATGACGGAAATCACTGGATCGGCCGGCGCCGAAGATCAAAGAACCGAGCAATCCGGCTGGAACCGCTTCTATCGTAAGCACGGTCGTGCCCTTTATTACGTACTCGATTGGGAATTTCCCCAATAGGAATGCCAACTCCATTACATTTGTTGTTATACCTTAAATCTGTTCTGGTAAATGAGCAAAAAATCATCACTTATTTATTCCGAGTCTTAAATAGGTTATGGACCCCGAAGTATCATTTGTCGAACCCAGGCTGCGGAACTTTGGAGCGGATAAACACTCAAGCGCGACCGATTTTGGACGCGCTGTTTTACTTTCTTACAATTGGATACGTCACCTTTACAAAAGCGTGTAACACGTGACCTCGCTTTGTGAAAGCCAGGATAAGTATTAGACTTTCAATGTTAGTTCCTTGTATATTCCTTCAGAATCCTATCAGTCATATTTTAGTTAAAATGCTGTGATGATAGTCAATGGTCCAGGACAGTGTTGTAATCAGAAAGTTTATTGACATGACTATGGTTGCAGTTGCCTTTTTATACATCTTTGTGTACAGACCTAAATATGCATGTGCATATATTTTATATACGAAGGAACTGCTAAACAAAAGCAAAGCTTGAATTGAGTTTGAAGAGCAAGCAACACCCCCATTTGACCACCATTTCATTACGTAACTTAAATTTGAATACCGCAAGAAGGGGTTCAAATGGTTTCAACTTGATTCATCCTTGTATCACAAAGTTGTTCCCTTGGCCCCATGAGATCAGGTATTTTCGTTAAATTAGCTGGACTTCTTTAGGAACTGTTGTAGGCCGGGGGAAACTAGAAAAACATCTGAGCAAACATCTTGTTGGGCAGGTTTCCCCACTACCAGCGAGCATTGATGTCGGCCGGGGAAACTGAGGACTTAAACACCCGCCAACTGATGTTTAACTTGTCCACAACTCGCAGGGAAACTAATTAAAACTTCTTGATCTCTCACTCTGTCAACGCTTGGGAAACAAAGCATTGCAATCCTGTCTGTGCTGACAGAGTTTAACGAGTGCGAATTTGACGATGAACCTTGTATCAGACGCCCACGCGGTTCAGATCGTTGTTGGTTATGGGAACGTGAAAAGAAGGAAGCGTATGCAAGTATTTTCAAAGACTTAGAGTAGACAGACGAGGAAGGTTTTCGGTGCTTTATGCGAATAGATGGATATGCAGCACTTCACCGATTTGCTATCAGATACTTACCATTGTAGGTACAACTGTCTGCGGCTTAAAATCTAAAGTGGTTTATATAAAAACGCTTTTAGGAATCTGAAATATTTTATAGCACTTGTAACTGTTTGTGTCGCTGACAATAATCTTGACTTCCTCTTGTTAAATATCGCTATTTTTTTATTCATTGCTGGCGCATGTCAGCGCGTGCGGGCACTTGTTGAAAATTGCTTGTATTTCCCTTTTGGTACTAGCTGCCCTTTCATGATTCTTGTTGTGATACTGATTGTTACTTATTGTCTGTTGCCAATTATTATTTGTACTCTGTCATAACTTGCTGTTACTTATTGCTACTTTCTGTTGTTAGTAAATATCGCTTGTGAGTAATTATTGGTACTTGGATACCTGCTTTTGCTTTTCTTTACCTGTTGTCAATTGTTCTTGTTGTTTCGTTAACTATTAGGGATTATTTCTGAACTTATCATTTTGAACCTATGACGGTAATTTCCATTCTGTCAAGATACACATTCGATTATATTTTCTGATGCATCAGCACCAGCTGTCTCTGTAGCTCTTTCTGCTTTGTTTAAGGAAAGGTGTAAGTTTTGCGACTTGGGATAAATCGCAGGTCGGGCTAGGACATATGTATAGAGATGGAATGTACAAGGGCGGTGCCATCGAATCAAGAGTAGGGGTGGGGATGGTAGTGCTGAGATATGATTCAAGGTTTTGCTTTTTCCATTCCTACCATTATTCAAAGAAGATTTTGCATCTTTTATCTCTCTTTTCCTCTTCCTCATTTCTCTTTCTTTCAATATTTTTAGTTGTTCTCTTGGCTCGAAACGCATTCCTTGGCAAAGAGTCGAATTGGGATTAAACTCCCCAGCCCCCAGTAACGCCTCCACTCAAGTTATCCCTGATTGCTGATACTTTGCTGTGGTAATGGGAAGAGCTATCCACTTCTAGCGTTTTTACATGGCTGTAGAAACCTCTATTAGTGCTTCCCGTTCCTCTGTCTAGCAATTCGAAACCGCGTTCAAAATTTGCAAAAATAGTCGAACTCATATTCATTCCTACACGCTGATTCTGAACACATTTTCACACGCTTTATTCGCACATGTCCCGAAGAAATAACTCGGAATCTTTCATTCACAAAAGGGCAACGATGATCAAAACCTTGGGGGGGGGGGATTGTGACAGAGGTTACAATAAAAATTTATTCAGAAAAGAGTAAAAAAAGAAAAAGCAAGGAAAGAGAACGAGCCCCCCAAGGATCCCAAGCCCTTGGAGGACTTGGGACCCCCAACATTCCCCCTGGATTTGCTGCTGTTTCCTTCTACGTAATTTTATAATCTCAGACTGACAGCGTTAGGGCTAAATGTCATATGTCACGAACAACGGTAATTTTGCCATCTCAGAATTTATGGGACTTCCTCCGACTAAAAAAATATAGAGTTTCTCAAAAAGAGATTGATATTGTTATGAGTTCAACTAGTCCCTTGGATATTGTGCCAAATCCTAAACTGTCGTGCAGAACTTTGTCTTTTTTACTTCCTAAAAAATGGAACTACTGGCCTCAACAAAACGAGTTCAACATCTATACAGATGGTGGTTAAGTTAGGTATGCTAGAGTCCGCTCATTCATCTGGTCGTTGGTTCATTTGACTCACACTCTACAAAGGTCTGGTGCAGGTAATTCCGCTTTAGAGTGCCATTTCTGGGATTCATGGAGTTTGGAGGCTGGTTAGATGCTCTTTACATCGAGCAAATAAGGGAATCTTTTGATCTCGAAAGAATTCTTGATGTGTAGATTTCCAATCTTCTTGGCTCCTAAAGTTCGTTACAAATACAATCTTCATTTCTTCCATTTCAGCTGGTTGAATAAGTATCAAATTACTTGGTTTTATAAGCACGGCACCATGATTTTAGATATTTACCGATGAATTGGTTGACCAACAAACAAACTATGCAATAACATCACCCTGTCACGTAATTTCAGGAAATCCTTTCAGGGAAATGGTGGTCCATATTTTGAGGAGGGTAAGCCATTAGACCCAGATTTGTGAAAAAGGAAAGTATTTTAGAGTGGTTTCGATATTTCGCATCAGACTTACTTGTACTTACAGCAGGATCAAGCGTTTCTGGCCTCAACTGCCTTCTGAAATTCAGATATATTGCAGGAATTTGTTTAGCCGTAAACATTGAAAGAGCGGAGGTTGAATTTCAAATGGTTATTTGTTTTTGAGAGTGAACTTTTTAGAAAGTGCGTACCGATCGTCAGCTTGGTATGTAAATATGAGGTCTTAATATTATCAAGTTGTCTTTGTATTACTCCGCTAAGACGTTTTGGGTTTTTCAAACTTGGCTATGCGAGCCCCGGTTACTTAAACCTCGCTTAACCTTGGGGCAACTCATCAAGGAAGTAGCTGAACTGAACAACACTGATCTGACGAGATTGATGAACGATCGAGCACTCTGGAGAAAGCACTACGTCATGGCATCACCACCGTTTAACAACAATGGATGACCCCAAGAAAGAAGAAGAAAGAACCAAAGCATCAAAGATTCAATCTCGGTCATCCAAGCCCCTTTTATCTAAACCTTGATCATCCAATACTAAACCAAATCTTATTTTGTTTATTAAAACCTCGATTATCCAAAGCCTTAGTTATCCTAATCTTGATAATCCAAACCATTTAAATGGTTTCTGTGAAAGAAGCTTAAACGATATATAATTGTCCTAGAGGGGTTTATCCTGTTAATTATTGCAGATTTTATGTTAAGTTAGTAAATATGTGATAGTAGAAAAAAAACGTGAACGACATTATACGAGTTTTTACGGCCTTAAAGGTTTACCTTATTTGATATAGGCCTATGCCTTATATAATTTACGGTGAACTGTATCATTTGCGGACCTTTCGTAAAGGCCATGTCTTGTATACGTTTTTGACTATTTTGTAATCATCGTTTCATCATTATACAACGTAATATTGAATATTTGTAATAAGGAATCAAAACTTAGGCAAAAAACGTCGACACATATCGCTCATGAGCACTTGAAGGCTCTATGTTAAAAATTGCGCCGTTCAAATATTTCTTATCTTCAAAATATTACTATTAATTGAACTGTAAACATCTTTTTCTTACCTTTGAGATATCAAAAGAAGCAATCACTTTCCGTAAGAGAACTGTATCCTTTAGTCGCTCTATGTTACTTGATTTTGAACCAGAAGTAGGACATTTTGAAAAGAAGGATTTTGATGTAGTTTTTCCACCAGATGAAGCACTCCTTGCTGGCAAGCGAAATCCGTTTCCAACTATCAGCATCGTAAAGGATATAATCAGTATTCGATTGATCAAAAATTGTGTCCAAACCATGGTAGTTTAACACGTTTTCGTGAGGGACGTAGTGTGCATGTGTCTCCCGGGCTACGGGGGGCATATTGACCCCGAAGGTTTTTTTTATCTGATTGTTGGACTATTTCAAAGAAAATGGCTATCTCAAATTGATGGGAAGCATTTAAGGAAAAGAGGGTGTGGGGGGAGGTTATATCCTCTGAACAATTCAGTTTCCAATCAATTGAGCTACCTTTAAAGTTTATATAACCACTCCTTACATAAAAAGCTTATATGCCCCAGGGGCAAAACTTAAAACACTTGCCACTGGGCTTTGGGAGGTTTGTGTAGACCCCAGAGTTTTTATTATCTGATGTTTGAACTATTTTCAATGAAATGGCTATCTCAAATTTTTATTCGATGGTTTGGCAGAAAAGGGTGTGGGAGGGATTGTTGACCTCTGATCTCTTTGTAGTCTTAAAAAGAGAACTAGAACTTTCAATTTTCAATCAAGTGAACCCCCTCTGAAATTTATTCGAGCAGCCTTTCCATAAAAACCGTATATGCTCCAAGGGCATAACTTATGAAGCCTGCCCATGGGCCCTGGGGGACTGTGTCGAGCTCGGAGTCGGATTAATTTGGGTAAAAAAGGGCATGGGGGGTTATTTGCCCTCTGATCACTTTTGACTCTTAAAAAGTACGCTATAACTTTCAATTTCCCATAAAAAGAGCCCCTTCTAAAGTTTATACCACCATCCTTTCCATATGAAGTGCCTCTGGGAAAAAATAAAACACTGGGGCCTTATGGCTTTGGGGCTGGTGGGGAGGAGGCTAATTGTTTTTTAACTGTTTTAAAAAGTAAAATTGAGAGAAAGGACCAAACTTTAGCGTGAAGAGCGGGACGTTGAGGAGTTAAAAGCTTCTTTAATATAAGCTTCTTACTTTTTTCGCTTCTTACTTTCAGTTAAAAACTTTTTTTTTCATTTAATTCTTTCCAAGACAGTTCAAGACAAATGCAGCTTCACTACGAGCAAGAGTTTGAATATCGCCCCTTTTTCTAACTGTATAAGTCCAAAACCTACTGCGCCACTGGCAGTTCACTGAAAACAAATCATATTATAAAAAAAATTTTTTTACTCATTACAAAATTGGAAACAAACAGAAACTGGAAGTACAAATGAAAGCCAAAACGAACAGAAATTAAATAAACAATCATCATGTCTCTAGTCTGATAGGCCTTCACACTTACAAATACCGCTAAGATGATAGCGATCTGAAGAAAAAACAATCCGGCGGTTTTGATGCTCTTTTTCATTACAGTTTTTTAAATGGCTTCGACATTAACTAGGAACCTCGAAATACTATTTTTATTTCATAAAAAAAGCGACCGCTAAATGTCGCTTTTTTCTACTCTATTTTCTATTACCAGTTTGGTACCGTTTTGTATGACAAACCAGACATAGTTTGAGCCACACGCATTACCTGACACGTATAACCAAATTCGTTATCGTACCAGATGTATAAAGTAACGCGATTATCAGAAGTAATGGTCGCCTGAGAGTCAACAACACAAGCCGCTCTAGAACCAACTAAGTCTGTTGATACGATTTCAGTAGACGCCGTATAGTCAATTTGATCTTGCAAGTTAGAGTGCAATGCCGTCTCTTTCAAGAAGTTATTAATCGCGTCTTTGTCAACCGCATTATTTAGATTCAAATTCAAAATCGCTAGCGATACGTTAGGGGTAGGAACACGGATAGCGTTGCCAGTCAATTTGCCCGCAAGTTTAGGATAAGCCTTAGATACCGCTTTAGCTGCACCCGTTTCAGTGATGACCATGTTCAAAGATGCACTACGACCACGACGCTCAGCTTTGTGGAAGTTGTCGATTAAGTTCTGGTCATTGGTGTAGGAGTGAACGGTTTCAACATGACCATTTTCAATACCATACTCTTCATCAAGTGCTTTAAGAACCGGAGTGATTGCATTGGTTGTACAGCTTGCTGCCGACATAATGGTATCAGAGTCAAGGATGTCACTGTCATTAACACCAAATACCACGTTTTTGATATCACCTTTACCTGGCGCTGTAAGTAACACTTTAGCAACACCTTTAGACGCAAGGTGCTTACCAAGGCCAGCTTCATCACGCCAAACACCAGTGTTATCTACGACTAGAGCGTTTTTAATACCGTACTGCTCGTAATCCACTTCTTCAGGGCTGTTAGCATAGATAACTTGAATGAAAGAACCGTTTGCCTTAAGCGCGCTTCTTTCGTGATCAACGGTGATACTGCCATTGAATGGACCGTGAACAGAATCACGACGCAACAAGCTTGCACGCTTTTCTTCAATAAAATCCGGGTTCAGGCTGGCGATCCGGTTAGCCGCAATGAACACAATAATAAGCCCCGGCATTCTGGTTAATACCTCTGGCAGTTCTTCAAATTGGTTGTGATTCAAGTGCATAACTCTGGTTCTGGACATGTGTGTGGTCGCTTCGGGTAGCGATTGCAGGTGATTGTGGTCCAGAAACAGATACCTGATTTGTGCCAGGGCACGCACTGTCTCCGGTAATGTGTGCAGCTTATTGTGGTCCAGCCACAAGCTATAAAGGTTGGGCAGAGCCCCAAGCAGTGTGTACGCCTGGGGTGAGGTTATGTTGTTACGGCTCAGCCGCAGGTCACGCAAGCCCTGCAAGCCGGTTATCGTGCCGGGCAAGTCAGTCAGCCTGTTCCCGGCCAGGTTGACGAAGCGTAAGGGTGTTCCGTGCAGGTGTGCCAGTGCTTCGTCCAGATCAAGGTCCGGGTTGTCAGCCAAAGATAGATGCGTCAGTCGCTTGCACCTGGCAATGGCGGCCGGCAGGGTATGCAGCTGATTGCGCGCCAACACCAGCGTGTTTAATTGCGGTGCGCTGGCGCACACATCGGCTAGTGTCTCCGGCCAGTTCAGTAGCGGATTGCCGCTGAGATCCAGCATGCGCAGCTGCTTGTTTGTGACATCGGGAGCGGGGTACCTGGTCAAACCCCTGTTGCTGTAGTCCAGTCGATAGACCCGCCTGGCAGGTGACCACCCCGGCTCAACTGCTTCTGTTGCCGTCTTCGGCGGCGTGTATGTTTTGCTGAATTCACGCTTGAATGTCTCGCAGCCGCTAGCAACGAATAACGTTGTACCCAGCAATAGCAGGCGCAGGTGCTGGGAAATCCTCCTCAGCGCAGATCTCCCACGGCAAGGGCAGCCTGCAGAAAGGGTTTGGTGGGGGCCGCTACCGGCCATGGATATCGTGGGTACAAACCGAAAGAGTCGTGAATGCGATTTTGTACAAAAGCACCAAGTGCCGAGCTGTCAGCACCTGCTTTCAGCGACCAACTGCGGTTGCCCCGTTGCTGAGAAACCATGCCATACAGGTTGGCGTGAAATAACTTGTCCCATGGCGCTGTGGTATACCAGGAGCGTTTTGCTCCGTCACCTGAATTCATGGGCACATAAATACATAAATACACAAATACATATGTACATACATGCTTTCATGCATACATACATACATACATACATACATACATACATACATGCATACATACATACATACATACATACATACATATATACATGTATGGATAGATAGATAGATAGATAGATAGATAGATATATATATATATAGATATTCTGAGTAAATGAAAGGACAGCTTTAAAATATTTGTATGTAGCCGCTCAGCATGTATGTTTACGGTTTTATTTGTGTTAAAGTCAATGATGTATTGCACTTTTATCAGTTTGGCTCGTGCGAAGAATCATTTTCAAGTAAAAATAGCTTTTGCACCACGTGCGTACAAAGGAATGTAACAAAACAAGAACTGCACCGTCCTTGGGCTGCTATTTACATCTTTTCTTGTTCAGTCAGTTAAGTTATAATGCATCTATTCCGTTCGGTTTATTTCAGATGCAAGAAAATGCCAATTTAAGAAGATGAAAGGTGAATAGTTTCTCTGTTATTGATTATAAAGTCATCTCCATCTTATGTAAATTTCCCCGTAATTGTTAATAAAATAAAAGGGTGATTACTTCTCCGATATATTACAATAGAGAGAACACCTAGAAAGAAAATGTATCGACGAAGGTTCGTCTTTGGAAAGACGTTACCAGGACAAAGTTGATTGCCTAAAATACGATAACCTACTATAATTCATTTTTAGGAGAACGTTTAGAGTGATTATTACAAAGTTTACTAATTATGCGGCGCGGTAATATTAGGAGGCGAGTTAGCTCAGTCGGCAGAGAGCTGGTCTAGCAAGCTGAAGGTTGATGGTTTGACCCTGTGCTTCGCCGTCAATTTGAAAAACTTCTACTGTGAACCAAGCAGGAAGTGGGCACCTGCCATTAGCCGGAGAAGGATAAAAGGCTGCGAGGAAAGGTTCACGCTACTTCACAACGCCGTGGCTTGGGGCATGTGGTTCTCTACCATATTACATTTCTGTAAATAGAGTATGGGACTACCGTTAGTTTACTAATTATGAAAAATGTGCCATAGTTTAATATAATAGGAAGATTCTGCTTTCTGTATAAACAAGCTATTTGTACCATTTACGTACTTATTCACTTAACCAATCACACACAAAATTTTCAGGTGTTGCAGTAAGATCGCTGGTGTCCATAGTGGTACAATTCTCAATCATAAGGGCGGACCTAGGGGTGACATGTGTAACTAATTATCTCCTCCGTTATTGTGGGTCGTAATCTTTAAAATATGTAGGTAATCATATTAAGATGTAGATATTACATTTAATTGATGCGAACTTTTATATTTTGAGGGGGAAACCCACAGACCCTCTTTGGCCAGCTTGTAAGGTGTCTCCCTTCTGCGAAGTGTTCTATAATAGCCACTGAATCTTTAGATTATATAATCATCTTAGCTTCTGCAGACAAAAACCTCAAGAAATACTTCTTTAGTAGTTTTGTCTGGATGGAACGAATAACTATTTCGATTTTTAAGGTTTAGGCTCAGATTTGAGCAAAATAAACAAACAAAAAAACTCCAAAAGCTGAAATTGATCAGTTGAAAACAATGTTTTGAGCTCTTGTTCGAGGTACAAAATATCCAGTTCGAGCACATGTGCGTTTAACTCCTAAAAACTTCGTGAATGTGTCTAACTTGCACTGTAAAGATTGTAACGTTGACAAATGCCAAATTTACGCTAGTACATGAATTTTAAATTTGTCACATATATGTAAATGCAGGATATGATAAGCTGTCCGCTACGTATCTGTAAAATGTTAGAAAAGGGTTAACAGGGATAAGTTATTTTTAATATGGTTTTCATTCTCTGCTAGCTCATTTAGTCAAATACATGCGTAAAAATCGAGGGAGATTATTAGAGGTTTTTTGTAGTTAATTTCCTTTGGAAGTGGTATTGCCAAAATGGCAAAGAATATTATTATGTAAGGTTGGAATAGCCCTAAGTGACTATTCTAGGCGTTCTTTGGGGAGCACATAAAAAGAGAACTTTCGAAGGAGACACATTAGGATTGGTAAACGCTTATCTAGTGCATAGACTAAACAATTTATCTGTTTTGTTACTTTTAATTTGTACTGATTGGGGTCCTCCCCAACGTGTGTTAGATTTATTCACCACAATATCCGAATACAAGATATTCACTTAACGTGAATCAGATCGGCAAAGAAACTTGTGTGCCCTAAGGGTTGATTTGCATGTGTTTGGTGGACACTTTCTCTTCCAAAGTATGCCTGAGTATCATCGTTATCATCGCCATCATCATCATCATTTATCATCATCATCATCATCATCATCATCATCATCATTATCATCATTATCATCAACATCATTATCATCACCATCATCATCATGCGGTTGACTATCATGATGATCATCTTTATTATCCCAAGTTTATTCCTTGTTATTAGCCTCCTCGTTCACCTTATCACCACCACCACCATCATCAGTGCTACCACCGCCACCACCATCATCATCACCACTATTATCATCATCATCATCATCATCATCACCAACGTCATGTTCATGTTCGTCGTTGCCATTATCCGCTATTGTCATCGCTATCATCGGAGCCATTAATCATCATCATCATTGTCATTATCTTCAACATCATTATCATCATCATCATCATCATCATCGTTATCATCATTATCATCATCGTTATCATCATCATTATCATCATAATTATCATCATAATTATCACCAACGTCGTGGTCGTGGTCGTGGTCGTCGCCATTATCTGCTATTGTCATCTCTATCATCGGAGCCGTTACTCATCATCATCTTCGTCGTTATCATTGCCATTCATTATATATGATCATCACCGTCATCCATAATAATCATCACTATTATTAATAATCATCATTTTCTTTGCATCGCCTTCGTCATTGTCAAAATCTCTAAGCTTTACTGATGTTCGTTGTTACATATGCTATTTTTCTTAGACAAAAGCAACAAGCCTCTTTTCATCAGTGAAAGGACGAGTGATCAGCAAGGATACAGCATCGAAATATTAGCGCCTTGTATAGGATTGCAAGTGGAAAGGTTTAAGGCTGTGAAGAAATCACATGGAAGTGAAGGTATGTGTTTACACTATGTGCGACTTCACCGATAGGATTCCTTCGTTGACATCTTTTTCCATTACAATACACAACATTCATATACACATTCAAGGTATGTTTGTTAAGAATATTCTCACAGGGTTATGACACTACATAGTTCGCACCCCCCAGGCAGATGGGGGGTCAAGCATTTTCAAAAAAAATTCGTCTAGGTGGGGGTTGTCTCAAATCCAATGTACACGTGGGGATTGGCCTCTAAGGTGGGGGTTGATATTTGCAGGTGGGGGTTGTAAACCAGTCTAAACTAAAAGTTGTGAATGATTGAGTTCCTGAATTAAGACGGTTCTACAACTGTGCTCCATGATACGCAAAAGTCATTTGACCATAAAATGCTCTTATTTCAGGAAAACATAAGTTGCATCTGGCGTTACGTAAAGGTGGGGAATCAACATCAGACAATATTGAGAACATTTTGCACACTTACTTCTATGGTTGGGGATTTACTGATTTGTGCACCATGACTGATTTCTCCCTATGAACCAATCTATCCACAGAGAGCAATCGAAGTTCTTGCAGTAAAGGAAGTACTGGTACGTACACGAACTACCTGTTACGAATATTGCTGCTTTGTTTTGTAATTTTTTACACGATATGTAATTTTGTGCCACTGAGGCATCCCTCAAAGGAACTGCATAAATTTAAAATGGTGTTCTACAACGCTCGAGTATATTCTTCTAAACGCGGATTCTTCAACGTATTTGTCCGTCGTATTTTAGAAGGCCTAGGGCTCTGGAGACTTTCCTTTTAATTAATGTAGCCTGGCACTCCCGTTTGATATTCTCGTCAATCATAATACGTAAGTAATTCGTTTTGCTGGCAAGATGGATATTATTCCCACTGAAGTGAAATATCAGAGATGAATCTACAGGTGTCTCTGTTCTAGACGTTTTTTGAGATTATCCAATAATCATTACTTGTGATTAATAAATATTTTAGTAAAGCTTCTGACCTTAAAGCTGGTTCTCAAGACAATTAATATCAGGGTTAATTACTGTAGTTAGCTCTTCCAAATTTTTGGAAGGGATAATTATTGCGTCCACGTGAGCGATAGGTGTTAAATTACAAATAAGGGGAAAATTTTACGGGCGTTTCCCATTAATTTTGCTTGATATGACAAGTCTTGCTTACAGTGTTTCATGGTTTATTTATCTTTTCTTAGCCGAAGCGGCCGCAGGTACACCCATTCGCTGACAGCCTTTTCCCATGCATCCTGATTCTTTGTAAGCCTGCTAAGCTCGACTTTTCCTTTACTGTCACTCCATTCTTTCAAATTTCCCATCCAATTGTCCCAACGTCTGCCTCTCCTACGTCTTCCCTCCATTCCTCCTTCTATCACTGCTCTTGCTGTTCCTCCTGCACGTATGCGATGACCAAAGTATTTAAGCTTAAATAAATAAAATCAAAACCTATTCTAGTCATTATGATTTCCAAATAATGCTTGAATAAATGACCGTGCTTCACTGGCTAGCAGCATTAACGTCCTAAAAGACAAACGTTCGATTATACATCAAGAAAGTTCTCAACAAGCATCTCAAAAAAGCTTCTTAAAAGAAAGAAGGATTCAGAAGAAGTTTCATAAAGGGGGTTGAAGAATTTCGATAAAAGTAGGCTACTATCCAACTGAAAACTATATGTGAAGCTACATCTTACTCGGATTTGTAACATTAAAGATGACTGGCTGAACAAGCTTCGATTATCTTAGCGATCAGTTGATTAATCGATATTGAATCCCAGATAAGTCACGATTTCCATTTAAACATAAGAAAAATAAGATAGGAAATTGTAAGGCAGGCAAGACATACATGAGAAACTCACTTTTCTTTATTCTTCATCCGAATCTATTGAATAGTTGCCACCATATGAGCAAAGTAGATCACACTTCCCATCAAAAGAACATGAGCAACGTTCTGCACATCCATTTTTGCAAGAGCATGATTTGGGCACAGTTTTGACTGTCGAAGGCCACTGCAGATGCGTTATAGTTATTGGAATGACCCCATCTGCATGGCTATATGTCCACCCGAAATGCAATGGGTTGTGAATATATGGCCGCGCTTCTGAGGCTTGCAGCATCAAAGACCACTGAAAGGCAGCTCTTTTTACATGGTATTTGAAAGTGTTTTCTGTTGGTGGAAGGCACTTCAGACTGCTTTTCTTGTGAAATAAGTGAACTCGCAGATCATTTAAACTGGAAAACTTTTCATATCGCTTGCCGTAGGCAACAATGACAATTTTTCTAAAAATGTTTGCTAGGTCATCCAGAAACTCTGTTAAACACTAGGGCGCACTAATCCCCTTCGCCGTTAACTTTTCCAGCTCGTCCAGGACACCAGTTTTAGAGCCGTAGTAAAGAAGGTCTTTTTGCCTTTTGAATAGAAGAAGCTCACAGTATCACAGCCGGTAAAACAGTGAAGAAAGGTAATAGTGTTTGTTACAGGGACCGGGATCTTTTTCACTACTTGGTGGATCGGGAATGTTTTATCTCTAAGCTTGAGGTACAGCTCAGAATCGGATGCGCAATAATGTATTTTTATAGATTACATTTATTTATACGTCTAGATAACTACTTAAAATGTTCAATTTGACTATTTAGCATGTCTGAATCGAGGAATTCAGACCGAAGTAACTGATCTCCAAGTGGGAGAGATTTTAAACGAGATTTTAACTGAGCCTTCTACCAATAAGCAACTTGAATACTTCTTTTCTTGCACTTCGAAGTGTATTTTTCTAAGTTAAATGCGTGCATCCAATGAAGCTACTCGAGTTCAACCCTGACTTTAGTCGATCCTGTAAAGCAGCGTTTCTCAACCTGGTAGGGTATATAACCCCCCTCGGGCTGCCAAAATTTCTAAGTACCCCCCTTGGGTCCTTAGGGATTCGGCATTCTTTCCCTTCCCCGATACTAAGCGAGTATACTGTGAAATAGACAGTCAATGAAGAATCCTTTCTTACTAGGCGTTAAACGAACAAATGTACAAGGGTAAGAGGCAGGGCGATCTTAATAGTTATTAAGATCGCCCTGGTAAGAGGAAAATATTGTTTGATCGCTTTGTTTGGTTTTGGAAATTTTACGTAAGAAAACAATGGACAATGGTATTAGCTGTTGTACCCCCTTAGTACCTCTCGCCTCAATTTTACCTCCATTAAAAACTCAAATACCCTCTAAGGAGGTCCTCAGGCCCCCAGTTGAGAAACGTTGCTCTAAACTGTGTAATTAATAAATGCCCCATCGTTACAGCTTCTTATTTAATGCTCATTACCAACACGCCTCTACAGGTGATCCATAACCAGTTAAGAAACTTGAATACTTATTTCAACGTGAAAAGTAAGCAGAGATAGGGAGATCTGAAGAAGGGCCAAAGTTGCATCTACAAAAACTTCGTGTGTTTGTGCGGGTGTAAGAATTGGACATTTTCGTCAAAGTTGACTATCCTGCCGTGAACGGGTAGATTTTAGAGATTATTTTGCCCCTTTTTTTTAGTTGTTTAGACGTGGAATTAAATCGGACCTTTGTTTGAATTCTACGTATACAGTAAAGATATTCCCCCGGTCTACTATCTACTATCTTAACCTTACCTCCTTAATTCTTAATACTCTGACAGAATAATTGTTTAATGTAAACGCTGTACAGATTCACAATTTTGCCAAATTTTTTGGAAAAATTATAATTCTGGGGTCACGGCTCCCTTCCAGGAATACCAGGTCTACTTTGCTTTGTGATAGTAAAGTTATTGATAGTAAGTATTTTATTGTGACAGTGGCGATCTTCGCGATGGTCGCTGCTTGCAATTTTGTTATAAGTTATAAGTTATTATGAGTTATAAGTTTTAACGATAACTCAAGTTTTCTAGGACGCATTGTTACGCTTTTGTTTAAATTCAATATGTAACGGTATTCCCATATACGACTGGACTGCGGAATTCCTTCGCTTTTTTCTGTTTTTATTTGACCTATCAACTTGAAATCTTTAAATCAGATATCAATATCTTCCCGTTGTTGTAAAGACTTCCTGCTTACTTTTTAGTTGCCTTTGGAATTCTATCTAGCCATATAAGTTGCAAATCTTGTATTGTGTAATGCTAAGCTAATTTAAGAGTCAGGCTAAATGCTTAAACAAAGGACAGCGCATGCTCTTCCTGAGTCCACACTGCACTGTAGGCCCATAATCGCAACTTCAAAAGAAAATAATTTCATCGCTTACCTATGCAGTCACACAAATGTATATTTTTCTCGTTCCCAGATTCCTATGGTCGTCGAAGCAGACGCAACGTCGACATGGACGAAGAAGTAAGTTGACCTTGATTTCTGTTACGTAATTTCAATCTACATCCGTTTAAATTTTAGCCTCGTTCCTAATATGAAGCTATATGATCACGGTTTCTTGACAAAGAAAATATGGCGAGCATACTTTTTAAGCGTAGATGATGTATCTCCTCTTAGTCTTGAGTAAACAAAAATACAAATTGATTTACAAGGTGGAAATCGTATCATTTGAAAGGGCATATCGCAACGATTAATCAGGGTATGGTTCTCAAATTTGGACAATTTATCCATGTCAACAAGAAAAAAGCTATAAGTTTAAAATATCATCAAACTTATGATATTCATTTAATTATGTCTCCACACTTTAGTACTCTATTGGTATCCATAATTTCATTCTAAGCTCTGCAAGAGTTGAAGTTACAAGTAATAATCTGTGTTCATCTTGACGTTTGATGTCTTTTATCATGCTCTGAAAAAATCTCTAGTCGCCCATTAGAATTAGAATCTTAAGGTCGGAGGAAAATGAGCTGTTACAAAATAATCAAATGTGGGTTTGATAATGCAAACACTAGAGCCAATGTCAGGATTAAAATCAACAGAGGACACTGCGCTGCTACAAAACCCAGTTTTCATTAGTTAGGGACACTTCTTTTCACAGCTATGACTCTTGGATGTTGCTGATAGGTTTTCTCGTAGAATTGCAAGAAGATTGTGCAAGCGTGGATTCAAAGCTCAGTCTGATCAAATGTCGGGAAAAGTCACTTCAGAGACACTTGCTACAGAATGAAATAGAGTTCTGAAATATGACGTCACAATTATATGAGTGTCAATAATATTTAATGGTTTTGTGCCATCTTTGTTTTTCTTTTAATGATATAGATAAGCTGTCCAAATTTGAAAAGGATACCTTGAGTCGAGATACGAGATACAGTCGAGATACGCCCTTTCAAACATTGAGACATACCCGTCAACAATTACTTGTAATTTTTGAATCCAGTTCATATTTCTGTGAACTGAGCAAAATAAACTGTGTTTCCTTAAAATCTTTGGCAAATTCAAAGAGCCCTTCCTTGCCGTTGGCAATGAGATTTAAATACCATATTTTTGTATTCTTGGGTGCTTAATAGACGTCCCCGCCCCCAGCTAATAAATATTTCAGAAACTTTCCACCCAGGATATTTTTATTCCAACCCCCCGCCTACTAATTTTTACGTAATCTCCCACCAATGACAATTTTTTGAGAAAGTACTGTGTCGGGCAAGTAGAAAATGTCTTTATTAAAATATGAAAACCGCACATTAAAAAGATGAAGGTAGTCTTTTACGAGGCTCAAAGAAGTGTAAAGATGCACATTACAGATGTTAGCAATGACACTGTCATTGAGCAGGAGGACGAGGGATACATTTTTAAAATCTTGGAAGCCATGTAGAAGACTGCCATGACTTCGAATAACTGACTATTGTTTGTGTTGTATTGCCATACGCTAGGAAGTTGCAGTTGATTCTAAACATTTATTTTTGACTTCACTTTTAGTCCAGGCCCCCCGTCTATTACATTTTTGGCCATTTTCCACCCCCCCCGTTTATTCCAACCCACCCTGTTCATCAAGTTTTTTGGATTTTTACCCCCCCCCCTGTTTATTCCAACCCCTCACTATAATCATCAGTCATCAACATAATGAGGGTAATTATCATTATCTTTATACTCATGACCCACCTTTCATTGTCATTATCATTTTTATCATCATCATCTTTCCTAATGTGGCTAGTATGATTTCTATAAATAGATAGATGAATTCTTCAGTTAATCAATATGCTGATTAATCCAATGAACTGTCAACCAGTAATGCAGTAAATAATTATAAACAGTCCATCATCCGAATTAGCAATAACTTAGTTTAATACATTTAAACCTACAGAGGAATATGCATTGCAAGAGTTTGACTGTGTGCGGGTGTTAAGAAACTATGCTTGCCAACTATAGATAGAAGTATACTATTTTAACTTAAGAGTGCTTATGTTATAGCTACTACTGATACCATATAGGATGAGTTTAAAGAATAATTAGGATACCAAATAAATGTGATAAAGAGTTTTTTTAAACTTATAAAATATAAAAATTCACTTCTAGAAATCTCACATTTATTGTTGAGCAGACACCTGGCATGTTAATAAAATTGCCCTCTTGAGGACCATTGAGATTAAGTACCAGTAAGCAGTCTGTGTAATCCACCTCACAGCACCTATCTGTTAAATACTTTTAGTAATTAATTCATAGCAATCGTATTAGGAGCTTAAAATTGTCATAACACTTCTTGGACAGATTTTAATGTACATCTGCAGAAACTCTGAAACTATTCAATAAGCTTGATATTTTTTAAAAGTATGTTCTTTTAAATCAGATTTTATTGTTGGTATTGGCAACTTTTTACCTCTTCTTGTTTTGTTCTTGCTAATTTGGTGAAGCGTATTTCTTAGTATATTAAATGTTTGACTCACTGTACGTATTTACACGTGAAAGGCGAGGGTAGTGGTGCGTTTTATTTTTCAGGTTACAGTGTGCAAACAGATTCTTGATGAGACAGTGAGATGAGTATGTGGTTCCACTAGATTAAGAGAGACGTGAATCAATTACTTGGTCAGAGTTAAATTGATTGATGCACATTACTTACACTCAAAAGTTAATTGACAGGAAGAAGGGATAAAACATGTTTTCTGTTGCATCCCATGATCTCATTACAGTGTAAAATTTCAGAAAAGGAGAATTAACCCATTTTGACAAATATGATGAACAATAGGAACTGCAGCCTGCGAATGATACGAGGAGCAAATTCAGTGATTTCCGGGAAAAGGGAAGCCTCACCGTGTCTTCATCCCTCCTTCAAAAGATCTCATATTTGCTGAATAGACGCGAAGACAATTTCACCTTAATCATTACACGTTAGAGCTCTGGAAAGACAGTAGGGTCATTCAGACTAAAAAAAGAAAGACATGAAA
The DNA here is from genome assembly GCA_010016025.2 of Alatinidae sp. Z8VKAUB7J3. Classification (NCBI taxonomy): domain Eukaryota; kingdom Metazoa; phylum Cnidaria; class Cubozoa; order Carybdeida; family Alatinidae; species Alatinidae sp. Z8VKAUB7J3. The sequence goes on along the minus strand of JAAAKM020073195.1, from coordinate 121,730,104 downwards.
GATGTGAGCAGCTGAAAGAATTCTGTGAGAGAAAGAATCTTATGGTAACAACGTGATTGTTTGAACAAGGTACAAAAACTATGTACTTGATCAGGGCCGGATTAAGGGCAGGGCGCCGAGGGGCTTGTGTCCTAAGCCTCCCACCAATAGGGAGCCTCCTGTTACAAATCTGTTAAGAGGAAAAACTTTGTAATGTCTTGCGCTTTTTCCAAGGCTCCTTGGTCCAGTCCCTTTGACTGTTATATGGACCTCGTGTCACCTTTCTTGATCGTTAAGCAGCCCACAAACGCGCAATAATCTTGACAGTAGTACTGATAAAGGTGTAAATTGATAACATTATTGATCGTCTGTGGTCGATGATAAATCCGTAGATATTAATTGACGGTCCGTTGATAATTTTCAATTATTAGCAACATGAAGGTGTTAATAGAATTTGGATTTATGAAAGCATGGCTGTGGTTTGCAGCACGTGATCGATACTTTAGTCTTTCCTTTGAAGTTCCGAGGATAGCTGTTCCATACACGACGAAGGGCACAAGTGAAATGAGCCAGAATTGTCAATTATATTGAATCGTGTGTGGGGGACCGGAAAATTTAATCAATAAAAGTCTGTCCTAATAATTGTTAATTTTCCTTGAGCGTCTGTGGGCGGCTTTAGTTATTCTCAAAAATGTTTACCTTGTTGATGTTTGCTGGAAAAAAGAGAATTCTTGTCAAGTAATGGCAGAACTCAAATTAAACTTGTATTATGTGTGTTATATTCCCCACATAAGTATGGTGCCGAAAACCGGGAATGATTAGAGATTACTCAAGATACGATGATGAAGTTTTTCAAGTGGTGTTTAACAAACACGGAGCCGTAATTTACAGTGATGGGTGGTGGAAAGAAGAAGTCCAAGTCTTCGAGCACAGATTCAGAAGCATGTTGTTTTGGGAAAGTTCGAGTTTAGCGGTTTACATGCTGTCAAAGGTGATCGAGGTATGGATTATTGAGGGGCAGATACGTCCCTAAGAACTCCCCCAAACTAACAAAAGAATCTTTTATTTCTTTCAGTGGTTTAATTCCTTAGATTTACGTATTGATTTGTAAGTTAATTGGCCCTAGATCATAATTTATCGCAACAGGCCTGAAATTAGTCATACTTAAATCATGTAGTTTACTTGCTGTATTCACACGAATAGCAATCTGATAACGGCACGTTACTATTTTATTGACGCTGGACTCTGCGTCTGAAAAGTCTTGATCACATGAACCAGACCTCGATATCATTGCTATGTGAAAGTGGAACCTCCAACTATGGCAAAACAGGAACCAAGACCGACATAACAGATCTTCGAAACTTCATCAGTGAATTTACAGTCATGTCAAAGACAAAATCCATAATCTACAACCAGCAAGCAAATTGATGTTAGTATTTGAGGGTTACTAAGTATCTGCTTATCGCAGCAACAAAATTTTGAAGGGCATTGACTTTCTTGCCTGCTCATTATCTCGTCTCAAATTGGTTCGTTTTCCTATTACTCCTTATTGTGGGAAGAAATTGTTGCGAAAGAGCGATAAAAATCATATTATCATTGGTACTCCATTTAGTTCTGCTAGAGGATGCCATTTTGCAGTCGTTATAAATAAACTTGAGTATCGCAGAGACTATCCAAGTTGGCGACTTACCTGGAAGAATTCAGGACTGAGGTGTGAAATTTAACATCTTCAATAGACCATTTCGAAAATTCTATGCAAATTACGGCGCGCGATGTACTCTGGGTAGCTCTGGCTAGGGGACGATCCCTTTCAGTCTAACTTGAAATCGAACTTGAAATCAGTCATACATGCCTAAAAGTATTGAGTGTTCGACTGTTTTTCGTTGACATTTGTTGGAAAAAATTAATTACTTCATGAAATCTCCGTATCTTAAGGTATATTTTCCCTAACTGATTAGTTACAAGTGTTTTTACCAACACTACTTCGTCTTTGTTGCCTGTAGATACTTTATAAGAAAGGAGCTGGTGCGGGTGTTCTACCTTGGTTTAGTTATGGAGATGTCCTACTTTACACACGTTCCATCGGAGGTGACAGAATCACAACAGAGCTCCCCTTTTAGAAAGAAATTCTAGGAGTAAACGGTAAGAAAATAAGTAAGAGTGTGTACAAAATTCTTGTTATTATAATAAAAAATTCCCGTTAAAATTGTATTAAAATTTCGATGAAAGGGCTACAACTAATAAGTGTTTGAAAGAATTTAAGTGTTATATACTTTTGAATAAAGTGTTAAATAATTTTTTAAATAAAGGGATCAGGGAAACATGCCGCCCCGAAATTTCCTAATTTCCAGTGCTATGTCTTTCCATTCTGTCATATTTGAGTTCCAATGAAACGAGTTATTGTCCAAATGTTCGGTTGGTTCGACAGATGCTTTTTTTCAATCTGTCTAAACTAACCTTGCCCTCTATACCGAGCTCTATACCCAGAATATCCAAAGTAAAATACTTGGCCTGGCGTGCAATAACTTTATAAGATCCTCGGTAACGAGTTTGAAAAGGTACTTTGACGGGATCATCCCGATTAAAGGCATGTGTGCAGGTCAGTAATACTTGATGTTCCTGTCATGAAGTCGGACAAGGACGAACATTTGAGAAGAAACGACGTAAACGGTCGTTTGGTAGCCGAAAAAGTTTTCCGTACACAAGTTTCCTAGACAATATCCAAGATCAGGCCTGATTATAGAATGAATTGGCAACAAGACAAGAAGAAGGGTGTCAATTTAGTGTGACAGACCACGTTAAGAATTCTGTAGAGCCTTAAGTAGATGCTGAATACGCTGGACAAGACCATTGGGGATAGGTTGATGTGTAGTGGTACGAGTGCGACGAGTGACAAGCAATGAAGTAAGTGGGCGGAAAAGAGTATATTCAAATTTAGGGCATTGGTCATTAGTAATGGTAGAAGGAACACATAAGGAAGACACCCAGTGAGCCACAAAGGTACGAGCGACAGTTTCAGCCGAAACATCCAAGACAGGTTAAGCAGCAGGCCATCGCGTGAAGCGATTTATGCAAATTAGGAGATAGCGATAGTCATTAGACGAAGGGATAGGTCCAACAATGTCTATATGGATCAGTCTTGTAACCTATAATCTTTCTGTAAGTTGCTTATTTAGAGAATTGATTTAATTGACAAAGATTATTTTCTTGTCACAAAACCTCTCCTTCAAGGAATTCCAATCAAAACTAAATCAAAGTGTTCACCATGCCACCAAATGTCCGGATACGAAAATGGCATTAAAATTCCACATCATCTGCGAGAAACGGCTGTTTGAATTTACCAGAGTCCTTAAAGAAACACTGTAAATTTTGCTCCGTTCTTAAAATTATAAACTGGGTTAGAATAAGAGGGTTTTGACAAGCATGATTTAAAGTTTGGAAGGGCTTATCCTACCGATTGCGTTCCCAAATTTGGACATGTTGTCTATGTCAACAGGGAGAATGCTATGAGTGCAAAATATTATCAAATTTTTGACATTAATTAAAATGTGACGTCACACTTTAGTACTCTATACGGAACATCGAATGTCCTCCTGGAATATTTTCCTGGAATAAATTAAACTGTTCTTTTCTCGGATCTTCTCGTTTCCTATAAATTCATCGCAATAGCTTTTTAATTTCACTCCATACGATTGCTGTGATCAGTGTATGGCGAAAACGCTTAGCAAAATAAATCCGTTAATCAACGCAATATTCAAGTTTTGTATTACAAACGAACTTTTCAAATAAATTATTATCGGGGTTCTTTTTGGAGGAGCATAGGGCGTTGTTAGACAGTCGGTGAGTTTACTAAGCAAGTATTTCTGCAATCGTTCAGTCTGTTTGTAGCATTAAAACCCAAGGTAAGCCGCCCAGCCTAAAGTCTTGAAGAGTAAACATGCCAGATATTCTAACACCAACAACGTCGATTCAACATAAGTGGTTGTTATGTATTAGTCATACCATGGGATACATGGGATGATGATGATGATGATGATGATGACGATGATAAAGAATGTGATGATGATGATGATGATGATGATAGTGATAATGATAAAAATAATGATGATGATGATGATGATGATGATGATGATGATGATGATTGTTATATATTAGTCATATCATGGGATACAAGCTATACATGCTTGTCAGTCCGAGTCAGCATCGTTACTGCTGAAACGGATGTACTCCCGCATTACTCCCGCTTCTTGTAAATAAGTATACATGATTGTAAGCTAGACTTTTAGTTGATTTCAGGACTAGATAAGTGAAGGTTACGCTGTAACCCAAAAAGCAACCAAAGGCATCCGTGCTTTAAGCGGTGAACATTGTGTATCCCATATTAAAAAGAAATATATTGTTGGTATATATATATATAGTGCAGGTCTACCGCTAGAGTAACAGTCTGACCATTCACAGCCTTAAGCAACTGTGCACCTTTGTAGCTGTACTCAGTTGATGAGTGTGCATGTCTGTGGCATTGGAAACCTCTAACAAGGAAAGTTGACAAGCATACCAGTAGAGACCCAAGGTGAGCATAGAGATACAAAGAAATTTGGTGTTCCCTTTCATTTTCAGTAGGGCTTGTGACTAGATTTAGAGTTGTTAAGGGTTTGTTGGTTATAAGCCACTTAGTCTGCTTGATTTAGTGCCCATACCGAAAGATGTCCGAGGTGTGTTTAATTGATTAAAGTTATAAATTTGCAACCGGAACCCCTACCAATAATCCACAGACCTTACATGAGGGGGTCTTTGTATAAGACATTTTTTGTTGGGATAGGGGGTCACTATCCAAAACAAATTTTCGAGCGTGTTGAATGGAAGGAGCTGACATGGGCTAAAGTGAATCTCAGTCCAAATGAACAAGTTGTTAGCATTGGCTTAGTTTATGGTTTCCACTTGAGCAACGGTCTAACCATCCATGGCCTTAAGCATCCGTGTACCAGTGTAGCTCTACCCATTGGATGAGTATGATTGTGTGTTGAATTGGAAACCACTAACAAAGAAAGTTGAATAGCATACCAGTGGGAGACCCAAGGAGTGCGAGAGAGAGAAAGAGAGCTGTAGTGTTCCCTTTCAGACCTTATCTGAGGGGATAACTATCAAAAAGAAAATTGTGAGCGTGTAGAATGTAAGGAGTTGACATGGGCTAAATTAAATCTCAGTCCAAATGAAAAAGTTGAAGGCATTTGCTTAGCACATGGTTACCACTTAAGCAACGGTCTAACCGTTCACGGCCTTACGCATCCCTGCAGCAGTGTAGCTGTAACCCTTGCCGATAATCTCCGCACCTTATATGAGGGGATCACTATCGAGAAGAAAATTTTTAGTCTGTTGAATGGAAGCAGTTCAAATGGGATGTCGACCGAACCGGTCGTCGGCGAGTCGGGCCTGCCGAAGTTCCGCAGCTACAGCAACCCGATCTGGCTCCAGGGGAGTGCTTGCATTAATATTGGAAGAGGAAGTTAAAATAAAGACGGATGCATATCATCGGAGAATCAACGAGGAAAAGCACAAGAAATAAAGTCTAATAAGCAGTGTCGTAGCCAGACTATCATTGTAGGGCATGCTTATTACCTATGAGCATATTTTACGGCAAGCTTCATAAATTTAAGGCGCGAGGGCCAGCCTGTTTACCAATGTACGTAATTTTTGTGTAACCCCTTCTGGAAAATCGGTGCACCCTTTTAAAAAGCAGGTCATGGGTGGCAGAGCGAAAAAAATGGGGGGCCTCAACCAATATTTTAGCCACTAAACATTGAAAATTGGCATCATTTTAACAAAATTTCCAACATTTTCAAACGTTTTAACCTGGAATGGCAACTTTACAATAACATACCTTTGAAACTTTAACATAGACATCACTGCATTTCGACAATAAAACAGCACCACAAATCATGAAAACCAAACAGGACTACAATCATGAACATGAAGCTCAGCCTGAACTGCCACACACACCCTATATTGTCATGACAACTCACAGGAAAAAACATGCGGGATCAATATGAATTGGGAGTTACCACAAGTACTCGTAGAAACCTGTCGTCTATGGTTAACTGTAGTTTACTGTAATTTTCGAATTTACGTGTGAAGATTTGATATCTTGGAAAAGATATATGGAGCAGGGTAATTCTGAGAAATGCTCTGACACATTTTAAAGCTCTAGGACAGACAACCATGAACTAGGGGGTGTTATTTTACCTTGAAGTTCACTTCTAGAGGATGCTCAGCATACCAAGCATCCCCCTAGCTACGGTACTGCTAATAAGCACCCGAGAATAAAGAGCGACGGAAGTCTATGATCGCCCACGCCCTGTAGCATGGCACGTAGAGAGAACGAGCGTAAAAGACGCACAAAGGGTACTAGAATCAGGGCATTATCTGCAAAATATCAGCATAACCATAGTTTGCTTTAAATCAAAAAAGTGTAGCGCACGATGCATCATTACGGTTGCATTTATCTGATGCTAATAAACTAAAAGTGAATTTAAAGTAAACCATAACGTAACATATACGTAATGACTATCATTTGCCATACGTTGAGCCTATCGTAAACAATCTGTCTGCTGAGATTTTCATAAAAACTCGTACCGAACGAGTTGTTGAGGACAAGTTTCAAAGATGATTCCCTACAGGAAGTGCGCAGTGGTAATCTCGTACTCGTACTCGTACTCGTCGTGGATCTAAACCTCTCTAATACTGTCGGGATATGACAGCTCTACAATACCTCCTATATGCTCCCTTTCCTCCGTTTGAATCAGAGGTAGCAGTGTTATGTTTTTATAGAATCGTCCTGGTGGCGAGGCTAGACAAACAAAGGTTACTCACAACATAGTACTTCCCACTCTATTTTGGCATATGTGTAGTTATCAAGGAGGACCATATTACTTTAGCCCTTCCCACTAGGTACGCCAGTACTGATGCGAAAAACAATTCATTCACTCCTTAATTTGCTTTGTTTTTAATGTCTGCAACAAAAATTTTACGGATTTAACAAAAATTTATATTCAGTGTGATTTTTAAAATTTTAAAACCAATTGTATCAAGGTTCAACCACTAATGTATGTGTGTGCGTGTGTGCTTGCACGTGCGTGCGTGCGTGCGTGCGTGTGTGTGTGTTTGTGTATATATATATATATATATGTATATGTGTGTGTGTGTGTGTGTGTGTGTGTAATTGGGGGCGTTTATTTCGGTTTAAGCCGAAATAGGAGGGGGTTATTTGCAGGGACCGTTTAAAAGGAAAACTATAACTCGAAGCATATGAAAAATTGTACGTGTTTCGCCTTGGTTTGTTTAACTTTTTAATTATCAGGGAATTACATTTTGTAACTGTTAGTCGATATTACTGGAAGAGCTAGGTAACACCTTATCTTTTGAATTGTTTACCTAATCTACCAACTGAGCTAGGTGGCCTCCGATTTTAAGAGACTTCATTTCTCTAGTTGTCACATTGGCTCCTAGTCATCTAGCGGTGGACATGGACTTCCAGCTCCATGCGATTGTAAACCAGCCTCTCCCCAGTACGTGACTTGACGAAGGAAGGACTGTTATCTGGCCCGTCTATCTGTACAAAGTCCATTGAAAGTTAGAAAGTATAATATATAGTAAGCTAGCTCAGTTGATAGGTTTTCTATTCCTGTAGTGTTCGTTTCAAACCTGACATTTCAAGTTCTCTCTTCTCGATTATAATACATGACAACGCCACAACACAAAGTAAGACTCGATTACTTCCGGTCTCAAGATGTAATATTTCTCATTCATCCGTAGTGCTATTGCCTCATGCGGGCCTTCAAAACGGAAAGCTTCTGGACCAATGTTGGTAGCTAGGGGGGAAAAATGTGTTGTATTACGTTGTTGTCATTGCTGTGCAGTAGGAAACAAACTATATGATTTGTTTTAAACGTGATGTTATTGAAGATCAATTGTACTACGGGAGTCATGGAATTGGTAATCGAACTGTGAAAGAACTAGTAATTTTTGATGAGACAGAACTTTCAAATTTCCTTCAAAAAATTTATTCATTCACTTCCTGTAAGTCATCGTGTAGGTACAGTACTGTAGAGCAGCAGTACGTAATTTGCAGCTGGTAGATCATTGTGGTAAGCTGCAGCTTATACAATTGCATCCCCAACAGACAAGTAGTTTGTGCTTGGTTACGGTTGCTTCTGGTGAGGACCTGATGTTGATCATAAATATTGGTTATAAGATAGCATCAGAATTTCAAAAACATACAGTTAAGCTTGCCGTTATATTCTTAAACCTCAGTAGGCTTGCCTGTCCTACGGTGCTAAGAGACTACTAAAATCTTCTAAATCAAGTATCAGACAGTTAAACGCCCTAAATCTTCAACATCTTTCATATCTCTGTGTCTTAGCAACACCAATTTCGGAAGTACAACAAGGGGGTAAACCCTAATCAAAAGTAGGGTTTACACCATTGCCAAAACTTTAAATCGCCATCATACATTGTCGCTCGAAACAGCCTACATATTAGCAGTAAACTGAAATTGATCTCCTACGATGTTTAACTTATAAATACCTTGTGACTGATTTACAGTTTAAAAATAAGATAGTTCTTGCAATCTACGGTCGCAAAAAGATATTGTTTTCACTTTTTCACTGTTTCAACTTTTCTATATATTGTATTCGGGTTTTATTTAGTGATTTGGATGATAACCGTGTGCGTTGAGCTTTGATGTCGATAAGTAAAAACTGGCCAACTGTTCGTAATATACAATCTAAAATCGAAAAAGTTGTAACATTAACTCTTGTTGTTGTGAGAGTAACCAATGGGCATTCATTACAGTGAAGGATTAATAAACTTCTTACTACTTGAACTTTACTTAGCTTCTCTCTGTCAATCCGCCTCCCTACGCGCCTACCTGCCAGCTTGACAGTGTTCTCATCTGAACATGCGTCTTTGTGCCGCTCTATCGTTGGCCCCTTTACCGGCGAGCCTTGTTTCAGTCCATCTGTTCCCCTCGGATTTTGTTTGTGAATAAAATATTTGAAGGATCAAAGCTTGGAAATTAATTTTGTGGGCAAATGGATACATCGTTATTACCGGTGTCGATGATTGATAGATTCTGTTGTTACCATGATCGGACACGAGAACAAGTAAGTAGAACGAATACGATTAAAAGTTCCTCCGCATCAGTGTTCGGATGCTAATGACAAAAGTGAGCGCACACACTGTTGGTTATTTTTATTATTTGTATTTGTATTATAGCATCACTTTTGTAATCTCGTTTTCGGTCACTTATCAGTGGTTCCTTTTTGTCATTCACTAGCTTTTCCCGTCTTTCATATTAGTCCTCTCTGTGCTTAACAGATTATGATTCGGATTTGAGTTCGGACGGTTGTTACATCCGATCTCGCTTACCATGATGCTTCTTTTTGGGACACAGCTCTTTACAGCATCTTTGGTTCACCGAACTGGATTTGCATTTAGTCCAGGAAACTGGATTTGCATTTGCTCCAACGAATTGGATGTGCATTTAGTCCATCGAAATGGTTTTCCATTTAGTCCACCGACCTGGATTTGCAATTAGTTCCACCGAACTGGATTTGCATTTATTCCACCGAACTGGATTTGCATTTGGGCCACTGAACTGGATTTCGATTTGGTTCACCGAATTAGATATGCATTTGGTTCACCGAACTGGATACGCATTTGGGCCAATGAACTGGGTATGCATTTGTTCCACCGAAATGGATTTGCATTTAGTCCATCGAAATGGTTTTGCAGTTAGTCTACCGAACTGGATATGCATTAGGTCCACCTAATTAGATATGCATTTGTTCCATCGAACTGGATTTGCATTTGTTCCACCGAACTGGATTTGCATTTGTTCCACCGAACTAGATTTGCATTTGGTTCACCGAACGGGATTTGCATTTGGTTCACCGAACTGGATATGCATTTGGGCCAACGAACTGGATATGCATTTGTTCCACCGAAATGGATCGAGATAACTATTAGGATACTACTAAAGAATTTTAATTAGGAAATTTAAAGATTTATCTGGGAGTCTGCTGTCCACACTGTATTAAGCATGTCGTTGCCACCTCGTAACCAAGGTCGTTATGGCCTAACGAGTGCTTCCGGTTTAGTTGCCTGTAGTTCGGCACAAGGAGGTCTATTGAAGGAGACGATGTTTCTGCTCAGGAGCCAAAAAGATCAGAAAGCTAGAGAAACCAGTTGTGCATTGACAGCTACTGGCAGCAAAAACGTACATATTACAGATGGAAAGTAATGCATAAGCTAATGAGAATATTACAAATACCAACAAACTTTAGATGAAAGATGAAAAGTGATGAAAAAGACGAAAGATAAAAGTGATGAAAGAGGCAAAAGCTTATTGGGAATTTTTCTACGTGCAGAAAAGTATGTAATTAAATCGTCAAATTTTTTGATGACGTCATATTATAACAGCAAATAGTATATTGTCCTAGGGCCAAAGGTCTAAAAGTAACTTATTTTGTTATTTTCGGGGACTGAATCAACTGACACAAAGTTACCGTATTCCGTCAAATAAACGCCGTCCTCTATAAAAAGCCGCCCTCTGATAAGAGCCGCCTTTTAATAAATGCCGCATATAAAAAGCGTCAATCATTGGAAAACACACCAAACAAAAAATAGTTTATATGACTTTTACTTGTTTTTGTTAACCAATTCTTCCACGATTAAAGATAAAAACGAACATTGCTTTTTTGGCCTTACCAATTCGTCCAGGAGTATTTTTGTATAAATTTTACTGCGTTTGTTAGAGGAAATACGGTATTTGTGTTTTCCTAACGCAAAGAGATTTATGTTTTCTTAACGTTGAGCCCTTTCTTGTGAGCGGCAAAAACATACTGTATCTAACAAGTGATTCGCTCACTTTTTCCCAACCATACTTTTACCAGTATAGTGGTTTAAATATTTTATTAAGCTATTATACTTAATATTAGGTTTGGCATATTTTGGGCAAAACTGAGCCTAAACTTATTGTAACGTTCGCGCGGTGCAAATACAAACAGAGGCTCCAAATGACAACGTTCAAGCGGTAGTTAGTATCATTTCTTTCGCATTAGATCTCCAATTCAAAATCTCTAGATAGATAGATAGATAGATAGATAGATAGATAGATAGATAGATAGATAGATAGATAGATAGATAGATAGATAGATAGTTTCATTGTAGAGCTTTGCAACACGGCAAAGTAAAGGAGTAACTTCTAAAATAGCAGAGGGTATTGCAAATGCCAAAACTGGCTTTAACCCACCAGTTTTATGAATTTTTTTTTAATGACATCTTTAGCACATGGGCAATTGACACACAAGACAATTCTAATTATTTTCATAATCACCTGTATTCAATCTCATCACAATAGAAATGCCATGAGGCAGATGCACTATACCTATTAAATGACAGCCTGGTTAGTAACCCGAAAAGAAAAGGATCACTTTTCATTCTATTTGGTTTTTTGCATTTTGTCAGCTATAATTGTTGGCATTCTTAGAAATATAATTACTAATAAGTTGTTAAGACCTAGATAAGTTGTTAAGAAGTGACTGTTGGCGAGACTGCCGCAAAATGTATGGATTCGATCAGATCTTTACAATAGAGCTTTTTAGTTGTTGTCGTGTAGGAATCACCCCTTCTTCACCATACAACCCTGCAAACAGTGCGTTATATATAGCCCCTTGGAATCGTGTTTTTCTAGATGATCCATCTTAGGTAGGTAATTACGTCTTCAAAATTTTAAAATCCATAGATATTTACTTTTTTCAAGAATTATTTTAATTCCAAGGAAACATGATAAAACAACTCATGAAGATAAAGTAAATTTTTTTACATCAATGAAAAGTGGTAGCTGTTGCGCTTTACTTTTGCAGCCCACTACTTACCGATGTTCAGTTTTTTGAACAAGCATACAGACATGCATCACTTTTTAAGGTGCTTTTTTAATATATATAATATAATGTTGTTTAGATCTTTGGCCAAAAACTCCCCCAAAAGTTGTTTAGTAGTTGTTTGTAGTTTACAATTGTTGTGTTAATATGCTGTACTTTATGCAGTAACTTTTAGGCATGGGTTTTGTTGCAGCTTTTTATTACTACGTAAAGCCTTAAAAAGTTATGTTCCCATAGCTACTCTTGAAAAAATTGTCTTTTTTGTCACCATTCCATTGATTTGCCCTTATCAGTTGTTTAATGTTTTACATAGAAATTTGCCCAAAGTAAGTTGATAAAAGGATAACGACAGCCGTGACCAAAAAGTTTCCCACGGTGCAAGCGAATATGTAGATTGTACGTCGCAGAGGTTGCAGGACAATATCGTGTAACATGCCTTTTACCAAGTCATCTAAACAAAAGCTGGTCAACATATCCCAAAGCAGACTCGGCAGTAGAGCAGGGTTTGCTTAGAATTTCAACATGTGCCGACAACTACCTGGAGGATTCGTTTAGGGTATTAGCCATAGCCCGATCTCAGTTTCATCTTGGCGTTTGAGAAGCCGCATCCATCAAAACAAAGAAACCGGTGCTCTGTCGGCAAAAAGAATTTGTTTTGAAGTTCCGTGTTTTTCAATAACAAGAGTGACAGAAAATGTGTTGTTTTCTACGACGTGTTTTGGTCCTCTTGTTTCTTAAAAAGCTTTCTTACTTCAGTCCATATGATAGCTGTGGCCAGGGTATGGCGAAAACGTTCGGGAAAACGATTTCGTTACTCAACGTAATGTTCAAATTTTTGTTTGTTGTACAAAACAAGAATATTGCAAGAAATAGCAGAAACATTGTGTACTTAAAATCTTTTTGACTGACACTCCTCAGAGTACTACCGTCAGAATGACCGAAATGAAATGCGTGAAAAAGTATCCCCAACTGTATTTTTGAAAGAGCGAATCCGAATTTGGACTGCCTGAATGGCTGGTGTTTTTGAACCAATCAGCATCCACTAAAACAAGATTAATTGAATAGGCCCAGTAGGAAAACAAATTCTTTCTGTCTGTATAGCAATGGCTTTCTTGCTTTTATGTGGACTGATTCCCGAACGGCAAAATGAAATGCAAACCTGGGCCGATATGCATAAAACATCTTAAGTCCAAAAAAAATCCTTAACTTTTAAGAATTTCCTTAACTTTAAGAATTTCCCTAACTTTTAAGGACTTCCTTAAATTTTTATTAAGGAAACGTCCTTAACGTAAGTGCTATGCATAAAAAAACTTAAGATGAGAAAATTCTTAAAATCCTTCCTTAACTTTAAGGTACCTCTTTGGTTTCCTTAAGTGAATTTTTTTTCCTCAACTCGGCGAAAACACGAGCTGCGAGAGAAATCAGTGGCAAGTGAACTCACAAGATAGACTGGCTCTTCTTCTCAATAGAAGGTTACTATCGATTAACGACATGGTTTTGAAACTTAATCTAGTTCGGTGTAAATCTGTACATGATAGGTTTTTCTTGTTTTGTTCATTCATTAGTTTCAGAACTAAGACTCAGTCACAATTATGGCATTGGAATCCTTGATCTTTGGTTAAATTTCTTAGCGAAACTTTGAGCTTATGTTACATTTAGGCTGAAAAGAGCAAAGTTAAATATGAATTAATTCTAAATGACAGGTTTTACTATCTCTAGCTAAAAAAGATTTTTGGTGCTCGTCAACTGAAAAGAAATTTAAACTCTACCTTGAAATAATTACCATGATTACTTGAAATATACTTTTTTCCTCACTTAAATGCTTAAAATGCAGCCCAAAACTTGTAAGTCTTACTAATCCATTAAATGACTCCATTTAATCCATTAAGCCACTTAATGCCTTTACTTTGAAATACAGTCTGGGCTACAGCGGTAGCTAGCAGCCTAGCAAGAGACGAATATGTTCGATACTAAGAAATATAACAGCTCATAGGTCCTAATAATAGTGTCTGATCAAAACAAGAAATTCCCTATTAGAGCCACCTTATCCGAGACCCTATATAGGAAACTTATCGTCCCTTGGTTCAAATAGCGAGGAAAATCTAATGGCTTGAACAAGAAAAAGTGGTTGCAACCCTATATTGTGGATCGATAATATTTTTTTCTTATATTTTTTTCTTATCCTCTGCCACAGCTAACGGGATCCTGGAATATCAAAGTAAGCTGTTTAACGGCTCATTTTAAATGAAATTAATGTATTTAAAACCTATCGTAGTCAACAAATATTTTAAAATAAAATCAAATTTTAATAAAAACTACATTTTATATAGCACTGGAGTAACAAGTGTTATTAACATCATCTTGCATACATAGATAAAAATAAATTGTTTTACAATATAAAAAAACCTGTAGACATAGTTATGCAATTACAATAAAGGGAAAAATTCCAGTTAATTGACTTCTTGCTATCTCAGAAAGGGTTTAGGCTAGGAAAATGAAACTTTCAGGGATGAATCTACAGACTAAAGTATGTCCTGGGAAGGTATTTTGAAGCAACTACCTCTACTCCTTCTCCCTCTAGAGGGCCCTGACCTTTGATGTATTGATAACTTGCATGATCTTCGGAATCATATGACTTGGTGATGAGAAAACAACCTCAACATTACTAGTTTTGGAACAGATCAATTGAACAAGCCCAAACTCCACAGAATTTTTGTTGAATGTTCATTAGCATAGAGTTATAGAACGCATTTTCCCACTCCAAATTTTTTCCACAGTTCAAAATTCGTACCACATGCTATCTGCTGTTACAATTTCACTTTAGTTGTTCGCCCAATTCAGATCAGTACCGTAGCCAGGGGAATGCTTGGTATGCTTAGCATCCTCTAAGAGTGGACTTTAAGGTAAAATAGCATCCCCTAGTTTATGTTCGTCTATCCTAGAGTTTTGAAATTCGTCAAAGCATTTCTCAGACTTGTTGAATACCCTGCCCCATATATCTTTTCCAAGATATCAAATATGCACACCTACAAAGTATTACCTTTTCTGGACATATCCTTTCTGAACTACTTTTGCATTGTCTTGAGACAACGACCAAGTTTATGAAACAGTCTATTTTATACCTTCTTTTGCATTGATAATTTATTACGTTAAGTCTTGAATGCTTTTGTTCGTACTTAGTATGCAGTTTTAGTGCTCTTTAGGTTCAATTTTTTTTTATCGATTAAAGCTAAAAGCAATAAAATCTTTAATTAAAATTTCTGAGAATGGTTTTGATAAAAAACTGAGGAGGCTATAGAGCTTCTCGGAATTACCCCGCAGAGGCCGCGGAGCAGGGGGCTGGGGGGCTTCATCCCCCAAATATATTGAAAACATTGGAATTTGTTAAAATGATGCCGATTTTTTAAAATAAGTAAAGTTGAGCCCCACCATTTTTTTATTCCGCCACCCCTACCTTGCTTTTTAAAAGGGTTTACCGATTTTCCAGAAGGGATTACACAAAAATAACATTAATCGGTCTACAGGCTGGTCCGTACACCTTAAGTTTATGAAGCATGCCCTAAAATATGCTCATAGGTAATAAGCATGCCCTACAGAGATAGTCTGGGTATGGCACTGATTCAGATTGCCTTCCTGTGGTGCTGTGTTGCAATGCATTTTGCTTTCTAGTATATATTGACATCCCATGTATTTTGCGGCAACTTTCCTCTGCAGGCCACCAGTATTGTTTGCAACCTCTAACATGGGGTGATTATCATTTCGTGCTACAGAGTTGTCTAAAGTAACCTTCTGATTGACTTTACCAATTTAAGCATCAAAATGTATAAATGTGCTTGTTGGCATGTATTGATTATGTTGAAATATTTGGCTCAATTTCAGAATTCGCCCCCAGACCCCCCACTTATCGATGTTTTCATCTCAACAAGTACAGTTATACCATACATTTGCAAGCTTCCCAATTATTCGATAAATATAGAGAGTTAAATAAACCATCTTACTAATGTTTTCAGCAACTGAATAGCTCGACATATTGCGACTTGTCAACCTTATAATTATTATTTCACGTAGCGTGAGCTACATAAGACATATAATGTCATGTTTCAGTGGTGCCCATGGGAGATTTGATGATGGCATTTCTCTCAGGAGCTGAACACACTCTCTCGGCCTTGTTATTTTGCTTTGACTACATGAAATTTACATATGGAATATTTTTTGGATTTAGCTTTTTAAGCACTCTTTCGAATTGTTTCATACCTGTGGACAATCATTATGGCTGGAAGTTGAAACTTCGCGTTCGTAGAAGCACTGAAAATGTCGTGGGACCAACGATTATCATATTTTTGTTGTATATCGTCACGATGTACAACCGTTTTCGTAGTATGCAGGTAGTGTCAGCGCAGTTTCTGTTTATATCTTTTTATGTGAGTTGTCTAGTTGAGTGATGCAGTTATTCAAGAGATATACAATATCCTTGAAGTAGTTTATATCATGAAGGATACAACATCCAGTTTGTCAACATGTGATGCACATGTGAATCGCATTGAGTATTGGAAGATCAGAGCAGCAGCGTTGGATACGATTTGTAGAGAATTATGGGATAGGAAACGTTATCTTTCCATATATGGTGAATTATTGTTTTTAGTAAGGAAAATTTGATGTCACTCATTTAGATAGATAAGATTCCAGTCACTTTTTTTACTCCTCAGAATAACTCAGAATAACTTAGAATTTCAGAACTCAGAACATCAGAACATCAGAACAGAATCGAACAGAATTAAGAATCGAGTAGAATCGAGGAAGAGTAGAATTTATTCGCTTATCATATTCATTTTAGAAACCATTTAATAGAAGGATTAGAATTTATCTCACGATCAAGAAAGGTGACACGAGGTCTACAAAACAGTCAAAGGGACTGGACCCAATAGCCTTGGAATAAGCATAAGACTTTACAAAATTATGCCTCATAAAAGATTCGCAACAGGAGTCATGTCACCCCCAAGATGTCCATTGCCAGCTCTCACCCTTCCCTTTACATCAGATTTAAGGAGAATATGATTACATAATACGGATATATATTTCCTTGAAATGTAGGAGGAGGGCTGTTTTCTTTCATAATGACTTTTCCGATTTACCAAACATTTTGAACGTCCATTTTATGTCAGGGTTCCTAATGTGGGGCATGGCACCATGGCCTTCCCCCTTGGAGGCCACTGGGAAAGAATAGGATAAAGGCTTGTGTATAAATTGCTCCTTAAATTGGTAGAAAAGTTTGTTAGATTTTGCAAATTCTTTTATTAACTCAAGTTTCTTTTGTTAGCTCAAGAGGAGATAAATCTTTGGTTGAAATCGACGCCGTTTTTCGTAACTATGTTGAATTCTCGAATTTTAGAGGAGAATGAGATTACTTAGGTGCAAAATTCAACATTTACCTACCATAAATCAAATTTTAGTAGGTAATTTGCGCGTTTAATGTCTACCTATCGGCCGTTTTCTTGTGAAATATTTCTTGAGAGCATTGCTTTTGTTTACATCTTTGCCGAGTTAGCCACTTTTCAGTTATGATGATGCAATCTAATTAAGAAGGGTACAAGTAGGAAATCCATTCGACTTTTTCACCAGAAGCAAAATCCACTCTACAACACTATACGACACTATACAAGGTGGCCAAACGACTGGATTTTAATTTGAATTTTGCATAGTAAAAAGTCGAATGAAAATCCAGTCGTTTGGCCAGGCTCAAGGATAAGTGAGTTGAGATAGTGGCCCTCTACACATACTGGTATCTAAATAAACGAGGCGAAGTTAAGTCGGCATGATGATAAAAATCATGATTGCAAAAGAGAACGTGTATGATGGAAACTAGAGAATTCAACTAATTGGATCTTGGCAAAACACGCATAAACACTTATATATATATATATAATATATATATATATATATATACATAAGACTAAAAACTATAAAAAGGCATATTAAAATATATATAAAACTAAAATGCCCTGACGTTAGTACTCGGAGGAGTGTCAAACAAAAAACTTTTCTGTACACAATGTTTTCACTATTTCGTGGAATATTCTTGTTTTGTACAGCTAACAATTTTATCTACTATTAATGTGATTGACTATTTAGTGAGTCTGAGCTGAGTTTAAGCACAATTTACTTACTTTGCATCATGGTCTGGAGACATATTTTAGCAATTGGCCCTGTTCCTTCTCTTGTGGCTGCTGCCACTGTAATACTGAACCAAGTGAAAGGTTTTAAATTAGCAATGGTAATTTCCGTGCTGCTATTTGATACAACGACGTGGTCGTAATACTTTTTTTTCAAACTTGTGTATATACAACTCACAATCTTGTAACCTGTAAGGTACCAGTCATTATAGATATCAGTGTCATTTGGAAGAAGGGTCCATGTAATCATTGCCGATGTACTGTTGATAACAAAAGCACTCACATTTGCCGGGGCTTGTTCTGGTTCTATGAAACAATTAAAGACAAACAATTCAGATAGAATAAATTAAAGTAAGGCACATTGCATTTACATGTGCCTTTTCTATGCTAGGCATATTCGAAGGTGTCTTACAAATGGCACTTACCCAGCAGTTCAAGCCTGCACTTTAAGTTTTTGCTGATCTACTACCTGAAGAGTACAGACACAAGGCGCAAGGCTCTTTTATACCATCATAGCCAAGTCCCAATTTAGCACCTTGATGCTGTGAAAAAAGCAGACGTGATATATAAGGATATCACAGTATGACAGGGGCTTGAAATTTTGAGACTCATGGTGCCTGGATAATGGGAAAGGTTCAACTAAACTTTCTACCAATAAAACTGAAAGCTCTCAATTATGTTTGAAAAGTGTTTTTAGGGTACTAGAGCCCATGAGCCACTCGCGTATTTCATGTTTCTATTTTTAATAGAGATTGACAGATAGACACACATTACATAATGCGATACAGGAAACGCAGTGTCATTTACATACAAGAGAGTGAAGTGTAAAGTCACGTTATGTAATGCAATACAGAAAACTTGTTGTCATTTTCTTTAACAAAAGTGACAGGTAAAGGCAGAATTTGCAATGAGATAGACAAAACGTTGTGTCATATCATAGTAGATGTTAAAGTGCAGAGAGGTAAGATAAAACTGTGCCACAATTATAACTAATTTGAGAAAGCCACCCCCCATAAAATGCTGTGCTTTCAGTGAATGTAGCAAACAACATGAATGTATTGTAGTCTGTAGTGTACTTAGGACATGGCTCCCTTAGAAAGCTTAACCTACAAAGGAATACCTAATGAACTGCCCTGGTTCAGTTTATTGTGTCAAAGACTGAGTGTATACAAGAATATTCCTATTAAATCTGTTTAAGCGTGAGAGTTCAAGCTGAGAAGGGGTCTTAGGAACTGACATTGCACACGTTCGGAAAATCCATACGCCGCTGATTGTGTGTTCTTTTAAGGATGCCTCTTGGAGTGTTGAAGATTTCCGGAGGAGTGTCTTTTGAAGACACCAGTAAGCAGAATAAATGAATATATAATTTACTAGAAAATGTAATTAAGGGATGTTGCTTTATAGAAAAGTGGAAATCATGCAGTAGGAACGCACTAGAGAAATGCGGGACTCTTGTCTGGCGCTGTTTAGGTGCACTATATTTGTTTAGTCGTCACATTAGCTTCCAACGGTGGACATCGACATCCACCCAGAAAAAATTCGTGCAAAGCTTAAATTTATACTTTTAAATGTTTAGATGAGCAATACAAAAGGTTCTAATCCAAATTGTGGCGAATAAATTTTTATGATCATTGAGCTTACTGGTTTTGATTCCTCAGTGTTTATTGAATGGAGTTCATTATGACACGGATTAAGCAATCTTCTTACTTTAAGATTTTAATAATTCAAAATGTACTATAAGTAGACCTACACATTTTGACAATGTTCATGACACAAATAAGCACATGCTTAGAAACTTTCACTGATAGATGGTAGAGTTGATCATGTCCCGAGTCGCTGTCTTTTTGCGAGCTACGTTTCGAGCAAAACTTGGAGAAGTTTCTTTCGAAATGTAGCTCGCAAAAAGACAGCGACTCAAGACATGATCAACTCTACCATCTATGCCAATGACTGAGTCGAAAAGTGTTAAAATATTTAAAACCCTCACTTACATTAGAGGTCTGGTAACGAGTGACATAACAATTTCTGAATTTACAGAAACTTTAGTTACTAAAGAGCAAAGGTTTTAAGTGTACTATGCTTTTAAACGTTGTATCTATACCTGCTGCAATAATAGCTGCAAGCTTGATTCTCTTTGGTAAGTGTTCTTGTATCACTCAATAAGTTATATATGTGTTACTGTTGAAATCCTACCAGAGTATAATCAAGTTTCATTTTCATTGATTTTCTGCCATGTGATCACATGGTTCTGATTAAAGAAGTAGGTTTTCGAGTTAACTAACAATATCTATGCCATCTTTTCTTCAGTGACTCAGCAGTCTTATTTTAAGTAGTTTCATCTTAACAAAACCAAATCAAAATCAAAGAGGGCAAGTACGTAAGTAAGGGATCTATTGAATTGTAGATGTAACAGTGCCCAGTGGTAGACCCAAATGTTGAATATATAAGCTTTTTTGGTCACATCTCTGTTTTCTTTTATCTATTCTATATATGGATGATCCGATACTTGATGCTTGTTAACACATGAGGAAGGTGAAGTATCATAACTGATAAAATTTCCCATTGACAGGTGTTACAGAATTTGGCAATAGTTGTGGCTGGCAATGTACTATATCAATGTGAATTGCACCAGATATTATTTTATGGATAAGTATTTTTTAGTATACAGAAAAGACTTGAATGAATGGAAAGATAGAGTTTAATGAAGGAGATGAGTTTTGTAGATCAGTACTTGAGTTAAAAAGAAAACATTATATACAAAAAACTGTCTATGCTCACTATCAGCATAACGTTTAAAGAATGTAAGGTATTTGTTGCCAATTTGGAGAACCAGAATAGAACTTTAGTAAGCAAACTGTGTATAAAATATGCCTAGAGGGAAGAAGAGGACATTTGATGAGATGTGTTTTTTGAAAGAACAGTTTTGTTTTGTTTATATATTTATATATGTGTATGTGTATATGTGTATATATAAATATAAATTAGACTCAATAAAAAGACTAAGATTTTTAAAGCTATTTTAAGTTTCATGATATATATATAAATATATGTATAAACCAAGTTCATATAGTTATACAGTAGGTTGAACATTTAACCCACTGCTATATTGATAATAATAGAAAACAAGAAGCAGAATTCTCTGTGTTAATGTTTACCTCAATTATTAATATATATATATATATATATATATATATATATATATATATAAAGCTCAAAAATACACATTATAATACGGTATCAATGAAAGTCTATTGGCGCACACAAAAAATAAGCATTATTGGTTAACATTAATACGTTCAAAGAGAACTAAAAAACGCCCCTGATGGGGAGGAATTTCGGAAAGACTGTAGTGACAAGGACAGCTGGGCATGCGTATAAGTTATGTATATACTTTTAACATAACCTCTCATTATTACTTTTATTGTCACACTAATTAAACTTTGTTGACTGGTGGTGATGCTAGATGAGCAAGCAGAGGTGGGGTTATTGTTGACAAAGGAAGACGAACTTTTAAATGTTTTTCTCAGAGGTCCGAATCTTTTATCTGATTGACATTTGTAAGAACAGTTACCCTATATCTCAATCCATCCGATTTGACTCACAGTTGCTGCTCAATAAATAAGATTCCCGAATACAATTTTTGTCATGTAGAGCACATTTTCACCAGTCCCTTGAATCATCAAAATATGCACATTTGTTTTGATAAGAATTCCGATAACTACAAATTTTTATCATTGAAACTATTTTCTTGGCTTGCAGAAGCAAAGTACCACCCATAACTGAAACTGTTACCAAAACGTAATTTTCTACGACATGCGGTTTTCCTCAAAGATATTCTCCCGTTTACAGTTTGTTAATTGTTACAAACAATTAACATTTGGATAATTTTGATAACTTCATAGTATGTTAAAGTCATCAACATAATTAAAACTCTCTGAGAAGATTGTCAAGGATCCCACTTATTGAGAAGTAACTATATGTATATAATAATACTTTGTTGTTACGTTAGTCGCTTTGCAAACTGTCTGTTAAAGTATGTATAAAGAAGAAATGTCGTTAACACTCATATGGAATTCACAATGATCGATAATTTTAAAACGATCATAGAAATGGACAATATTGGTAGTCCCTGGCGTCATAACAAACTGAAAGTTTCTACAGTACACACCAGCAAAAACGTTAGTGATCACTTGAGAGAAAATGCAACTAAGGAGCACTGATTTTCGTTGTAAAAACTTCTTAAGGTACCACCGGATTTAGTAAATACTAATCTAATGCAACTTTGGTTTAATATTTGTATGATAGATGCATGAATTGAGTTCAGCCTATTTCCAAAGAACCCGAAGACGTCTTATGGAGTATGGAATCTGTATGCTGCACAAAATGATGTGTAACCTAAAAGTGTGAGTATGAAAGGACAGAGAAGAGAGTTCGCAGAGTGCAGCAAAGAGACTTGACAGTAAAAGAGAGGGATAAAAGTTTTAGTTCTAGTGTCATAGATATGCTGTCAGGAATCTCCCATTTGGCTCCGTGGATTTATAGCCCTATTGGGCTGGTTTGGAGAAAAAAGATGGAAAGATTTGCATTCGTTACTGCAGAGGAATATATGAACATGTTTCCGCTTCTGTATATAAGTTGAAGGGTGTAATATGGGCTTGGTTGCGTCTTTTCTGCTTTAATTTTACAAAGACACTCAGCAACCACTCAGTAGCAGACTCGGTTACTTCACACACTCAACACTTAATCCGTGCACAGATGGATTTACAGGAAACGACGTCCTATGGTGGTTCAGATCTGAAACTATATAATGACAACAAATCTTCTATAAAGAAAAATACTAATATATGTTGCCAACAGGCTCATCTTATCATTTTTTTTCATAATAACTGCAATACATCTTACTTTTTTTTCCTTCGTATGTTTTTGAAAGTGCCAATTATTTTCATTTGTGTGGCATATAAGGCATAGTACCCTAATTTGTGTAAATTCAACTAAAAAATAATACATATGTCATATAATTATCACCAAAAAGAAAAGACTTGAAATGTTAGTTTTTGAAAGAACACTAGAGACATAGTATATATGTCACCATCTGTGATCGAACCCTTTACCTACACGTTCGCGGCGTGCGCTCTACCAACTGAGCTAGGTGACCTCCGATGTTAAAATAATTTTACTTCTGTAGTCGCCACATTAGCTCCCAATTATCCGACGGTGGACATCGACATCCAGCTCAACGCAATTGGGGACCAGACTCTCTGCGCCATGTGACTTGACCAAGGATGAAACTTTCTAACTTTAATGGGCTTTGGATAGATGACAGACCCGAGGGCAGTCCTTCCTTGGTCAATGCACATGGCGCAGAGAGTAGTAGGTTAGCGACAATGCCAGCAGAACTAATTCACAAACTCTGTGCCCAAGAGAACAAAAGTCAATTGAAACGTGTGTTATGGACCCTAAAGTAAACAAGTTCAAAAATTTACAGCCTTCCTTGAATTCTCATGGGCTAGTAGAAATAGTTCGGACATCACTTACTAACTTAATAACTTCAATGACATCTTAATTCTTATACTCATTGAGTTAACACTTCTTCACTTTCTACTGAAACGAAGTGGATGTCCCTCGTTTTGAAATGTGATCCTCCGTAAGTGTTTTCTTGTGTGAAAGTTATCACTGAGTAAGTACTTGGCTACACTTATATTTTATTATAAGAAACTACCTCAGCGTCAAGCCCTCGAAGTTTCTGAAAATATTGACCTTTTGCGCCCTCAAAATTTCTTACCAGTTTTTTATTTTCTGGTACAAGGTTAGCCTATTCATAAAATAACCCGTTATCAAACTGTCTAAACAGCTTTCAGAGATTTTTTAGGTTTCTTAAAGTAGCCCCATCCAACCCTCGATTTTCTTAAATTTGGGGGAGATTGTGCCCTGGTTTTCTTATAAACTGGTTTCTTATAAAAGGAAAATAAGTGTACACTATCGTCATTAGGTCGAGGTCAAATATATTTAAGCCTTTTTCTATACGTCCAGCAGTTTTGATAGGTTGAACCGACTCTTTAGAAGGATTGTTTAGGCGAGATTGTATCTGAAAGTGTGACACAGAATGAGTCTCCGATGCGGTCATTTCCAAACATTTGCAAGTTTTAGTACACTGTTTCTTTTTTATAAGAATTACATAAATTTGCCGGAGTCTCCTGATACTTAAAAATTCTGCTGAAGTAATCCTCAAATATTCTTAAATGAATCTTAAATTTTTCTTAAGGGTGGTTGTGATTTTCAAGGAGCGAATGAAGGGATTACTAGTGAAAAACGTTATTTTTACTTCCACTGAAGCGTTTCTTAAGTGGTTTCTCTCTTGATAGGCACTTCATTTTCTAACAATTTGAATTCTGAGTGGAAATTCTCCTTGGAATGTCTTTGAAATGAAAACATTTCCTGTCCGAGTCGACAGGAGCCTTAAGTCTTTGCACCACAAGATAAAGTCATTTTAAAATTTTCTTTTTGGTACCATTTGAGCTTGAGGGTGATTCTTAAAATATTCTTAGATTTTGAGGATTTTGAGCCTCATGGTTCTTATAAAAAGAATTTGTATCTGTAATAAGTATCTGTAGAGGTAGTGTATCTGTAGATTGGCTAATGCATTTTAATCCCCCTAGTTTTCAAATAAGGAACATATTGGAAGAATCACCGAGCTAATCAATCAGCAACGCAAGCTATGCCGAAATTCTGTCCTTAACATAAAAACACAAATGTCCATCAGGAATGTAACTAAAACTCTCTGACTTGCATGGATTCTTTTAAATGAAACTTCAAATATTAAATGAAGCTAGGGTTCTTAGGAAAGTTTGCTTCTTTAAATCTCGTATCTTTTCATGTTTGGTATCTGCAGCTATATAAATATTGCAATAAAGGTTCTATGACAACAGAAAAATTGTGGGCTTATTACTATAATCCATAGGGATTTAGGTACCCATTTCTTCATAAGTATGAGGTTATCAGAAGGAATATAAGTTAAAAAGATTGCTTAATTTTCTGCCAAAAATGAGAGTTTAATTTTGTTGAATCTATTTTGTTACTTAAAAATGGCTGTAATAAATTATACTTTATTTATAGTAGTCAATGTTAAGCATTCTTTATTAAGAGTTTTTCAAATTTTACAAGGTTTTGAATGAAAAAGAAGAAAACACACATATCGAAACGTTTGCAACAAAGCCTATTATTGATATCTTACCGTGAAATAAGATGGGAGCATAGTTAAAATTGAAAAGCAGCCAGCTAGACAACAACTTGCTGTGTTGATTTGACAACTTCCCTTTCCTTTTTGTTTAAGTTGGCAAAACTTGTTGCTTTTCAATTATGTTTCTATTTTTTAGTACATCTCTGCCCAAATCTACCAACATGGAGGGAGCTACATAAATTAACTGTTCCATCTGACATAGCTGTTTTTTATCATAGTAGAGAGTATTTATATTTCTACATATTTTGTATTCCACCAGCATCTAACTTCGAGAGTAATTTCCTAATGCTTTAAATTATTTTCATTGTTGATTTACAATAAGCAAATTATTTTATGATGCTGTCTTTGCCGACAGAAGGGCCTTTTGGGAAGGAATGGATGTAGTATCTGTTCTCATTGATGGCAGATTCTTTCCGTGATCCGTGAGAGGCAACCATACTTGGCGTTTGATCCTGTCGCTTGGCTTGCTTCTCTGCCTAGTAGCCTGAACTGGATGACGTTGCCCTTGGACGTTCCAGCTGCTACGTTAAAAAGCACTTGCGTCTTGCTTTGTGCTGTGAAAAAGTTTCAATGACAGAGGAGAAATCAATGGTTCTCAACGGAATTGTCAACGATCAACAGATACATGTCGTTTTTAGTACTTTTGCCGTCGGAAAGAGCTCCTCCTCGCGCAAACTGTTCTAAAATGCATTGAAGTGCACTAGTCCAGCCCCAAATTCAGGCTCCAAGTCCTCAGGTTAGCTTTTGACCAGATTTCCCGCTGCGGAACTAAGTTATTTGTTGTATATTTCTCCGAGACCGAGCTTGGTAAAGAAACCGAACTTCTCGCTGAGGTCACGATATGCAGCGATTCTATTGGAGAGTGCAGAAATAAGACAGTCAATGATCGGCAGGAAATGGTTGATCTTATATGATTCGTCTGATGGAAGCTCGTGTAGTGCATCGGCTTAATCGCTAATATCAATGTGAAAGGGTTTGCGCTGTTTCTTTCTGCTGCCATCCTTGATGTAGTTCTACACTCTAGTATATTCCTTGGCCCGATTTTCAAAAGTTTCGTATTTCTCGCGGAGACCTCGGATGTACCCTTGTAACGATTCCAGAAGACAAACAGCCGTATTAAAATCTAGCCCCTCTTTTTGCAACGTCAAATTCGTCTGCTGAAAGCGTTCTGAAATGGTATCCCACGATGTCAGGAGAATGCACGTCTCCAACTGACTCAACTTTTCGGCAAGCCCCTTTGCATTACGTACTTCACCGCGGTTCTCTGCATCAACGGATATTTCTGTCAGTAGTTAAATGTACCCTTGGTAACTAAGGGCTAACGCATGAACAGCGTCGTGTCTTGCTGACCAGCGAGTGTCCGACATGCGCTTGACAACAGAAAAATTGTGTTCGGTAGTTTTGTTCTTGAGAATATCTTTAGGTTTTCTATAATACAAGGCGTGGAGGACTTGAAAGGATTAATAAAGCATGGATATTCTGGTTGCAAGCAAAGAACGCATCAAAGCAAAAGCACAGGGTGCATTCATATTTTTCTATGATACAATTTCTTTGAACTGGGTAGTTCTTATTGAGTGCTACCACAGTTGATCAAGAAAGGGTTGAGAATCTTCACACCTAGAACAATAGTCCCCTATTCATTTCGGCGATCGATGTAAACTTCGAGAAGATGGCGTCCATTTAAGTGGGGGTTGTCAAATTTTGAATAACCCAACTTTACCCATAATTCCTGCAAGATTTTAATACAGTGCCCTTTCAATGTGCAATTAGGGAAGCATCAGGCCTTGACACGTTACCATCAAGAAAAATCACTTGAAAAATGGATAAAACTTTGCTCGTTACTCTTAATAGTGCATAAAGTTCAGTAGGTCTATGATGCGACATAAATGACTAAAATATTTAAACGATACATTTATTTGCTCATTGTGTCAAGGATTACTGAAAATCAAGTCCCGTCACGTGACAAAACACACTACTTCGCGTGCTAAATCTTGTACGTTTGCTCGGGGTTGCCGATCCCGAATGTATAGAACATTCTCCTGCCACGCACATACGTTGCAGTAAAAGGGGGAAATTTAATGACACACCTAGTCCGTGCTCTCAAAAAGTGCAAATAATAGACTTGCTTAATAGGTTTTGAAGCATTTTAATATACTGATATTTCAAACCTCCTTCTTGATGATATTTCTCAGGTAAATCAACAGATATAGACGGAGAATACCAGGACGTAAAGAGATACAAGTCATCTGCAGCCTAAAACTTCATCGAAAATTAAAGATTGTACTAAATAGCCTGGCATGTGGGCGTATTTAATTTTGACATTCTATTGAGTTACACACAATCAAAAACATAATATTGGGTTTCAATTTCATTAAGGAAAGGAACAAACTATCCCACCCCACTGCTTGCTTATTCATAGCATGGGTTTTTAACAAAATCTCATCCCTATCAAATCCATGAAGCGGAGGTTTGGCCCTTTTGCATAGAGCAGTATTCATTACTACATTTGATTTCATCACAACTGGTATCACGATTTCACTGCATCCTCTATCCATCTGACCATGTTCATCAACAATAAAAACTTCATGCAACAGGTTTCCCTGCCACGAAACTGTTCAACTACTTGCATTGTGGTACTACATCGTGACACGCAGCACTACATACAAACATACACTGATTTGTAACAGTTATTATGCCTTTGTTTAGTCAAAAGATCAATACTGCATCATAGCATCTAGAGAAGCTCTATGTTTTTCTTGTTCCGACTTTGTATAAATTGCATTTGAAAGAACCTTGTTTTCCAAGTAGTGCCTAGCTTTGAAAGATGATCACAGCAATTTTGAACTGTTAATGTCATTTCTCTGTTCCCATTTTCCCCATTTTGTAAGTCAAAGAACAACAGGGAACCTGCTAAGCAGTGAAGGGTATGTGTTAGGAAAAATTGTGAGTAGAATTACTGCCTCACCCTCGAACACTTCTGCCATCTAGACATTGCCCAAACTATATATTGTTCACCATATTTTCCATCCAATCCCACGTGCTTAGGCAGGTGAACATGCCTGCCCATGATAGTTACACAATATTCAGGTTTCAAATTTCATTGTAAAGCCGAGTTACATAAACCAAAATCACTTTTACAGACAGTTGTTTATGATTTCTGTGGATTCTTTGGCTTGCATTTACTTTCTGTGTAATATGAGAGGAGGCTATAACGTAAGAGCTATACATGGATTGAAAAACATTCAGTCTTGATTGCTCTTGAAAACTAGTATTTGGAAACTGGAGAGCCTGATAGTCAAATTGCAAGGAGTCACTGTTGTGCCACTGAGCAATGCGTTGTCATCTCAAGTTTCAATTTGTCTATGCAATCTGGTGATGTAAGTGAAACATTTGTTTTGAATTACCCCATAATATTGAACCCTTTTTATCAAGTAGAAAGTCAAAGACTCACTAGGCACACTTGTGTGAGATGGTCGAGTAACACTTCGCTTTACGCAAGTTGGAAGTTTAGTTGTAGCCTCCCACTATGTCCCTGGGCTCTCGAATTATCGTCTTTATGCAACATTGTGTTTTTTGTTGTTTGTGCCCGTGACTGTGAGGCAAACAATAGCCTGTGACGTACTGGTATAAACATTGCGTTACAACATTGTAATCAACATACTTCGTACGTCGCAGTTACTCTGATTTAGTTTACAATTTGCATACTTTGTTGTGCAATCATAAGTTCTTCATTCTGTATTTATACAGCATAATTTTGTACAAATGTCAGTCAGTTGTGTTCGACTGCAGCTACTAAATAGACACGGTATAATGTCGGAAAATCCGAGTCATTAGGATTTCGTTCACCGTGGTCTAATCGCTTTTTGGATGTTGTAATTCTTTCTACATCGATTATTCATTTGAGTTCAAGAATAAGTGGTACCTTTTGTCACATTTCTGTTAGATTTGTGTTAGATCTAATGAATTAAATTTAACTCGACACAAATCCATGACAAATTCTACGTCTAAAGTAGGCCTTATTAATTTACATTTTGGGGATTCGCTTATACCGAGGACCATTTTTATTCGAGAGACTATGGTTCATAACAAATTTAAAGACATTGATAGAACACGAAGAGAAACATTTAAAGAGATAATGTCAACATTACCGCTATATTTAAGAAATAAAAAGTTCCATTAAATCCTCAATTACCACACTTAATATCAAAGAGAGAGTGCGCATTTTTAAAATATATTATCAAGATTGTCCTCCTTCATAATCCAGGGGTAATGATTTATTGAGTGGCAAGCAGCATTTTCATAGTTGCACTGTTTGTGATTTTCCTCTCTAAAATGCTGTTCAGTATCTTTTGCGTTTCTCTAATTAATCCAGCTCCAAGGAAGACAAGAATGTTCAACTTCACTACACAACTTTGTTCTCTTTTCTCTTTTCCCCATTATTGGTCAGTTAATATGTAACAATGGATATTATCACAGGTGATTGATGCTAGGATAACCACAATTCGCCAGCTACTATTAGTATCTCCACCTTTTTCTGCTAAATTTTCAAGCTACTATTTGTGTGTCCACTCTCTTCTGCAAATTTCACCAGCTACTACAGGAAATATACAAATCTCCACATTTTTCTACTAAATCCACCAGCTACTGTGGATATGTCCACTTTGTTCTGTAAAAATTTTAAGCTAATATTGGTTTGTCCACTTTCGTCTGCAAAATTCAGCAGCTAATACAGGAAATATAGAGATATCCACTTTTCCAGCAAAATTCGCCAGTTGCTGCGGTTAGGTCAACTTTTTCTGCTAAATTCTCTAGCTACTATAGGAAATATAGAGATGTCTCCTTTTTTCTGCTAAATTCTCAAGCTACTATAGGAAATATAGAGATTTCTCCATTTTTCTGCTAAATTCTCAAGCTACTACAGGAAATATAGAGATGTCTCCATTTTCCCGCCTAATTTCCGAGCTTCTTTAGGTGTGTCCCCCCTTTTTTTGCTACATTCTCAAGCTAATTTAGAAAATAGAGAGATGTCCACTCTTTTCTGCTAAATTCACTAGCCACTATCAACTTCCCAAATTTCGGTTCTTTTATACGAGAGGTGTCTCGGACGACCTTCAATCTTTTGAAATTCACTGGCTTGGCGCAAGCGCACAATCGATGACTCACAAGGTTCTACGGTCGCAAGCTACTAAGCTACGATTGCATTCACCGTCAAATAACTTGGGGAAACGGGATACAAGCGATCAACCTTCAAAACCCGCGTTAACATCATTCACAAAAAGCAGGCAAGTTAATTTGCTAGAGAACTAGGAAATA
Organism: Alatinidae sp. Z8VKAUB7J3; assembly: GCA_010016025.2. NCBI lineage: Eukaryota > Metazoa > Cnidaria > Cubozoa > Carybdeida > Alatinidae > Alatinidae sp. Z8VKAUB7J3. The sequence continues at coordinate 121,699,466 of JAAAKM020073195.1, read as the reverse complement.
TATCGCCACCGAAGCTCGAACCCTTGACACTTGTAAAATATATAACTAAATCACGTATTTATTACTGTAATCATAGCAAAGTAACTGTTAAGCAGACCAATATAAAAGCAGTCACGTCGTTGGCTGCTTTAAGCTAGAAAAAGTATCATGACATTGCAACAATAGAGCATTACAGTTTGAATACCTGTGGGCGGGGGACTTCGCACCTGCCAGTAGTGCATCCCTGTTCGCCACAACTACTGGCATCAACCATAATGATACCCTGCACGTAAAAGAAAAGAATATTACATTAGTATTACGACTTTCAATTTGGAGCATACCTATTCTAGGAAATTCTAGGAAGTATATCTATTAGAGCAATATTTCTTAACCTTTTAGCGCACTCATACTCCTTGAGCTTTTATAAAATTTTCCTGTAAGCTCTGTGTAAAGGACGAATGGGACGTGGAAAAGTTAAATTAGAAGAATTGATACGAAATACAGTGTAATATAATACATTGAATGCACAAATAGTGAAAACAAAAATAGTTCTTAAAATGAAATCTTACAAGGTGCACTGAAAGTCACAAGTATTAGTGATGGTTTCTTTGCTGTTGTGTAGCGTTTTACCCGTAGCTACAGTTATATATTTATCTATTTATCGTCATCAAAGTCCATAGCCATTTGGCCGTAGGTGCACTTTGTTCTCATTTATCAGGCACTTCCACCTCTTCCTGTCAGCTGCCTTTCTTGTGGCCATCCATGTTTGTTGTTACGTTTGTACAATCTTTGATGTTGCTTATCCAGTTCTTTCTTGGTCTAGGCCGTAGGTGCACTTTGTTCTCATTTATCAGGCACTTCCACCTCTTCCTGTCAGCTGCATTTCTTGTGGCCATAGGTGAATAAAGCTCTCGAATTCTTGTGTTGCTAACTGTGGTGTCGCGAAATTATTTCTTCATGCGAAATACTCGCATATTGCAAGACTATGCAATAGGAAAGTTATCATTTGACAAATCATGGGGTGGGAGCAGTTTTTGTAATCCAAATTTTGGTTTTCAGATATGAACAATGAGCTTCTCTCACTGTAATTTGTAAGATCTTCAGGGGTGCAACTAGAACTTTTGGAGGGCAGGGGAGCTTTATGAGAGTTACGGCAAGATTTTCTCATTTATATTTTTATGAAGCAACGAAGTTGCGAGTAACTGCAGCTGGGAATCTATAGGCGCTCTAAGTTCGCCAGCGGGGAAATTTTGCAATTTTTAGAATATATATAAAGTTGGAGAAAGAGACGCTCGGAAATATAAAAGGAGCATTGAAACACTGTATGGAATGGTAGGGATCTAGTTTTTAGAGTGTTGGAAGTTTGTCTTCAAGCCTTTAACGATAATGAACAACCAAAACTTTAACATGAAATTTAGAGAATAGTTTCTAAAATCGAGGAAGTTTCAAAACTTTTGTTACTCTCAACCGGGTGGGTTCTAGTTTCTCTGATGTAAAATTTCAAGTAGTACAGAATCGTGCCTCTCTCTATGATTATGTTCATAAGAGTGCAGGGTTTCGCACTTATCGAACAAATATCTACATCTATGTGTCAATGCTATCCTAGAACAGTATTTTGTTTCTATTCATACAATCCGGCTCACTCAAACTTGACGTGTTTAAATGCGGATGCAATTACCTTGTACTCAATAATCATAAAGAACGGAAACTTTGGCAAAGTATGTGGCTGAGATTTAAGAGGAGAACAATGGGCATGAGATTATTGTTTGGAACAAAATAAAAATGAATACCAACAGTTAGCGTCTTGGGTTCAAGAGAAAGGCCTCCCTTTAAGTTGTGCTTAAGATGAGGACACAATTTTTGGTAAAAAAATTAGGCCAGGGGAGGCCTCCCCCTCCTCCATCCCAGTTTCACTCCTGATCTTTGAGAGCTTTGGGTTTTGAGTTATACAATAATGCTTGGATGAAGCGACATTCTAGTTTTCTAGGCCGTAGAAATTATGTAATTTAGCTATTCATGAATGTGCATGGGAGCTTTGGCAAACGTTACGGTCAATATAAATATCAGGTGCAACAGGGGCAGCTAGGTCAGTTTGTGGAGAGGAAATTTGTACTTTTGTCATGGGGTGTCGAACTCTTCTGACTCATATTACTGATTGTCAGTAAGGGTAATTAACGTAGGACAGTAAGGACTTTCACTAGAGGGATACCAACATAGACGGGAATTAGAAGGTCCTTGATGGCAAGCATGTTTTTAGTCTAAGAGTTGATGGAGGGTGTGAGTGCTTCTACTTGGTAGCACAGTGGCGAGCACAGTGCTATGATGTTAACAGTTGGATTCGTAGAACCTGAATGTAATTTGTCCTTTTATTACACGTTTTAAAATGTAGATGATTCTTATATTGCAGAATTCTTGCTTTCATATTCAACTCAATCGCACTTTCGCTTCTTCGTTTATTCTAACCACCAGTATTATCGAGATTTAAACTTCACAAGTCCTTGATTCTTTTATTAGGTACTTGTATGTCAATGAAGAGTAAAGGGTACAAAATCTGTAGTGTTCACTACGTCATTTAACTTGTCTTGTCGGACTGCCAATCAAAACCTCAAAAAGTATCCAATTTAATGGCAATGATAAATGTAATATAGACGGGAATTAGAGGGTCCTTGATGGCAAGCATGTTTTTAGTCTAAGAGTTGATGGAGGGTGTGAGTGCTTCTACTTGGTAGCACAGTGGCGAGCACAGTGCTATGATGTTAACAGTTGGATTCGTAGAACCTGAATGTAATTTGTCCTTTTATTACACGTTTTAAAAAGTAGATGATTCTTATATTGCAGAATTCTTGCTTTCATATTCAACTCAATCGCACGTTCGCTTCTTCGTTTATTCTAACCGTTTATTCTATTAAACTTCAAAAGTCCTTGATTCTTTTATTAGGTACTTGTAAGTCAATGAAGAGTAAAGGGTACAAAATCTGTAGTGTTCACTACATCATTTAACTCGTCTTGTCGGACTGCCAATCAAAACCTCAAAAAGTATCCAATTTAATGGCAATGATAAATGTAATATCAGGCGTTTACGGATGAAGACGCATTTTGATAAGAAATTTGTACGTGTTCCCTCTTTCGTTTCTTAAAGATGCGAAGTAATATCCATCGTTATAGCTTTGCGCAAGCCTTCTCTTTGTAAGCAGAAGGATTTTGTATTTAGACTAGCTGTTTTTCGTTAAGGTTATCCGTTCTAAAATTTTGTACTTGTTTTCCGTGACGTCCGTATTTTTCCACCAATCATGTCTCACCTTTTGCAAATTTCGATCCTTTCAATGTGTATAAATTCTGTTGTAATGATGTATTATGTACCAATGTATTTAGTCTGAAGAGAATCAGCGAAAAGCTTCACTAACATTATGAGAGTTCTCTTTCAGAGTATAGTGGCCCAATTGTTCCAGTTTTGATTCTCCAAATGCTGATGATGGCATCTAGTGGGGAATACAGACTTCAAGTACTTTATACCTGCAAGCCCAATGTAAGCGTAAATGACATAAACATCGATGATTTCTATGGTTTACTTTAATACTTCAAGTTTTTTTGTTTTGAAGCTTCCGCTAAATGTCAACTCTACAAATGTTAACACATAAAAGTATAAACATATAACATCAAAGCCTAAGCTAAATGTATTAATACTATAGTAAAAGGTAAACTACATGCAAAATAGATTAATGATAGCCATTTGAACCATTTGAATAGGAAATCTGTTACATACTCGTAATAAATACAATTTTTTTGGCAAAACTATATTCATTGAGAGCTACCAAATCTTGCACTGTATATTCTTGCTGTTTAATGTTCGGAGGATTGGCTGTATTTGCCTATTTGATTTAATGCTCCTAACTTTCTACCAGCAACACAACTAATATTTATCCTTAATCATTAGAAACATGCAAACTTCCCCACATAAACCTCTTAGATCCTTTAATAATTGAAAATCCAACTTTACTGAAGAACGATTCTGGTATATATGAAGTTTCAATGTCCTCTATAAACACATATGGACGGCAGCCTAATGCACAAATCTTTGTGCAGAGAAGGCTAACTACATTAGCAGCAAGGTTCTTCCTCTGATGTCCTTCTGCGGTCCCTAGGCCTCCAATACAACATTCCTCAAAGACAAACCCCCAGCTAACCATTTTGTGATCAGTATTGCTGAAGGCTCCCACAGCCAGTTTGGCCTCAGCGGCACCTTGGAATCTCGGTTTGGCCCAATGACTAGCAAATTTCCATGACTGCGACGCATCCGAAGGCGGCCGCCGCGGCGGTCGCGTGCTCGTCCGCCTCCTCGGACCGGTTCAGGCGCAGCAGCGCCTCGGCCATCTCGAGTCGCGTGTGGGCGACGCCGACCCGGTCGCCGATCTCACGCTGCCGTTCCCGCACCGAGTCGAGCCCGGCGAGACCGGGGTCGAGACGCGCCTCGACCAGGTCGATGCCGGCGAGCGCGTAGTCGGCCTGCAGCACGAACGCCTCGTCGCCCGCCGCGGCGAACACCTCCCGGGCTCGACCGTACAGCCGTCGGGCCTCGACGTGCCGACCGAGGGTGACGAGGATGTTCGCCCGGTTGTAGTCGACGTTCGCCAGCCGTTGTGGCTCGTGTACGCGGCGGAACGCGCGCCTCGCCTCGGCGTAGGCTCGGAGCGCCCGGTCGTGCTGCCCCCGACGGTGGTAGACGTTGCCGAGGTTCATCGAGATCGACCCGAGCCGACGGGCGTCCACCCGCGGCAGACGTCCGTAGCGCGACCGCGCGCGGCGAGCGGCGAGGTGGGCCCGCCGGTAATCGCCGGTGACCCGGTAGACGTCGATCAGGGTGCGCTCGACGTCGCCCGCCTCCAGCCACAGCCCGGCGGCACAGAACTCCTGCGCCGCGGACTCCAGCCGTCGGCGCGCTTGCTCGGTGCGTCCCGAGAGATGGTCGAGCACGCCGGCGATGCGGGCTGCGAAGGCTCGGGTCGACGGGCCGCCCTCGACCCGGGCGAGGGCGTCGGCGGCCACCACCGTCCGGCGCGCGTCGTGCAGGTCGCGGCTGATCTGAGGGTCGTACTCGGTCTTCTCGGTGAACAGGATCTCCGTCGACCCCAGGGTCAGCGTGTCTTCCAGCTGCAGCAGCGCGCTGGGGACGACCTTGTCGCCGTTGACGAAGGTCTGCTCGACCATCGTGCCGATCGCGAACGGAGCGCCGCTGAGCACCAGGAAGTCGGCATCCTTGCCGACCTCGAGCGAACCGACGCGATCGGCGACACCGAGCACGGCGGCGGCGTCCGCGCACAGCGCTCGCATCGCCTGGTCGGCGGTCAGGCCGTTTTCGCGAGTCATGTTACTCACAAGCCGAAGTATCCTTACCAACTTCTGTGTGGCCGTCCAAATACTTCATGACGCAGAATATTACACGAAATAGCGTAAACATATTGTACTGAAAAGCTTTTTCTCGCTAGGCCTATTCAATTAATCTTGTTGAAATGGACGCTGATTGGTCCAAAAACACAAGCCATTCAGTCAGTCCAATTTCTGATTGGCTCCTTCAGAATACAGTTGGGTATACTCCTTCACACATTCCATTTCAGTCATTCTGACGTTAGTACTCTAAGGAGTGTCAGATGAAAAAACTTTTCAGTACAATATGTTTACGCTATTTCGTGCATATAAGAGTATATGGCGCAGGAAATTCATGCAGTCCTCCTTGTTAGGAGATAACATCGGTCCTCTGGAAGACCCCCTTTCCCTAAAATCAATTAGTTCTGACACTATTTGTAAATGAGAGACGCTTGGTAAATTTATACTGCGTGCTTGTCAAGCTTCTTAAGCGGTGTGGCATATCAAGTGTAAAGCTATCAAGCGGAAAGCTATCAAGCGGTGTGAATTGTATCCGGGCTTGGCTGGCTTTTTTGGCAGTGCGGCGTATTAACCGTGGGGCTATTTAGCGGTGTCCACATCATCTGGACTTGTCTTGCATCTCAAATGGAGTTAAATATTAAGTGTAAAGCTATTTAGAAGTGTCCACTGAATCTGGGCTTCTCTGGCTTTTTAGTAGAGCAGCAAATCAACTGTAAAGCTAGTAAGCGGTGCATACTGTATCTTGGCTTGTCTGACTTTTTAAGCGACGTGGCTCTCAACTGTAAGACAATAAGGCAGTGACCACATCATCGGGACCCGCATGACTTACTTAGCGGCGTGGCCATCCACTAAGGGTATGGTCGATATCAGCTGGACTTGCTTGACTTAGTAAGCGGCGTGGCTGTTAACCCGAATGCTACTGAGAGGTGCCCACACCATCTGAACTTGTCTGGTATCTCAAGCGGCATGGCAGTCAACGTAAAGGCTGTAAACGGGTGTCCATATCACTCGGCCTTGTCAGGCTTAATAAGCGGCGTGACTGTCAACCCTAAGGCTATTAGCGGCGTCCACATTATTCGGGTTTACCTGGCGTGTCAAGCGGCGTGGTATATCAAACGTAGGATTAAAAATCGGCTTTAACTGTACTAAATGCTAATTGAATAAAAGGATCAAATCTGTGCAACACATTTTCTAAAGGTTGGGAGCCTATCAAGTAACTACCTATAATCAGTTGTGGTAGAGGTAATAAGTAGGGGAAGGCCAAGAAAGACTTTTTAAATGGTATCACAAAGTGGACTAGCTTTAAGTTCTACAAGATCCTAATGGTTGGCCACTTAGGAAAAATCCACCTGGAACAGCAGTGCCTCTGACTCAGCTAAGGTACCAGCTCACAAAAAGGCGGAGGAGCAACTTCATAAATGTTCATTTACAATTTGAATCAAATGATCCCTAATGTATAAAAAGAATAATTACAGTAAACAAATGAAAGAATGCAAGTTGAAACTGTTTGACAAAATTTTAAAAGAAATAACTACCAACACTACCCATGTCTCCAATTTTCCTATCAGACTTGGACAAACTTTGGTCTCTGAGAAATATGGGCAGCTAAGTCCCCCATTTCCCTCCCCCTCCTCCCACACACAACTCTGAACCAAAAAATTTATGAAGGAATCTGATACTGTTGCTGCAGCTTACATTATTGTTCTCAACTGCATAAATGTCACACTTGGACATAAGTTTAATGAACAATGGTACTTGTCATACAGTTTTATGGTCTTAAGATAAACATTAATTCCCAGGATATAGCCTCAACCTAAGGTCTTCTTCTATAAACCTTTCTCTCTTCTACACTTCATTTTCCCCCTTGCTTCTCTCCTTATCACTTATTTTTCTCCTTAGGGGCAATCAGTACTTCACTATTGCTTGTTATATATGGTATTGTTCTAGTTTTACTTTATTAACTCTTTTTCACGTTGTACTTTCACCTTTGAAAATGATGTGAGAAATATCAAAACCTCAGGATCTAATTATTTGTTTGTATTTCATTGCATCAGCATTATGATTCTTTTGCAGCCTATATGCTGGGTATAAATATTTATCTTATGATTAGGTTTTCTGCCTGGCTTATCTATCACTGATATTTTTATGGTCTGTGACAAGAAAACAACACCATAAACACATGATTGCCTGTGATCAATTGGAAAGGTGTTAAAACACAATAATTGCAATTGTACTTTTAAATTGTGAATTTTATATTGCAGTTCTAAAGTGCAAAGAGGGCTTAGGACTTATATTACAGAAAGTTCCATGATATGGTTTCTAGATACAAATTTGTCAAAAAGTTAGGACTGGAAATATGACATCATCAAAATCGATAATTACCCACTAATTAATACTAATTAGCATCTAATTAGCTTTAATTGGTTTGTAATGTATTAAGAACTTAATATTACGACATTCTACAAAATATTTGTAAAATTCATCAACAATATCTCGAGTTATAGCCCTTTGAAATTTTCCACCATATATGGTCAACTTTTTATCAGGGTCACATGACCAGACCACAGGCCGTGACAGCCAAATTTTTCTTACCAAAAGTTGCCAGATAAAAGTTAGGAAAAGTCAGAAAGTTTCAGCAATTTAGAAGAAGCCGTTCCAAAGTTATTATCATATTCACAGCCACAGGCCTACTACCCACCCCCTCTCTAGGAAAAGCAGATAAAATGAAGAAAGGATATTTCCTTTCCCGATAAACACCCCTTGAATTATGATTCACAGAATTATGATTCACTGTAATCGAATGTCAAGACACAACCTGCGGTGAAATGTTTGTTTTTAAGTGTTCGCGGGCTTTTTCTTCCTTTCTGTTGCTACTTGGGATGTACACGGTTGCCCCCACATACGTCATCAAATGCTTTTTCTAGCCTCCATTTCTATGGTAGAAATTATATGACTAAATCTCTGTGCAGGTCTTTTTGAAAAAAAAAACGTACTGTACTGAGACATACTGTAAGGAAGCACTGAAGGTTTATTTACTACCTACAGTAGTGGTTGTTGACATTTGCAGAGCATCTGCTGCTGCACTCAATGGATCATTGTACTCAAGAAAACTGTTCCAGTGAATGCTGATGACTACGTCAATTCTCACGCATTATAAGCCTTTTGTCTCTCCATAATGACAATGCAGAAATGGAAGAAGAAGCATCATAACAGATATGGCTGTTCAAGTAACAATAATTTTCTTAGGTAGTACATATTCTACCTAATAGAATAAGGTACCAGTATAATCAGTGACAAAATTGGAATAAGCCAAGACTTGAAAGATAAATCTTCATTGCAGTTGCTTTTGTAATATATACCGAGACAGAAAATAGTGATCAAGTTGTATATCCTAGGCCTACTCCTGAATTAAGCAAATGTCTTATGATAAGTGCATCCCATGGCATATAAAAGCTGAAATGGCTTTTTGCCGTACATAATGTTCAACAAACGCATCTTCATTATTGTCCTGTTCATTGCATCTGTGTAAGGGTTCATAAGGGGATGCTTGCTTTCAGAAATAAGACCGACTTTCATGGTTTTCATTTTCTTGATTGCACCCTGGCCGTCAATAGCACAGTTGTGATAATTCTCACTCAGAATTTGATAGGATAATACCTTAGTATTATCAGTATAAGAATAATCTGTTTATGAAACATGGTTAAAGTCCCATTAATTACAAGGAAGAATAGAGCGTAAATTCAAGATCACCAACACAACTTGGTCTTAACCAAATCGTAATGACGCGATGGCACCAATACTTTGGATAGTGTCCATAATCTCATCTGATCGTCCAATAGCAATGTTTTAGAGGTCATGTTAAGAATAGATTCGCTCTTATTTTGATTGTAAAATAATCATCTTATCATCAATAAAGCTCTAAAGTAACTCCTAAAGTCAGTCATAACGCGCACGTCGTCATACGATCAAGGATTTCCCCAAACTTAAGAGATAAATACATATGTAAGCCTGCTCTGAGTGCCACAGTTTAAAATTTAATTACCTGAAGAATACGAAAGATTGTAAATACTTCCATTTTCTAATGAGAGGTAGATTTGATAACATAAAAGAGACTTTGAATTTATCCCTCGAAATCATCTTTTTATTACGAGGCATATCTAGATCCAGGTCAGGCTATATCAATGCTTTGTATCGGTGACACCACAAAAGAGAAACTCGACTTTTAGTACCCAGATTTGCGAGCATGGTTCAATAATGGCACATTGACGAAGGATACATCTAGCAACCCTAGCGCCTTAAACTGATCGAGGCTATTAACCGATGTCCTGTCATTCCGTTCATGCTATCGATTTACGTGTATTATTTGTTTTCCACTTAGTCTAACTACCTTGTGTTTTTTCTGTACGTATCAAGTTACTTGTCCGTGTTTCCCTTATGCATATTTCTGTTTCTGCATATTTTCATCGCATTCACATGGTTCCTGGATTTTTAAACTTCTCCTAGCCAAAAATGCTTCCTCAGATATCATCAATACAAAAGATAAAATCGGCTTAAAGAAATTTTTGACGGCCGTGTTTCATTTAAAATCAGCATTAAAATGCGATTCTTTTGATGTAGCTATTGATATCAAAATTCAATTTTTTAGAGTTTTGGTTCCTATTGAGCCGGATCGCTCCTTACTACAGTTCGTTACCACGAACTGTTTGATACAGGACAAGTAAAAGTATTACCACAGATTATGTAACATTATACTGAGCCAGTCCCCTTAAATAAAGTAAAAATTATTAACTTATCTATTGGGCAAAGAATTTCCAGTTTGACAAAAAATATCCAGAAAGTAATTGCGACAAAAACCGTAAATTAATTAAAAATTGCCGGGGATGCCAATTGGAAGGGAAAGTTGGCTCCCATGGTTTGAAAATTACCTTCCTCTTTGTATCTTTGTTAAAAAAAAAAACGAATTCTATACAAAATTACACAAAAGTTTTTTGTGTAAATCAGTACAGGGGGTATACATTTCTGATGGAGGGGGGAAGTTCACTGAATATCGTTTTTATGCCTACAATTCTCTCCACAAGCAAAATTTGGTCTACTTGTGCAGCATAATAAAAACAATAGAAAATGGGATGAGAATGAGAATGTGTTTGTACCACTTATACCTGTACACACAATTTCTAAACTGTGAGAAAAATATACATTTTTTGTTCAAATTCACTTTATTTTATTCTCAACAGACATTTCGTAGATCTTCCTGATACAGAGATAAATGTCCCACAAGTAAACACTGGCGTTGTGTGAAATTAATAAAAAAAAACTTCCCGAAAGAGAAGTTTTTCAAAGGAAAGTAAAGGCCATATTAAACTTAAGATCAGAAAATATAAATACCTGTTAAAATTCAAACTAGAAACGACAAGAAATTATCATTAAAGAATAAATGAAACCAAAATCAAACGGAAATTTCATAAGCAATCATAGCAAAACAAAAAAAATACAAAAAGTACTAATATAAATGAATCTATTATAAGAAACTACTATTAAAGAATAAATGAAACCCAAAACGAAGAGAAATTAAATAAACAATCATAGCAAAAAAACATACAGCAATTACTAATATATGAAAGTTCTTAAGCCGAACTGGCCAGACATGACAATAAACAATCAAGAGAGAAAAAACTCTAAAAAAGAAAACTTCAAACGAGACGACGGCCAGTACTGTTGGAGATGTGTACATTAGAACAGAAAAACCACTTGCGAACCCATCGACTAGTGAAGTAGTAAGCCAGTCAGTTCAAGCAATGATCACAGCAACTAATCAATCAATAGGAATGAACCACCTAGTATAATCGACTTTACTACGCATTAAACAAAGTATCCAAGTAACGATTAAAAATGCGTTTCGGGCAGGAGCCCAACCAAGGATGTACAGTACGTAAGCAACTACGTAACCGACTAGGTAACCAACCAAGTGTGTCCTCTGTCACGCACTACTAGGGGGAAAACTTCAGAAATTGGGTCTTAATGTCTCCCAATTTGCACTTGACACGTCCTCTATAATACGAGGTTCGGTACCCTGGTAGATTCTTAGTGCTCACAAATTAACGCGTACAGTATCAGTTTTTGAGAAGAGTAATAAAAAAATATGTCACCACCAGGACATTATGTCTTCTCGATGGTGCTGTGTAAATTCTCAAGATATGCGTTTATACTTACGTTCACCTGGTCTTGTGCGTATTGTTAGTTAGTTAATTTGAAAAGACTTCCAATTTATTTTAGGCCCACAAGCACCAAATGCACCAAATGCACCCTCGTCATCACCAGCGCCAGGTATAAACAGCCTTCCAGATCTTCCAGCAGTACCGTCTGATAGTTTACCGCCCGCGCCAGGAAATAACGCAGGAGTGAATCAGAATGGAGGTGGTGAAGATGTGGACTTTGATGACCTCACTCGCAGGTTTGAGGAACTGAAAAAGAAAAAGTAGACCTTGGAGTTCGTCGTAAATGTGCAACTTCCCAACCATTGCTTTTGTATTCAGTTGAAAGCATGAAAGATCAGATAATCTATTGCCTTTTGGATGTTTGATAGAGGATTTGAAAACAACGTATTTATAATCACGTACGGTGGGGATGTCTTAAATTAATTAGGCAAAGAATAAGATAGGAATCATAATTACCAGCTGTGATGTATGAGCCGATATCGGCACATAATTAGTACGTAATTAAAATTTGCCGTATCAGATTTACGTATCACTTGTGTTTTAAGCAAACTTAGACCCTGTTTACACGGGTACGGATCCAAACTGGTACGGATCGGCCTCGCGTTTACACGGGACCTGGTGGACCCGAACAAGGACCTGACGAAGTCTTTAAGAAAAGACGAAACGTTGTCAAAATTGTAGTTTCCTTCTTGGCGTTCTCCCTATAAGGTGTATTCTGAGAAATAAAGGAGAGATATGCTGCATTTAGCGCTATTTGTTACAGTGCAACACCATTCATAACAGCTAGTAGTTAAGAATGAGATAAATCTCAAAAGGGAGGGGGTAACATTTGAGCTGCTCGTCTTTATAGCAGATTACAAAAAGATGGAAATGAAATACGTGCAAAGGATTATCAACTGAAATGCAAATGTTTGATCTGAAGCTCCTTTGCATGTCTATTCCTGCTCCATTAATACGACCCATAAGAAGCATATATTTTGCATGTATCTTTATGCTATTATCAATTTAATGTTCTGGGTCAAAGAGGAATAATCAAATAGGATAATATTTTGGTGCAGATGCCCATGTGCTCGTTCTGGCCTAGAATATAATATCACTTTCTATGGTACTGTGGACTCTGAATACAGAGATCGAAGCCCACTGCCCACCTTGAACGAACTTTGTGACTTCACCTCTGTCAGTTAATGACCTTTAAAGTGACTTTCCATTTCCGCGCATAGGAATAAAATTACCGTTGCACGCAACTGCAAAAAGATGTTTACATTATACTTGAATGCCTATCAGCATTGTAATTTTTTTAACATTTTTACAATCCTTGACATCCTTAATGTTTATTTTTATTCTTGGGTGCCTTTCAGCATTGCAACGTTGTGACTCTTTTTACATTATAAGTTGAACTTCTTCATTACTTTTGGAGTCCTTGACATCCTTAATGTTTAGCAACAGCAGTCCAGAGCTACAAAGTTAATATGTTGTTAAACACCTTTTCATGTTCCTCGTAGACGAAGAACACTGTATAGATACAGGAAAGAAATAGAAATAGAAATTTCCATCGTACTCAACTATAAAAGGGTGTTTATTTTTATTCTTGAGTGCCTTGCAGCATTGCAATGTTGTGACTCTTTGTACATTATAAGTTGAATTTCTTCAATACCTTTGCAGTCCTTGACATCCTTAATATTTATCAACAGCAGTCCAGAGCTACAAAGTTAATATGTTGTTAAACACCTTTTGATGTTCCTCGTATACGAAGAACACTATATCAAAAATGGTGAGGGGGGTTGCCTACCCGAAAAAGACAATCATGGGGTTGATACTGTCCTTGGATCTTATTCCAATATCCTCCTGCCTAAACTAGTGCGACCTCGTATACAATAACTGCTTTTATGGCTCCTATACATACTTGAGCACAAAAATTTGTTTGGTTACAAATTATATTGTGTAAGGTGGCGCAAGTGATAGTCAGTGGATTCTGGAGTACAAGTGCTGTTAATCCAGTTCCTTCTTGCTAGATATCGAAGTGCAACTAATATCTGCTGTCTTTGTCATCAGAGAAAAATTCCTGCCAGTGTTTTGCAGCAGAAGGTGTCCTTCTATGGCAAGGAGGAAATCAAAAGTCTGTCAGTTGTCCGAAATCTGACTATGCCATCTTCACCTCTCCATTTGCAGTTTCGATGAATTTGAAATATTGTAGTTGCTTTCGCCTTTGCATTAACTCTGGAATCCATTTTCCATCACTTGTCTCATCAAACATGTCAAGTGCTTCAATGAAAATACAGATTTTTTGAACTGATGAAGTAATTCTAGATGGTACTGTCGCTTGTGAAACCTTTAAGAACTAATACATCAACAGGGGATTTACCTTATTCCTTTCAAATTTCACATCCCTATACTTTTTGCCCCCTTTAATTTTCGTCCCTTTAATTTTTGCCCCCTAAGCCTTCGTTTTGCCCCCTTTAATTTTTGCCTCCCCCAGGTGAAAATTAGAGGCAGACAAATTATGGGGTACATTGTATTTCTTTGCTACTTCTGTACGTTGTTGAATGTTCCTTTGGTGAAGAAATATTGGAAAATGGCATACCGCTGCAAACCTGCCCATACTGCAGCCCCAGCAATTAGACATAAAACGCCGTGGTGAAGGCAAGGCACCGCGGAAATTACTGCGGCACATTTTTCCACAGCAGAAAAGAAATTCCAGCTTATATGATGGTGTAAACAATCGTACTCCTTAAAAAATTACCAGTCCCCTATGTAATTTTGTGGTATGAAAGTAGACATGCCTACCTTCTTCACAATGCTAATTTATCTATGCCTTTGCCTACCTGATTGCCTTTAATTTTGCACCCCTCCTGAACTTTAAAAATTGATTTTTACTCCCTTTAATTCCCCCCCCCCCCCACTAATTTTCATAATTTATATGACATGCCATAACATCATGCAAGTCCACAAATTAGGTAACTCAAGTGTTACAATAATCAAACAATGACACGAGCATGAGTTTGGTATACCCACACACCCTCCAACTCTCATGCATTTTGTTCACAGTTCTGTATCAGACACTCACAAGATGAAAAAAAGTGTGTATATATTGTACATAAGGATAAGCAACGTATTCAATTCTAAAGTCTAAAATTATCACTGATGTAGCCTGACTGCTCAACAAATCAATAAGTAAAACTACATTTGGTCCCATTGGTGAAATATGAATGACATAAAGCACTTAAAGAATGCATGAATTCTCATTTTCAGTGTGTCTTTTGTAAACAGATTTGTTTGTCAAAGTTTTGGAGCTCATTTTGCATTTTGTGGTGTCACTTTTTGAAGTTTCTGGCAGTCTAGGGATCCCCATTTTCTACTAAAAAAATTTGCATATATTTTTGAAAAAATTAACAGGTCTGAAGCCAATAGACAGTTACCCTTGTTAGATATCCTGGTACTACCCTTTATAGTAGATTAGTGGCTGGCACAAAGGAAAATAATAAGATGGAATTGGGGATAGTGCAAGGAAGTAAAGCAAGGTATTTAATGATCATAACCTGACAAATGATGCCTGAGTTACTAAGAAGCAGTTTGAATTTACTCACCTGGGACCCTTTAAATTATAAAAAGGATCTAAAAAGAGTATAAAGATTATTTTCACTTTCCTGATTTTATAGGCTCTCATATCGACCTCGCATTGTGTGCAGACATCATAAAATCCAGAACTAATTTCATTTTCAACTTGTAACTTTCTGTATTTTTACAGTATACCTTTCTATGCATCCTGAACCTTGTCGTTAACAGCGTAAGGGAGGTAGTTACCCCTGGACTAATCTTGAGGTGAAGCTGCGGCGTAGCAAAATGTAAAGGAACAAAATAATAATCAGCCAGTGATCTTTTTTGCTTCAGGTATACTCACTCTGGGCACTCAAAGGCTTCCTATGACCTTCACTATATCAGATTATGTCATTACAAAACATGTAGAAGATAATGAGATTTT
This sequence comes from Alatinidae sp. Z8VKAUB7J3, assembly GCA_010016025.2. NCBI lineage: Eukaryota > Metazoa > Cnidaria > Cubozoa > Carybdeida > Alatinidae > Alatinidae sp. Z8VKAUB7J3. The sequence continues at coordinate 121,683,911 of JAAAKM020073195.1, read as the reverse complement.
GACAAAAACCAGTGGCAGTTTAATTTGGAGAACAGTTCTATGATATGTTACAAGATCATTTGCTGTGATTGGATCAAATTTGGAAATGTTTAGAGCCAAAAGTGGACGAGTTTTATCGATATCAAGGCCATGGTAGACTTCAGTCGAAAATGCCGCTTTAAACTCAGGTATTCAACAGCGATGGCAGCAATTCACAAGAGCACTCAAATCCTTTGAGACGTTTAGAATTAGATAGGAACACATTTGATCGAAACAACACTGATTTTCTTTGTCTACATAGAATGATCAGTAAATATGGGTAAAAGTACAATAATTTATTTCTGTAGTTATTGACGAGCCTGATTTGAAGACCCTCTAACACGTGGTCAACGTTACCTGATGCACCGACGAAAAGGAGTACAGTGGCTCTACTTTAGATTTTCCTGAGTTGCTGAACTAGCTATTCGTTGTTGCAACGAAAGATGTCTGTTTGATATTGACGGTGTAATTACAATTGTAACCGATGACAGGGTAAACACAAATTGGCCACAAGTTTCTGTCCTCCCTCTGCCAAGCGGAAGTCTCTTTTGGTCTACAAATTATGTTGCTTGTGATTTGCACTTCCATGATATTGCGAAGAAATGATAGTATAGACTTCTGGTTAAATTTACAACACTGAAATATACTCCGGTGATCTGAAAACTGTTTAGTCAAGTAATTCATGATTGTACTTGAACTGGTTGTGGATCTAAACACCTTTTTCAAGAGACAACGAGTACGAGCACAGCTTTTTACCCCCCACGAAGAACTCGTTCTCGTACTCGTACTCGTCGTGGATCTGAACTTCCCTAAAAATGACACCATGGCGAATACTTCCATCGATAGCTTATTCGTTTTGCTAGATTGCTGACTACGAAAAGGATTATAAAACATTAAATCTTTAGGATTAGCTTCAGAAAAGCTTTACTGGGTGATAAAATCGATTGAGATTTGTGTAAAATACCCGGACTTTTTCAGGGTTTTAATGTTGAGTTACGGCTGAGCTTCAAATATGGCTTAACCGACGACTGTTATTGGAAAGTGAAGACCATCATCATTATCGATTGTTTTAAGCCAGAAAAATGTTCTTACATTTACAATGCACAATAAATTTAGCATCCTTAGCTATTTTCTGCTCAAAATACCGGCTCCGATAACCCAAGATGCCAGCCTATCTCTGTAGGGCATGCTTGTTACCTATGAGCATATTTTAGGGCATGCTTCATAAATTTAAGGCGTAAAGGCCAGCCTATTCACCAATTAATGTAATTTTTGTGTAACCCCTTCTGGAAAATCGGTGAGCCCCTTTAAGTTTGGTGTGACATTTGTCGATATATCTCTGCATTTGAGAACAATTTTAGAATCATTTTGAGGGCCCTAATGTGAAGAGACAAGATATGAACAGATCTAGGTGTGCAGATTTGATATCCTGGAAAAGATATGAAGCAGGGTATTCAACAAGTCTGAAAAATGCTCCGACACATTTCAAAACTCTAGGACAGACGACCATAAACTAGGGGATGCAGCATAAAGCATACTAAGCATACCAAGCATCCCCCTGGCTACGGTACTGGCGTCACTTCAGACGATTTGTGGCAGCCAGTGTCTGGAAAAAAGGTAAGGAAAATGAATCCAAGACATAACACAGTATTCAAATTTTGTACCACAAATCAACTATTACGTTATCTGGCACTACGTTAAACACTAAGAAAAATCAAAATATCAACTTAAATTCTGAAAAGTTCACTTAACACTTTCCCCCACAACTGTACAACTTTTTTTCTCAAAGCCTATTCCAATGCGATTCGAAAAGTTTACACCATAGATTCTTAAAAACCTTCACTCCGGAACGGTTGGCGTTGTATCAACTGTAGTCGTTGTACTTTTATCATCTAAATGATTGGACGTATATCAGAAAATCACGTCTGCTTCGAATTGTCAATGGTTGCAAAGTGGAAGAAAAATCAGAAAGCCTTCTTACTATTTCTTTTCACATTCTCAAGTTGTCACACTGTAACAGTATTAGCCAACATTGATTTGTTTCTTTCTGTTTAAATTTACTTTAGAGGTTCAACACAGGGTTACCGTATTTCCTTTAATTAGCGTCCTTTTTCTGATATATGTCCTCTTCAAAAAGTCTCCGTTTCTAGTGAGTGCCCTCTAAATCTTGACATGTGTAACAAGCAGTCTATCAATCAAAGACCCCTGATGAGCAGTGGTCCCGACATTGAAACTACCCTAAATAAACAGAAAAATCACCAAACACGCTAAATAATAAATGAAGGGTAGCTGGGGCGTGGGCATTTTCACAAGGTCAGGGTGCAAGAAATGACAAAACGATTCCCAAGGTAAGATTTAGACACATGGTAAATGTTTATCTCGCAATCTTAGTGATGCAAAGTGCGTTATTGAAACTTAAATGATCTGTACATCAAATGAAACAGACCATTAACTAAAGGAACGGTGAGGATTGCTTCACATATAGAAAACATTGCTTTTGGAAACTTTAGTATTTAATTGAGGCTAGTCAATTACTGAGGTTATTGTAGCAAAGCGTTCAGCTTCAAAACAAGTATGACGGTAATGGAATGATTTTAAAAAGGAACGGAAAATCTGATTCCCCATTTACGCTGTTGGCGTCAAATACAGGCTGAAACTATTCATTAGCTGGCGCGTTCCTGTGGCTAGATAGCCTGTTACTTTTGTTGGCTAGATACCACTGCTCATCTGTCACGTTTCACTCTACAACCTTTGTGTTTCACTCTACAAAGCTGCTGAATTTTCCCTGTGACTAGATAGCTTGTTGAAGTTCGAGTGAAACATTACTAATCACTTTTGTGTTCATGAGGGTGTTGAAAAGATCCCACTGCTCATCTGTCACGTTTCACTCTACCAAGTTTGTCTACGCTCTTTGAGCTTCTTTTATGTTTGTTAAACATTTTGTACTCCTTACATGCTTTCTAGATTGGCATCCTGTTGACGGATGGTAGATCAAACACAGGAAGAAATGTGTATTACGCTGCCAGGGATGTACGCAGTGCCGGTATCAGTATGTTTGTGGTTGGCGTTGGACGTAATCTGAGGCTGAGTGAGATCAACGCTGTTGCATCGGACCCAGATAGTACACATGTTTTCAGACTTGATACATTCTACGACTTGAATGGCTTTGTGGATCAACTGAGCACAGTATCTTGTGATGGTAAGATGAGTTTAAGTTTGTTTATGCTAGCGAACTTGTTGTTTAAGAAAATCTTGGTACTACAGATGTAGGCTTCCGTGTACGTGTCTAAGTCCTATCTGACACAAGCAAATTAAGGTGTACTACAGGGGTTTACTCTGGTTGATTTATTTTTGTGTCTGTGTTAACATTCCTGTGAATACTTTTGCAAGGAATTCAGTGTATGCACTGCAGTAGGAATTAAAAGGACTCTTAAGATTTAAATTATTTTACAAAATTAAACAAAAATATTAAAGTCACTCTTAAGAATACAAAATATAAGTAACAAAAAACAAAGAAATTTTGCTCAATAAACCCCTATTGATAAAGTTGGCAGGGATGGCATTAAAAAGGTTCAGAAGACCTTGTTTCCATAATGGTCCCTAACAGAAGTGAGAATTTGACTGTTTACTACCGTTCCAAGATACCTTCTAAGCTTACTTGATCGCAGCCAAGTACCCATTTTCTATTTGAAGAAAGTTACTTCCTAGTTAAGCGATTTCTCGATACAAGCATGCTAGCTAGTGTGTACTTCAAAATCCAACACCAAACTATCAAGTTACTTTTTGCGCATACCATCCTTTGAGAATCGTGCCTAAACTCATCCATAGACTAGCAACGCGAGTTGCCGAGCTTCGGTGTCCTTAATCAAAATCCTAAATCCTCATTGAAAATCCTAAATTTAAATTCCTAAGTCGAAACTTTTACAGAAGTGGCATTTTTCCTATTCCTAAACTTTGCCCTATGTTTATGACAGAGGCCCAAGGTCTTACCTTATCGAAAGTTTTGGCCCAATCTTTGTACATCTTTCGAATCTCCTCATCTGATTGCTCATGACTCCTATGATCCTCCAATCCTCTATACGTTTGATGCGATTTTACACAACTAGTCGAGCTCATTTTTAAATGGCTTCAAGGACTTCCTTTATTCTGTCTTGTATCGAACAGAGCTTAAAAAGGATGCGAACGATAAACAGCTTGGGCTGATAATTGATATCGATACCATAAATCAGACACTATCCAGAAAAGGAGAGTGAGTATTGAGCGGCAACCTCCACGTATTTGTTTCTTGGTGTCTGACCCATGCAGTGAATGAAGCGTAAACCAATTATTCAACATGAAAGGTTGCATCATAGAATCAATACATATTTCTTTATAAGATTTCTATTGTTTGTACAGCTTCTCGTGGTGATTCCTGGAATTGTTTCTTTTCTTTTTGTCACCCACAGACTGGTAACCTGGGGCCAATGTTACAAAAGTATTTACACGAGTAATTTACCAGTCCAAAGCCAATATTACAAGAGTACTCTGAAACTGAATGTTATAAAAAATCCAACTACTGTTGTAAATTGTATTTATGGCGTAAGGTTCTGATGAGTGTCATACGAAAAAAGCTTTTCAGCCTACAACATGAGTCGTTTCAGATTTAGCTCCTGTCTAGCTCAATTCCTTGCTGGGTAGCTGACCATGCCACCAGACGTCGATAGGAATTGTGCAACAAAATCATGATGAGGTGATATATGACCTTCTTGAACTTGGTTCGTTAGAGAATTAAATGGTAAGAATAGCAAAAAGGGACTTGAAAATGTAAACAGAGAACTTGGTTTTACAAAATGAATAAAAGCGTATCGTCCTGTGCATACTTTCGTAGAAGAAAACAATCATAATTTTCAAGACGAAATTGTCCGTCAGGCTATTTCAGCACAAAATTTGCAAACAAGTATTTACATACTCGGCACAACTTTTACGTGACGTATTGTTAGCCAATCAACGTCGATGGAATGGCCAGATTCTTCTATTTTTGTGTTAAGGTTTTGATTGAATTTGATTGGATGATGAACGATGGAACCAGTTCGTTGATAAAGTAAAAAAACGAGATAATGAAAGTGTAGTCCCCCGTTCTTACAACGATTGTGCTTGTCTGTTACGTAAGGCAGGCGGTTTCTATTAGGCCTGAGAAGACGCCATGGAACAAGCGCTACTGCTGCCTCCACCAGCCAACCATATACCTAAATTAGCTCGAATCCGTGACATTTGTCAGGGCGAATGTGGGAGAGCCTGACCCTTCTACTTGGTAGAAAGTCATGGTAATGATCTTCGACGTGTTGAAGAAATGTGTACGTGTGTTTGTATTGGGGTTGGGTGGCCTAAACTTTATCATTGTAACACACAAAAAAATAATTGGAAGGAGGGGCACTGGGAAGACCCTTTTTACTAAATTTTGGTTGAAATTTTTAGGTCAAGCTGGGCCTGACTAGCCTGCCCTCTTACTTCGCCACTGGATCCCACGTTTTCATAAGTGAACTTTTCACCCTACATCAGCCTTCAATCTCAATCTCAATCTCAATCTCAATCTCAAGAACAAGAACAAGGACAAGGACAAGGACAAGGACAAGGACAAGCACAAGGACAAGGACAAGGACAAGGACAAGGACAAGGACAAGGACAAGGACAAGGACAAGGACAAGGACAAGGACAAGTTGACCCTGAAACAGTTGCTAATTAGTCAATTAGTACGATTTTTGTCCTCGTGTGTCATCCTTATTTAAAACGTTCACGAAATTGAGACTGGAGTTTAGACCACCGTAGAACCTCAACCTACGTCAAAGATCCCTGCTGTGACCAACCATCATGTTTATACTAACGCCTTTCCTTCTCCAGCCCCCCTTTTATTTTAACACCTTTTAGCTTTTAAAAACACTTTTAAAGGCCTTAAAAATAGTTTAAAATTTACAACTAACCAAAATTATTCTACACATGGAAAATCTTATTCTTGGGCTGCACTTACCCCATTTCCAAGAAGATTTGTCTAAATTGGGTTCTCACTTTCAAGAGGGGATGCAAATGTCCTCCCGGAGGAATGATTCCTAGTGAATCGAAGTTATATTCCTTAAATTTCTTTGTTTTCCAGGCACCACTAAAAGATAAAACATTCAACAGCTCATACAAATTATAGCAAATCAATCAGCAAGGCTACAACCAACCCCAAATACTTAATTTCTACGTTTCTTATACAATTTGTCGCTTAATGACAGACGTTAACAAAGTTTCTTGCCAATTGCAACACTTATGACTGTCTCCATGGGCGACGGCCAGTGTTGAAAAGGTAAGAGGACTGATTGCAGAGCCCATGGTATCACGTGATGTCACTGAAACATATTTTAGCCCAGGCGCTCTTAGAACCCAGTGCTTCATTTCAAACAGATTCGACAATCTACGTTACAGAGAATAACATCCCTACAGACACGAATGAAAGTAAATGCGGAAGTCTATAATTAGTTGCAACATTCCCCACTAAATCTTGAAGCTTAAATTAATAGTCTGGTGTCAAAAAGGAAAACTACAAAAATACAACTCGTGTATTGCCACACAAAAATTAACGGGTGTCAAAAAAGTGGTGGTAGGACAAAAGGGGAGTTACCCCTCTTCAAAATGTGAAGACACGTATCCCCTTTGTCCCCCAACAATCGACGCCAAAAACAACTTCAGTTCAACTTAATAATTGGATAGACATTAACCAACTGACTTTTCTTAGGTGGCAATAAAAATCATGTAGCATTTCTTAAAAGCCATTAGATATTAAATTCTCTTAGTGTTACATTTTTTCTCTTATCGATATTGTCACTGTCATTCTGCAAGGCGAAGTTTCAACTGCATACTGCAAGTCTTTGCCAGGCGATTTGTCAACATTGTGTATGTTACAATTTATACTCGACGCTAATTGTCCGTGATTAGTTCATCTTCGATTATTGTATTCTGGTGAGAAGCTGCTTCCGTGGACGTCCACCCATACATTGGTCTCTTGTTGTCTGATTTGGATAGCCTCTTTAACTCTTAACTTACTTACAGTGACGAGCTAGCATCTCGGATCCATTTGACTCTTTCCTTCCATGCATCTCTATTGCTCATAGATGTCGGGAGTTTGCCAATAGAGCAGCCTGTGTCATCCATCAGCTGTTTTATATACGTCTTTTTACAACGTAGCATTTCATTATTAGATACTTAACATTGCCAACCTCCAATGTCATGTCGCGCTGTAAACTTGGTTGCTCTGAAATGAAAGTTTTAGAAATAAATCGTTTGAACTAACTTTATTTACGTCATTTCGATTTTTGAAATGTTGCTATTAAAGTCTCTTCTCACATTGAACCACAGATGATCACATTAATGCTAACCATTGTAAGAGCAAAAAATTTAGTAGCTTTGTAGGTTCTTTCTAAATATCATGCGAAAAACGATAAACCTAAACTTACAAAATGGGAAAGAGAGTGATGTTGAGATAATAGGATTTGTAAGGATTTTATCTACAAAATATAACATACACGATAAGATGATGGTACAGCATGGAAGGATGATTAACCTCTCTTTTATAGGTTTTTTTCTATTTTTGTGATTAGAATTTTTTCCCGATATTTTCAATGATGACATTTAATTATTTTTATTGGTTCTCCCAAATGGTACCTGGGAATAAGATTTTTAAAAAATGATTGACATTGGGATATCCATTATAGGATTTGAAAATGAAGAAAACAATAACCCTGCCTTATCTTTTTCCTTTTATATAGACTTTTTATATAAATATTGAATATGATTGATGTTTCCATTTTAGGCAAATGGATTGCCAAGACAGGACGAAAAATATCTGATGGATTAGCAAAGGTCAGTTTTCTTTCTCACATCTATTCTCTATTTTTGTAGAATTATACTTGAGAAAACTCTGCCTCTGCTTTTGCAATCAAAATCTGATCATGCTTATCTGTTTTCTTCTAGCTCGTTTCTTCTGGAAGAGAGATGCCGATTTTTGAGTAATTTCTCACAATCGACTGCAGAAGTTGAACTTCCTGGGGAATTCCTGATGCCTAAAACAACAACAGTAAGTGTTGCTACGTGCGTGTATTCTATTATTATTTATTGAGAAGAGGCTCGACCGCTTTTGGCTCGCATGCCATAGGTTAGGAGTCATTGGGTTCACTGAAACCTAAGGGCAAGAAAAGGGCGTTTTCATTTACATCCTAATTCAGTCAAGATAGTGCTGTTAATAATATCAAAATATGGATTGGAATATGCATTCCCAAATGTTAAATAGACTTTTGCAGACAAGTATATGATACATTATTCTGATCACTGCAAGGCCGACGAAATTTAGTAAGGATTATAGCAACCCAAAAGGGACTTAAAGTAGTTATTGTTTGGAATGATTCCTCAAGGAGTTCCCTGATTTGGACATAACGTCAACCCCTCTATTTGCCGTGATGTGCAGCAAACGCTATGACCATTATTGACCAGTTAGTAGTGACGTGAATACCTAGTCACTGTAGGTATTATGCTTCTATGTTGACCTTCGTAGCATGTATTAATACATCGTTTATGAGATAGCTCTGACATCACCAAGCGCTTAAGCTATATTGTGCCCATCCAGTTATCTCTCAAAATACTTTGTTTTCAACTGCCGAAATGACTTGATGGCGCATGCACAGAGCCTTGTCTGTGCTTTTTTTTATCGTGCAATGCCATGCAGTATTTTGCAATCTGACAAAAGTGGTAAATGCCGCTGATTTGATTTAACGGAGTTACTTGCCCGATTTAATCATCTAACTTAACTTGAGCAGGGATGCACCAGGTAGTGCAGAGACCAACATTTCCACTAGAAGGACAATGCATTTGTTTTCCTGTGGTACGTAATTTTTGATTTTCTATTCCATGTTATGAGTTTAAACAAAGTTATCATTCTTCCTATGTATTTCTTTTATAGCATAGTGCATTTTACGTTCGGATAGCTAAGTTCATGCCAAAGGTAGAATTGGTACAAAGACAGAGTTTCTCAGCGCGTCGCTTAACCATCCGAGGACACAATGGCAAGGTAAGGTAGTAGATTTGCTTTGAACGTTTTGTGCACCATGGAATGTACGCTTCTAGTGTATGCAAACTATGTCAAATATGCCTTATTAGCCTATTTCGAACGATTTGTGCACCATGGAATGTACGCATCTAGTGTATGCAAACTATGTCAAATTACCATATTAGCCTGATTTGAACGCTCTGTTTACCATGAAATGTACGCATCTAGTGTATGCAAACTATGTCAAATATGCCTTATTAGCTTATTTTGAACACTTGGTGCACCATAGAATGTACGCATCTAGTGTATGCAAATTATGACAAATATGCCTCATTTGCCTATTATTTTGGCTTTGTGCGCCAAGGAATGTATGCATCAAGTGTATGCAAACTATGAAAGATATGCCTCATTAGCCTATTATGAACGCTTTTTGAACGATGCAATTTATGCATGTCGTCTATGCAAACTATGTCAAATATGCCTTATTAGCATATTTTAACGTTTTGTGCACCATGGAATGAACGTATCTAGTGTATGCAAACTATGTCAAATACGCCTTATTAGCCTATTTTGAACGCTTTGTGGACCATGGAATGAACGTATCTAGTGTATGCAAACTATGTCAAATAAGTCTTATTAGCCTATTTTGAACGCTTTGTGCACCACGGAATGTACGCATCTAGTGTATGCAAAGTATGTCAAATATGCCACATTAGCCAAATTTGAACGCTTTGTGCACCATGGTATGTATGCATCTAGTTTTTGCAAAGTATGTCAAATATGCCTCGTTATCCTATTTTGAACGCTTGGTTAACCATGTAATGCATGCATGTCGGGTATGCAAACTATGTCAAATATGCCTTTTTAGCCTATTTTGTACGTTTTTTGCACCATAGAATGTACGCACCTAGTGTATCAAAACTATGTCAAATATGCTTCATTAGCCTATTTTGAACGCTTTGTGCACCATGGAATGTACGGATCTAGTGTATGCAAACTATGTCAAATATGCCTTATTAGCTTATTTAGAACGCTTTTTGCACCATGGAATGAACGCATCTAGTGTATGCAAACTATGTCACATTACCTTATTAGCCTATTTTGAACGCTCTGTTCACCATGAAATGTACGCATCTAGTGTATGCAAACTATGTCAAATATGCCTTATTAGCTTAGATGATTGGTTAAATTTACAACACTGAAATATACTCCAGTCATCTGAAAACTGTTTAGTCAAGTACTTCATGATACTACTTGAACTGGTTGCGGATCTAAACACCTTTTTCAAAAGACAACGAGTACGAGTACAGCCTTTTCACCCCCCGCGAAGAACTCGTTCTCGTACTCGTACTCGTCGTGGATCTAAACCTCCCTAGTATTAACAAGAATTGTGCTCAAAAACGAAAAGAGCACCAAAACGTCGTAAGGCTCATAGGGGGGTTTCTTTACTAACCCTGATGCACCCAGCAGGGGAACTAAAAGTAATGATATTGATTTTCTTCTCTTTGCTGGAGTGTTTTAAAAAACTCTTCTTATAGTTTAGGTCTAAAACCATTGAGGGTTTTATCTGTTTTACTTACACTAAAATCTGCTTCCGCTAAATTTCCAGGTAATGACTGGAAGAGTAATTCCACTTCAAAGTAGCGCAACAAATGTCCTTTCACCGCAAACACGAAAGAATCTTTAAGATCCCGTATGTGAATATTAGCTCCAATGCCAAGTGCTGTAACGTATCCAGTGAGTTCAACTTTGCTGTCGTTCCGTCGAATTATGGCCTGAAATAATGGGCCGTGCGCGCTGTTGTCTTTATCGCGCTGTATCTGGATAAGCCCACCGGCAAGTGAAAGTATAGGAAGAGACGATGTTATTGTTATTGTTGTCTTGTTTACTCTTATGTTAGCTCTAACGTCGAAACCAATGACTCTCATGTCACCTCGGATTGATAGGCCTGGCCCGAATAACATTGTGGACGGACCAACTTTAATTACTAGAAAGGTAAATATCAAGTGAGTAATTAGTATATATTATATCAATTTTTTGTTTATTATTTTTAAAGTACGAAAAGTGATACATAGTCATAGTTAATTACATTACTGTGTGTTAAATGAAAATTACAAATTTCAATGGCATGACCTGCTCAAAAGGTAAATCTTGACTTCATGAAATAAAAGTGAGGCCGGCTGCTCTTTAGGGGCGAGGGATATACCGACATGCACGCATACATACATACATACATACATACATGCATACATGCATACATACATACATGCATACATACATACATACATACATACATACACACATACCCAGTCTCTTGTCGTTGCTAGTTTTTCAGTATCACACTCTTTTAGTTTTTTGCCAGATGTTCCTCCGCCAAAGCCAGCATTGCAATCCCAAGGGAAGGTCTTTGCTAGGGTCTGTGAGTCAGAGCAAAACGTCATCTAGGCTCTCACCAGAGTCGATGGAGTCATTGAGCGACTCTGCTTTCACAATCACGCAACTTGCACATGATTTTGTTTACAACCATTCTCAGTTGATCCCACTAAGGAAAATCGGCACATGGAAAAATAGAATGTGACGTGCTTGAAGATGCCAACGTATTGATTGAGCGTATGAGCTTTCCTTTTTTAAATGACTCTTGATTGATATAAACTGCGTGCTCATTTTACAATAGTTTTGACGATTGTTCGGGTCAGCGAGGCACGCTACGTCCACCTTAGCGCCTATTCTCCTATAAAAATGCTGGGCAATGTTTTCGTGCATCTTGCTGCAATCTTCGATATAAGACAGCTCTCAAGAAACAACAGTACAACTTGTACATCGTTAGATGAAACTTACTCATATAACGAATATTTACAAGAGGTGGGAAAGCAAGTGGGTGTAAAGTTGGCTTGTTTTGGAAGGTTTACAATCAGCCTTATTCTAGCCCAACCCTCTTGTGTATAGGTTGAGAACGTGATAGTGCCAAGCTATGATATACCGACTCCTTCTATCGTTCACTTAGTCTTATGAATTTGAACGCCACTGTGTAAATGCAAATGCCCGCTTTAGTTGCTTCTCTGAAATTTGTACCTTGCTAAACTGTCGAGTCGTCATGGAGGATCAATGTTGACGGCAATTATTTTGTTGATCATAAGCGGTGCAATGGAGAAGAAAATACTGTAGAGTTGTGAATATACCGTGAATGTTTTGTGAATGTATGGCTTGTGTCTAAAATCTCTAACGACGTTGCTTGTTTTGATTTCAATAATTAGAGATGTAAACCATTACAGCGACCACAAGTAGCAAACGTCTTCCCTTTAAATGAAGCTTGTTTTAGTTAGGGCTCTATTTTAGTACTAATTGTACTAGATAGACGTGCAATAACTGTTACTTCTGTCGAGATCAGTTCCTATGCGTATGCTGCTTAATCCAATTCTTGTTCAAGATAATGGTTGTGTGCTCACATTCCAGCCTGCAGAACGCATTGCCATTATGTTCAAATAGTGTAACTACGCTGAATGGCACTATTGAAATACTCACATTTCAGCCTGCAGAAAGTATCACCAATATGTTCAAGTAGTGAAAGTACGCTCAATGGCACTCTTGAAATGCTCATATTCCAGCGTGAAGAACCCATTCTCAATATGTTCAAATAGTGTAACAACACTCAATGGCACTACTGAAATGCTCACATTCCAGCGTGCAGAACGCATTCCAATTATGTTCAAATAGTGTAACTACGCTTAGTGGCACTATAGAAATTTTCACATTCCAGCGTCAAGAACGCATTACTAATATGTTCCCTTGGTGTAACTACGCTCAATGGCACTATTGATATGCTTACATTCCAGGGTGCAGAGCGTATTCCTAATATGTTCAAATAGTGTAACTAGGATCTATGGCACTATTGAAATGCTCACATTCCAGCGTGCAGAACGCATTACCATTATGTTCAAATAGTGTAACTACGCCCAATGGCACTATTGAAATGCTCACATTCCAACTTGCAGAACGCATTCCCAATATGATTAATTAGTGTAACTACGCTCAATGGCACGATTGAAATGCTCACATTCCAGCGTGCAGAACGCATTCCCATTATGTTTAAATAGTGTAAGTACTCTCAATGGCACTCTTGAAATACTCATATTCCAGCGTGCAGAAGCCATTCTCAAGATGTTCAAATAGTGTAACAACACGCAATGGCACTACTGAAATGTTCACATTCCAGCGTGCAGAACGCATTCCCATTATGTTCAAATAGTGTAATTACGCTGAAAGCCACTATTGAAATGCTCACATTCCAGCGTGCAGAAAGTATCACCAATATGTTTAAATAGTGTAAATGCGATCAATTGTACTATTGAAATGCTCACATTCCAGTGTGCAGAACGCATTCCCATTATGTTCAAATAGTGTAAATGCGATCTGTTGCACTATTGAAATGCTCACATTCCAGCGTGCAGAACGCATTCCCATTATGTTCAGATAGTGTAACTACGCTCAATTGCGTTATTGAAATGCTCACATTCCAGCGTGCAGAACGCATTCCCATTATGTTCAAATAGTGTAACTACGCTCAATGGCACTATCATACTTCATTGTAGTAACATAACCACCCCAACAAATCCCTGAGCTATTGCATTTTGGATATTGTTCTTGTAGGCTGCAGCCTTTGTTTATTTGCTAGTTTGTGCATCAATTCCGTTATGTGATATCAAATTCAATTGTCTTCTAAAATCATGGATCCTAAGCATGGGTTCATGTTCCTTATGGAGCTAAAAGATATCAAAACTAGGGGTACGAGATATGGTGCCTATTTCAATGCTTTATATGCTTAGTATATACGTACTAATAGGCCATTTTTAGACGGGGAGAATGGGGAAATTTCATGGAAGCTCAAGGCATACAAGAGCGTAAAAACGTTTCAGAAACATTGTTCTATTAGGATGTAGCCAATGCCTGTAGTTCCTCCTCAGCCGCATCCAAAGCAGTTTTGATGTCAATGTTTGGTCTATTTTACGTCATGATGTGAACAGATGTTGAATCGACGTTTATTCGACGTACTTGTTTAAACCGAATTTAATAGTAAGTGACATTGGATCAGCGTTACAACGACGTCCTTTCAGGTTTCGATGTCCGAAATACAGTATCACGTCACTTTCGTATACAACGAACCTATCGGGTGAGAGGTGACGTCAATTCGACATTAATTCAACATTGAACTGCCCTCCTGGGTCAAACTCTCAGTACAGCCTCGTTTTCGAGATTGACATAAGCAAAGGGGAGTATCTTTATTGCCGTGCTGTTTGTAACAAACCAGCAGAATAGACCACAGGCATATTAGGTATCAAATGTAAATACTGATATGAATAAAACAATGTTTTCGCTATTTCGTGCAATAATCTTATGATTTGTATGTGCGATAGTTAACGTATAGTGGACGGCTTATTAAATCTGGTGCAGGCGTTTCCATTTTATCAATCTTCAGCAGTTTGACAAATATGATTGCATTCTATGTCGAATTGGTCTTTTATAAGTTGAGTTGCCAGCCGTTCTATCTTTCTGAACGTTTGTTTTCCACGAAGAAGATTTCATAAACCACAAACGAGAATCACTTCGTTGCATAGTAATGTATTACTTTGTATTTTTTTACTCAACGTTGTGCCATTCGCTATTGTTATTTTGAACGAAATGAAAAATAAACATTAGCGCTTTTTATAAATTTTCAAGTTACCACAGTCGCCTCACTTTCGAGTGACAGAAAAAGATGATTCAAAGGCAAACCAAGTGTTAATTGCTATGGCTCGGAGCAATGGCTACCATCTTGGAAGTCTTTTCTTACAAAATGTGACGGCAGCAACTGAAGAAGTGACCGAAATTGGAGTGATTAAACGAGAACAGCATAGCATTTTCGAATTTAAAAAAGAGATCTTTCTTATTGTATTCACGACATTTGTGGCTGGAATGGGCACTGTTCCGTTTCGTAATATGGCAGTGGAACTCAGCAAGTATTCGGGAAACCCGTGTAATGTCAAGGGCACAGCTAGCAAATCAATTCAGTGTTCAGAAGTGAAGTACCTTACTACGGATGATTTCCTTGAGGGATTTTATGCGACATTAGGACCTTTGATCTTGATTCCAGTAGCAATTCCATTGTCTAAAATGATGAAGCTAGCGACAATAATTCGACTTTACGTGTGTTTCGTACCGATCGCTATGATTCCTATGGTCTTATGTCTATCTCTAACACTACAGAAAGTCAGTCTTGTATTCCTTTGCGCTAATAATTTGGCTATTTATTATACTGCTATGGTTTACTTTGGGGAACTGCTGCCAACAAGTTGCAGAGCCTTAGGTACGGCTCTTCTGCTTGCTATGGATAGAATAGAGATGGTGATAGGGTTTGTTTTGGTGGAGAAATTGTTGTATGTCAGCTATGTAGGTGTTTTTATAACTATGCTAGTGTTGGCTGCTTTTGGAGGTGTGACGGCCATGTATTTACCTGAACTTAAGCTGAAAAATAATACTTAATATATGTCATATTTGTAGTTGTTTTGACAAACAACATATAAACGGGCGTGTAACTGTTATGTGTCGAAATGGAACAAATTACTTCCCAAGGGAAGTCTTATGTACTTATGCAATTCTTTCTTGTAAGTATTATTAGCGCGGTTGAAGTAGATACTAGTTAGACGCTAATGAAAAGTAATTCTTCCACTATAACGATTTATTATCTTTACTGACTCAGTAGGAATACAAAACCTACTCTGACTTACAACGACGAGTCTCCAAAATCACATGTTCTCATGCACATGGTATTACTCAAAACTCTTTAAGTACTGCGCCGGCGTTTTTTGCTAAGTGGATTAGCATGCAGAGTTCTGGATCTAAATGGATCTGATTCCCTTTCTAGGGTGTTTATACGGGATCAATTTGGATCCGTACCAGTTTGGATCCGTACCAGTTTGGATCCGTACCCGTGTAAACAGGGTCTAAATGCGTATTTTGTTACCGTGCATTATGGCATTGTCGTATTATCATTTCACAATTGCTGAATTTACCCTGGACTGGTTTGTCCTGGCACTGTATAAGGAGGCTCATAAAGGGTATGAATATTAGTTGAAGACAAGCGGTTCGACTCTCCCATTTAGTAAACATTCAAAAAGTTTTGCTCAAGCCTTCCCCATACGATATTTGCTACTGCTACTTCTATAGAGGTATGACTAAAGATATTAGATGAATTTACCTTTGCCTCGTCAGCCGAGATGAAGAGTCAGCGTAACAAAATAATATTCTCGCGAATTCTCGGATGTAAACGAGTACATTTACCATTCACGTTTCTTACTTCTTCATTCATATAAAGGTCTTTAATTCAGAAAGAAACTAAACTAAACTAAACTTAACACTTCACAAAAAACGCTACCTTTTTAACAAGTTCAGAGCTCGAAATACAACCAATCTACGAAAGTACGCGAGTTGATAATATTGAGTATATTTTTATAAACAAAACTACAACTGCGACCCAATTCTCCATTTCTCTATCAGATTTGGACAAATTGAAATTTGATCTTTAAGACAACTGAGAGAACAATTCTCGGCCCAGTCTCCCCCTTTGCGCCACTATTGATATGCGCACTGCAAAGCATGAGAAAGTAAGGCTCATAGATACATGTCGCAGTGAAACACAACATGGATCGTTCTTCCAGAAACACTCAATCTTTTACGCCTTTTGCGATCTATATTTGAATACAATGAGTTAAAAGTGATACAAAACAAGAATTAACTAAAATCACTTTATGTTCGTGTTCAAGTAAGATGTTCGACACATAGTGTAATTTAGTCAACCAAACCCCTTGAATTTTGACATGCATTAATAAACGGTTGTCTTTGCACACAGGGTAAATGCGACATACTACGTTTGCTGGACCTATCAAACATGGTAGAGAAGCAAAGAGATACTGAGTCTAAAAATTATGGAGTGACTCCATTAACCTCGTAGTGGCAGTGTTCCAAACCATTTTGGTTCAGTTTTGATCGGATCTCAAGTGTTTACACGACAAGTCTTTGGGATCCGATTTAAACAGGCCCACTTTCACAAGTTGTCCCAAGCTGGTACGAATAGCAAACAAGTTCAGCTTCACCGGATCTCGTGTAAACGCAAAGGTTGATCCGTCCGTTTTTTATTTAGTTGTTTGCTTTTGCTTCCTAATTTTGTTTTGTATTTGTTGTTTTTGTTTAGTCAGGTAACATATTGACATGAGAAGTGTAAATATAAATACTAGGTAAATAAATGGCACACATAAAAATTTTCGCTTTTATTCATTCTATTTTTGTATGAGTTTCATCAGAACCGGGCGTCATAATTATTAACGTTTCTTCATTCTATTTTGGAAATAAGTAGTCTTTTGTTTAAAAGATTATGGTTATCTATAAAACGCACTTTTCGATTTAGGTCGTGTCTGAATTGGGGGTATCTCTCGAATAGGCCCCCATGTGAAAAATAATTTGTAATTACACCGCTCGGCAAGCAAGGGCGGCTGCGGCCTTACATGTATCTAACGCAACTTTATGCAACTGGCCCAAAACAAGAGCTCAGGTGCGATAGATAACACAATGTATACAGTGGCATGACCTGGTAATTTTAACCTATAACACGACCAATCAAATTACCACTCACACAAGAGACAGAGCAATTTCAATTTATAAGAAATTAAATTAAAATTAATTAGCAAATGACAAATGAGATTATAGAACATGCTAAATTACTACAATATAAGGTATATTCGTCAACTATAAGGCCTTGATGGACAATTTGGTAATACAACATACTTAAACACGATAAGTAAAATATATACCTCTGGAGTCCTCGTGATCTTCAAGAAAACCAGTAACTGACATACTACTCTCTCTTACTTAGCTGTAAGATTTACGATAAACATATATATATTCTCAGCAGATACAATGCAATTATATATAGTTCTCAAAGAGTGGAGCGTTACCACAATAGCTTGCAATTCAACGGCGCTGAACCCACGACCTCATGATTACTAAACCAACGCCTCAACTATTGAGCCATGCAGCCGTATACCGTAGTATAGGTATACATACATATATATATACGCCATTGCTCGATGAAAAATTTGCCGAGTTAGCCTCGCTTTGAAATTTATGAATAACTTTTGAAAAGGGTCTATTCCTACCCGAAAACGCCTCACATTACATGCAAAGGAACACAACGAGAGCGTCCTTAGGAGTGATTTAAAGAACTTGTATTGAAACCATACCACTTGTTTGCTCTGAAAGCAGCCTTTTCAGTTAACTGCTGGGTCACTTCGTTACTTTGTCATTTTTACATTGCTGTCTGCTTCCAGAGAGTTGATAAAGGGACTGCTGTCCCCTTTTTAAGTATTTAGTAAAGTTTTTAGTAGGAAATGTTCCGTAATAAATCGGAAGACGGTAAAAATTTAGAGGCCTGCATGGCGGTAGATAGAACCTGACTATGCATCTTGCCGGCTATAAATTCTGAGGGCGTTAGAACAATGTAGAAGTTTCCCTTTAGTAGACTTTCGGTAATTAAGTATTTAAACGAATTATTAAGGTTGGTTAGTTAGTCTGGTTAGTTATGTGATTAACGTGTAATGTAGGTTAGTTCCTTAATTAATCAGATAAGAAATTGAGTGGTTTGTCATCAGGGGTCAGTTAAATATAAATTTAACCGGCAATAGTTGACTAGGTCGGTAGCATGCCCACATGGGAAAGTAGGAGAGGTTTCTTGTGTTAGGACAACGTGGAGCAGTTATGAGAATGGTTGTCCATCATAACCCGTAGTATCATTTTTGTTCCTTTTGTTAATTACCGCAACAATTTTAAGTTCCAAAACATTGCCAGAACTTAGAACTTGTTATTAGGTCCAAAATTCAAATGGGTTAGTTATGATTAGTGACGATGTAACCAAGTAAGCTGTATGTATATCTAGGAATACTAACTTATTAACTTGGAGTTGCTGCCGAGGAAGATTCAAGATTGTATTTTATTTATAGGTTTATTAGATAAAGAGGGAAAGAGGTGTGTAAGGGTTTCGTCAAATCAGGCTCCCTTGATACACGAAATTAACGTTGAACATTAACGTTTTTGGAACTAAAAATCTTTAATTAAATCCACGTTAATTAGATGCTGACGTTAATTTTTGAAACGTTAATTTCAACGTAGCGCTAATTTTTAAGACTCTTTGTTTTACAAGTATACCACGATATATACGGAGTAATTTCTGTTCGTTTTAAGTTTTAATGTCGCTCCTTACTTTCAGTTAAAAAAACTAGTTTTTTTTATGTAATTACATATTAGCGACAGCAATTGTTCAAATATACATTACGAAGTCAACTTCTTACTTTTTAATATAATTATCAAATATGTTGTCAATACATTACTCAATTACAATTTATAAAGAATTCAGTTAAATTATAGTTGGGGAAAAAGGAATATTTAATACCCGGGGGAACCCTAGCTTTTTTGTGAATTTTTTTGGCATATGTAAGGTAATACAAGCCACAAAAATTATTCATATATATTTTATAAAGTAAACAATTATATTTCCTGATTTTAGGAATTTTTCTATCAAACTGTGACAGTTGCGTCAATTCAGGCCATAGGGAGGGGGTATTCCTCTCAAAAAAAGAATTTTTAGAGCCCATCCTTAAATTTTGAAGAACAGCGGCTTAAATTTGTAAGGAGCGACCTGGCTGAAAAGTAAACGAAACTTTAAACGAATTTCGACACTAAAAGATACATCAAAAGAATCACATTTTAATACTGATTTTAAAAATATATGTTTCATCAAATTTAGTATTTGTCATCGAAAGTTACGAGCCTGAGAAAATTTGCCTTATTTTGTAAAATAGGGTGAAATACCCCTTAAACGTCATAGAATCTTAACAAAAATCACACCATCAGATTCAACGCATCAGAGAACTCTACTGTAAAAGTTTCAAGCTCCTATCTACACAAATATGGAATTTCGTATTTTTTTTGCCAGAAGACAGATCACGGGTGCGTGTTTCTTTGTTTTTTTTTTTTTGTTTTTTTCCCAGGGGTCATCGTATCGCCCAATTGGTCCTAGAATGTCACAAGAGGGCTTATTCTAACAGAAATGAAAAGTTCTAGTGCCCTTTTTAAGTGACAAAAAAATTGGAGGCCACCTAGGACCCCTCCCACGCTCTTTTTCCCAAAGTCAACGGAGCAAAATTTTGAGATAGCCATTTTGTTCAGCATAGTCGAAAGCTATAATAACTATGTCTTTGGGGATGACTTTCTCCCCCACAATCCCTGGGGGAGGGGCTGCAAGTTACAAACTTTGACCAGTGTTTACATATAGTAATGGTTATTGGGCGCATTCTCATTATATTCAAACAGTGTAACTACGCAGAATGGCACTATTGAAATACGCACATTCCATCGTGCACAACCATTCTCATTATATTCAAACAGTGTAACTACGCAAAATCGCACAATTGAAATACGCACATTCCATCGTGCACAACGCATTCTCATTATATTCAAACAGTGTAAATACGCAGAATGGCACTATTGAAATACGCACATTCCATCGTGCACAAAGCAATCTCATTATATTCAAACAGTGTAACTACGCAAAAACGCACTATTGAAATTCTAACATTCTATCGTGCAAAACGCATTCTCATTATATTCAAACAGGGAAACGACATAGTATGGCACTTTTGAAATACGCACATTCCATCGTGCAGAACCCATTCTCATTATATTCAAACAGTGGAACTACGCAGAATGGGACTATTGAAATACGCACATTCCATCGTGCGCAACCATTCTCATTATATTCAAACAGCGTTATTACGCAAAATCGTACAATTGAGATACGCACATTCCATCGTGCACAACACATTCTCATTATATTCAAACAGTGTAACTACGCAGAATGGGACTATCGAAATACGCACATTCCATCGTGCACAACGCATTCTCATTATATTCAAACAGTGTAACTACGCAAAAACGCACTATTGAAATACGCACATTTCATCGTGCACAACGCATTCTCATTATATTCAAGCAGTGTATCTACGCAGATTGGCACTATTGAGATACGCACATTCCATTGTGCACAAAGCAATCGCATTATATCAAACATTGTAACTACGCAGAATGGGACTATTGAAATACGCACATTCAATCGTGCACAACGCATTCTTATTATATTCAAACAGTGTAACTACGCAGAATGGCACTATTGAAATACTCACATTCCTTCGTGCACAACGCATTCTCATTATATTCAAACAGTGTAACTACGCAGAATGGGACTATTGAAATACGCACATTCAATCGTGCACAACGCAATCTCATTACATTCAAACAGTGTAACTACGCAGAATGGGACTATTGAAATACGCACATTTCATCGTACACAACGCATTCTCATTATATTCAAACAGTGTAACTACGCAGAATGGCACTATTGAAATACTCACATTCCATCGTGCGAATGGGACCGCTTTGAAGAACACGCTAAGCTGATGTTTGCAGGGCCACTTTCAGGCAAAACAGAAAAAGTACAGTGTGCCTACCTACTCATCTGGGCTGGAGCAAAAGGTCGGGAAATATTCAACACCTTCAACGTCGCGCCTGAAGAGCTGCATAAAATTGAACCTTACCTCGCTAAATTCAAAGCATATGCTTCACCTCAGAAGAACACAGTTTTTGCACGATACCTGTTCCAGAAGCGAGACCAAAACGACACAGAGACTGTGGAAAAATACATCACAGATCTAAAGACATTAGTGAAACCATGCTCCTACTCAGACCCAGATGAAATGGTTCGGGACCGAATTGTATGTGGAATCCAAAACCAAAACGTGCGTGAAAAGCTCTTGGCTGAAGGTGATGAACTCACACTGGATAAAGCAACCTTTATGTGCAGAAGCCACGAAGCGACCCAGGCTCAACTCAAGACATTCAACGGAACGAGACCAGCCCCCATCAAACAAGAGATCGACGCTATATTCCGCTACCAAAACCGGAACAGTGGTAGAAACAAACAAACAGAAGCAAGCGGCTCCAAGAGTAAAGCATGCTACTTCTGTGGCGGAACATACTCCCCCTCACACATCTGTCCTGCAAAGGGGAAAACCTGCTCCATATGCAAAAAGACCAACCACTTTGCCAGGGTCTGTCGAAGTAAGACAGTCAGTGCAGTTGATGAAGACGCCGCAGATACAAACCCCAGCGACGAAACTGTTTTCCTTTACTCCATCGAGCAAAGTAAGAACAAAGACGAAGCAGTTATTCCACTGACTATCAACAACCAGTTCCCTGTACAATTTAAGATCGACACAGGAGCCCAGGTGAATATCATCCCAAAGAAGTATTTTGACCTCATCACGCCAAAGCCCACCATGAAACCCACCAATAAGCACCTCACAAGCTATTGTGGAGCACGGATCCCAGTAACAGGAGTCTGTGAACTATCCTGTAGGTACAAAGACAACGTGAGCAGCACGCAGCAGTTCTACGTAGTCGAGACCTCATCCTCCCCAATCATTGGCTACCGTTCTAGCCTCAACCTGGACCTGATCAAGCTAGTCCTAAACATAGACGTAGCAACCTCCCAAGTACCATATATGATTCTAATAATGGATCTGAAATTGGGGGATTCCATGACGATTTCCTTTTTAGAATGTTGTTGTCACTTGTATCGTTGCTGTCCTCAAACAATTTTATTCGCAGGCGGCGTGCAAAAAAATCTAAGTCTCTCTTGAGCTCTGACCTATCGATCTCATACGGAGTCGGAGAAAAGGAAAGCCCATTTGAAAGTAAAGAAACTTCAGCATTTGAAAGATTCCTTTTCGACAAATTGACTACATTGTCCGCTACAAAATGTCCCACTATCCTACCATTTACATCCTGCTGTTCATTCCTAAATGGTTGTTCCGTAACATTATTAAAATTTATGTCTATTTCGACTCCTTGATGGCAGCTGAACGAACTATCGGGTTCCTGAATAGATAAATCGTCTTTCAGAAGTGATGACAATACATCGTTCAACTCCTCCAAAGATTCTCCTTTATATCTCTCCATTTCATGAAAATTTAAACTATGTGTTATTAAATTCAAAATTTTGTTTGTTCTCTGTCGAACATATATATATATATATATATATATATACATACATAGATATATATATCTATTGAAAGAACATTCAACAAGCCCTGCTTAAAAAAGATTTTCATTCTTCCTTTAATGTAACATTCTTTATAATATCATATTAGATAAACCTTTTCCTCCTTACTAGTTTGATTTTAATTTTCCTTCCATGCTTTTCTTTTAATCTTTACTACCGATACTTGAGGTGATCTTAAATTTGCGCGTTTCACTCTATTGAGATTATTGCATCTTTGTGTATTGAGGAATTTATTATTACATTTACTGCCTTTTCTCTACTCACATAATTAAGAAACTCCCATTACACTTTTAGTGTTTCGTTAGTTTATTTAGTCAAAAATACTCTGGATCAGCTGTTCTCAACATGGAAGTCATAGTTTGTAGTAGAATGGAGTGCGCAATGTTCTAAAGACAAATATATAAGTATATATAAATATATGTATATATACATACATAGATAAATATATCTATTGAAAGAACATTCAACAAGCCCTGCTTTAAAAAGATTTTTATTCTTCCTTTAATGTAACATTCTTTATAATATCATATTAGATAAACCTTTTCCTCCTTACTAGTTTGATTTTAATTATAAATGACTGTAGATACTGGCTAGATAGTAAAACGGCCTTGTATTACATTAATAACAGGGGGGAATGGAAGCAATTCGTGCAGCACCGAGTTAACGAAATTTTGAGATTGAGTAATAAGGAGGCATGGGGTCATTGTGCTGGTATTTGTAACCCCGCAGACCTGGGATCAAGGGGGGTTTCTGCAGCAATGCTGCATGATAGTAGACTATGGTGGGAAGGACCGCATTGACTATCAATGCCTAAGGAACACTGGCCAAGCGAATTATTATTGTCGGAGCCACCTGAAGCAAATACTGAGAGAAAGCAAGCCAGTATTTCACTTCTTTCAATGATGCGTACAGAAGGATCTCTGTCAGATATAGTTGACATAAACAGATTTAGTACGCATGAACGATTACTTCGTGTAACAGCCTTAGTTAAACGATTCATCTATAACTTGAAAGCACGTAGAAACAAGCAGAACAAACTCGAGGGTAAACTGACAGCTGTAGAGCTACTAGAGGCTGAGAAGTTGTGGATTCTTGAAGTACAGAAACAGCTGCACACCACAGGCAAATTTGACCAAGTCTCTCACCAACTTGGTTTGTTCAAGGACAACAACATTGTGAGATGTGGGGGACGGTTGGGAAACTCTAGTTTGGAGTTTGATGCCAAATACCCTATCCTCCTCCCTAGGAATCATAGACTCACAGAGCTGATAGTATTGTCTTGTCATGAACAAGTCCATCATTTAGGGCTAAAGTCAACATTGGCAGAATTGCGGTCAAAGTATTGGGTAATCAAAGGGAGGCAGTTCGTTAAGGGGGTCGTAGCTAGATGTTTAGTTTGTAAAAGGGCAGAGGGGAAATCATACAGCCCGCCAGCTACAGCTAATCTTCCTGAATTTAGGGTGCAGGAAGTCCCACCTTTTACGAATGTTGGAATTGACTTTGCAGGTCCATTGTTTTACAAGTCGAAGGCAGGAGACGAAAGCAAATGCTACATTGCTTTATTTACTTGTTGTGTTACCAGGGCAGTATACCTTGATTTAGTACAAGATTTGTCAGGCCCTACGTTCATTCGCTGTATGAGAAGATACACCTCAAGATTTGGCACACCCTCCATTGTTAACACGGATAACGCAAAAACGTTTTGTGCTTAGGTGATTTCTTAGATGCGCAGTCTTTGCATGTATCTATCCAGTGAGAAATGTCCTTATACATACCTTCCCAAAAGTAGCGCTGTCTTACTTTATCATACGTCTTTGCAATACCTAAATGTCCTGAGACTATGTCATCATGCATACTAGTAAGAACTTGATCAATTAAACTACGAGGTATAACTAACTGGCATCGCGTCTCTTGTCTACGATATGGTGTTGTAGGACTAAACAAATGATATAAAATACCATCTTGCAAAACATACTGATCAGCTTTACACAGAATCTTACGATCATCCGAGGAATTGCCGGTTAACTCACCTGTTGTTAAGTATTTAATCAGTTGACATAAAGCTGGGTCCTTTGCTTGTAAATTTGGCATATCAGATAATTCAGACGTTTGTGGGGAAAGAGTACTTACCTCAGGCATACGTGATAATGCGTCAGCATTGGCATTGTTCTTACCAGGCTTATATTCTACTGTAAAGTCATAAGCTTTAAGTATTTCTGTCCAACGAGCCAACCTACCTTCAGGGCTTTTAAGTGTAAAAAGCCATTTCAATGGGTTATGATCAGTAAAAATTGTAAAGGACCTCCCATAGATATAATGCCTAAAATATTTGACCGACCAAATTATCGCGAATGCCTCCTTTTCTACCGTGGACCAATTAACTTGTGACGACTCAATCGATTTACTTGCATAAGCAACAACAACTTCAGCACCATCTCTAAATTGGCCTAAAATAGCTCCAAAGCCTTTGTCACTAGCATCTGATTGGATGAAAAATGGAAGACTAAAATCCGGAAATTGCAATATAGGAGCAGACGTTAAAACGTTTTTCATGTATAAAAATGCCTCGTTCTGCTCATCTGCCCAATTAAAAGGCACATTTTTCTTGGTTAAGCGGTATAATGGCTCTGCGTGCATAGAAAAATCCTGTATAAACCTCCTATAGTAGCCAATAAGTCCTAAAAAGGATCTAAGCTGAGTAAGATCTTGCGGAACAGGAAAATTTTGCACTGCACTTACCTTGCTTTCGTCAGGGCGTAATCCATCCTTCGATACAACATGCCCTAAATATCGAACCTCAGATGCACAAAAAGTACATTTCCTTACCTTTAGTTTGTTTCGTCGCAGTGCACGTCCACCAGGCAGCCGCTGCGTTCGGCCAGCTCCATGAGGAACTTGATCGACGACACGCCCTGGTCGCGGGTGTTCTCGAAGTGCGGGATGCCGCCGACCACATCGGCGCCCAGTTCGATGGCCTGCTCCATCATGGCGTCCATCTCGCGACGGGCCAGCACCAGGTCTTCCACCAAACGCCGTTTGATTTCCGCCATGGGCAGGCCGGCATATTCCTGGTTGAGAACGGCCGCCGCCCGTTCGAGCTCGCTGCTCTGGTAGCCGCGCACCACATTGAGCACGCGGTTTTGCACCTCACCGCCCTGCAAAACCACGATGGCCAAAATCTGCTGAGGGCCCAGCGGCAGAAACTCAATGCGCCGGAAGCTCATCAAATCGCGCCGCGGCACCGTCACCACGCCAACAAAGTTGGTGAGCGAGGACAACATGCGCGACACCTCTTCCATGCGCTCGGTCACGGGGACTGGCTCGGCGAGGCGTGTCTGGATGTGATCCACGAGCTGGTCGGCAGCCGAATCGGCGGTAATCAGGGTTTCTACAAAAAATCGATAGCCCAACTCCGTGGGTACGCGGCCGGCCGAGGTGTGCGGCGACTGTACGTAGCCGGTTTGCTCAAGCTCCGCCATCACATTACGAATGGTGGCTGGACTCAGCTTGAGGCCGGCATGGCCTGCCAGGAGCTTTGACCCCACGGGCCGCCCCGCCGCGATGTACTGGCGGACCAGGACTCCCAGCAGATGGCGTGCGCGTGAATTGAGGTCGTTCCTGGCCATACCTTAATGATGCGCCCATCTGAGCTAATAACAAGACCCCCGCACACCGCGGACGGTATTG
>JAAAKM020073195.1:121621190-121649293 GCA_010016025.2 Alatinidae sp. Z8VKAUB7J3 | reverse complement strand
GATACACAAGAGAAAGAAACAAAAAAACACAATTTTAATAACTAGGAAATAAAACTATCAGGGTTTTCTTGCTTAGAATTGTCTTAAATAGAGTCTAGATAGAGCCCCCCACCCCCGAAAACAAATGTTAGGAGCAATCAAAGAAATATCATAAAAACCTTATATACCCCCGGAACAGAAATTGCAACACTTTTTTTTATTTGCACGAATTTTAGTTATTTCAACTTTAAACTCTTTTCAAAAACTAAAAAAAAAAACAAAAAAACAATTCAAATCTAGAATTTTAATTGGATTCATGGGCCTTGGTGGCTAGTTCCTCTCCGATTACTTTCGACTTTTAAAAGAGCACATGAACTTCCAATTTCTAATCGAATAAAACCCATCTGAATTATATAAAAACACCCCTTCCATAAAAACCTCCTATGCCCCCAGGGCATAAATTACAACACTTGCCCCCGGGTGTTATCCATGGATTTTTTTTATATGATCTTTCATTTATTTTGAACAAAATGGCTGCAAAATTAGATCGGAATTAGATTTGGAAAAAGGGGGCTGGTCGGGGGCTACTCTCGCATATCTACCATCATAAGAGTTGAATCTTTTCGATGCTCCAAAGGATTTTAATCTCTCGCTGTCATGACAACGCCAGCATACATTTCCAATAAGGTCTCCATTAATGCTTGTCTCCTAGTTCAAATATTTGTCTTTGTCAGCATTCAATGCAACGATAACTTTATCATGTGCACATACTTTCTTTGAATATTTCATCTTCACTTTTTTTTAAATATGATCCAAGTGTTTATTATTCCAATTTAAAAAAGATACTGATTGAAAACATACAATAAATAGGTAGTTTCGATGACTATCCAGAGAGTACCACTGGGATTCTTTTCTTTTAGTTGAAGCAGACAACCTTCGACAAAAGATGCAGTCGTGACATACTAGTAGGGAAATATCCAATCTACTCAGCAGGATTAAGTCCCGGTGAAATCAAGCACAGGCTATTATATATACGAGTTCTTAGTATTGAAAGATCTCACCCCCTTAAAAAGTAAACCATAGAATAAATCAACAAAATACAAAATGTTTATAAAAAAGAAAATGAATCTAAGATCTATACATGTCATAGTGTCAATGTTGCTACCGCATACAGGCCCAGAAACAAAAAAAAAATCTTTGGGTCAAAGCCTCGCGTAGCAATTATTGGGTGCCTAAATTTTTATGGAAAAGTTATTGGTACTGGTCCATGATAGAAAAACCAGACAATTTATACAAATCATAGCACTGTTTAAGCAGCACTTTGCTTTTTATTGTTTTTTTCCCCAGTGTCGATTTATTGCAGGAATATGGTAAAACTTTAACTGTTTTTACAATAAATGCAAAATCTTCAACAACATTGATGAATCTGACATTATCATTTCATTCATAATTTTTATATTCACAATTCATTCATCATATTGCTTTTTGGTTTTGTAGAGCCTTTTTGAAAATATTTTCTCAAATTGTCCTTTTTCTCCTGCTTCTTGGAGACTTAATAATTTGACTTAAAAATTTCGTAATTTTGGACTGAATTACTACTTTTTGAATACTTTCAGTGAAAGCAGTACTTTTTGACCTTTCGTTCAAGTAGTATTTTTTTGTCCTAAAATGCACTTTTCTTGAAAATTCTTTAAGCCAAATTTGTACTATTTTGTAGCTGCACCCGGCCCTTGAACACCAGATCGCAAGCCGCCTGGAAGGCAATGGTGTCAAAGCCCGGCGCCATCGGACGGTAGCTGTTGTCGCCGCGGTTCTGTTCGTCCACCACCTTGGCCATCTTGCGCAAGCTGCCCATCACTTCCTCCTCGGAAACAACGCTGTGATGCAGCCAGTTGGCGATGTGCTGAGCAGAGATCCGGCAGGTCGCGCGGTCCTCCATCAGGCCGACGTCGTTGATATCCGGCACCTTGGAGCAGCCGACGCCCTGGTCGATCCAGCGCACCACGTAGCCCAGGATGCCTTGCGCGTTGTTGTCGACCTCGCGGGCTATCTGCTGCGGCGTCCATTTGCGGTAGGTCGCCAGCGGGATTTCGAGGATGCCATCGACATGGGCGCGGCGGCCGCCGGCCTTGAGCCGCTCCTGCACCGCAAACACATCGACCTTGTGGTAATGCAGCGCATGCAGGGTGGCGGCGGTCGGGCTCGGCACCCAGGCGCAGTTGGCGCCGGATTTCGGATGCTCGATCTTCTGCTCCAGCATCGCCGCCATCATGTCGGGCATCGCCCACATGCCCTTGCCGATCTGCGCCTTGCCGGACAGCCCGCATTCCAGCCCGATATCCACATTCAGGTTCTCATAGGCGCCGATCCAGGCCTTGCGCTTGATGAAGTCCTTGCGGGAGAACGGCCCCGCCTCCATCGAGGTGTGGATCTCGTCGCCGGTGCGGTCGAGGAAGCCGGTATTGATGAAGGCCACCCGGTGCCTGGCGGCGCGGATGCATTCCTTGAGGTTGATGGTTGTGCGACGTTCTTCATCCATGATGCCGATCTTGAGTGTATTGCGCGGCAGCTTCAGCACGTCTTCCACTTTCGCGAACAGTTCGCAGGTGAACTCGACTTCCTCCGGCCCGTGCATTTTCGGCTTCACGATGTACATGCTGCCGAGACGAGAGTTTCGATACTGACCCAGCGCTTTGAGATCGTGTAGCGAGGCAAACGCGGTGACCATCGCATCGAGTATGCCTTCGAACACTTCATCCCCGTTCTCATCAAGGACTGCGTCGTTGGTCATCAAGTGCCCAACATTTCTGACTAACATGAGCGCTCGACCCGGCAAGACCAACTCGCCACCTGAAAAAAATATTCATATTGAGAAAATATAGCACATCTTTTGAAAAAAAATTTTTATAGGCTAATGTAGATAAATAAAAATTAGATACACAAGGCGCTATTGAAATACTCACTGTAGGTCAAACAAAGAAAAGAATGAATCATTATGCAAAGAGAAAGAGAGAGAAAAGGATAGAGAGAGGAAGAGAGGCCAGGTACGACAAATATAAAAATAGAAAAAAAATCAGCATTTTTATTAAATTCCTTCTTCCATCTGACATAGGTAAATCAAACAAGATATAGATGCGGCTATCAAAACGCTCAACAATTTTTTGGGAATTCTTTGGGATTCAATAGTTCTTAAAAACCCAACGTTTAGATTTCTGATAACGAAAATAAAAGTGTTTTCATCATTTTAGGGAAGTGCATAATAGATCGTTCCTGATTACGGTGCTCAAATTACTGTCATCTCATTAAAATTTTTCAAAATCCTTCAGATGTTATTATTCATGCATATTTCTTTAGAAACAGATTAGTAAAAATATGATTAAACAACAACTTACAAGCCTCCCCCCCCCAAAAAAAAAGGAAACTTTGGAAAAATCCCATTAAAAGATATACAGACAATTAATTTACCTTTATAATCGTCTCTCTTTTTTTCACATATTGCAACTGTTTTTGCAGAATCAGCTATGGCTCGTTTCCTAAATGTGACTACTTCCTGATGAAGCCTCATAATGGGATGCCTCAAGGCAGCTCTTTGCTGGGCAACCTGTGCCATAGCTTTGGCAGCAGTGCCCATGACTTTCCCAGCACCTGAAAAGGGCGATAAACGTCAGGACTCACCAAGGCTGCCTTATTCAGACCTGGGCCCTATTACCGAAAGGTAAAAGCTACATTCGTTCGGCTACAAGCTAGTTTTTGAAACACCCGAGTCCCTTGGTAATAAACTATTAATATTGGTAATAAACTCCTCGGTACTTCCCTTGGTAATAAACTATAAATATCGGTAATAAACTATTAATATTGGTAATAAACTCATAGGTAATTTCCTTGGTAATAAACTATTATACACAGTAAATTTAAGGGAATAAACTATTATTCCATGTGTCTGCACGTTAACAAATGTATTAAAGACGTTTAAAAGAAAAACTCTCCAAAAGCTCGAACCTGAGCAGATGGCAAATCCAACGCTGGAGAACCGATGACGTTACTAGGTACGCCAGTAGCTGCACAAATTGCCGCGACGCCAGAATCGGTGGCCGCTGTACCTACCGCTGAACAAGGGTCAAGCGCACTTGGGAAGCCTTCATTGCGCGGTGCAAAGAGCTCACCAATATTTGGCGCACGAACTGCGGTATTGAATCCAGCTCTAAAACGAACTTCTTCAACCGGTGCCCAAGACATACCAATCTTATACGATTCCACAGAACCAACTGTTGAATAGTCAGCTGAGCGATAGGCTAATTCCATATCAAGCAAGTCAGCCATCGGAGCCCCATCTAGAATTGGCAGGTATACTTCCCCGTATACTTCAGACACCGTATAACTCCCCTCAACCGCTGGCGCAGAAGAGAAACCAGCAATAGTGCCTGCTGCTAAGTCTTGTGATGGTAAGAACTGGAACCCATGGTCTTGGTGGTCATAACCAAACGGTAGGCCAACAGGACCACCCGGCAATTCGAAGAATCCATCAGTATCACCTGAGATGCTGGTTGACAAGATACGTTGGTCAAACGTCGCGACCGCAGATACCGCGGTTCTTAAAAAGGCAGCCGCCCCCTCAGAGATGTTGCCTTCACCAAATAAATTCATCGGTGTACAAGCTTGAGTCGACCCATTGGTATTAGTGTCAGCACAACTTGGATTACCATCTGTATCAAGAATGACTTGGCCATTTTCGTCTGTAGCTAGCAATAGTGCCTGATTAAAGCGTCCGCGATTAACATTACCTAGCTGTGCAGTTAGATTGTTCGCTTTGCCTGTTGAATAGTTAACATCATAGGTCCAGCTTGAATCGCCGATAGCCCCCCGCAAGCCAACTAAGAATTGAAACGAGTTAAACGATGCCTCAGAACGACGAGGACCCACTTCTTCTAATCTTCTGCGCACGAGTGCAGTCGCAGTATCATCAATACCATCGCCGTCAGTATCAACGCCATCACCGATCGCATCTGACAAAATTTGTTCAGACGCATCAGCAATAAACGGGTTGCCATCCAATGTAAACGTAGCCGTTTGGAAAATAGGTGTTGGCGCTAATTGCTGCGGAACGCGTGAATCAGTAAACGTTATTCTAGCCCGTTGTCTCTTGTTGACTATTTGTGACGGCAGAAAGATTATTTGTCTAGAAGTTGCTCTACCCACCACACCAATCGGCAAACCGCTGCGTCTGTCGAACCTCTTATCTTAGATTCCATTTGCATTTAGGATATCATGTTCTTAGTCTCCAGATTACTTGTCAGAAACCAATGGATCAATTGTTCCATCATTTTCAATTGAAAGGAGGTTAACGTAATCATTTCATAACTAACATTCCATAACGTAATCATACTTAGGGTTTGAGTAATCCTCTTTCCTTCGCTTAGGTATGAAAACGCTTCTGGCATTGAGCCATATACGGGGGACATAGACCAGAGCGAGACTTCTCATAACAATACCAATTTAATAGGTCTATATTTTCTCACATCCATTCTGAAGCACCGTGGATTATACCCATGGACTTCATAAGGCTGAAAATCATTTTTAAAATTTTCGCCCCAGTCCTCCCCCACAATTCGGGATTTATAAAATACCGTATTTTAGTTTATAAAATGAGCTGGTATAGCACTACTTTCTTCAGGCTGTTTGACATGAATTCCAAGCATGCAGTTCAGGGTTTCCTCCAGTCTGCTGTAAGGGTGCCTTCTGTTCTTCTCGCACATCCCAAGTGTGGCCCGTGGTGTTTTTTTTTATATTTTTAGTAGCCTATTATTAGCTTTATCCATATTGGGATTCATTTACACAAATAGAAGGGGACTCGAGCTTATGGCCTAGCATGGTGCAACCAGGGGTCAAGCCCTGTATTCATAAGCAAGAACGGAGAAAGAAGAGACATTTTGGATCTTCATAACATGAGAGGCTGGCAAATGAATGGCATGTGAGCGATTGTTCATCATTCTCTGACCCTCGGATAATATGATTCAAAATAGATATATCCCAGCGACAAAGAATACTTCTGAGAGATATATAAAAAAGAAGTCTAACACCTACAATCAATTGCCAGCCGAAAAATTGCCATTCTATTCTCCCCTCAGCACTGGAGTAATCAAAGGGAATCTAGACAAGGAGGCAGAAAGACTCACAGAAAGAATGAATAGTTCGTTTAAACAAGAAACTCCCCCAAACACTTGTTGAGGAGTCGGACCAAGCCAGTACCTGGTACGAGTAATGTAAAAGATTATTTCAAAAACTTTTTATTTGTTAACCAAATGTTATTGCTTCAGGTCTCATGCAATTAAACTTCGAAGTTTTAAATGAATATCATTAAAATTGAAAAAATATCACCTGGAAGAAAACGAAAGCTAATATTTTTAATAACATTTATTAACCTTAGAAATATCGATCAACTTTGAAGGGATGAGTTAACGTTAAGGACTAATAATGGTTAATGATAAATATAGCCATTTCATAATAATTGATTGTTAAATATGTTTTATTAGAATAAACAGGTTGGCTATCCAGTTGATGCTAAACGAAAAACATTGCTTCATCGAGTGGTGCAAAAAGTTTCAAAAATTGAAAAAAAAACTTGAACTGGGAGGGGGCACAGAATGAAGCTTTGGATACACTGGGGTGTGAAGGAGCTTACGCAGCTATGTTGGTTTTGGAGGGATTGTGCTGCAGTGAGTTATTGGTAGAAGTGCTGCTATAAACGTATATATTCTCATGCTTATGCTATAGAAAGTAATATATGTTCTTTAAAGCCTGAGACACTATTTCAAAGGCTACTCTTTAGCTCAGTACCATACACATTTTGATACTAAGTTCATCTGAGAAGAGATTTTCTATCATGTCCTTAATCATTCCTGCAAACAGAGGGGAGAGCATCACCATGATATTGATCTGAAGGACTGATTGGTCAGTTTCCTCTTCAAATAATTTGCTGTTGTCGCTAGCATTTCAATCCTGAAAGACTGATTAGTCAGTTTCCCCTTCAACTGAGTTTGTTCTGATGCCGTTAATACTTCAATCCTGAAGGACTAATTGCTCAGTTTTTTCTTCAACTGAATTTCACAAAGAGCTTAAAATAGTTAAAAGATCTCTTGGTTTTCAAACAGTTCTGCTCTGATGTCATTAACACTGTGATCCTGAAGGACTGATTGCAGTTTCCTCTTCTACCTAATTGCTCTGATGCAACTGCTATGATATAGTTAACACTTCAATCCTGAAGGACCGGTTGGTCAGTTTCCCGTTCTATTAAATTTGCTCTGATGCAACTTCTCTGATGCCGTTAGGACTGCTCCGAGTTTTTTGGGGAGGCTGACATTGCGAATGCTTCAAGAAAGCCCGTGATTGTCGTGTCAGTGAAGACAAGTTAGTGATAGTAAGTCAATGCATGATTTTGCCGGAAAAGCGTGCGCGACACCTTATATTCATTCGCCTGCGCTAACTCAAAACGATTTATATCACACAACATAAGAAAGTGAAAAAAAAATCAGCTATTAATGAGGAGATATCGTTTTTAGCAGGAGGATTTTTAAGGCACCTAAAACATGGCAAAACAACTCAGATATCAAATATTCCCTTTCCAAACTATTTGTATACGTGACGATAGGGGGTTACAACAAATTTTGAAAAAAAAATCAAAAATTTGAAATCTTAAAACCAAATAGAATAGTAATTAACGAATTGCGTCAGTAAATAAAACTTGCTTAGTTTGGCGGGATTGGCTATGAATCTAAGGCTTACAAATCCCACAAAACGCCTTTTGAATCACCATACAAACAGTTGAGAAACAAATTGAGCAAATTTGGATAGATTTAAATGTAGTTCTGGGTTGTCTATTCCAGGTCAACTGGATTCTTAGGTATTTATAGTACGAACAAAACCATAAATGAATTAGATTTTAAAAGCATTTTTAACGTAGAAAGGATTTACAACCGCTTACTTTCATCTTATAAAGCGTCTTTTTTCTTCTGCTTTTATCTTTCAAGTAAATGTAATAATTCCTTAAATGCTTCGAAAGATTACTTTTTCTTCTTTATTATTATTTTTCTTTTTAGGCCCAAAGGCAGCTTGGCAAGGATCTCCAAAGATGGAGGTACTTACCAAAATCTGCTTTGCTCCGCATTTCTTATCATACAAATTATACGACTCTGAAAAGGCCAGCTTTGCCGCTCACAGAGACTATCTATCTTGGCTTTATTGTAATTAGCCCTCGCTCACATGTCTTTCATCACTTCCACTAAGTTGATAATTCAAAAAAATATTAATGTAATTGAGGATAAGGATCAACTTAGAGGGTAAGAATAGAATTATCCTCTTTGTTGTTTTGATCTTTTACAACTTTATTTTTTTCTTCTTTGTTTTTTTTTTTTTTTAGTTTTTGACATTAACCCCGGAAATATAAGAAATAGCTGCTATATTGCTTCTCTTAAAACACCTTGACTTTATTTAAATCGCCATTAAATTTCTCTTAATATTTATATGTCTAACATCCTAAACTATAATTATCAAAATATCAATGTTTCTGGAATACTTAGGACACATTCTTGCAATTAAAGGTCTTGTGGGCTCAAGTAGCCTGAGATGTTACAAATCTTAAAAAACACCTTAAAAGGTCTTTAGGTGCACTTTAAAATCTTTTTAGGTTGACCTACAGGTCTTTACTTGTTTGAAAGAGGGAGGGTCCCAATTTTTGAATGTAATTTTTTTTTTTGCATATAATACTGCGTTTTGTGTTTTTAGCAAGTTAATTCAGAACAAACAAAAGAATAAGACAAATTTGTAAGAATGGAAACAGGCGCTGGTGTCAAAAAGATAATTAGCAACACCGTCTAGCATTTGGTGACTTTATTTAACCCAATACTGCTGTCTGCCTGTCTTTTCAGGTATTTTTAAATGGAGAGGTGGTAAATATAGTAGAATTATCTCCCCAGTAGGCCTACTTAATCCGCCATTATCTTCAAAAGTTAACCTTGGCCTACTTTGTAAAGACTGAATTATGATTCCAACTAATTTTTGAAAATATAAAACCCTTGTTAATAATCATTTACAGATCATCATTTACATTTTCAAGATAATCATTTACATTTTAGATTTAATCCTATTAGGCTAATCATATGCAATACCCAATCTTCTTTGAAATTTTTTACTTTTTTAATAAAGTCACCAAATGCTACACTCTGAGTGGCGCTGCTGGTTTTTAATCCCTATCATCAAAATGTCCAGTCTTTATAAGTTTCCCATTCAAAATGAAATATTTGTCAAATTTCGAATGGGCCGCAAAACAAAAATAAAACAAATGCACCAAAAATAACTATATGGTTATTTTTATCAGAAAAGGGAAATTTTTTGCTGGCAACCATTTCTCAAACTTCATTCAGTTGACTTCTTATACATATAGTGCATATATACATATAGTGCTGATAAATTGGATTTATTTCCCCTATGTATTTTTTTTAATCTCCCTCCCCCAAAAGAATGAATACTCTTATCATCTCCTAACTTTCGGTTTAAATGCGGTGGATTTGGTGAGGTCTAGTAAATTACTTTTTCCAGATTTTTTTTTTCTTCCCAAGATTTATTTTATCTAAATACTTGTAACTTCTTGTGAGAGGGGAGGCGGGAGGAAGAAAATAATTCACACGATTAATCATACAACTACTAATACTACTACTAACAACTCACGGCAGCACCAAGCCGCCAGAGGCCAACACAGCTACGAACGCTCCTCCTCCATCCCGATCTATTCAAAGCCTACCTCTTTAAACCTTCCCAAGAAGTTTTCACTTCCTTTAAATCTTTCTTTATGACATCCTCCCACCCCAAACGAGGACGACCTGCTTTCCGTTTAGCTCTAGACAGTTGGCCAAAAAGAACAATCTTTGGCAATCTGTCATCCTTCATCCGCAGGACTTGCCCTAGCCATCTCAACCTTTCTTTCAATATAGCCCTAGAAAGCGAAATTGAACCAAATTTTTCGTACAGTCTGTTGTTTGAAATACGGTCAGTCAGCGGGGTACCCAGAACAATCCATATGCAATTTCTCAGGAAAACATCTAGTAAATTTCCGTCCGCTTTTCAGAGCGCCCATGCTTCAGAAACTTATTTGACCACTGTCAACACTGAAAGTTGCTACAGAAAGGGAAAAAGGAGAGATAAAACCAAACTGCCTTGCGAAGCTGTGCTAGAAGTATTCAGAAGGCAATATCTACAAGAACATACCAGGTTCTTTGGTTAACTTTACGAGATTATTTGAAGAGACGGTCAAGAGGTTGGGTATTTGTCTCTCTTTTTGACCACGATACACCAGTCGTAGAATTTTTACCGACGAACAAGGAGACTCTCCTACAATGACCGGCGAATAATATACCATAAGAATTATGAGCTGTCGCCACTCGAGCTGCGTCAAATTTGTAACAAATAGAACAAAAACTAAGCAAGAGAAAACGGGTTTTAATTTCAACAAAGCAGAGAACAATAAGAGCTAAGAGCTCATATGGCACTTGTGACGAGATCGGAAGAGCCAAGAGCTCATATGGTATGAGCTCTGGCAAAATTCTAAGAATCAATGGATTGCTTTAAAAGGAAAATCAGAGACTTAATGCCGGTCGGGATTTAAAATAAGAGCTCTGAGTCACGAGGTCTTTCTAAATATCAAAATTCATTAAGATCCTATCACCCACTCGTAAGTTAAAAAATACCTCAATTTTTTCTAATTTTTCTCTCCCTTCAGCCCCCAGATGGTCGAGTCGGGATCCTTCCACGTAGCCCTCTCTCCTGAACTCCCCCTACCCCCCCCCCACACACATGAAAAAATTCCCCTGACAATGTCTGTATACTTCCAGATAACCAATACTATGTGTAAATAATTGGCAGAGTTCAGAACTTGCAGCCCTTCTCCCGGGGACTGGAGGATTAAGTCATTCTCAAAGCATAGTTATTAGACTTTTCAACTATGCTGAACAAAATCGTTATCTCAAAATTTTGGCCTGATGACTGTGGGAAAAAACGACCGTGGGAGGGGGCCGTATTGTCCTCCAATTTTTTGGTCACTTAAAAAGGTTATTAGAACTTTTTATTTCCGTTTAAATGAGCCCTCTTGCGATATTCTAGGACCACTGGCTGGGTCGATCCGATCACCTCTGAGGAAAAAAAAAAAACAAATTAAATAGGCATCCGCGATCTTTCTTCTGGCAAAAAATACAAAATTCCACATTTTTGCAGATAGGAACTTGAAACGTCTACAGTAGGGTTCTCTGATACGCTGAATCTGATGGTGTGATTTTCATTAAGATTCTATGACTTTTGGGGGATGTTTTTCTTTTTTTCCGATAATAAGGTAATTTTTCTCACGCTCGTAACTTTTGATAAATATGACTAAAATACGATAAGTATGACTGATGCAAATTATATATTTGAAAACAGCATAAAAATCCGATTCCTTTGATGTGTCTATTGGTATCAAAATTCTGTTTTTTAGAATTTCGGTTCTAAGCGACCCGGAAGCCGGGTCGCTCCTACATACAGTTCTTCACCATGAACTGTTTGATGGTGGGTACACTGACAATGTGGAAAGTAGAATAGCCAAGGCACAAGGTGTCATCTTACTTTTTTAGTTTAAAAAGCCTAGGAGAATCGATGATATCTCTACAAAACAAAATTAGATTATTGAGAACAAGCCACGGTGATGACAGTGGTCATGTATGGCTACAAAACCAGGTCACTTTAAAAGGCTGAGCAAAGTCTGAGTCACACTTGTGAATGAAATCAAAGCTACGGGAGATCACAACTTCAGTAATTCATCCCTTGTGGAAATTTCGAAGTTGAACAATATTCAGCTTTCATTCGTAAAATTAATGATTGGCCATCCAAGCATTATTTTTTTCCTCCCGGGCCCTGGCCCGCGAGCTCGGCCTGGAGGTGGCCGACAAGCCGGACAGCCAGGACATCTGCTTCGTGCCGCAGGGCTCCTACGCCCGGGTGGTGGAGCGCCTGCGCCCCGGCGCCGCCGAGCCCGGCGAGATCGTCGATCTCGAGGGCCGGGTGCTGGGTCGCCATAATGGCATCCTCGGCTACACCATCGGCCAGCGCCGTGGCCTGGGCGTCGGCGGCAGCGTCGAGCCGCTCTACGTGGTCCGCCTGGAGCCCGCGGCGCGCCGCGTCGTGGTGGGACCCAGAGAGGCGCTGGCCCGCGACCGGGTCGTGGAATCAATCGCACCAGTGCTCACGATCCGCGAAAACATGTTCATGAACCCGCTGGCGTCCGGGCGCGGCATGTTCTCCTTCAAGGGGACGGGCGCGGAAGAAACCGAGGTTGAAACCATTGGCCAAAGCCTCGGGCTTTCGCCCAACGATCCGACTTTGGCCATTGAGGCGCTGTCCGGGGGCAACCAGCAGAAGGTTGTCGTTGGCCGCTGGCTCGAGACGGACCGGCAATTGCTCATCGCGGAAGACCCGACCGCCGGTGTCGATGTCGGCGCCAAGGCGGAGATGCATCGCAAGCTGCTGGAACTGGCGGATGCGGGAACCGCGATCCTCGTTTTTTCCTCCGAGTTGCCTGAGCTCATCAGCCTGTGCGACCGGATCGTCGTCATGCGCTCCAACAGGATCGTCGGCGAATTGGCCGGGGAAGAGATTTCCGAAAACGCCGTCATGACCCTGGCGGCAGGCAGCGGTGAGATCCGCCTGGAGGCAGCGCAATGAGCGACGCAGCACTAACGGAGAAAAGGCCGGCCATGCGGCCGCCGATCGCCATGCCCGCCGGGATGGCCCTGTTCATTGTCGTTGCGCTCGGTTTCGGGTTTCTTGCGCTAAGCCGCGAGCAGTTCCTCGCCTACGGAAATCTGTATTCGATCCTGTTTGCGCTCTCCATCGATGCCATTGCCATCGTCGGCTTCACCTACGTCATGGTGCTCGGAGAGATCGACCTTTCGGTTGGCGCTGTCTATGCCCTTGCCGGCACCTTGACCGGCTGGCTGCTCAAGCAGTGGGATTTCAGCCTTTATCCTGCCATCGCGTTGTCGTTGACTCTTCTTTTTGGGATATTATCACCATTTAGGTTCGTAGATTTTTGACGTAATTTTTGCAGGTTTTGTAGTACTTTTCATGTTTTGAAAATCTGTATGGAAAGCACTGGTTTATACGTGGAAAAGTATACACAAGGGCCTATAAAATCTAGTTACACTTGGATTTCGAATTGTGTTGGAACCGTGCTAAATAAATGTCCTTTGCGCCCGATTCCATATGTTAATAGCAAAATTTATGATTCTAAAATTATTTTAGCCTAATTCTGAATTTTAGGTACTTGTTTAACTGTGGAGAGGGAACTCAAAGACTGACTCAGGAGCACAGGATGAGATTTGCCAAGCTGGAAAACATATTCTTGACCAGTTTGCATTGGGATAATATTGGTGGGCTTCCTGGAGCGTGTCTTACAGCTCAAGAAATGGGCAATGCAGGTCTCACAGTTCATGGGCCATATGGATCTGTAATTATTTTTTTTTCTTAGTGTTTGATTCTTATCTAGAAAAATATTATGACTAAAGGTGATCTGCTGTAAGGG
The DNA here is from genome assembly GCA_010016025.2 of Alatinidae sp. Z8VKAUB7J3. Lineage (NCBI taxonomy): Eukaryota > Metazoa > Cnidaria > Cubozoa > Carybdeida > Alatinidae > Alatinidae sp. Z8VKAUB7J3. Next base: position 121,635,717 of record JAAAKM020073195.1, on the reverse strand, counting down.
CACTGAATTATAAGGATACTAAAATCTCGTCGCAGTATTAACCCGCACAAGGCTGATGCTCCCGTTAACATTGCTCATGTTGAGAAGCTTTATTATTTTTTTTTTTTATGAATATGATTTTTTTAACTAGCCTTTCTTAATTATAAATATTAATGTAAATTTGTTTTTTTTACTGTTAATTTTACTGTTTTTTTTAAAATGAAAATGCTTTTAAAATGAAACATTTAGCTGATTATGTGTTTCTAATGGTTGTTAGAGCCTCTCAAAGATAGTGTCTGGTGTGATACTATAGGGTGTACAATGAAGCTTGAAATGCCATTAAGCGTGCTTTATTTGTTTACATTTACTTGCGCATGCTATAGAGACACGCTACATGATAGACATGCGATGATGTTATAAATTATTCTAATGTTTGAAACCTACCATTCAAATAACTTTCAAACCATTTTAAGTGTGATCTTTTTATACCTATACGTTCCAATCTCGCATTAAAATATAAAAATCTACTGTATCAAAACTTTTTTTTTTAATCAAAGAATACTGTTAGTGGAATTTCACTTTTTGTAGACAATTATTTACGAAATCAACGAGGTGGCTTTGTTTCAGTGAAAAATTTCAAGACGATAGTTGTTTTTTAACGTTGTAACGTTCCTTGTTGTAAGTTTCATATTACTTAAATCATTAAAATTGGTATGGTATCAGGAAAAGCCATTGATCCCATTGGTGCAGGTCAGGAAGTTTAATTCACCTTCAAATCTCTAGATCTACACGGAGCGCTAAAGCCGGCTTGGAAGTGGACAGCATGTAGTCACTGAGATATCAAGTTGAATGGAAGCTTTTTGTCATTCTGGGCTCATTTTGGTGATTACATGGGTTTCCGCACTTGGCGATGCTATTCTATACAAAAGACTCGATGTCCTGCACATATACCGACACACTAATGTGCAAGCCATCATTCCAATTCACAACTTCATAAAAATTGATTGATTGGGCCCCTGTAGGCTAGCGCTTTGTTTGTATTCCTTTGAAAAGATAGAAAACGCATTAAAAAGTTTCTTTTTAATAATTTTTTGACCATTGTGAGACAATAAAAGGCTTTACTTTCAGGGATAATGGGTCCAATCAATTAATTAATTGTTGAATCTGGATTCAGAGGTGAATAATCTGATTTCACTGATGCTACACTGACTATATTTCTTTTATACTCCCTTCGTTCCTTCGTTCAAGTCTCAAGTCAGTTCGTTCAAGATTTTCTTCGTTCAAGTCTCTTTATTTTCACTAATTAACAAGACTTGGCAAAAAATTTGAACTTTTTGAATTTGGGAGAATAATACGTGACTTCGTCGTGTTTTTTTTTGCTGGTTTGGAAAATGTAATAAAACTTATCCCAATAAGTTCCATTCTTATGTGAAATCTTTGAAATTTCATTTCCGTCGAACGTGATGCGATCTTATTCTTTTTACAATTAAATAGACTTATCACGGGCGCCGGCAGGAGGGGGCACGGGAGGAGGGTTGGGCATGCCCCCCCCCCCGGAAATTTGGGACTATAATGTAATTATAAGGAAACCAAAGGAAAGAGAGCAGAATAGGGAAAAACCATGGGAAAAATGTGTGCTGCCCCATTATTGGCTGCCTGCCAATAGTTTTTGACCATTAATAAGGAAAATAAAAGTTCTAATTTGTGATTGAGGGGAGTCAGCCGATTGCCCAGAACAAACCTCAGGCAAAGAAGGTTGATACGGCTGCATCGCCGTTTTCGAAAAAACCAAGACCTGCGAGGAACATCATGGATTGATAAGGATTGTCCGTGGGCACGGGAAGCCGGTCGACCTCATAGGGTCCGTCTCCGTCCGAAACGGTGCCCGGCATGGTAAAGGTTTCAGGCCATTGTTGGGGGCCGCCCTGAGTCTTGGTGTTTGGATCGATGATGGGGTCAGAGTCGAGCGCAGATTGGATGGACGTATAACCTCCTGGGGCGAAACTGGCGTAGAGTTTCACCGTTGTGGTCGGTTGGCTGCCATCGAACCTCAGTGACGCCGTTTGATCGCCGGTCGCTTGGAGTCGGACCGGTCCGGATCCGGGAGCGGTCTTAAGAACGAGCGTCAGCGGTTGTCCAGGACCGTGATAGGTGAGGTATTGGCGGTCGCGATCGCGTTGTTGGGACACCAAGCGATAGTCTGTGGGCGGGACGAAAAGGCGATGATGGATCCCTCGCAAGGAGCCCTTGATTCTCAGCGTTCGGGTAAATGCGGGTCGGCCTTCGAGAGTGGTGGTGCTGGGGAAGTCGAGAATCTCTGCATCGGTGACGAGGTAGTGAAACACGATGTCGTCACCGTGCCGGAAGTAGCCGTGGTATGACGTGGCCACCTCGGTTTCTGGTGTCCTTGCCGAATCCCATACGGGCCCCTCTGGAGCCATGAGTTGGATGGTGCCATCCAAGCCCAAATTACTCATCATACCCCAACGGCTGGTGCCGAAGCGTACGAATCCGTCGCTCCAGACAGCTTGGTAGCTTAACGTCAACGGGTCGAAACACGTCGAGAGGGCATTCGGCGCCAGAGAAACGGCGACCCCCTTTGTCAAGGTTCGCCCCTTGGGACGAATCACGCCAGCGATCACCCGACCGGAATTCATCTGACTCCAGCGATTGTCCCGCAGGTGGAATTGAGAATACTTTCCCCAATGTCCGAATAGACCGGCTTCCATGCCGGGGTAGGCCGGGATAATTTCCGGAGTGTGTGATTGTTCCAAGTAGTAGTCGGCCTGGCGCGGATAAAAGTCATAGAGTCGGAACTCGTTGACTGGACGATTCGCGAACGCGTATCCCGTGCGGCCTTGGTTCGGGTCGGCATAGGGATGCTCGATTCATTATTGCTCATATAAACGCTTGGTACATCATTGGCTTGGTACATCATTGGAGTACTGAAGCGAAAAATTAAAGCTTTTGGAGGTTTTTGCCCATGGGAGTTCCTTTACGTCAACAGTTAGCGGTCGGTAGTTATTTAATTAAGCAAAAAATCAAAGGTATTAAGAAATATCCTTTGGTACTGATGTTAGAACCGTTATTTCGTTGTAATTTAGCCTGTGCAGGATGTGGAAAAATAGCACATCCGGAAGAAATTCTGGATAAACGTTTGTCTTATGAAGAATGCATGCAAGCTGTAGATGAATGTGGTGCCCCCATGGTTTCAATTCCAGGTGGTGAGCCACTGCTGCACAAAGAAATGCCTCAAATTGTTGAAGGTATTATAAAGCGCAAGAAGTATGTCTATCTGTGTACTAATGCATTATTACTTAAAAAAAGGATGGACGATTATAAGCCATCGCCTTACCTGACTTTCTCAGTACATTTGGACGGTATGAAAGAAAGGCATGACGCTTCGGTTTGCCAAGACGGGGTGTTTGATCGTGCGGTTGAAGCTATTAAGCTTGCACTCGATAAAGGATTTCGGGTTACCGTAAATTGTACGTTGTTTCAGGGAGAAACGCCTGATGACGTAGTTGAATTCCTTGATTATGCTATGGAGCTTGGTGTAGAAGGGGCAACAATTGCACCGGGTTTCAGTTATGAGCATGCGCCAAAACAAGATGTGTTTATCAAGGGTGAAGATACCAAAAAACTGTTCAGAGGTATTTTCGAATTAGGCAAAAAGCTTAAAAGAAAGTGGCGGCTTAATCATTCTGCACTATATCTCGATTATTTGGCGGGCAATCAAGACTACAAGTGTACGCCATGGGGAAATCCAACACGAAATGTATTTGGGTGGCAAAAGCCTTGCTATTTGTTAGCTGATGAAGGCTATGTCGAGACCTTCCAAGAATTGCTAGATACCACACCATGGGAAAAATATGGCAATGCGCAAAATCCGAAATGTGCGCAGTGTATGGCGCATTGTGGTTATGAAGCGACTGCCGTTGAGGATTCGACTTCCAGTTTTGGAAACATGGTTCACTCAGCCCGAACCATTTTTCAGTAATCCCTGTAAGCCGAATTAAATACAAGAAAAGCTATAGATGGTAGAGTTAATCATTTCTTGAGTCGCTGTCTTTTTCAAGATACTACGTTTCGAGGTAAGAGAATGGTACTCTCACAATCCTTATCCTTCCCCTCGAGAGAAAAGAGAACTTGCCGAAGCTACAGGGCTAACGACAACACAAGTATCAAATTGGTTCAAGAACAGAAGGCAAAGAGATAGAGCCGCCGAACACAAAGACAGGTCAGCTATATCAGTGTTTATTTTTACCAATCGGTCTACCAAAAATCCTTGACTAATCCATAAATTTGAGTTTTAATTTAAGTTGAAGACCACCTTCAAGAAAAAGTAAAAAGGGAATCTCTGAAAATCAAAGCATTTTAGGTAAATAGTTCGCCAATAGCGTTTTATTTTTCAAAGAAATCGATGAAAAAGTGTTTTAGAGATTGTTTATTTCATATCAAAAACGGCTATTACTACAACTACTACTAGCAACTCACTGCAGCACTAAGCCTCTTGAGGATAACAGAGCTGTGCACGCGTCTCTCGCATCCCAATATATTTATAGCTTCCCTCTTTGCCCCCTTACGAAAAGTTCCAATTGCCTTGAAACTCTTTCTTACGTTTTCCAGCCCCTTCAGGGATGACTCGCTTTTCATCTGGCCATAGATGGTTTGCTGAAAAGGACAATATCCATCAATCTGTCATCCTTTATCTGCAAAACCTGTCCTAGCCATCTCAACCTTTCCCTCATTATACCCCTAAAAAGTGGGATTGAACCACATTTTTTTGTACAGCTTACTGTTTGAAACACGGTATATACCCAGTAATGCGGCATTTTCAACCTTAATGGCTGTAAAACTAAAAGCTAAACTAAAACTGTTAAAAGTAAAAAAAACGTTTAACTAAGTAAAATTTTGGGGAAATAAAATCAAAGATTACATTCCATTAGATCAGTAGAAATAGACCAATCCATAAATTCCTGTTTTTAATTGGACTTGACTGTGGACTTCGAGAAGAAGCAGAAATGAGCCTTAAATTTCAATAGAGTCCTCGAAATTCCGAGGAAACATATTATCAACAGAGTCAAATTTTAGTTTCGGCAATGACTAGATGTGAGTTTTTTCTTTCTTTCTCTTTGCTATTGGAGTTTTAGATCCGCTACTGGCAGCCCGGCTCCCCTGAAAGCACCTCGTTCAGCCCGGACACATCCCGGTCGACATGCGCCAAATGGCCGTCGGAGCGCTTGTCATGCAGCCGGAATTTCCAGAGCTGATGCGGGAACAGGCCGGTGAACCGAAGAACGACAGGAGCCTTGTCAAGTTTGTCGGACTGGTCTAGGCGGAACTTGGCATGTACGGCCATCTGCAACCTCAGATCTGCTTGACTGATCCGAGTGTCTGCGAATACGACGAAAATCCCGAGAGACTTGTTTGGTTTTGTGAGGCTTGTACTCACTAGGCAAGTTGCAATCCCGGGCTGTACCCCAGAATTTCAACCTACCAGCTCGCGAGGGGGATACCCCCTTCGATCCCCTCCTCGTCAGCTTGTATTCGGCCTTCGCCTCTACAAACTTCCTGCGGCCAGCAGCCTGCTGGACCCGCCCAGCCGGGGGCCGTGGATGCCTTATTATTTTACGATAATCTGGATGCGCAGGAGGTTGTTCGGCGGCTTTAGGAAGGCGGGACCTAATCACTTATGCGATGAACATTAAGCTCCATCTTCGCCGCTGGACTTGGAGCTTGCATCCAATCCTATTTCAATCAAACGCCGGATGGCCTCGTTCTCTGACTGCAGTCTTTGAGCGAAGCGAAAGTCTGCGATGCGACTTGCCTGCTCTTCAGTCAAGTTAACCAGCTTTTTGATCGGGTATACGGTTTGCTTAGCCATAAACTCCGAATAAGCGATATGCAGTATATTGACAACACCTCAGAATAAAGCATATGCTCTGTATGCGGACGGGAGAGGTGTCGTTACCACCTCTCCGCCCTAATCACACTGATCTCGGGTAAGGAGACCACTATGACTACCGCACGATTTACCACGCGCGTGAGCGCGGCGAAAGACCTGCATCCTGCATTGAACGCGCCGGTTGCGGGCAAGAGGCGCACCCCGATCTTCCTGACATTCACCAGGCTGATCGAAGCTGTAGATGCGGCGATTGAGATGGAGCGCGATCTGTCGCATTCCATGAGTTGGGATCCTGCCACCAGCGGCTTCTTCGAGGCCGCCGAAAACCAGTGGCAGGATTGCCTGCGCCTGGCGTCCGATGTTCTTGCCGCCCCGACTGATAAATTATGTATGAATACGATTGACACAATTTGAAAAACATGTAATCATTTAAAGGATGGGTAACGTGCTTCAGAAGTTGCAAACACAACAGATCATCAATCACACAATAAAAGTTCCTAACACCTTAAGTTTTCAGGGCTCCATGGAACGGGTAACCCACAAACACCCCCTCCCCAGTGAGTTACGTTTTAACCACATAATTCATTTGTATTCTCACATAAGTTGCTTGTAGTTTCTACTAAGCAGAATAAATTAATTTAATAGAAGTATTTTATTAAATTGCACAAGAAATTTGGCTAAACTATAAAAATACAATAAAATTGAAACATTGAAAAACACGATAAAAGAGGAACTTTTGTGTTAGTTATTGTATCTCCTGCTTTTTTTTGTAACCCAGCCGTACGCTCTTATACCCCTTTTCAAGTACGTTTTCACAGTTTCAAAAATATTTCACAGTTTTGCCACTTCAAGTACTTAAATATTTTCAAGGGGAGTTTTCGATTAAATAAATCGATCCGTTTGGAACTGAAAAGTTCCTTCAAGAAGCTGAAACTAAGACGATTTATAAGGCTGGTTTTTATTACATTAAGAGCTGACGAATATCGCTCAACATCAGCAGAAACGCGTGGGAGAACAAGGGGGCCTAGAGCAAGATGCCCAAATAGAGAAAAGCGATTTGAACCATAAACAAATTTGGCTTGTGACTCCGAGACCGAAATATAGCTGGAACTGAGAGAACTGACATACTAACCTTAGGGCACAAATTTAGTCTTTTGCAGTCTTATACGGGATCTTCTAGGCTAACATTATTCAGTAGAATTCGAAATCGAGCCAAAAATGGTGCTAAAGTTGGCTGATCATGCTCTACACCAATAAGATACAGCGGATAGAGTCAATTAAGTTTTTTACTGATGGATATCTGGAGTTGAAATAAACTTTCGTATGTTATCAGTGAGCACAATCAAAAATTGTCCACACACTTTCTTAAGCCCAGTAGCAGGAGACAGGGATACCTTTTCTTTGGTAAAATTAAATCCTACCGGCCTCCATAATCCACATCATCGATATTGACGTATTAGTTGGTGTCAACTGAGTTTATGAGGTGGAAATCATTTTCTTCTGTATAAATATCCCAACCTGACCGGGGAAGACCTGATTTACGTTTTCGCCGTAGGCGGTTGGTCGAAAAGGACAATCTTTGGCAATCTCTCATCCTTCACCCGCTGAACGTGCCCTAGCACATTTAAGAAAACGAAGAAAGGACGATTTGGTAGGTGGTTGATAATGGGATCCCCCCCCCCCGATACACATGCCTAATATCAGTCTGAAATGCCACTACTGATTTCATTATTTGTAGCCTACAACTACGCAGTCGGCATGAGGTACGCATAATGTTTTTATCTAAAAGAACTGTTAATAGTTTGGATTTGATGAAAAACAAGGAATTAAAATACCAGCTGTGCATAACTGCTTTTGCATATTCTCAATCTTGACATTCACCTTAAAGCATTATTGCTATCTTGCATTATTGGAATATTATCAATATTGATGTTGCTATCTTTCAATAAAACAGCTGTTGAGAAACAACTTTTTATTATTATGAAAAATTTGCTAGTATTAAGAAAGACATGTTACCACTAAGAAAAACCTTTTTAATAATAGAAAAAATCATATTCTTAAACTTAACCTCTTCCCCCCTCCAGGCTGGGAAGCCCAGGTAACACAGAGTGAGGTTAGTTTTTGCTATTTTCAGAGCCAGTCTCCGATTCCCAACATGTCATCGGAATGCGACAGTTTGGACTTGGCTTGTTTCTGCAACCAGTCAAAGCTTGCCTCGTAATTTCAGTAAGTCAGTCAGCAGCATGGACTTGCCAGTCAAGACCTGGCTCCATTTCCCATGGAGTAAGCACTTTTTGAACTAAGATCGAATCTGCAGCTGTTCTTCGAATCTATGCCTTTTCACTCATAAGCAGTTGTCATTAAGAATTTATTCCCATTTAAGCATAAATGGCTCTCAAACAGCTCTAGAACGTTCAAGAATCTAAACTTGACTCAAGAGTAACAGTTGAAAGTCACTAGAGACAAGCTGTCACTGACATTCTTTACTATTCGGGATACTTGGCCCAAAATAGCGGCTTGTTTACACAAAATAGCCCAAAATAGCGGCGGCCATCAAAAGCCTGCTCGATTGAATGAAATTAGTCTCCTTTAAATAGAACACAAAATGAAAACTAAGAAAAATATATATTAATTGCCCTAAAGCAAAAATTTGATTTCAGATGTAGAAGAAAAAGTTCTAGATGGAAACACCTAGATGGACTGGTCAGAGACATCTAGCACAAGTTCAAAAGGTAAAAGGAACGCCTAGTGCTTCCATCTCAACTCCCACATATCTGAAGCAAGACGTTTGGACCACGGACACTTAATCAAAAGAAAATTCAACCAAAGGAATGTTTGGTAAAAGTGTGATAATATTACATTTTATGCGTTTAAGCCATATATAAGAAAAGTTTAAGCAAACAAACAAACAGGTAGCAAAACATGGATTCCGAACATGCCCTTGGTAGTAAACAAAGTTACTAGATTTACTAGACTAATTAAACTAAACCCAGATTTGGCAAACACATAAATTATGCATTAAGAAATTACCATACAACTAAGCAAAGTTTATAGTTATATATATATACACTAAATGCCCCCCACCCCCCTGTAAAAACGATCTCAGAATAAGCAAAAGCTTACTACATCCAAGTAGAACATGAAAAAACCTCTAATAAGGAGAGCCATACGAAGAACAAGCGTACAGTACCCTAGGTCCATTTGCTTTACGTTTCTAATGACATTTTCCAAATATTGGTATATAGTAATTCAGTAATTATAACTAATACGTGAATAGATATTAAGTATATTTAACTTAAAGTGATATCATACTCCAAGTACTGGTTTAGTTTTTCTGGTTCAGTTAAGAAATATACTTTTTCTTAGCTGATTCTACCAAATTTGGATATGCTGTTCAGATAAACAATCTTTGTGAATATTTATTCATTATTTTTCTGGAAAAAGAGGACAATTGCGTGCATTGTGGAGATACACATGAATTACCCAAAATGGACTTGAATTTACAACGGTACTTCATTTTATATATTTTGCCAAAGGAGCATAAAAAAAAACACGATCTAGCATGTTAGCCTATAAAAACCTATAATTTACGCCTATGAGTCAATCAAGGCAGATATTTTTTTATAGTGAATTTGGCTGATATTAGAGGCTAAGTGAAAAATTTTTATTTGCAAACGGCAGGACCCAGCTCATCATTCTCCACAGGCTGGCACAGCAATAAACATGGCTTGTTGGCAATAGCCTGGCCTTGAGATATCAATCATTCTAGAAGAAATTAGATTAAATCAGTTTGATGGAACAAACTCTTGTTTCTTTCATGAAGGACCTAGAGGCGAACATAGCCTTTGGGATAGTAAACTTTTCAATTATTCTGATTGGGAAGTCGAGAGGTTTTTACTCTCAAATCTTCGTTGGTATATGGAAGAATACAAATTTGACGGATTCCGCTTTGATGGAGTAACATCAATGCTATACCACTCGCGTGGAATTGGGCAGGGTTTCAGTGGAGATTACAATGACTATTTTTGCCTGAATGTTGATAATGATGCTATAATGTATCTTATGCTAGCCAACCATATGTTACATCAAATTTACCCAGAAATAATCACAGTTGCTGAAGATGTTTCGGGAATGCCAGCATTGTGTCGCCCAGTTTCCGAAGGTGGAACTGGTTTTGACTACCGTCTTGGAATGGCAATACCGGATAAATGGATCCAGTATTTGAAAGAATTTCGAGACGAAGATTGGAACATGGGAAATCTAGTGTTTACCCTAACAAATCGTCGCTGGCAAGAAAAAACAATAGCATATTGTGAGTCTCATGATCAAGCCCTTGTTGGTGATAAAACTTTAGCTTTTTGGCTAATGGACAAAGAAATGTATACTCATATGTCTGATCTCTCTGATCCCTCTCCAGTGATCGACCGCGGAGTTGCACTGCATAAAGTCATTCGATTAATCACACACAGTCTTGGTGGAGAAGCCTACCTAAACTTTATTGGAAATGAATTTGGCCACCCAGAGTGGCTAGATTTTCCTCGAGTTGGAAATAATGAATCTTTCCACTACGCCCGGCGACAGTGGAATATAGTTGATGACCCTTTACTCAAATACAAGTACCTGAATGCATTTGATGCAGCAATGAATAAAACAGAAGACAAGTTCGGATGGCTTCATAAAGATCCTGGTTATGTTAGCTGGAAGCATGAAGAAGACAAAGTCATCGTATTTGAACGTGCCGGTCTGCTTTTTATTTTTAATTTCCATCCGACTAAAAGTTTCCCCGACTACCGTATCGGGGTACAAATCCCTGGAAAATATCGAGTTGTTCTGGATACAGATGATAAGATATTTGGTGGTCATGATCGGCTAGACCACGGGATTCGATTTTATACATTTGACCAGGGATTTGCCAGGTCATATTTCCCCAGGTGCGATCGTTTCGAAGTTTCGGTCCTATAAGATCGAAAGAGGGTTCACTTAAATGGATGACGTCCTGACATCGTGTTAAACTCCTATTAGAAATAGTGGTTCATTCGTTACTGAGATTTGCAATAATAACAATAGCTAATTTGTACGAATCTGAATAACTTGAGAATAAGCGCAAAAAAAAATCATGGCGATCGTTCTGAATTAGATTTATAGTGCGTCTATCAACTAAAACAAAAAAGAGATGTCTGGATTAAAATTATAGAGTATTAAGCAACTAAATCAAAAAAGAAATACGAAGAAAAAGTGATGGTAGAAAAATTGTAAAATATATGTAAAAAGGCGCTTTCAAATTAAGAGTTTAAAATTTGAAATATGCCTAGAGGACGAGTCAAAAACGGACGAGCCTAAAAACAGACGACTCAAAATTCCAGAACAATATATACTAAATTCAATGTAAATATAAAAAATCTAATTGAATAAGTTTCTGTTGAACAACTTGGACCATCCAAAGTGACAAGACCAATCCGATCCGACCAGCTAAAGCAAAAGGCGCGGAAATAATGTTTGACGTAATGAAGACACTTAATGAACTTCTATTCCAAGAATACTTTGAAGACATGCGACAACGAGTGCCACAATGAATCGCAAACGAATATGAAGCCCATCAAATATTGTGGTTAGAAGACCCGCCACAATGAATCGCAAACTAAAATGAAGCCCATCAAACATAGTGGTTAGAAGACACGCCATAATAAATCGCAAACGAAAATGAAATCCATCAAACATTGTGGTTAGAAGACACGGGATGACGAGCATCACAACTAATAACAAATGAAAATGATGCACAATGAATCTTTTGTTCAAATACACACGACAACGAGCATCATAACGAATTGCAAACGAAATTGACGTACAAAGAATAACAACGCCGTTGCAATGCTTGGCGTCAACGAGCTATGACACAGAGTTCTGTACTAACCTACAAAGAGACTGTAAACTACGCAAATGTTAATTACAAACATTGAGACCATTCAACGTCGTATGTATTCATTACGGAGCCCTCCATTTCCTCGACGAAAAAATAGCAAATAAAGGTGATTCATCAGGAGATTGCTATTCTCATCCCATTCGGGAACGACCTTCTTTTCGTTTGGGCCCAGATTGTTGGTCAAAAAAGCAATATTTGACGATATGTAATACTTCGACCGTAAAACCTATCCTAGCCATCTCAGCTTTCCTTTCACTTATAGACCAAGAAAGTAGGTTAGATCCACATTGTCCGTAGAGCTTTTGGTTTGACATACAGTGAATCAAAAGACTACCTAAAACTATCCACAGGTAATTTCTAAGGAACGTTTAATAACCTTCCTCAACAAATTATAAAATTGATACGATTTGAAACAAATGATTTAAAACATTTTAATTCAGCCGACAAACTGTGATGACGTTACGACGAAAAGAGATAAAATCTGGCAAATACGTTCTTTTTTGCACAAAAGGGCAGCTCTTTGAACCAGATTTTGGACCAGACAGCACATTTTAAACAAAAGTTACTAGTATTTAACTTTTCATACCTAAAGGGTCTTTTCTTATAATTAGAAAAACGAATTTTTAGAAGAAAAAGAAGAAAAGAAACTTATTTACAAAATCATACAAAAGTATAACAAATGTTTGGGAGATGTCGGCGAAAAGACACTTCTGGTTCAAAACCTTTAGTTTCGGTCCCGTCAAGTTTGTTGCATCGGAGTTTTAGCCGGAGCTGATACGCAGTTCTGGGGAAATTTAAAGTTTATTAAAATCCTTTAGCAGAAATTTATCTTTTGGTGAGTTGCGATGAATTCGCCAACAAGCAAAAACAGGCAAGTTGTATAACAACTATGGGGGAATCGTAAATCATCAACTTTTTTCCGGAGGGGGGTGGGGAGTAAACCTGCGTACTTTCTTATTGCCGTGCTAGTTGTGGCCTGTCACCCCATCTCTCATAAAATGTAGGAGGCTTAGGTTATTCTTTGAAAAACCACACGAAACTTACGGCCTTTATTTCCACTCATAATTGGTATCCCTCGCTCTGGAAAATTTACCGATTTCTTGCTTTAAGTCTCAATTTATTATACTTACAAGGTACGTTTTCTGATCCTGGGATCTTCCCATCATTAACAAGTTCATCACGGTTTCTGACGTCAATTAGTGTTATTGAGTTTGCAGCAAGACCGTCTTGAACTTGGGCGAAGTTGACGGGTTCTAAAAAGCTTTGTAGGTTCCTTTTGAGTACTTTCAATCCATATCGTGTTTTTTCGTGGGATCAGAACCCAGTTTTTTGTAAATAATCTCATCTGAGATAATGGCTTTCATTTTTTGTTCATAATCACTGTAGTTGCCACATAATTACGATTACGATCATAATTACGATTATGTTGCCTTTATCAGCTTTGGTGATGATAAAGTCTTTATCTTGTTTTAAATGTGTAAGAGCTCTTAAGTCATTTCTGGTGATATTATTCTTAGGTTTTGTCTTATCAAATTTGTTTAAATGTTTCAAAATTTAGGCTCTTTTTCTATGGGGCTTCAACTTTATCCATAGAAGACGTAATACCAGCCTCCACCCTAGAAATTATTTTAGAATAAGGAACCGATGAAGGAAAGCAAAATTTCGGCTTCTTGCTTCAAAATTGCTTCTTGCTGAATAGTCAAAGATTTGGACGAAATATTCTTAATAACAGAACCAGGACAAGAGGTATCATAATCTCGGAATTTTTCAAACAAAAGTCCATTTAATTTGTCAGCTAAACGAACCTTTGAAAGGTGAAAATCATGATTAAATGACTTCTTAGCCATGTCCTTAATTTTCAGGAGAAGTTCCGACGGAAGATTATTTAATAACAAATTCTAATGATAATTTTTATTTCTTACTAAATTGAAACGTCTCTGTTTTTGCTCGGCAATGACAGGGTTTAAAGCTATGATACTTAATTTATCCTTTCATTTTCAATACCAAAGCGGGTGTTTAATCTAAAAGATTAAGGAATGACTGCCTCTTGTAATTTAAAAAGAATTGCTACCTGATTTGTTAGATTTGTATGTTTTTTATTTTTGTTTTTTACTAGAGAAACCAAAAAATTCACAGACGTGGCTAAGTGTTGCCTGTACACTTGACGAAATGTTTGGAATAGAACATGCAAGTAAGAGAGTGTAATTGTTGAAAAGTATAGGTTGCGACAACGTGCATCTTTCTTATAACTAAGCATGCTATGCAATATTAAACAGAGTAAAATCTAATAGTAACTTTATTGCACTTATGTGGACTCCAGGAAATTGTGGGATCACTAGTAAGAAACTGACAGATGAAGCAGCTCAGAAAGCTGCTACCAAGAGATGGCCTCATGTTTAAACAAACTAGCTGTTCTTAATTTTAATCAGATATTTTTCGAGGGAAGGGAAGGTTAAAAGTGAATGAGAAGAAGAGTGTTTGTGCTCTGACCACTTTTCAACATCCCCCTCAACATGCCCTGGACGTTTAAACTTAATACCCTCTGTCGTTCTTGATATATTGCAGGTACACCTTTTTGAGCGCACATAGTATCTTTAGATTTAGTTTGACATGTTCCTTGACATTCCCTGGAGTTTCACCTTAACACTTTCAGCCTTTTCGAGCACATCCAAATAAAACATTTCCCTTTTTCCTAACGATAATTCCTGCATGTAGAAGAA
>JAAAKM020073195.1:121599608-121621180 GCA_010016025.2 Alatinidae sp. Z8VKAUB7J3 | reverse complement strand
CCGTAGATTGTCGTCGCCCGGCGCTCCGGCCGGATGCCATGTAAAAGAAGGCAAGTTTCATAATTTACAATCTTTGGCCTGAGGGCTGTGAGGGGGCATTGTAACCCCAGAGGCATAGTTACTCTACCTTTTGACTATTTTGAACCAAATCGTATTTTCAACATTTTGATTAGTATTCAGAGGAGTAGCATCAAAAATGGCAAGGTGACTGGTTGCCCTCCAATCACGATTCAACACCCCCTCAACATACCCTGAAGGTTTCAAATTAATATCCTTAGCTGTTCGTTAGATATTGCTTCTGCGCCCATTTGACAACGAGCATGGACAACGGTTTGTTTTGATTGCGATCGGCAGCCCTCTCAAAAGATGTGGGGGGGGGTATGCCATCCCAATAGAAATAGTCCAGTTATTTGACGTTTAAACTACTGTGAACAATACGGTTATTTCCAAACTTTGATTGAATGTTTTTAGAGGGAAGGCAACTGAAAAGGGCGTGGGAGGGGTGCTGGCAGCATTCCGACTTCTTTTCAACATCCCCTTCAACATGTCCTGAAAGTTTCGACTTAATACCCCCAGCTTATCTTAAAATATTGCACATCTTCGTTTTTGATAAACTGGATACAGATAGTGACTTTTGATTTAGTTTAGCATACCCCTCAACGCTCTTTAAAGTTTCACCTTCGTGTGTTTAGCCTTATTTAGATAAAAAAAAAACAACAACAAAAAACAAATAAACACGCACCAGTGATCTGTCTTCTGGCAAAAAATACGAAATTCCACATTTTTGTAGATAGGAGCTGCCTATAAACATCATTTGTAGACTGAAATGTATTTTTGGTACTTGTGTATTATTCAGAACACACTCAATAAGTGAAGCTAGGTTCTTTCTAACTACGATGCAGGTACATTCTGTATAAATAGTTTAGAAACAAATTTCGGCTATGTATTTGCACATTAGGGGGGTTGGGGTAAAACATATCATATATTAATACGTAAACTAACGATTGTTGTATTTAATATATGATATGCTTTACCCCCCCCCCCCTAATGTGCAAATATATAGCCCAAATTTGTTTGCATAAACCAAACCAAAATACAAACTAAATACTTAAATAAAATATAGCTTTAATTTATTTTGCAACAAACCAAAGCCAATTGTGTGGTATAAAGAAGTTTCTTGACCAGTTTCTTGTGTCATGTTCACATCATTCGCGATCGAAATTGTATAGTGTCTATTATATAACCGTTAAGTACCGAAAATATATTTTGGGCAGTTTCAGACACTTCCCCTTAGAAAAATCCTTTTACGGATTACCTTAAAATTTGACAGATTGTTCCAATTTTCGAAAAATTTTTCCACTTAAAAAGATTAGTTTACCTTTTCAATAGCTTTTGATTTGACGTCCATTCCAGGAGGGTTAAGAAATTCAGGCGTAAATTTATTTAGTCAACCCTCTAAATCTCCGCAAACGTTGAAATAACATTTTTTCACTCTAGGATGAAAAATTAGCAATTTAAATAGGATTAAGTAATTTTGGCGTCAATTCAAATCCCCCTTCTCTTTTATCCTTCACAAACTAAAGCCAGCTAAACTAAAATATTCTTTCATTCTCTCGATAATTTTCCTTTGTCTTCTAACCGCAGATTAATTGTGCGTTTACAAGTAAATTCGATTGTTTTAGTAGCGGCAGTAGTAGTAGCGATTGAAATAGTAGTTGAGTATTTTCGTAGCAGAAGTAGTAGTAGTAAAACTAGAAGCAGCAGTAGCATTATTGTAGCAGTGGTAGTAGTTTTAGCAGTAGCATACACACATTACCGTTTAGTCAATGGATCTTCCCCTTTAAGCATTCTCTGAGAGTTCCAACGTAATACCCACATCCATTATGGAGATACGCTCTTTTGAAAATCTGCATGTACGTAGTATCTATTGATTCAGGGGTGCGAGTGTGGGCCCCGATACCCCTGTTTTCCTGATTGGCACCATTTCTAGATTCTAATGTTTGAAGAGTTAGTATGGCAAACAGATTTTTTTCATTCGTCGCAACAAAACCGCTGGGTTTACTCCGCGCGCGCGGAGTAAACCAAATGGTGTAAAGTTCATGGTGTAAGTCTCAAACTAAAGCCCATATTTTCAATCTGTATTTAATTTATCAATATTCTGAAGCACATGATGAAAGAGATGCATAATGTTTGCACCTCCGATAGAAAGGGTGCAACCCCTTTACTTTTTGACCATAACTCTATTTCCTCTACCTTCCAAATCATGCTTTATTCTTCCTTGCTTCTATACAGGTTTGCCACCCCCAGTGATTTGTCACTATTTATAGTGATTTTTTATATTGCCGAAACAAGGAAATCACTAGATCAGCACATAAATCACTAGATTATTTAAGAAAATCACACCAAAAGCCAACCATAAGAATCACTGAAATTTAGTGTTATTTTTCTGATGGGGTGACTAGTCTGCTTCTATAGAAACGTTTAAATTCGTATGTATCTTTACTGTTTCCGGTGAAGAGATCTTTTCTCTGATAGATATTTCCTCCCAGCTAGGGTATCTAGAGGGGCAGTTGAATTAGAGCAATTAAGGAGTTCCTGTACTTCAGAAGATTGACTGAATTATCTAGATTTGTTGAATATGCATAAAAACCTAGTATCATGCTCAAAACGAAAGGGCATTGATTAAATCTTTTTTTCCTAACTTTTTTTGGAGAGCAAAAGAATTTGAAATTTTTTTGCTAGAACCTAAGCTCTAAAGTACCAAGGACGTCGAAAATAACCAAAATAAAATAATATAAATCAGAATAAACAATTGAGTCTATCACAAGCCAAAATCAAATGTTGAGTATAAAATAACATCTTCTGACAGAACATTTAAGGTAAAATGCCCTAAGATTAAAAGAAGAAAAAAACATTAAATATGGCAATTAAAATGATAAGAGACTATTGAATGCTGGGGCAGATCCAGTATTTTTTTTAGCGGGGGGGGCATAATGGGTTGCTACAATAAACATGCGAACAAAGAAATACCAGCAATTTGAAGGGAAATTCGACAATTATACGTCGTGTCCACCTGGACGATCACGGTCAACGCGCAGAGCCACGTGCTCGGCCGCGCGACGCTCAACGGCCGCTCCGGCGCCAACGTGCCGACCAACACCTTCGACGTGCACGCGGAGCGCGGTCGCTTCGTCGGCACCGGCACCCGGCAGTACATGTCGAACGGCCGCCGCTGCGAGGTGCAGTACGACGCGCTGCTGCGCCGCATCGATCAGCTCTGAGCTCAGCGCACGCCGGGCGTGAAGCGCACGCCGCCGCGCGCGACGAGGATGTCGAAGGCGTCGTCGTCCCCGATACGCGCGTGCAGCAGCAGGCGGTCGCTCGCTTCGACGAGCACGTCGCCCGTGAGCCTGAGCGGCATGTCGGCGGTGGCCGCCATGGTCGCCTGCATGTTCGCGTCCGGCGTGCCGAAGCCCGACACGTACGCGCTCGACAAGAGCGTGGTGCCCCCCTGCGCTGTGATCGCGAACAGGTGCACCTCGACATCCGACTCCATGCTCGTCGAGCGCCCCCGCAGGTCGACCTCCCAGGCCGCCGTTCCCGCCGCCGGCGCGCGCCACTCCACGACCGGGTGCACGGCGTTCTCGGGCCCGAGGAGGATCGCGTCGCCGCCGCTCGTGACCGAGCCGTCGGTCCAGTTGAAGAGGTAGATCACCCCGCGGTCGACGTCGGTGATCGAGGTGTTCGGGCTCCGCCACCCTGCGCGATTCGCGTCGTCACGCGCGTTCTCCATGCGCGCCCAGTTGGCCGGATCGAGGTCGGACGGCATCGGCATGCCGACCTGCCCGAAGCGCGTGCCGGGGACGTAGAAGTAGCTCCATCCCCCAGCCTGGACCTGCGCGGCCGGAGACGACTGGCCGCTGCCGCGCACGAGGTTGCTCTCGAGACCGACGCCAAGGTCGTGGAAGAGGTCGACGCAGCCGGCCGCGACGTCGCAGTACGCGTTCGCGCCGCACATCGCGTGATCGGGCGCGCTGAAACATGCGCCCGACGGCGTGCACTCGAGCGAGGTGCAATCCGACCCGGCCTCGCACTCGGTCGCGCTCTCGCACCCACCACCACAGAACTCGCTCGTGGTCTCCGCGCACCGGTCGTCGACGCAGCGCCCGTCGACGCACGCCTGCCCCGACGCACACGTCACATCTATAACCCCCTGATTCCAAACAGAGAAACAAGATACCAGGTTCTAGCCCCGGGGCATTCCAAGAAAAACGATAGTCCCAGTGTAATCTTATGAGAAATAGTGAGTATATTCCAAATGGCGATACAGTAAGCAAATGGGGAGCATCAAATGCATTATAGATTTTTTTTTGTATTATGCTTCTTTTATATCGAGCTTTACTTGGAACAAGCACACCATATACGGTCTGAACCATTGAACCTACAAATTCTAACAAAGGCCATCGGGAATGCCTCAAATAATTCCCAACTGGAAGTCCCAGGTAACCAACGCTTCCGCTAATAAAACCATATGACGATCTAGACGAAAATTATCCAGAAAGGGCCGACTACACGATTTACCAATTTGTAAAAACCTTAATATTTTTAGAAATATATTTTATGCCATTCCTCCTATTCTCTATACATAGAATGTCAAATTTTTCTTCAATGCCAGCAACAGTTCTGCTTAGATTCAATACCTCATACATGTATTCAGAAGTGATTAATTAATGCCTCGATGAATAAATATCGTGCTAAATTTCTTCTAAGCCTCCAGCGCAGTGTTGTTGTACAGCGGAGGTGAAGACACACGACACCACCTAATATCTTCCCAAACATATATTACACTGTTCGAAATCATAAAACCATCCCATGTCGGTACTTTATCAACGATATACGGCTCACTGCACGCCTACAGACTTATAAGAACTGGGGATATAGACCACGATCCTTTGCACTGACTATAAGCTGAGGAGGTATTCCCTAGTCAAAACACGAGAAATAATATGATCAGCCTTAATAATAGTATCATCTTCCTCCTCAGCATCAACTACAACATTAGCAATAACTGTGTACGCTGTTCACGGCTGCAAAATTCGTTACAGCAAGCTTTATAACTATACATGTCCATGGCTGCAAGCTTTTTTTTTTAAACTGACTTTCTTGTTTCCAAAAAACTTCACTTATCTCATCCATCATTACAGCAAGCTTTACGTAATTTTATTTACACATGTTCACGGTTGACATTTTTTTTTACAACTAATTTTTGGTGTCAAAAAAATCTCCCTTAACTCATCGATAACTATCAGCTTTAGTAATTGTCACATTACTGATAGGCTATCATTTAAACAACCAAAACAGAAGGCCTTATCACTGCATAAAAGCGGGATGTGTTTCTCATAATATGGTTGAAAAAAGGAAAGGAAATCATAAAATCCATTATTTTGAGCTTTGCAGAAAAGTAACTTTCTGAAAATGACTTTTTTTTAGTTTTTAGTTAAAACTTACCTTAGTGCTAATACAGATCAATACTGTCCCTTTCTACAGATCAATAAGATGCTTTTCTCTTATCCTAGTGGATGTAGTAGGGAGTTGAAAGGGGTGATTGCTGCTTGAATATGCTCTACTATATACTTTATTATATTTAATCTATGACTTACGCTCTCAATTCATTGTAATATAGAAATAAAAGATGAAAAGCGGTCCCATAAGTGGTTCCACATTATCTGGATTTGATAGGGTCTTCTGTCATTGCTCTGTTTTTCAGCCATTGGAAATACCCTCTGTTGTTTGTCATAAGGAAATTTTAGTTTGTTTTTGATGTAATTTTCTAAATTTGATTCAAAAATATAATCACAATTTTTTGATTTGAGTGAGAATTGCAAAACAAACAGTTTTATTTCATTTGGTTTTTTCAAGGAAAAAGTCAAATATTCCTATTTAGAAAAGTTAAATCCAATTTTCTGGTCCTAACAGTTTTTGCGTAACTGCTAAGACACATTGCTTTTGATGCAAAAAACCAAACTCTCTGCGTGTGTGTGTGGGAGGGAAGGAGAAGGGTAGCTGTCCTCTGACCACTTTGGCTTCTTAAAATGGGCACTAGAACTTCTGATTAAAAATCCAATGAGCGCCTTCTGAAGTTTATATAATCATCCTGTTTAAATATATCTTATATGCCCACAGGGTATAATTACAACTCTTGCGCTGAGGGCTGTGGGGGTTCTGACATCCTCAAAGACATAATTTTCCGACCTTTCAATTGCGTTGAACAAAATGGCTATCTCAAAATTTGTATGTGTATTGTTATGTGTTTGGGGAAATGGTGGGTGTGGGGGCGGTATTTTGCCCTCTAATCACTTTCAACTATTAAAAGGGTACTAGCCCTTTCAATTTTCAATCGAATGAGCCCTTTTCGAAGTTTCTAAGACGACAAACAACCGTCTCGAAATTAAAATGAGATGAATTTCGGAATTGTTTATTAATTATTTTACATATTTTTTCATTTTTTGTTAAAAACACGATCTATTTAACCCCTGTTTATTATTTTGTTAAAGCAGTACCGTACCCAGATTGCGCCTGTCTTTAAGGGACAAGAGATAAGCCTATTCACTGGTTATAAATCGTAAAGGTTCAGCAACTGACACACACAGAACTGCTTGTGCAGAACACAAAAAAAAAGTCAACCCGCAGATTTTTGAAAACATGTTTCCCCCGAATTTCTGTGAATTGACACCATTGAACTGGCCCCCAGAGATTTCTCGCACTGCAAAGATTTTTACTAGTCACTCCAAAAAAGACGGATATTTTGCCAATTTTATTGGTGTATTTTGATCTTTCTTTTTTGAAATTGAAAAATGTTGAAGTTAGTGTAGTGCTTTTTAAAAGCCGTAAATAACCCCTTTTTACGAATAAAGCTTTTTTCAAAGACAGTTTTTCAATGAGTAGTCCACCTAAGGCGTACTTTAAATACTACCAAAGAGAATAAGAGAGGTTTTATTGTCTTCTACTTCTGTGCAAAAAAGAGTGTACTTTAATTGTATTGGTTTATTTTTAGACCTCAATCCTCGCGCTTTCTTAGCCAGTCAAAAAATTCTATCAAGTTTGTCAAAAACGGAAGCCCAACAACCCCAGTTTTTACCTGCTATTGTATTTACCTGTTATTGTTGTATCAAGTTAAGCTAGTAAAAATAGGCAAAACCTTTTATGCAACGATATTTATTACAATTAAACTTTCTGTTTCTGTGTGGCTCAAACATAGGCCATTATACATAGGATGTGTTTCAAGGGAATATAGGCCTAATTCAACCTAACAATATACCTACAAAACTTAATATATTCGAATTAATTTTTAATTAATAGTAATAATTACAATTATCATTATAATTGATAATAAACATTATGTATTTTAATTATATTTTAATTAATAATAATAATTTTAATTAGAAAATAATTAATTAATATTTATTATTTATTAATCATTTGATTTTTTAATCATTTTATTTACTTTTTAATCATTATTTAAATAATTTGTTTAACTTGTTTAATTTTTTATTTCCTTAATTTGTTTAATTTTATTGTTAATTCATTTTAAACATATTTTAATAAAAACAAAAAACATTAATCTTCTTAATACGAAACATAGAAATGATGCCAAATACACAAAACGAGAAAAAGATAAAACGAAACAATAATAATAAAATAAGAACTACTCAGCTACACGTCTGATGTTTTCTTTTAGGGACTTGAAAATTAATGCTTATCATGGTATTATTAGAGTGAAGTACTAAAATTTGAGTCAGTATGTCGAAGGCTCCAACCTCCTCTTGACATCTGATGAGTTTCATCAGAAACAAAAAAAAATTTAAGTTATAGGCTGTGAGGTTATTGTGAAATTGGAATTTTTTGGGGAAAACTAACTATAGATACAAAATGGCAAAATATAGAAAGCGGCATCAGATAAAGTCTATCTAAAGAAATCCCCAAAAGTTCGCATAGGTGCCTAAGTGATGATTCGTCATCTGTGTAAAAAGACATTTTAAGCCGTCCTGGCTAAGTGGTTGGCGCGCTGGTGTGGGAATTCTTTGTCCAAGGGGCATGGGTTCAATCCCAGTTGTGACCAGTTATTTAGTTTGGGACAGGGGTCAGTGGCGTGACCCTGTAAGCTCAGCCAGAGTCGACCCAGCTCTAAATGGGTACCTGGAGAAGCTTGGGCAAGGTAAACAGGAAGGGTGTACGAAATCACAGATTAGTTGGTCTCCAGCCCCCCATTGCACTTCCTGGCTGAAGGGCCTAGAAACGGAGATTTTAACCAATACTGATTTTCCTGCTGCACTAAAAAATTACGAATAGCTGCCAAAACATGAGCGATTTTGAGGTTGATTTTTTTTTTCTCTCTGATAATTTATGAATAAAAAAGGGGCTTCACTATTGTTTACATTCTTTTTAGTATTTCGGGAAAAAAATGAGGCAAGTTATTCGAATTTGTCAATTCGTTGTTCTTTTTTTTTGTTCCCATAGTCTCCAAAGAGTTTCATTCATAGACCCGTATTTGTTATTGGGAAATGTTCGGATGTTTCTTCAGGCGGGACTATTGAAGGGGAGGGGCTCCATGGGATGTTTTCCACTGGAACCAGGGCTTCCGAGGGAAATTTTACAAGGGGCGAGCGGGTTTTTCTGTCATTTCTTGAAAACCACCAAAATTAAAATAATAAAAAAAGCACAAAGTGAAACGTTCAATGGTACTTTTGTCGGTAAACCGGAGCGGGTGCAAACCGTAGAAATACGAGAAAACGTTCTTAATTCCAACTCTAGAAAAAAAGGCGTTGGCGACCTGACAATTAGCGCTCCGAACGTCCGGGTAATGAATAATATTATTCTCGGTACGGGACACCATTGTTTACTGTTAAAAACAACCGCTAATGTTCAAGTTTGGAATAACGTCATTGCGCCGAGCAATCGTACCGGCAATTTCATCTGGCTGAAGAATTCTACCCGTCAAATAGAGTTTCGAAATAATATCTTTGATTTTTCGACAACTACTCAAACTATATCCGGCTTATTTGAAGCAGCTAACTTTGACTACAATTGCTATTTTGGCCGTTCTCGTTCACAGGAGATTTATGCGGGCAATTCCTTTTATGATTTGCAGTATCAAGACGCTTCTTATGAACCCAATGGCTTTTGGGCCGATCCGCTCTTTCTGCATCCAAACCGAACATTTCCCGAACACTTGAAATTAAGCGAAAACAGCCCTTGCATAGATAGCGGAACTAATTTGCCGGTTAGCACAGATTTTTGGGGGAATACTCGTCCTCAAGGCGGCGGAATCGACATTGGCTTTTTTGAAAGCGAATTCCCTGCCCCAACCCCTTCCACAGCAATGACTATTGCGAAAGTTAGAAACACTAACGATGACGCTGAAGAAAATCATAGGGGGGGAGTCAATCTCAATAGCACTGATCTGGAGATGGCAAATATCGGTACTAAATCACAAATAGTCGGAATCCGCTTCAATAATCTGAATCTTCAGCCAGGCGCTCTTATTACGGACGCTTACATTCAGTTTATGGTAGATGAAGCGACTATGATACAAAAATGGCCGACGCACTGTGTATGGGAGATCAATATTCCTTCCCGGCCTACGTCTGCACATTTGGTTCTGTCTCCATGACCTTGATGTACTTGAAGAAGCCTACTAACCTGATTTATTTGGACCTTTCTAGATATTGAAGGAATAATTGAAACATGTACGCGCTTTACCAAGTTCGGGCTTGTCATGCTAATAATTGAATTTGGCTAGTTTATGCAAATTCTAAGTTTTAAATTTGCTCTTTACTTGTCGTGGTGAACTAAATTCCTAATCTAATTTATGAATCTTTTCATTATCCAGATTGGTCTCAATCTTCCTGTACAGCAGTTGTTTACAGCTGTTTACAATACAGCTGTTTACTTCTGAACTTCAGCTACAAAGTTCTGGGAATCCTGGCAACGATCTTTCGATGATAGCGATCTTCCGATGAATAAGAGTAGATCATCATAAATTACAACTTCAACATTGCCTTGGAAGGTATAATTGCCACATCCTATCTCTACATAGCTTATATGTAAAGGGCATTGCTTACAATTGCCGTGGAAACAACATATGTCTGTGGTAGACAATGTTCGCTCACCCTGGCTTTCAGCGTACCTTCCATGGGCAATAGTGATGGATGCTTCACTGCCAAAAAGGAACTCCACTGGCTTCCCATCTGCCATACTCCTGGCACAGAACCTCGCCTTGATTCTGTCTTCTAGACTTGGACTTCGAGCCAACAAGTTTTTTTGCCTCATCGGTTCCCTAAAGTCAATAGCTTTGTGACCAAGATTTTCCACAGTTGAAAAAACCTCGTGCCACTCTGTTAGTTTTCTTGCACGGAGTGTCTCGACTGTTGGATCCTGTTTTTTCCAATTCTTTATTCACCGGCTTATTCGCGGGTTTAACTTGTTGTGCTTCCTTTGCAGCCATTTCTTTCCTTGAAGACTGATGTGAAATTCCTTTCAATCTTTCTCTTCTGTCATCTTTTCGGGCTTGTAAAATTTTTTTAGCCACATAGCAGATTGCCGCAAGAATTGGTTCCTCAAGTTATCTCAAATAGATGTCAAGTCGTTCATTCTTAATGGAAGTGATATATTGTTCAACCCTCAGTTTTCTAAAGATATTGGCTATCTTCATTCACATCCCATATGTATTCACGATCGATCTGTAGTCAGTAACGTCCAACCATATGGTCAGAAGCTGCTCTGGCTTCTTACTGTAGTCGGTAAATGACTGTTTTACATCCTTCGGTGTCGTACGGAATAACTGGTGATAGGTTTCAGAAGTCATTTGGAATCTTCTCAGAAAAGTATCTTTCACAAGGTCGTAGTCAGAGCAATGGTCCGCCGGAACAATCGCAGCAGGTTCTGTGGCTTTTCCTGTCAGCAAGGTCTAGTTCAGTCAGAATTATTTCCATGCTCACCTTAATCGGGAAGCATTGGCATACGGTTCATCAAACGAGTCAACGAGTTTATCAACAACCTGAAAGGTATCTTCGGCTGTGACCGTATACTCATGCTGCCGAGACTGAAAAGCATGAGCCGCACATCGCGCGTAACTGGTTTCATTGAAGGCTTCTTCTCCAAATCCAATCGAGAAGCTGTTGCTGGGTGACTTTGTAATCTGGGTCATCACACCTAAGACCGTGCTACTATCAATTCCACCGCTCAGAAAACTTCCTATTTCATTAGGCTTTCCATCGTGATTGATTCGGGCTGCCATCGAATCGTAAAATTTCTCTTTCAGGTCAGAAGTCAGTGTGCTCTTGGAAGAGCCGTTAGAACTCAGGTACGAGAGATCCCAATAGGGCTCTAATTTGATTTCACCCTGTTTCCAGGTCAAGAATTGCCCTGGAGGTATCTTGCGAACTTCCTGGAAAATGGTTCGGGGGGTTGGAATAAATGATGAGGTCACGACATTAATAATGGATACATGATCGACTGACGCTGGCTCCATGAAAGGACAGGCCAGTAAGCTTCGCATCCTAGAGGAAAAAACAAATTGTTTATGATCCTGTCGATAGAAGAGTGGATGAACTCGGAAACGATCAGAAGCCAGAAACAGTGTTTCTTGTCCTGCATCCCAAAATGAGAGAACAAACTCTCCTCGGAGACTCTGGAGAAAAGGTACGATCCCACGCAAGGGCAACTCAAGCATGGCCATGAACGGATCGTCCTGTTGACGAGACGAAGCCAGAACATCATTCAGATTGTAGATGCTTCCATGAAATCCAAGGATATGGGTTCCCCCATGTTCTGGAAACTGCGCCACCCCTGACATTCGTCCGGAAAAGGATTGCACACCCATCCCAATCTCTCTCCCTACTTTCGTATGCCCCTGAGATTTTCGTGCCGGATCAAGCTCTTGCACCATCGGCTTCAAGAAAGCAAAGCTATCCTGTTGTGCCCTATCATTAAGCGCTATTCCACAAATTCCACTCATGTCGTTTCACATTTCTTTTTGAAGATCAATCGAGACATTACCTACTTCTTCGGCCGAGCTTTTGGCAACTTACCTTTAAAACCTCTCTTCTTCGCTTCCTTGCTATATTCTGCCGCTAAGCCCTAATAAGTTGATCCCTTTACCAAGAATCCTTGTCGTGTAAAATTTACTGTATTTTGTTTCATTCTGCATACAAGTTAACTGATTTTTATATCTGAGAGGTTTTCCAGAAAATATTTAAAATAAAATTATTCCTATGAAAAATATTTCCTGAAATATATTCCCTGTCACCCACCCACTACTGATATTTTGGCGTTTTCCACCCCACCCTGAAAATTTTTTGCCAGCGTCCTTGAAAGGCAGCGCAATAGCCCTGCTTAAGTAAAAAGCGATGTGGGCACAATTAATATTTTTTCCCCTTTCTTTTTTTAGACCAGGAGACTTCGTATCCAAGGGGTTGTCGTAGAAACTTCAAATGGGACTCATAGGATTGGAAATTGAAAAGGCTAGTGTCTTTTTTAATAGTCAAAAGTGACTGTAGGGCAACTAACCCTTGTCCCACGCCTACCGTTTCCTCAAACACATAGAATCAAAATTTTGAAACGTCCATTTCGTTCAATGTAAATAAAAGGTTCGGGAATTGTGTCTGTGAGGTTGACACCCCACCCACAGCCCTCAAGGCAAGGGTTTTAAGTCATGCCCTTCGGGCATATAATGTTTTATAAGGCGTGGTCGTATAAATTTCGGAGGGGGGATTGTTGGACTAGTAATCAGAATTCCTAGTGCCCTTTTTAAGATTCAAAGTGATGGGAGGGCGGACACCTCACGTTCTCCCGAAATGCATCTAATAGCCATTTCGAGATGGCCATTTGGTGTCATAGAAACTTTGAAAAAGGCTCAGTCGGTTGGAAACTGAAAGAACTGCTGCCCTTTTTACAAGTCGTAAGTGATTGGAGGGAAACAAGCCCCCACGCCCATCAATTTCCAAAAACAATCTAATCGGAATTTTGAGATAGCTATTTTGTTCAGCGTAGTTGAGAGGTCTAGACAGTATGTGTTTGAGCATGACAACCACCCTCGTACAACCCTCAGCGCAAAGGTTGTAAATTATGTCCCGAGGGCACAGATGATTTTTTATGGAAAGGATGGTCATATAAACTCTCGAGGGGGCTCATTGTATTGGAAATCATACGTTCTAGTGTCCTTTTTAAGAAAGGGACCCGACGGCAGCCAACCCCCCCCCCCCCCCGTCGTACCTAACAAATAATTAATTACAATTAACGATAATTGGCTTCTGGATTGCACCCTTAGCGTCCAATTTCCTGTATTCCAATTAATTTTACATAATTTCAATAAAAAACGAAATGTAGAGTTTTCATACGAAGTCACCGACAAGTTACAATTAATATTGCTCTTGAAATGACATTGTAAATGTCTTGAGGTTGACATTGTAAATCGTGTCAAAAATATCCCAAGAGGAGTACCAACATAAGTTGAATTTACACACCAACTGGAGAGTGCTTCCAGAGTGAGCTTAAACAGTCTTAATTTAGTTGATTTTGTCCTCTGAAAGGTAATCTCCAAGCAGTTGACCTAAGCTGAACTCGAGACTAACACTATTTGACATCTTTTCCTACAAATTGATTAAGTGAAGATCTCATTTGGGAAATCCCTTCTGCTTGCTGTAATTTCTCCTTCACACTAACTCCAAAACTTGCAAATATATGGGTACAAGAAAAGCACAAATAGTTACGTATTTCAAACTACTCTCCAATCAATTTATTTATCTTTGATACACAATGATCTGTCAACATAATATGCTTATCACAGGGGCGTATCCATGATCCGATTTACGAGGGAGGGACGGTAATAGTAAATTGTATAATCAAACGAATTTGTCAAAAGTATAACAGTAAATGGAAATCCCGATTTTAAATTGTTTTTCTTCAAAATATCCCGCTAAACAAATAAAACCTACATTCAGAAGCATTTTTGAACATAAATCATCAAATCTACTTTATTTAATACTTTATTAATTCATAAAATCTTTATACATTCCACAACATATTTTATAAGCTAAAATAATAATTTGCATAATAATTAGACGAATATTTTAAAAGTTTATCAAAATCCGCATGTGATTTGTCAGAACTCCATTTGGCTCATTCATAAAAATCCGTGTACATCAAAAAACATATTTCAGAAGCTTTAATATTAATTTATGCAATAACTAAATGAATTTGTCAAAGCCTTATCAAGGTTCCGTATATGATTCATGAGAGCTTCAATTAAAGAGGCCAGAGTGAATCCCAAATAGACTCGATTCCCTGAAAACCCTTGTTAAAAGTAAAAAATACTATATTATACGGTTTCTTATTTTCTTTGGAATCAAAACGCATCAAAAATTTGTTTATACCATTTTTGCTACATTTTAACGAGCCAGACAATTTTTTTGAGGGAAGGATTCAAATCCCCTAGCCCTCCCCCTGTATGCGGCCTTGACAGAATTATATATTTTTTTTGCGAATTATAATTTAATCATATAGTTATCTAAACTATTTAAACGTCTTCATTTTATCTTTTTTCAAATTTTCTATTGTATTCTGTTTATACTACAGTTCTCCTGAATGTATTTCTCAATATCTAGGGGTGGGGGCAAATTTGTATTTTTTTTGAATTTTTTTTTTTATGAAATTACCCAAAACAAATATTTTCATTAAAACACCAAAAATATTATTTTTCTAGAGGGGAAAATAAAAAATTAAGGAGGACATAGCCCCCTATCTCCCAACCGATTCACTGGAATCACATTACTAATGTGATTCCAAATTGACACGGGTTAATATAAAGGACCCTTCACGCTGAAAACTTAAGACTTTATTTTACATTTAATCTTGCATTTCGTTCCGTCTTACGCGTATATGAACGTAATGTCTTACGTAAGGTAACTAAGCCTTGCAGAATACAGTATGAAGGGAAGATCGTAACGCCAAAACGTAATGTCAAGAGGCCTTAAAATCTACAGTGACAAGAGGATTCGTACATATACGAGCAGTTTATTTGTTCGAACGTCAATTCAACAGCAACAAATCCTTGGATAACAGGACAACAATGCCATTGGATAACGGGAAGCCAAATACACAAATTTTTATAGCCAAAACCACTGAGCACGATATTTTAAACAGGAAACGGATATACAAAGGTACGAGAATCCCAAACGTCACCCATTTTTATTCATCAGTTTGGCAATGACTTTAAACGAAAAATGGCCAAAGCAAAATTCATATAGAGGGGGGGGGGGCTACAAAAATCTAAATAATTCCAACTACAAAAGTCCACAATTATTTTTATCAATTTTATTCATTGCAGCCATAAAATTATCCCAAAGCAAAATTGAGCCTATTTTTTTCTTCGCTTTGTTACCACACTTTAAAAACACTAAGTCTCGTTTGGTAAAATTGCTTGTCAGATCATTGAGACTCATTTCCTGAGTGCACATAAACTTAAATTTTTAAGTAGAAAACCGCGCTCGTTTGAAACGAAGGGCGAGCAGGTCACCTAATTCAACATACGCGCCGAGAATGCTTTGCTGAGTTGGCGGCATACGTTATGGGACAGGCAGTTTGGCCAGGAGTTCGTCGATTACCTGGTTTGGTCCGATTCCCTGGGCATCCGCTTCAAAGGTGAGAATCAGGCGATGGCGCAAAACATCGTGGGCAACGGCCTGAACATCTTCCGGGGTAACAAACTCACGGCCGCCCAGCCAGGCACGTGCGCGAGCGCAGCTGTCCATGGCGATGGTGCCGCGCGGGGAAGCGCCATACTCGATCCACTCGGCAAGGTCGCCCTGTGGTTCTCTCGTGCTCATCGTCAGCGCAACGATGTAGCGTTCCACGCTCTCACTCATGTGTAAGCTTAAAAGTGCCTGACGCGCAGCGAATACGTGTTGTTGGGTGAGACCCTGCGGGGCGGGGGTGGAGTCGGCCACGGTTTCATTGCGCACCAAATTGAGAATCTGGCCTTCGGCATCCGCCGACGGATAGCCAACTTCGACATGGAGCAAGAAACGGTCAAGTTGCGCTTCGGGCAGGGGATAGGTGCCTTCCTGCTCGATCGGGTTTTGTGTTGCCATGACGAGGAACAGATCGGGCAGGGCAAAGGTTTCGCGACCAAAGCTGACCTGGTGTTCCGCCATTGCTTCCAGCAGAGCAGATTGCACTTTTGCCGGTGCTCGGTTCACCTCGTCGGCGAGAATCAGGTTATGAAAGATGGGACCGTGCTGGAATTTGAATGAGCCATCTTCCGGCCGATAGATTTCAGTTCCGGTGATATCACTGGGCAGAAGATCGGGGGTGAATTGAATACGATGGAAGTCGCCCTCGACCACAGATGCCAGTTCCTTGATGGCTCTGGTTTTTGCCAGGCCAGGCGCACCCTCCACCAATAGATGGCCGCCGCATACCAGCGCCATGAGTAACCGCTCGATCAGCGCTTCCTGGCCGATGATTCTGCTGGCAAGCCACTCTCTGGTTTCTTGAATGTGTGGGTGAACCGACTGTGTGGCAATGTTATTCATATTTTAGCTTTAGTTTAGTTAGTTCCGATAACTGAGAAGGTGTACTTAAAATGTTTTGTGGGTGAAAAGGGGCACAGTGTCTAGCTCAACAGTTTTTTAAACCATTAAGATGTTTAAAATTATCGCAAATGTTTTAGAAGCATACTTATGGTTGTCTTAAATATAAAGGGATTGTCACGCTTTCATTCCCCACTCATCGAAATAAAATATATCTTTTCAATTTGCCGTTTATTCCATGATCGAAAGGCCCGTTTCTTTCAGGGAGTGGCATATGCCTGCTGCACTTGGTTTGAAAGTATTTCTAAGGTAGTCAATAAAGTTGGTCCCGAGTATTATAGTGCACCGGCTTGTAACCATGCATATCAGGTTGATTTTCGCCTGTGCCTCAAATTGGGCTTATTAGAACACCATTGCATTTTTGCACGAATTGTAACAAA
Organism: Alatinidae sp. Z8VKAUB7J3; assembly: GCA_010016025.2. NCBI lineage: Eukaryota > Metazoa > Cnidaria > Cubozoa > Carybdeida > Alatinidae > Alatinidae sp. Z8VKAUB7J3. The sequence continues at coordinate 121,604,151 of JAAAKM020073195.1, read as the reverse complement.
CTGTACATATTCTGAACTCCAAAGATGATTAATTTTTTGGTGGCATTGAGTTTTTTGCGCTTTTCAAACATTTTTTGTTACTTTGAACTTTTCTCTTGGAATTTCTTCAAGATATCTCTTCTTTTTACTGTAATTGAGATTTTCCAAGTTATCTTAGACGTTTTCGCATATGCTTGATTGGAAGAATTTCAGCTTTTTAAGAAGTTGTATATTTCCTAGCTATATCTGTGCCAAGGTCACAGGTGCATCGAGTTGGTACATTGCAGCTTTTTTCACAAACTGCGCACCGTGATGAGTTTGGGATTCAAAATAAAATGATACGCCACCTGGGAGCTCAAAATGGCGGCAGAAGAAGCGGTAAAACGATGAAATTTTGGAAGGCAGATCGATTGCGGTGCTTCCTAGTGTCTGGGAAGATTGCTCTGTATGCTTAATTGGACCGTTTTCTCAGCTAGACATTTTCGGTGTGAGCCACGAACTGGCTCAGAAATAACTTGCACATTCACAGATGAGAAAGACATAATTTATGGACCAGTGGTAAACAAAAATATAAATGTTGAAACAGGTGATGGATCAGATATCTGACAGCTAAAGCGTTCTCCACAGGACTAAGAGTCCATGAATCACATTTTTGCTCCCTAAGCAGACGCTTGGTATAGTTATGACTCATTGTAGGCTTTCATTCAGACATGAATTATTACAAGAACAGGCACACAGGGAGAATATAAACAGGATATTTGCCGTCTAATTCGGACATATTTGTGACAGTGTGAATACATTAAAGTTTGACTTTTTCTCACAACTTTACTTTTTAAAACAATAAAAAATCTTTAGCGTAAAGAGCGGGGCGTTGAGGAGGGGATAGCCCCTTTCATATACGAAATAATTTCTGTTCGTTTTAAGTTTTAATGTCCTCCTCAACACCCCGTTCTGTACGCTAAAGTTTGACTCTTTCTCACCTACTTTTTAATACAATAAAAAACTTTGGCGTAAAGAGCGAGACGTTGAAGAGGGGACAGCCCCTTTCATATACGGAATAATTTCTGTACGTTTTAAGGTTTAATATCACTCTTTACTTTCAGTTAAAAAAGACTTGTTCTTCATACAAGAAATGTACAACGCCGTTGCTGCAAGTCCCATCGGGTCTTTGCCTGAGGATTCGTTTCGTTTTTTTGCAGAGTTCAAAATTCTTATGGCATCCCTCTTTGTTTTTTCAGAAATACCCAGTTTGCTTGAAATCCTTGCAATGCACTGAACAGGATCTACTACTGGCATTTTGAGGTCTAGTTCCTGGTGTAGCAGTCTGTAGCATTTACTGATGTCTTTTCGTTTAACATTGGCAGCATAAGTTATGTCTACAAGGGTTCTAGGGGTTTCTGCGTCCCTGCATGCAGCATAAAGAGAGGCGGCAAGCATTGCAGAGATAGAACGTCCTCTGATGAGTCCCTTGTTTAGCGCCTTTCTGTAGATGTATGCTGCTTTTTCTATGACTCCTGGAGATATTGCAAGTTTGTCCTTCAATCTGCCTAATTCGCTTAATGCTTGTCTTAAATTCCGATCTGTTGATTGTGCGGACTGACTTCTACTGTCCCATGTTCGCAATCTTTCAATGGTGTGTTTCATTGACGATGTGAGAGGCCTTCCTGTGGAATCCCTGTTGATTGGGCTAATTACTGTAGACAGCCCCTTGTCGTGCCTTGTAAGAGATGTCGGCCCTCCGGTTCTGGCGGAATTTTTGTCGATTTCTGTTGAGAATACCCTCCATTCCGGACCAGAACTCTGGATTTTTTCTGAAATCACATAGCCACAGTTCTGGCATACTAGCTCGCCTACATCCTCATCAGACACTATGGAATCTTTTCCACACCTAAAACAAACAGTTTTACCGTTTTCTTGAACAACCCTTATCCGTTGTGCCAGTTTATCCTTGAGATCTTTAATTTGGCTATTCAAATGGCTAATTTCATGTTTCATATTGGAATTAGTCATCTGACCTTTGTGTTGTTAGAGGCGGCTCGACAATACTGGAGCACTCTATCTGTGGAGGCGAAAGGCCATTTCCGCTTTCTTCATGTCTCTACCGATGAAGTTTATGGAACGTTAGGTCCCGAAGGTTTATTTTCTGAACAGACACCGTACGCTCCGAATTCGCCCTATGCGGCGTCAAAAGCGTCAGCAGATCATTTCGTTCGAGCCTATTTTCATACCTACGACTTGCCGACGATCACAACCAATTGTTCGAATAATTATGGACCCTATCAATACCCGGAAAAGTTGATTCCCCTGATGCTGCTCAATGCCCTTGAGGGGAAGTCACTCCCGATTTATGGTGATGGGCTACATGTACGTGATTGGCTCTATGTCGAAGATCACTGTGAAGGGATTTGGCATGTCTTGCAACAGGGACGAACGGGTGAGAAATATAATATTGGAGGTAACAACGAACAGAGCAACGTGGAATTAGTCAATACCCTCCTTCGAGTTCTTGAAGAAATCGTGCCTGCTTCACGAAATCCAATGCTGGCCAATAAGTCCATTCATGCTTATATGGATTTGAAAAAATTCGTAACTGATCGTCCAGGGCATGATCGGCGTTATGCGATAGATGCGACAAAAATAAAAACCGAACTTGGGTGGAAACCCAAATATAATTTAGAGAATGGCCTGAGAAAGACGGTGCTATGGTATTTTGATCACCAGGATTGGTGTCAGACCGTCCAGCCCAAGGGTGAAGCTCGTCAGCGATTAGGCCTAAACGAAATCTCTATTGAAACGTAAAAAATATCTTTGATGAGAAACGTTCTAAGCTTTTGATTCGGAGAGGGATATGCGGGGCATCATTTTAGCGGGAGGATCAGGTACGAGACTCTATCCCTTGAGTCATGCAGTCAGTAAACAGTTGATGCCGGTGTATGACAAACCGATGATCTACTATCCCTTGTCGACACTGATGATGGCTGGGATTCAAAATATTCTGATTATTACCACACCTCACGAGCAAGATGGGTTCGTTCGACTCCTAGGTCATGGGAATCATTTGGGGCTTGACTTCATCTGTGAATAAAGTTGCTTTGTTTATTTAGGACTTATTTCACACCATTACCTTATCTGCCCTTACTATGTAATGCTTGGCACTATGACTTAAGCAAGGGGGTGCCCATTTTGAGAAATCATGAGCACCAGGTGATGCTTGCCAAGCATGGCAGAAGTATGCCAATTGTGGTGGAAGTGTCCCGAGTGTCGTGGAAGCTGTGCCAAGTGTGCCGAAACTGTGCCAAGTTTGGTGGGATTGTGTGCACACGTGGCGTTCTGAGATTTTCATTAGGTGACGGAGAATAGGCAACTCCTTAGACTTGAGAAATGTGACAAAAAGTTACAAAAAAAATGAAACGATAGGCCTCATAATATTCATATTGCCCAACGCATTTTACTGATCGTTCCTACCCCACCCTGTGTTTGACTATTCTTGAAATTATCTCCTCTTTTTCAAATTTAGTCATTCGTGTTTGCTTGAAGGATACTGCTATAGACCTAGCGTATTTGCTTATGTAGAACTATCACCTAGGGAAAGGATTAATTCAATATCGCTTGAAGAGGACACTTGGAAAATTAGGATTGGTTCTGCTTTCATTCCTTACGAAATGAAAGGGAATAGAGAGAACTAATTTATTGTGGGCGTGTTCCGGGAGAGGGAGGGGGATTTTGTCATCAACTTTACAAATCTAGACTTGATTCTAGTGACAGTCATTTGGGTGATTGATGATCGGGCAGTTAACAAAGACTGAATGGGTGGCAGACGCTAGCTTCTCTCTCCTTCTGTTGGAATGAAGATCGATTTTTATTCCCGAATTAGGGAGTGCTACTGAAAGAGGAGAAGTGAGCATAAAGTATGTCTTCACGAAAAAAAATCCTGCAAGAATCAACGATATCCTTGACCTCTAGAAGCTGGAATTGACTGAAGGAGTTGAATGTTGATTTGTGAAAAACTTGGAACGATATTTGAAATCATTTCGGTAGCTGAAGTTGAATATGTTATTAACCGTCTTGAATTGTTTTGGTTGTTATTTTTAAGGCTCTTTGATTGTCGGCCTCACTATTTCCAGTCACTATAAAATAGTTGAAAATAATAATGCAAACTTCTTCGGCAAAAAGGAAAAAAAAAACTAGTCATCTAGTCATCCATTCCTTCACTAACCTATGCTTTTCCATACTTCCGCCTCTTTCCAAATACTTCACCATTTTTACTAGCCTCCTACTTCTTAATGATAAAATCCCCGAATCACTTTTAATAATTAAGCTATTAGACCTCTCACTTAAACTTAGCATCCTTCTATAATTCTTTATTGTAATCTTTCTAATATAACATCCTTATCAAACCCCAAGTTTCTGCACCATACTCCATTACCAATCTAGTCTTGGTCTCAAACACCCGCTTCTGGACTTATATCCAAGACCTACTGACCTAAAGCAACTACTTAGAACTATTCCTATTACCCTAAGCCTCTTTTCCTTAACTCAACTAATACTACATGCTTGCCCTATT
>JAAAKM020073195.1:121480502-121599598 GCA_010016025.2 Alatinidae sp. Z8VKAUB7J3 | reverse complement strand
ATCCACAAGAGGTAAATTTTCCATTACTAACCGAAACTCCTGTTTCGCCCCCTTCTCAATTCTCCCAAGAACCAAGACCACTGATTTTCTAACATTAAGTATTAGCTTTTTCTCTAGTAGATATTCCTCTAAAATGTTCAAAGCCTTTGTAGATTTTTACTGAGTCAGCCAACAGGACAATGTCATCAGCAAACATTAAAGTAAAAAACCGCGTCAAATTAAACTGTACCACTGGCATCTTGTTTTTCTCAAACTTGTCCTCTAAATTATCCGGATACGGTGAAAACAATCTTGGTGAAACCATGCAGCCTTGCTGTACTCTAAGTCTACTCACCACAACTCTAGAGACAAATCTCCCAACCCTTACTACCATCTTAACTAACGAACAAATATGAAATAATATCTCTACAAAACGTGTTGGAAGGCCTATATCCAATAAAATCTTTATTAACAAATCCCTTTTAACCTCATCAATTGCTCCCTAAGATCAGGCTAGTCTTGCAATTTAGATGTCCAAGCTTCAATATGTCAAGTACACAGCCAATTTCGCAAACTGTATATACTTTACAACTAGTTAAGAATCAGAATCAAGCAACACATTTCAATCTGTTCAGCACTGTTCTGTTCGGCACTACTACTGTCGGATCTGTTAAACAAATATGTACAGCACTAGCACAGTTAACAACTAATTGAAGCACTAAGCTGCCTGGGGCCAGCACAACTGCACATGCTTCTCCTCCACTCATGTCTGTTCAAGCTTCACGTTCTTTTTGAGTTTCATTTATTTATTGATAGTGATTGGTGATAGTTTTAGGCTTGGAAGATTATTTGACTTTATTTTTGCTCATTTTCGGCTTAATGGAGCTCTTTACTTTTCTTTGAAAAACTTGCCTTGTCCAAAAAGTTTTTAAAATTAATTACAATAAAGAAGGAACTCTAACTTATACTAACTGAGACTACTTTAAGAAGGATTCCTTCCACGTCTCCTATCTTCAACCATGGGAAAAATTAATGCTATACGCCATGCATTTTAATATCTTAAACTTGGATCAATTTGAAAATAATTACTGTAAATATCTATAAGAAGGAAAGCGTGTAAACAAGCTATTGGAAATAATTTTGATCATGGTAAAATTTAGGGTAAAAAAAAAAAAATCTTGGATCTTAGCCGTAGACAACTTTTATATCTTTAGCATAAATTTTTTACGTTTTTACCTTAACTACGGATTCCCTCCACCTTTCTATCTTAAATCATAGTTAAAACAAAATCTTGAATCAATGTGAAAATAATTATTCAAAATATTTACAAGAAGTAAAGGGTGCAAACAAGCTATTGGAAACAATTTCGAAAATATTTAAATTTCAGTGTAGGAAGAATTTTCCAAGAATAGAGCACTCTATCTCAAATTTTCCAAGAGGTAAAACTCTATCTCTCTTCTTTTAAAAGTTTTAACGGTGCTTTTTTTTTTATTCCATATGAGATATTTCGGTTTTTCCATTTGATTTTGTCTTTTTATTTTTGTCTATAAAAAGGATTAATCTCATTTTTGAACAAGTTTTTGGTAAAGGATTTTATTCTGATTTAATTAGAAACTGCATTCTTTCAGTAGTTACTGAAAGAATTATAAAATAATAGATATTATATAGAATTAAAATACTATCAGTAGTGAGAATACTTTTACGTCTTATAAACTATTAAAAATATTTATTCAGTAACATCTATAACCGAGTGAAATATGTGACGTCACTGGATAAATTGAATTGACTGAAGTTTTTGTCTGCTGCATTAATTGAACTTTTGGCATTCTTAAAATGAGACAATTTCTTACAAATCAAAGAGCGGTATGCCAGTTGGGTAATAATAAGGGCTATAGTGGCACATAATTGCATTCGTATTGGGGAAATAACTATTTCTAATTTAATCTGGTCCCTGACACGCCTGCCAAATTTCATCGTCCTAGCTTATCTGGAAGTGCCTAAACTAGCAAAACCGAGACAGACAGACCGACAGAATTTGCGATCGTTATATGTCACTTGGTTAATATTTAGTTTCATAAAAACAGACTGGAAGAAGAATTTGAGTTGAAAAGAAAAACATCACAAAATAAAACTCAAAAAGTGGTCTCAAAAGAGAAACCTCTCCAAAGAGCTTGAGAACATGAAGATAGCCACAATTAACATGTCTCGCTGGGTGATAAAAGCGATGACAGCTTGCATTTGGATTGGTCAGAGGATGAATTTCTTGATGAGACCAAACCAAAATCTGGTGATTCCTTGGCTGTGAAAGTTCCAACCGCTAAGAGCCTCAGGAATTACGATGGAGTTGTGCGTGACTGTGAACCTAATGGTTTCCAAGTTTAGTCTTGGAAGCGGTTAGTTCTGTCGAGTAAATTCGTGGCCAATGAAGAGATGAGGTTCGTACGGACAAAAGAGGTCATCATGAAGCTGCCAAGACCTACCTATTGGACGGAAAAGACAATCGGCTGATTTTGTTTTCACTTATATTTGTCCTTGAAAAGTGCTTAAATCTTGAATTTACACACATTTATTTTTTATTTCTACTATTTTTTAAGCATTACAAATAAATCGGTTTAGTGACAATTCATCTTTCTGCAGTTAAGTCCCTCTTCCCCTAAAGGCTGGTCTGTCTTATCCTATGGGGTGGGCAACACGGACTTTTTGACCAACGTCAGTCCGTCTTACCCGTCTTACTTACGACAACGTGGGGTCCGTCTTACCCGACTCTTTGCCTAATTTAGGCAAATTAGGTAATGGCTAATTAATTTAGGTACTCCCTTCACTCTGGATAAGCCCTAGAGTTTTTATTTGACTAAAGATTAATTTTTTACGAAAAATTAAGGGAGAAAAACGGCTTTTAATTTCAACAAAGCAATGAACAAGAAATAAAAACAAGACATTTTAATAAAAAAAAAATCCGAATATTTCGGTCCGACGTTCGGGAGCCTTTCTCACTTAAAAAAAAAGAAAAAATAAATAAAAGAAATAGTAAGTGAAAAAACGGTTATTTTTTTCATTGACAAGTGTGTCATTGAACTAGGGGTCTATAGAGCCATATAATCGATGACAAGTGTGTAAACTGTCCATATAGTCTGCACAATTACACTTTGGCTGTTTAAACGACCAAGAAACGTGTATTTTCCTAATATGTTTTGTGGTCTGGTTAAATGAGTTTTACCAAATTTCCACTTATGCCTAAACATCTCAAGGATAAAACAAATTCCTGCTTATGGGATCTTTTTTTCTGCTAATAAGATGAGACATTTAATAAAATGAAAACATCAATATCAGGAAAGAAACAATTTTTCTCCTGTCTATCAAAACCAAAGCAGATGGTAAGAATGACGAATGATCTTTTGCAAAATGTTGCAAGAAGAAACCAGACTCGGAAATTGCATTTTAAGACGATAATATCACTCTGTACTTTTAACTGTATCCGGTTTTAAGCTGCAAAAATCTCAAAAAAGCAAAATGCTAATTCTAAGCTAAAAAAGAATCAAACCCGCAGCACTTTAATATCTTCAGGAAATGATTAATATAGCAAACTGTCATAACGTTACAGTAGGGTAAAATGATATTTCGGAAAACAGTTCCGTTCGGATAATAAAACTTTCAGGAATAGCTCTACAGCCCAAATTAGATTCCAAGAAGGTATTTCCAATCGTCCACTCTGCCTCTGCTCTCCTCCAGGACACTAACTTGTTCATAAGCTTAGAACAACTTTGTGCTAGGGGAATCAAACGCTCAGAAATGAACGTACAGCCTAAATAAGGGTATAGTAAGGAGTTTTCAACAACATACCTCCATTCTTTCTTATCTTAGATTTGAGAAAAATCAGTCTGACTTTTTTTTTTTAGTTAGAATCCAACTCCAATGATGAAAATTGCTTGCCCAAGCCTACAGTCCAAGAAAAGGAAAGAAAACTCTTGGCACGAGCTTAAAAAAAAGTCTTTTCACACATCAAGGTAGTTTGAGGTTAGATATCAAAAAAATCTTTATAGTACAGACAATTACTAAAAAAAACAAACTTTCTGGTGAAAGTAAAGAGCAGAGTTGAAACTTGGAAGAAAACAAAATTATTTTCTCGCAATTTACACAATATACATCTGGAAGATTAACTCAAATAAGCCGACTTATGACATCCCCTATTGACCAAGGAGATCAATTTTTTATTTTGGAAGCCAACGATTCCCCTGGCCTCGAGGGCATTTCACAAGCCTATTCGATTGATTTGGCCGCTCATCTACTAGATTTTCTCTGGACAACTATCGAGCCAGCGGCGTTAAACTATTCTAAATTGTAAAGAACTTAAGAGATTCTTAGCGTTTCTCGAAAATCTCAATATTAAGCCGCTACCGCAACAATAGACTTCCACTCGTCTGACTCTTGAGCCGCATGCCAAAGATCATATCTTTGCTGTAGATTAAGCCATAACTCTGGTGTCGTCTCAAAAGCCCGAGAAAGTCTGAGCGCCATACCTGCTGAAACAGAACTCCCTCCATTAACAATTTTTGAAACGGTTTTTCTAGAAACTCCCAGCACCCTTGCGAGTTCTGAAATCGTCAAACCAAGAGTATCAAGATATTGTCTTTTCAAAATCCCTCCCGGATGAGCCGGAGCGCGTCTTCTTTTTCTCATCAGAAAACCTCCTCTAATGATAATCCAAATAATCAACATGAAACGCGTCACCTTCTTTAAATTGAAAAATGACACGCCAGTTTCCAGAAACTTTAACTGACCAAAAATCTCGATACTTTCCCTTTAATTGATGAAAACCAGAACCAGGAAAATTCATATCTCTGACATTATCGGCAGCATCAAGCATATCTAAAATATCGGCCAATTTCTCCACATGTTTTGCTTGAATACCTTTTTTAACTCCATTATAGAAAAACTTTTCAAGCTTTCTCGAAGAGAAATTGTTACTCATTTCTGAATTGTAACCTATATGGTTACGATTATCAATCACTCATATAAAGTAAAAAACGAGATTTTTTGAATTTTAGCAAGTCATAAATCAAACTCAATTCCCTGAGCCAAGGGGAGTTCTCGTCCCCAGTTGATGGTATTGGTTTGCCGGCGCATGTAGGTCTTCCAAGAATCGCTGCCTGATTCGCGACCTCCACCGGTTTCTTTTTCTCCGCCAAAGGCCAGGCCGATTTCGGCGCCACTGGTGCCGGTGTTGATGTTGGCAATGCCACAGTCACTACCGCGAGAAGACAAAAAAGTCTCGGCCTCGAGAAGATTGTCTGTAAAAAGGCTCGATGACAGACCTTGAGTGATTGCATAAATGCGCAGTTTAAAGCACGGGGACAAAACATTCAAATTCGCAATCTTGAGAAAAAAAAATCACGTTTCTTATAAAAAGAAGTAAAATTTAAGCATTAGAATCATATTAACTATTGTAATAGTAGCAATAAAGAAAGGCCAAATAACATCCATATAATTTACGAGATACAAATTAATTCTTATGTTATGCAAAAAAAACTGTCTAATACCTTCACAAATTCTTTAGGGTCATATTGCTAGTATCAGAAAATAAATACTGACTGACAATGCAATTACATAATTGAAAATAGAGGAAAAATGTGACAAAGTCACCTTACTCCCTCTTTTCCTTCCAGAGAATTAACTAATAACACTTGTTCTCTTTTGTCTTTAAACCCAAGACTGGTAACAAAAAGTAAGCAGCTTTTACAAGGCACATACGGATGATGGGGGCTTTAATTTATTTGTGGAGATACAATCTCTTTACATCTGTGACAAAGTGTTTCTGCTAATTTGTCCGTCAACATTAGTAGCACAAGTGTTTCCATGTTTCTCTACCAGAATAATGCTTACAATAAACTGCATTGAACAGTACAAGTAGTGTCCGCTGAAATAACGGTCGTCGAAGGTCAAAATACACAGTGGTGTAATAAGGGCTAAAAACCAAGCACCAAGGACAATTACATGCATAGAAATTTGTTTCAGAGAGGAGGGGTAAAACAGAAAAAAAAAAAACAAAGGAAGAGACGATATTATACAAATTACACTCAGATCAATTTACAAACATGGCCCGAAGAGCAAATATAAAGCACGCTACAAGAGCTTGTCCTTGTGTTTATGTCCTCTATAAAGAGAAGACGCACGAAAGTGGCTTAAAACAGCCTCATTTGGTGTCTATAGTATTCTAAGGACTTGCAATTTATAGTTTTGTTTCTTTGGAGCATCATATTTCAATAGTTATCTCAATTAGCATCGTCTTATTTTGGAGCAATCATGTTTTTAAGGAAAGTTCGAGAAGAAAAAGCTATATGGCATTTTAATCCAGAGCATTTACACTAAAACATAAAGCAAGTAACAAAAACAAATGGCGAAGTTTGAAATTAGATAAGTGTATAGAAAGTTTTACTTGAAAAAAAAAATTAAAATTTGACCATTCAAAATATGGTAAAAGCCCGCGCTGATGTTTGCATTGGCAACTTCTCCAATATTTTTTGCTTTTTGATACTCTTCTAAATAGAGAAGGCTCCACTTTAAAGCTTTGTCATATTCATTTCGTTGGAACTCCAGCTCCGATTGGAGTTGGAAGATTTCTCCCGGATTCATTTGGGCCAGTTCATTTATTTCACTAGCCTCGGTTAAAAACATTTCTGCTTCTGCATGATCTCCCTTTTCAATGTTCAGGCCAGCAAGGGCACAATAAACTTTCAACTGGTTGGCCGGTCTGTCCTCATCCAGGAAAATTTCCAAAGCTCTAATAAAATATTCGTTGGAGAGATCGAAATGCCCAGTTTCGGTTTTGATTCTTCCCAAAAGGTACAATGTGTTCCCTTTTGTCACTGGCAAGAGGTTTCTATACTTTAAAATTTGTAAGCTGAGATCTTCTGCTTCACCGTATTCGCCGATGACGTACTTCGTCCATGCTTTTCCAAAGGCAATTTTCGGGTCACTCCGCTTGAAGCGTTCAGCAGACCGAAAATAGTCCATAGCCGCTTTAGGTCCTTCTTCTCGAAAAACCCTCAGACCTTCGGGATAAAAGCTCGCGACCATCCCGACCGTGAGGAGACTTGTCAGCAAAAGTCCAAGCGCAATCGCTTTTTTCGGACCTTTGAACAGCAAGGCATAGACATCACGAAGGAGGGATTGGAACGTTGGGGTCTGTGACAACGGGATATCACGGTCCACGGTTTGCTGGTAACGCTTCAGGGCATGCCACTCTTTTTCTGAGAAATGAGAACGATCCAAAATGGTTTTCCAACGCCAGCCATACCATGCTCTGAAGGGACGAACACCATCTTCCAGGATGAAGCCGTCCTCTTTGTCCGGCAGGTGACGTTTGCGCAGATTCTGGAGGGCCGTGCGTGCTTTTTCCGGTGCATCTGGATCACGGAACTCTGCTTGATCAAAAAAGCCTTTCACCATCGCTTCTTTTACAATCTTTGCCGGTACGTAGAGTTGTTCCCAGTCGATAATCTTAATAAATTCAACGTACTTTAAAGGGCGGCCTCTGGGAGTCATCATTGTCTCCTTTAAAACCATCACGGGGCAGGTATTGTGACAGATTAAAACGTAAAGAAATACTAAGCATCATTAAAAAACAGCAATTCATTCCACAAAACACTTGGCTTACGGTACGGATCCAGTGAAATTAATTCCTCCAAGTTCAGAGGACTGCGTAATAACGTTGCCGAAAACCGGGCCATCTGCTGGTACGAAATTGACAACACCAGATGGCATTCCTGCCTCTGTCAATATTTTGTATACCATGTAATTGGAAAGAACGGCAGTGTCAGAAGGCTTCCAAAGAACGACATTTCCCTGGAAAAGGAAAACAAAATCAGCAAATTAGACAAAAGTACCACAGAAGGCATTAAATCTATAGCAATAAAATTGAATAACTTTCTAACATTCTCTATCTAATCTAAATTTATAAGAACTAACAAAAACTTACCAGCGCCTTTATTTCAATGATTGAAACCTTCAGGGACGAAATTAAGATCCCAATTGGGGTCCGTAAAAACTTTGAGCTCGTAACTTTGAAAAAAAAAAAAATCAAGTTTGAACTTATTCCCTCCTCTCTCATAGTGAGTCTTGACAAGATATTTCCACAGATTCAACCTGGATTCTAAGCCTGCTTTGTATTGCCAATATTTGGGGGTAAAGAATCATAGAATCTTTCAAGTCTTACATTTTATGTCACACTACATTCCGTGGAATCTTTCAGGTCTTACAAACAGGGAAGGAGTGAAGGGAGAAGCTTGAAAACGATTTGTCTTGTGGATCCGTTCTCAGAAGTGATACGCCATGAGATTGTTTGGCGACAGGCGTCAACAGAAGAATAAACAACAAAAAACATTTTTGTGGATCTGGCGAGCAAAAAAGGTCATTTTTTTACCCCTCCCCTCCCCTCAACAAAAAAAAAAACCAGCTTGGCTAATCTTAACATAGTATTTGGACTAAACGCAGCACTTCGTCTTTGTTGATCGAATAATGAAAAGTATGAATCCTTGGGTTAAATTGATTAATATTTTCTCACATTAATTCAACACAATGTTATTTTATTAACATAATAGAATGTTATTTTATAACACACAAAAAAACAAATATTCCGCTAAAATTGTTTTGAGAATTTGTACAGAGCATTAAATAGCATTAAAAAGATAAAAGGAAATCTGATACTAGATAAAGCATGTGGCACCTCCAAGTGGCGTATGTCTCTTCTTAATGATGTTTTGTTGCAAGAGGAATATCTTATGGAGCTGTAACATGGGGACCTGGCGTTTGCATCCTTTTTTTGCCGAGAAAAAAAAGAAGACATGAGCCATAAAATGTGAAAATTTTGAACTCGCTCGAATTCTTGAATTTAATTTGAACCACTGAAAAGGGCATAAACAGTTGGTTTAGAATACGTCCACTTTATTCCCACTAGCCTAATCCTTCAGAGCAGCCACAGCCGACAAACTTTTCTCCGTTTTTGGCTCTCCTGAAAAGTTACAAAAATGGCTATGTCGCACTTTTTTTTTTAATAATTTTGAAAGCATTATCGGTTAGATTACCGGGACATCTTGCTACTCTTTAAATTTTACAGCCGCTGATTTCTAAGATTCTGTAATCTTAAAAATTTAAAAAACACGTCAAATTTTATTTATATTCATTTTTGAGTCGGACAAACATTTTGGGGGTGGGGGGCTCAAACCCGCTATTTCGTAATCCAGATTCTGTAATCATCATCTTTATTTTTAGAATATTTTGTTACTTCACCTTCCATTTTTGCTGTCCACATCAATTTTACACAGTCCAAACCGCTATCTTATAATCAAGATTCTGTTATCATCATTTTTATTTTCAGTATATTTTATTACTTCACCTTCCATTTCTACTTTGCATTTCAATTTTATTCTGTTCAAGCCCCCTATCTCGTAATCAAGATTCTGCAATAATCATTTTTATTTTCAGGATATTTTGTTACTTCACCTTCCATTTCTGCTCTGCTTGTCTATTTTACTCCGGTCAAACTCATTATCTCGTAATCAAGATTCTGTAATCGTAATTTTTATTTTCAGGATATTTTGTTACTTCACCTTCCATTTCTACTTTGCTCGTCAATTTTACTCTGTTTATCTGCATGGCTGTATATATCAACCCCCAAGGTGCTTAAGGACTCAGTGGATTTGGTAGATATAGAAAGACCTTGCAACACCGTGAAGGAAAAAATGTCAAAATTTGCTCCTGGTTCTCCACCGTATATGCTCCATGGCTATCAAGCAGTAAGGAATGCAATCCTTTCTGTGGAGAAAGGTATTTTCACTATTTATTGTAATAGAAAGTTTTGTAAGTACTAATAAAATGCCATGCATGGGCTAGTACCCAACCAAGATAGGGAACCAATTATTAATTCGTGTTGACAAAAAAAAAATATATATAAAATATCTCAATGGATGGACATTCGTGGGGTCTGGCTTATTCTCTGGCTTAATCCCCTCTCCAAACATCTCCCTCCTTAAAAATTTAACCGGGAAAAACCCTTCTAGGAAAAAATTCGCGGGGGTAACCCTAATAAAAATTCTCCTCAATGAAAACTTCCAGCAGAAAACTTTCCCCGCGGAAAATTAACCCCAAGAAATTCTCGCTAAATATAAAATTGAGCAGCTAATGGGAAATCAAGTCAAATAAAAAGAACGAAGGAAAGCTTATAGTTGTACATCAGCTACTATGAAGGAGGGGTGTTTGGTCATTGTGTAGGCAGGCAAGGGGGGAATGCATAAAATAACGCATTTCAATGCCTGAATTGTCTGAAAGTCCATGAGCCTTTAGATTACTATAGGATGGGGTATGGGGGAAGGGGTAGGAATTTATATTTCATTTTCCTTTATATAGACTAAGCCTTAATAAAGTAATTGCAGGGTGATACCTGGGGAGGGATTTTCCGGGGAACATACCTAGCACCGCTATACTGGTCTTGCTTAATGACATGTTCTAATTTAATGTTTTTCTTTCGGCCTGCAAACTACTTGATCCTTCGTTCTGGACCATAAATAGTCCATGGAACACAAGCTGAGAAATGCTATTCTAGTAATTTAATATTTGTACTTATTTTAACGTCGTATTTTTCAAGAGCCTGCTAAATGAAAGAAAAATGAGCACTCATTCTAGGAACGTTAAAACTAATTCGATTTAATTTATAGTCATCGGATGATTCTTTTCATTTTGCATAATTTATAGATCAATGAGGGATAAATGCAAATTTATTTATCAAACAATTAGTGCTTGTTTTAAAAAAAAAGTCCAATTTTTTTTCGCTTGGTTGGATGTGTGTATATACTGCTTAGCAATCCTGTATTAATGGACCGAACAATATAAAATTTTAGACATATACTGTAGTTAACACCCTAAGATTTTTTTTTTTTTTGACAAGTAGGAAGAAAGTATTTGTAAAATAAAAACAACAATGACGCAATCTGTTAGCTCCGTCGATAAAAATGGCAAGGCCGAAACAGAACGCCACGGCAAGCCCGCCCCTCAAAGCGAGGGCTTGATACCAAGCGATCGTGCCGGACAGTGATTTCATAAGGCCGTCAGTGGCGATGAAGCATCCCATCGACAGGACGATCAACAACGCTCCTCGCGTGTTGTCGGATAGATTTGCCATTATCGATTAAGCGATTTGAGGATCAGTGAGCATCTATTCCGGCAGGCCGGCTTTCCGAAGGGCATCTAGCCAGCGATCCCAATCTTCGGGCTCACGCACCGGAACAATCCGACGCACTTGCGAAACCGTCAGATCCGGCATGCGCTTCAGCAACTGCTCAAGTGATTCAGCCGCTTCTTCGTCTCTACCAAGCATAGACAAAGCGGCCGTAAGCTGACGCATCGAGGAGGCATAGCCAGGATGTTCGCGCAACACCCCCCTGGAGACCGTGACGCAGTCGTCGTATCGGCCCGCAACGAACGCGCCAATGCCGACACCGCCAAGCCAGAATGACTTGGACGGATCGCGTGGGCTCAGAGCCAAGGCACGGTCGGCGGCTGCCTGCGCCGCATCGAAATCCCCGCTGACACCGTGATAAGCAGCCAGAACGCCATGGGCATTTGCCAGGTTTGGGTTAAGCGCAACGGATCTGTCCAGATAGTTGGCCGCCTCGTCAAACTTGCGGGCGAACAACGCCGTCATTCCAAGAATGGAAAGGGCGCCCGCGTCATTTTCGTCCAACGAGATCGCCCTTAGGGCGAAATCATGAGCCAATTGAATCTCATTGCTCGCGTCGGCCCGCCAAATATGAAGCATGCCATGCAGGTGGCAAAGGGCGAGCGTCGAATGAGCGACGGCCAGCATGGGCGCACTGTCGACCGCATCGGTGAGCAGCTTTAGTGCCACTTCGTTGTTTTGTTTTGTCAGCTTGTGCAGATGCCAGCGCGCTTGGATCACCTTTTCCCAGGCGTTCAGATTTTCCGGCTGTTTGAGCTGCGTGCGCCGGAGTTCGGCACCCAGTGCCTCCGGCATCACGGCACTGACGATCGCCTGTGTAATCTCATCCTGAACCGCGAAAATGTCGTCCAGTTCGCGATCAAAGCGCGATGCCCAAAGGGGAGCGCCGGTCTCGACGACGCGGAATCCCCATCAGGTCGACAGCTTCGACAAAGATGACATCATTGCCACGTTGAAGGCCCGCGCCGATTCCGGCGGCATGGTCGTTTGGAACCAGGACATCTATCTGGTCGATCCAATCGGTGCCCGGTACGCCGATATCGTTTTCCCGGCTTCGGGTTGGGGCGAGGATACGTTCACCCGTGCCAACGGCGAACGGCGCATCCGGCTTTATCCCAAATTCTACGATCCGCCGGGCGAGGCGAAATCGGATTGGTGGATCATTGCCGAACTGTCCAAAAAGATGGGTTTCGAGGGCTTCGATTGGCAGGATTCAAACGAGGTGTTGGAGGAAGGCGCACGCTTTTCACGCGGGTCGCGCAAGGACTTCAACATGGTCAAGGTCGCTGCTCATCGCGAAGGCAAGACTCTCCACGAGAAACTAGGCGAGTTCGGCACCAACGGCATTCAGGGCCCGGTTCTCATGCTGGCCGATGGCAGCCTTGAGGAAACCAAGCGCCTGCACGACGTCAACCGCGTCTTACCCGCGGACGGTCCGGCAGGCGGGACGGTCTTCAACAAGAAGCTGACCCACTTCAACTCCCAGACCGGTAAGTGCAACTTGCAAAAGGCACCCTGGAGCCTGTTCTCGAGTTATTGGGAATGGCTCAAGCCCAGGGAAGGCGAGATCTGGATTACCTCGGGCCGTATCAACGAACGCTGGCAGTCAGGCTATGACGACCGTCGGCGGCCCTACATCGTCCAGCGCTGGCCGGAAAACTGGATCGAGCTTCATCCTGATGATGCGGCCGACCTTGGTGTGGAATCCGGCGATTACGTCATGGTCTTTTCCGACCGCGTTCCGGTCCAGAAAGATACGATCGTCGGCGTTGAGGGCGGTGATTTCGATTTCGCCTCGCTCCTGCGCAATGGTCATATCGAACTGACCAGGGCATCGATTACCGCCGTGGCCATGGTCACGCCCGCGATAAAGAAGGGCGTGGGATTCATGGACTTCCTGCACACCAGCCAGCCGGCCAACGCGCTGTCCGGGCGGGTCGTCGACTGGATCAGCGGCAACTACAACTACAAGATGGGCGTCGGCAAGGTGCGGCAGCTCGGCGAGAGTCCGTACAAGCACCAGTTCCGAGTTGATGTTTGCCTTTGTTTGGGATTCTTACCGATACCAATCGCAAAGATCATGTACTTCTATTAGTTGCACGGGAACCTATATGCCCTATTTTCATCAATTGCAAATTAATATTATGGGGATTATGCACAATTATCTTAGATAGCTATAACGCACGAGTCAGACTTAGAATACTTATGAGCCAAAGTTGGAATTTGATACTAGTCGCTCCCAAAAGATCCAAACCCAGCGTTGACCTCAGAATATCTTTTTAATGAAGAACCCCGAAACCTATCAGTGTATCCCGAAACCTATCAGCAATCTACTACTTGAGACATTAATACAGATAAATAAACTTTGTTTACCCAAAAAACAAAACTAAAAACAAAAGTAATAAAAATCAGGCTAATATTCGCAAATCGTCCCATAAACCAGTGGCTTTAATGACTATACACAGTGACGTAATATAACTCGCAGCTAGTTACTCTTCCACAGAAGTCCCTTAAAATAATTAGATAGTTAATTATGTTTCCCTTTTATAAGCATATAACGTTACATTACTTATATTTTCTTTTTTTCATTATTTTTAGTTCCATTATCATCAATTATATTATAATTTCATACATTATCATAATTGCTCTCACTAAAAAAGGAACTTCAAATACCTTATTCTGATCTCTTTGAACTCATATTTATGGTTACTTAACTTCAAAAATGGTTAAGAAACTGTTACTAGATATATGTTTTTACATTTTGACAAAATGATGGTCTAAAAAAAAAAGAAAGAAAAACGACTAATAAATTTTCACTGAAAGTGCAAACTATACCAGGGATAATTCGATCAGGGAATACAAATTTGCACAAAAGTACAACTGCGAGTTTGTACCTAAAACAACAACATGAACAATATGGCGGACTATATATGTTGAATTCTTGATGACGATCTCGAAGAATCATTTAATTCACCTATAACAGAAAAATAATCTATCAGCAATAAAATCTTAAAATAAAAAGAACAAAAATCGATGACACTCTACTAAAGTAATAGATATTTTCCCTTTTTACACAATTCTTGTATAATCAACTCGGATACACTAGTTTGCTTCAAAAACCATACTAGTTATTCGTAGAAATGACATCACATTTTCTGGCATAATTCCAGATCGTTAATATGGGACGAAAAAAATGTTGATTTTGGGAGAAAAAAAAAAGCAAGAGTAAGAACAAAAAGTTAAAAACCAAAGCAACCATTGAATAAATAACCAACTTTTTTGAACAACAATTTAAACAATTAAATGTCCAAGATAAAGCAGAAAAAAGTTCTTAAATAGGGAAAACTGTAACAAAAACAACTAAAATAGAAGAGTATTATTTTAATGAAAAAAAAATTTATTTTGTATTGGCAGCTTTGTAAACAGAGGTATAGCTTCTGAGTAACAAACTAAATGTTAGTCAAGATGAAGATTTAGCATTTTGCCTCCAATTTGGGAAGATTTACCAAATGAGTTAAAATCATGCAATATTTTGTAAGAATTCTGAAAATTGCTGAAGTGTCATTGTTTTAAAGGTCATGAATTTGAGACGCTGTTACCAAACGTCTATTTTTTTTTTTTTTTGAAAAGACCGACACTGAGATGTTTTCCTGGAGGCTGGTGATCTAAGGCCAAATGAGTCAAGCTTCTATCTTTATTTCCCATTCCTTGCTTATTTTACTGGATTTTTCTCCTTCCTCTCTCTTTATTTTACTTGAATTGCTTTTCTGATTTACTCCCGTCCAAGCCTCGGGGTAATGATGTGGTATTTTTTTCTTTTAATACATTAAAAAAAAGTATAATTAAGAAAAAAGTACAGGCTAAAACACTACCAAATGAAGATACCAGCTAAACAATCAAGCATTACCATTCCAAAATACAGATAACCAATGCATAAGAAAAAGTTACCTCTCAATTCCCATCCGATTTTTTTACCTCTGCAAAAAAAATGGTGTTAGTTTAAACTAGTTTAATGTATATTATACTTTTTAATGTAAAAAGGAATAACCTATATAGTCTTTAATTACCATACTTATACTTTGAATACTGTATGTTCTATTTTTTGCTACCATTCACTACTTACTCCACTTTCTACAGTTAACAGCTCAATACTTTGTCGAATTTTAATTTTTTTTTTTAAATCATACAGATCAAAAAGAATAATTGGTCCTACAAAATCAGAAGACCTATGTATATTTTAGGGTCAACTTTAACTTTTCTTTATTCAGCTTAAAAAATACAAAAACAATATTTTTCCTTTCACAAAACAAAGAATCCACGCAGCTTAATGTACACCTGCAGGCTGAAACTCTGCCCGAACCTCACTCTCTCTCAAGTCTTTAAACTCCCAACAATTCTGTTGACATTAAGCATTTAGTTTCATGTTTATCAGCAAAAAAGGCGTAGAGATTACATATCTCGTAACATTTCCTGGTATTTACTCAATCAACTTTTTTTGCCTCAACCTTAAAAATATTAAATTTGTGAAAAAGCTAGAGCAGCAAACTGTCCGGATTCAGAAACTGCACATATTGTTGGTCAGGTAGTGAAAGAATAATTTAGTAGCTATTTATTTGATGTTGACCCCTTTTCACAAGTTTTAAAGACTAAAAAGCCCCTGTAGGTTTTTCTGCAAAAGCCTCTGTTAGGATACTTGGATAAATTTGACATTATTCAATATTGGTTAAAATGTATCATCAGATTAAGAAACATAGACTAGAGAGTTTGAACACTTTGTGAAATGTGTTGGGAAAGGGAATAACAAATGACTCAATTTTTTGAATGTGCGAAACGATAAGTAAAAGTTAAAATAAATTCACATGATATATGGAAGACCATGGCTTCCAAGATGTTCCAATGATTTAGACAAATCTTATCTTCAAGAGGGAATCATAATCAAACCCCCGAAACTAAATGGTATTATTCCTGGACGAGCTTTTGCATCCAAAATTTCTTTAAGTTTTGAGATTCTCGTATGGAATATGCTCGCTGGATAGTGTGCTTTATTTTTGAGGAACCACAAGGATCTCGTAAACGAGCATATGCCAGTACCGATTTTTTATTTTAGAGAAGGTCTTTATTTCTCAGTCGTAACCTCCAAAAAAGGTTTTAATCACAAGGAAAAGAGAGTTTTAGAAGCTCTGAACTGATCAATAAATGTGCAAAAATACCAAGGGGAAGGGATTATTTGCCCCCAAGATTTGCAAGTATACCTTTCTTGGGTATTATCTTGAAAAAATTGCTCCCCCATAGCTTAAAGAATAAGTTTTTGGTGTTTTAATTTCAAAATAAATAAAAACAACCTTGGCCCTTACGGTATTCCATGAATTGGTGCCATTAAATCTCTATTTATTCATTGATAGGTTTCAATTAAATGTAGGCCTGCATAGAGATTTCTCTTAAATCTTCCCTTACGACATCCTCTATTCCCAAGCAAGGATGACCTGCTTTCGATTTAGCCCTAGACGGTTGGCCAAAAAGGACAATCTTTGGCAATCTCTTGTCATTTATCCTTAGAACGCTCGCTTGCCATCCGTGCAGTAGTTGGTATGTGAATACTAATAAGAGCAATCTTTAGATATATAAAGTGGGACAGGTGTTTTGTTGGTTTGAGTTAACGTACTTTTTTGGGGGACGGGAGGGTTTAAAACACTAAAAAGTGCATTTATAGGCTGCTACTTTTCAATTTTTCCTGGGAATTAATCGTGAAGTCTCCCTCCCTTCTAAATTAGCTACAAGATTAAAATTGTGACGTTTTTATTGTGTCATGTAGCGTTGTTAAAGTTTTTGTATGTTTGTTTGCATGAGCCACATGGCCGTGGAGGTTAAATCTCCCCTTACAACATTCTCCATCCCCAACCGAGGGTGACCGGCTTTCGATTTAACCCTAGACGGTTGCCCAAAAAGGACAATCTTTGGCAATCTCTTGTCCTTTATCCTTAGAACGTACGTTAGCCATCCATGCACTAGTTGGTGTATAAATACTAACAAGAGCAACCTTTAGAGATATAGAGTGGGATGGGGTTTTTTGTTGGTTGTTGGGTTTGTTGACCAATGTTGTCTCTTTTTTTTTCAAAAAGACCTTGCCACAATACCTTTTGAGAACAGAGACGATGTAGGTATATGCCTCCTGGGCCTCCTTGCCAGAAAAAAGTAGTCAAGTAACAGGAGAAACGTAACAGGGAACTAATTGAAGCTGTAAAGTTAGATTCATAAACATTTGTTTAGCTAACTGTGCATGGATGATGGAATAGACGACAAGTGAGGAAGCAAGTCAATAAATCCACTTAAGGGTAACGCGAAGCCTTTTTTTTTAACCAAGACAAAAATACAGCCATTTTATCGTTATTAAATATTTGAAATAATTGAAATACTGGCTAAAACAAAACCAAGACCAAAATATAGCCATTTTATCGATATTTTACAACTGATGTTACTTTGCTAAAACAACAAGAGCTAAGAGCTCATATGGCACTTGTGACGAGGCGAGAAGAGCTAAGAGCCAAGAGATCATATGGTATGAGCATTGTTTCGATTTGAACAGTAGAAACTTGCCGTTTCATTGCTAGATTGCGATGTTCCATGGTAATTCCCAGCCTGTGACACTGAATGGCTGACACACAGCCCCTCTAGCAGGCATTATCTTGCTTATGGCATTTTCCGGGCATTTTCCTGTAAAAATATTCGTTTACACTAGAATCGATCGTTTAAACTGAATGAAAAAAATTCCACACTATCCTATCTTCTGATGACTCCAAGCGATTGAGGCCAGCGTGGTACAATGTACTAGCCCCCGTTGATCCCCTCAGGGAAAAAATTATCACTCCGAAGGGGTTTTCAACCTTTTTCTCTCAAAAAATAAATTTATAAATTTAAAAAATGACTATGGTTTTTATTTTGTTACACCCACGTGTGTGCTGTGCTCAGTTAATAGCGGGGGGTCCCCACGGGGCTCTGACATTTAGCATGTCACGTTAGAATGCGCATCCTTAGCACTGGTAAATATTACCTATAACGTAAGAACTAAGGAAATCATGACAAAAAACGTCTTCAAAAAAATGTCTTAAAAACGTCTTGAAAAACTTTTCGAAGAAAAGTCTCATAAAAACGTCTTGAAATGTCTTGAAAAATGTCTTGAAGAAAAAATGTCTTAAAAAATGTTTTGAAATGTCTTGAAACGCTTTGAAAAACGCCTTGAACAAAAATGTCTTGAAATGGGTTAGGAACGTCTTGAAAAACGTCTCGAAGAAAAATGTCTTAAAAAGTATTAAGAAATGTCTTAAAATGTCATGAAACGTGTTGAAGAAAAATGTCTTAATAAAATTCCCCCTCTTTACTAGTGGAGTCAAACACTTCCTAATACGTAACACTTCCATAACTAAATATTCCCAATGACGTAACATGCATTTGCATCTTTTAGAAAGCATTCCCTATTGCGTATCATGCACCTGCATCACTAAAAACATTCCCTATGACGTAAGATGCACCTTCTGACTGT
This sequence comes from Alatinidae sp. Z8VKAUB7J3, assembly GCA_010016025.2. Taxonomy (NCBI): domain Eukaryota; kingdom Metazoa; phylum Cnidaria; class Cubozoa; order Carybdeida; family Alatinidae; species Alatinidae sp. Z8VKAUB7J3. The sequence goes on along the minus strand of JAAAKM020073195.1, from coordinate 121,580,852 downwards.
CATGGAATGAAAGGATAGGGCTCTCATGAAATCTAAGGATAGGGCTCTCATCGGGGGTATTATGGCGATACTACTAAAATTTTTCAAAAATAAATTCAGGTTAAACGAATTTTTCCTTAAGTCGTAGGCTACCTAGATCGTTATTTCACACCGGAAAACGAAAGTTCACCGTTGAAGGCCAACCGAGCCATCAACCGTTTTGGGTCGTCATCGACAGAGAAGCAATTGCCAGGGCACTGACCAACCTTCTGGACAACGCCATTAAATACGGCAACGGTTCCAAATCCATCCAAATCACGCTTCAGCAAAAGGATCCTGTTTGGGAGCTGAGCATTCATGACCAGGGCATTGGCATTTCTCCCCAGGAACAGGAACGCATTTTCGAACGCTTCCACCGTGTCAGTAGCGGCCTCGTTCACGACATTAAAGGAACAGGATTGGGTCTTTCCATCGTACAACATATCATCCAAGATCACGGCGGCGAGATCAGGGTAGAAAGTACCGTGGGCAAAGGTGCGACGTTCTCCCTCATCGTGCCCAAGGGACCGAAGGGTGAAACCAATACAGGCAAGGAGGGCGCATGATTCAGGCCCATGAGCTACCAAAGAATCCAACGACCCATCATTATCGGGTCCTGATCGTCGAAGACGACCACGCCATTTCGGTCGCCTTACAGGACGGGTTCCGATTTGAAGGATTTCAGGTGGATGCCGCGGAAGACGGGGAAGAAGCCTTGGCGCGAATTGAGCAGGAACAACCCGATATTCTGATATTGGACGTGATGCTGCCCAAGTTGAACGGCTTGGATCTCTGCCGCAAATTAAGGGCCGAAGGGAACCCCGTTCCCATCATTATGTTGACGGCCAGGGGCACGGAATTGGACAAAGTATTGGGCTTGAAATTGGGTGCGGACGATTATGTGACCAAACCCTTTAGCATGATGGAAGTCATTACCCGAGCCGAAACCATCTTGCGCCGGGTTCAGGGAATTCCCAAGCCCAACACGCCCAGCAACTACAGCTTTGGTGACGTAAATCTTGACTTTAAAAAGCACGAAGCCAGGAAATCGGGCAAGCTTTTAGACCTCTCACCCCGGGAATTCCACTTGCTTGAATTTTTTATCCATCACCGCGGCGAAGTGGTCACCCGGGATCAGCTCTTGGATGCCGTCTGGGGCTTTGAACAAATTCCCTATACCCGAACCGTGGACACACACATCGCCAAGCTCCGCAAAAAAATCGAATCCTGTGCGGCAAACCCGGAATACATTCTCACCGTTCACCGACTGGGTTACATGTTTTGGATATTTTTGATTTCGAATTTCGATCCGGCAATCAAAGCATTGCTTTACAAGCTCCCAACCATATTCTCATTACCGAGAGTATCGCCCAAAAATATTTTAGCAACGAATAAGAGTATTTTGTTGATCCCCGTACCACTCCGGCCACGTCCAAAATTACAGCTAATTGCTGCCTCAGCTCAAGTTAAGAAGCAGCCAGAGCTGTTTGAATGATCAACGTTAAGGGTGTGCCTCCGACCTTAGAGAATCTAACTTAGTTCTCTATAAGCGTATGTTGTAGGTTTATGGTAAGGGCATGATCAATATATTTTTATCCATCTTTGATACATAAGTTTTTTAAGTAGCCTATACAGTCCCTTCCCAAACAAGTTTATGGTTACGCCGTTGAACGGACTAGCATAAACGGGGGAGGTTAAGGAAGTGGAAGCTCGATTTTATTTAGAATAAACCTGAAGAGGATATTAGAAATGAAATTGAATACAATAATTTTTTTGGGAATTAAATAAAATATTAAATTTCAAAGTAAACGTTTTTTTAATGCAATGAAACGCCAAAATTTAAAAGGAACTGAAATTATGGAGAGGAGCTGCTACCCCTAAATCCCCTACTGTTCAAGATAAAGGTGAAAATATTACCATTACTATCATTCACACCATTACAAAGAAAACTAAAAATGCCTTTAAAGCAACAACAAAGGAAAGACAATGTTTCGTAATGTTTTCACCGATGAATCTAATTAATATAGTTAATAGACCAGAAAAAAAATCGCAACACAGCCTTTATGACATGTCATTTATGACATTAGCGAGTGGAAAATAGAAGTCTCAGTTTTAATTAGTAAAGTAAAAAAATTAATAAAGTAAAAGTGGAACGTAAATATATTACGTTCTTATAATGGCTGTTTTCCTTACTTGTTTTTTTCTCTATCCTTAAATTAATATCAAAGAGTTGGTGGTAACGAACTGTAGTAAGAAGCGACCAGGCTCAATAGTAACCGAAACTGGAAAAAACGGAGTTTTGATACCAATAGTTACATCAAAAGGCTTAAATTTTAATGCTGATTTTAAATATATAAGTCTCGTCAAGTTTAGTCGTACCCATCAAAAGTTGCGAGCCTGAGAAAGTTTGCCTCTTACGAAACCTGTAATTGCTCTATTGGTGATTGTTTTTCTAATTTTCATAAAATTCCTTTTGTGACATGAACATAAAATGACCAGGGGAAAAATTAGAAATAAAATGTATGAGCAGTGAAGCCAATTCACAAAAATGCAGGGAGAGGGGAGGGGGGCAAGCTTTTGTAAAATTTAAGCAGGGATTTTTTTTCAATAATAAAAAAAATCAAAATCTAGGGGTTGTAAATGCCCCTCAATCGGTTGCCAACGCGCATGAGCGGACAAAGAACACATGTCCCAAGTCTTTTCTTTCTAATTTTGCTGCGTACTTTGAAATGAGGAATGCTGAAAATGAACGTACCGTTAATACCGTTTTACAATAAGGGTAAGCATTCCATGCTTCTTCATGTATCTCCAGAGAGCCTTTTGGTGCAAGCATTCGTATAAATGCAGGAACTTTGCTAAAAATATTTACGAATTACATCTACATCGTAAAGGCACTACAGTGATGAGAAGTTAAATTTACATACAATGACAAGATGATAAGCGAGCATTTGTATTTATTTTTAACGAAAAAAGCCCTAGTTTTCGTTAAAAAAAAATCGTTTACTGATAGCGTTCAATAGCCTGGTAAAACATTGCCATTAATGGCGATAATGTAATACAAGTATAGAGATTAGTATTCCATTTTATGTACAATTATATGTACAATTCCATTTTAAGTACTTTTATTATTTTGGTTTGCAGGTGATCTACTTTCCTAGTGATACTCTGATTTTGCTGCGTTCTTTTTCTTTAAGTTTTGTCTGTTTATTACAGCGTTTTACAACAAACAGAAATTATATTTATTAGGGGTTCCATTGAAGGAAGTATTTTCACAGCCATCGAGGGGCACAACACTGTCTTTCCCTCCAACAGATGAGAAAACAAAATTTCCGAAAAAAAGATTTTCAGATCGAAGTAAAGAGCCACATTGTACCAAAATGATCAGAAATAAGGTCCAACGATTTTTCAAGCATGATACTACCGCTTATCACTGTCAATAAGTAAATGAAACGCAAAATGAACAAAAATCATAGACAGCGCAATAGCGCTGCCTAAGTAATGAGCGATGCGGGCACAATATACTATTTTAATTATCATTTTTTTACTCGTTAGCCCCGGATACTCCGGCCAACTTTTGTATTCTTGCTCAACAATCTACTCTTGATGCTTGCTATTGGTATTGTTACAGGATATTGGCTTGTTTTAAAAATACGAATCAGCTTGGCTAAACTCAAAATTGTAATACAGCATTCCATATTGACAGTAAAAGATTGCACCAACATTGATTTTAAAACTTAAATTTAAAAATTTAGTGTTCAAAAGAAATACCTTTATAGCTAATTCCTATCATATTTTTTTTTTATTCTGACAAACAATTTTAAAGAAAAAGATAAAATCAAGTTTTGGCAGTAAGGTTGAAACATTCTGTTGGCACCATGGCAGTGAGTAAAACCATTTAACAGATGTTGCAATGCATCCTTTCATTTTTTTTTAAAACAAAACAACAATATATACAAACGGGACATAAATAGCATGTTAATGGACAAGATAAAATAAAATGTTGCCAAAAGCCTTTGGCTGGCTGTCAAAATTTTGAGAACAAGCTTAAAACATTGTGTGATAGCTAACAAATCATTAGACAGTTAGTGCAACAGGCCGACGTCATTTGCTTCGTCATAAATTACTGCATCAATTACCTCATAGAAAAATGCAAAAATGCCCTGAACAAATCTATGATCTATGACGCCTAGAATTAAAAGCTATAAAGTTTCAACGTATTTTTTCCCAAAGCCAATTCTCATATAAGGGGTGGTCTTTAAAACTTCTGAGGGGCTCATTCGATTGAAAATGGAAAATTCTAGTGACTTTTTTACGAGTAAAAAGTGACTGAGCGATAACCAGCCCTTCTCCCACACCCTTTTTAATTGACTTTCCCCTAATGACCTCCGGTCGAAATTCTGAGAAAGCGATTTTTTTAATAGCTTGAAGGCTAAATAGCTATGCCTACGAGGATGAAATAACCCCCACCACCTCTAGGGCAATGGTTGAAAGTTATGCATGTTCCCCTTTGTTTGCATGAAGGGTTTGCTATTGGGAAAGGGGGTCGTATTTGGTTCTGGGTCTCCAAAAACGTTATGGACCAAGAAACTAACTATCAGAAAGCGTTGGGGGAGGATGTTGAAAAACTTAAAAACAGCACGTTCATGCTGGTTGTCAGAAGGATGTATCAGCAATATTCAGCTTCACTATTGTCTTCCCTCATCAGACATTTGATGTTGTGGTGGTTATGATCTTTGCTTGAGATGTAGTTCCAGAATTTCTTGGGGTTATTTTTGCAGTCATCTGCAAGTTTGGACTCAAAGTCCAGATAAATGAAAATTAATCACTATATTGATCTTTAGTTAGGCTAACTTGAGCATGCCAATGGTGAAAGAAAATACTAGATAAGCAGCTTTTGTCTATCTTTGAAAATTGTTGAATTAAGAGAATGAAACTCACAAATAAATCTTCAATATCCTTTGGGAATGTATTTTGAAGTACTTATCTCTTCCCGCTTCAAAGGACATTGACCTTAGGTGACCTTCTGCAATCTTGGCAATATACAAATGAAACCATAAGATAGTTTAGATCTAATTCTTAAATGGGGGACAAGGAAAGTGTTTTGAGCTTTATGCCTTTGCTAAATCCTGACATAAGCTTTTAAAAATGTGTAAATCTATTTTTTTTAATTTAGGAAAAAGCCTTGATATTGCTTAAAATTTTGTTGAAATAATAAGAATTGTATTTTAAAAAGCTAGAGCCAATGAAAACATAGAATTATTTTTTTAGAAATAAGGAAAAGATAGTCACTTAGCAATTCCTTGCTGGGGTATGTTTTAGGTCCTGGATCGATTCCTGAAAGTTTCATTCACCTTATCCCATTATTTCTAAGGTAGAAAAAGCCCCTTATGTAGAACTTAATGAAGAAAATTTAGTTGTCCAAGGAGCTACAAAGAACAGCAACAGAAGTAATAACAGGGTAGCAAATACTATTTTAAGATCAACAAAATAGGGTTTAAGTGAAATAGCCAGCAATAAAATCCATTAAGGCTAATCACACATAGGGCAAAATCAGATAGGGACAACAAATTCACATTTGACTCTCTATCTAATGCTCTTTCTAAGCTTGTTAAGTTCTACTTTCAAAAATATGTCTCAGGTATAGTCCTAGATTATATGCATGGAGGATCAAATTTGAACCATCTTCAATAATTCTAAAGGAAGTACCAAGAATCATTTTTAGAACCCTTTTAGGATCTTTTCAGTTTTAGATAGGGTAAAACTCCCAGTATTTAGATAGTTCCTAATCTCTTTAAAATTGTATCCTCCATTAACCGCTTTTATTGCCTCTGAAAACGAAGGTTGTTTTATGATGTGACCGGGTGACTAATATTGACAGAACGGGTGATTATATTGCAGTATCAAGTATAGAGGCTATTGCAATGGAATGGTGGCATTAACCTTCAACTGGAACAGTTCTATTAGCAATAATAAGAGTAATTATGCCCTAGAAATCTTTAGCGCGCATACCGATTTGAAAAAAGCTACAGGAAGCACGCTTAATTTATAGGAATTGATAAAATAAATTCGGTTGAATCTTATTTTGAATTTTAAGAGACGATAAACATTTAAATCATTCGATTAGTCAATGTTGGCCGAGTAAAACCCGGCGAATGTTCAATGATCATTACGTACATCTCTGTAATACAAGCTATCCAGTCTTGAGAATTTTAAAGGTTGCCAGACATAGAGACCGCCAGGAATTATTGGCCCATTGATCACTTGAAAGCCAATATTTTGATTTACGTACTTTTAACAGTTTTGTCATGACCACTTTTGTAGGGGTGATCATATTGACCCAATGTTCCTAGAATGCCACAAGAGTGCTTAATCTAACTGAAATTAAAAGTTCAAGGGCCCATTTTAAGTGAACATTAAGATGGAGGGCAACTAGGTCCCCTCCCACGCTTATTTTATCCCAAAGTCACCGGGTCAAAATTATAAGATGGCTATGCTATTTTGTTCAGCCAGGTCGAAAAATCTAATAACTATGTCCTGAAGGACATCTTAATCGTCCAGAGTCCCCAAGGGAAGGGCTCTAAGTTATGAGATTTATCTATTGTTTACACGTAGTAATGGTTATTGGGAAGAATACAGACGTTTTAGCAGGGATTTTTCTGATGGCCTGTCCCGTCTGGGGCTCGTCAGTATTAAGAGCCGCCTATCTAATGCAGGAACTAGAGTCAGTCAAAAATGGGTAACCAGGATCATCCTGAGTAATAGAAACATTTTCTATCATGATGCCCTTGCAGCCCCTGAACTCCAAAGGTTGGAACTCCGTTTGTGTGATCTTATCCTGAGGTTTGGCAAAATGCTGGTGTCTAACCCTGCTCACTGTGACATTTTACCCCCAGAAGCCCCGACAGTCAGCCGTACGAGACAGAAGCTAAAACTTGTGCCTGTGCGTGCTAGGTACGAAATAGAATTTCCTCGTTAAAAATATTGGAGAAACAAGGTTAATTTCTTATAATGTATATAATAACGAAGTTACTGCTGATGATATCCTGAACAAATATCTGTTATATCTGTAAAGAGTGATGTTAGGAAAAACAAAATAGATTCTAGCTGTAGGGAAAGAAAAAATAAATAGGTACGATATTCGAAATCTATGAAAATCTTATTAAAAACAGTGTTTCATAAAAATGCTGGTGATCGAAAAAATTTGAATTTAATTTTTGAGTATGAAAATTATCCTTCCTTCTGTAAAATTTGGATTTTTCTGAAAAAAAAACATTAGTTCGGGGCTTCCGCGATTATAACCTATAAAATATAAACGCATGAAATCGTTTTCTTTTTATGTATTTATTATTTCTAAACTTCTGTTTTTATACTTTCAGTTACTATAAGCAAGGGTCGCTCTTTACTTTGTAAAGGAATTAACCGTAATGGTCTGATAAAAGACTATAGAATTCATTTACGCTTCCACAGGTCACAGTTAGATTCAGTTCGCGCATTGGTTCTCCTCATTTCCATGTGCGTGCATTTCAGGTGTTCAGTTGACCAGGTATGGAATATTGCGCAAAGTTTACCTGATTGGGTTAGTATTTTCTTCATTTTTATAAATAGTTGGGCGGAGTCTATTTATTCCTTTTTTAACATTTTAAAGAAGGGAATTCTTCTCAGTACTCGTTGAGGAAGTGTTGAGAAACATTGTCATAGCTATGGAGTCATTAGGCTATTCGAAGAACAGCTACACTTTGTAAGTCTTTATTTGTTGCTGAACAAATTCTCCCAATGTCAGTACATTCAGTGTAGTCAAAGGTCACTCAAGAGGTTAGGTGGCCATGGAAAGGGTGCGGGAATTCCCCCCCAGGAAAACTAAAAGTGTTCAAATATGCCATATTTATACCGTTAGAATTCATCTGTATTTTCTATATCTATTCGGCTTTATTTTCAACGCCCCGCTCTTTACGCTAAAGTTTTTTTTACTGTTTAATAAAGTAGAATTGAGAGAAAGAGTCAAATTTTAGCGTAAAGAGCGGGGCGTTGAGAAGGGAACAGCCCCTTTCATACACGGAGTAATTTCTGTTCGTTTTAAGTTTAATGAAGTGGGAAGAGGTCGCAAGAAAGGATTTTGAGGAAACCAGGACTTGTTGGAGAGATATAAAGACTTAGAAGAGCAGAAGAGCGAGCGCGGTTGTGTTGGTCTCAGACAGCTCAGTGCCGCGGTAATTTTTTAGTATAAGCAGTTACAGATTTTTTTTTTTCGTGTGATCTGGCAACTTTGCCAGCAGAGCAGGTAAACAAGCTTCAGAGCTTTTTGAACACTTCTACCACTGTTGCTAAATATAATTATTAAATGTGCATTGCTTTAGGAAATAAAAATTATTTCTAAAAGCGAATTTTCTGATGAACAGGCTGAATCATAAAGAGCTAAATATCTAAATGTCAAAACAGTGGTGAACTGTCAAGTAAATAACAGCCTCCTCTATATCTCTCAATATTATCTGGTAAAAAAGATAATGATATAAGAATGAAAGCTTACCATCTGAGGTCATGAAGGGTCTTCCCTCACTGTTATACATAAGATCTGGGGCTTCGAGAGCTTCAGATTGCGACGCAACAACACGTCTAAAGCCGTTAATATAATCCTTTTCCAAATATCCGTAATTGTGATTTGTCAACCGTTCAATAGTTTTAACAAATTGTGCTCTATGAAAGTCATTTAATTTCTCAACAAGCATCATCGACAGTTTTTCAGCAGTGATCCAATCTTCACCAATCAAAAATTCTTTCTTATCAACGAAATGCTTCCCTTCTCTTATCATTTTATCTTCATGTACATCTAAAGCTCGAAGTTTAGCTACCATATCACTTAGCGTTTGATAAAAGTTTGGTTGAACTGTATAAAAAAGAGGATGAAAGGGTCGACCAGATTCATCGAATTCAGCTTCTTTTCTTCTAGGGAAAATCTTATCAGGGTGTTTCATCATTGGTCTTGCCCTAGGCTCAAAAAGACCACTAGGAAACAAATATTCGATAGCCTCCTAAAATGAAAACAATCCTTCTTATAGCATTCATGAATAAAAGCACACTTACTTTTCATAGTCACAAAAATTATTTATGTATAATAAAAAATTATATATAATATATAATAATAAAAACTTTTAAATTTTGTTTCCTGTCAATGAAACGCTTCCCTTCACGAACTGTTTTATTTTCGTACACATCCAAACTTTTCTTAACTCTAAAACTGAATATTTTTTTTTGGATCTCCCTGGTGACAAATAAAGGATGCTTGAATTGTGTTAGCTTAAAAGGTAGCCTTCGTGTCAATGTTTCGAAATAGCTTATTTATTCTGTAAGACGTAACCTGTCTAGAAATTAAGAAGGGATTTTTGAATCTAGGCCTAATTGAGGTTAAAATCCAGGCTAAAGCCTAATTATTGATAATGTATACCATTCTTCTTGTGGGCCTGTTCCCTCTTTCCCTCAAATTCCTAATGAGATTTTTTTTAAAAAATCCCTCTTCATTATTGTGGGCTTGTCATTAGGGGTTACTTCAACCTTAATTTGTGTGACCTGTGCTCATCATCGTTTTTGGAGTTTCTTTCGTTGATTCTCGCTTATTGAACCTTACCTTCTGCGTGCATTCCGACTCATGTAAGTGAAAGTACTGCTTCTTGCTTGATAATATTGCCTAACAAGAGCCAAAAAATTGGTTTTCCTTCTTTAAAATGTAATGATCAGCAGCTTACCCTTCTTAGGTCAACTTCGATTCGAAATATGTTCCTTTCTGCTTGCCTACTAGAAAAGAGCTTTCCAATCGAAAGCAGAAACATGGCTCAGGGGAGCAAAAGCTTAGGTCCGATGGTCCTCTCTAAAATAGATTTTAAAACTTCAGTTCGTCTAACACGTTATAGAAAAGAAAGGAAGAAAAACAGAATATTTGAGTGGATTGTGCCAGTTAAAACCATATTTCTGCTCAAGTTACCTGGTCATTTGAGATAAATTGATTTGCCTATCTTCCCTTGCAGTACTAATCTCTATTTAGTTGCCTATTTTATTATTCTACCCAGATATGTACGTAGTAATTTTTCTGGTTGGGGGGAGGGGAGGGATTTTGTCGAAACATCAAACAGCTAAATTGTTAGCTTTGGATTATAACAACAAATCGTAAAAACCATGAGATTTTGGGTTAGTCTTGGCCTCCAAGTCTCCCGCCCTGTCTGTGTGTGCCTGGTTTCGCCTATTGGGCCTTCATTTTTTTCGCGTTTTTTTTTTGTGGTGTTATCATGCTATAGTTTTCTCATCGTTTATTGGATGTGTGTCCTTTTTGTTGTATTTTTCACTTACATTTGTGTTTTTTTTTAGAAACTAGGCTAGAGATACATTTTTAACCACTTATCAATAATTTAACTAATACTAATAACTTTTTTGTGTGGTTATAAAATGAAATAGCATAACCTTGTAGGCCCTTTAAGGGCTCATGATGGAATTAGCCCCAGCAGCAATTATTGAATTATGATAAAGCATCAAATGTTTTCACTTTCATCTTAGATAAATAATATGACCCACTGAAAATTCACCACAAAAAGTAGTTTAACTAGAATTTTACCAAAATAGCCTCTAGTGGTAGGCTATGGTCCCTTTAATCATAATCTAAGTCAATAATATGAAAAGCATAATATTTAGGCTATTGAAGCAAAAATTGTTGGCTACATGTTTCCTTCCCAATAGCCTCCATTCTAGGATCAAACTATTTCTACACAACTTTCTAATTTACCTTCTGAAGAGTCGCCTAATTTTAAACTGGGGATGGTAGGATTGGAATAGCGCAAAGCTAAAAAGTGGAACAGGCTAAGTCAGCCTATATTCTAGGCTAGGACAATTTTCTACAACTAGAAGACTGAAACTTTCAGGAATAAATCAGACAGAACAGAAAAAGGCCTAGGCTACTCTCCCTAGAACTTCCCTACCACTTGTAAAAAAAAACATTTAAACACTCTCTAGTCTATTAAAAAGATAAAATAACACTCTCTAGCCTATTAAAAAGATACAATTCACACTTACCATCAGCAGGCTGCTGGAAATTGACATAAGCATAGCCAAGTGACCTTCTTGTGATCATGTCCCGGCAAACTCGAATAGATAGTACAGGCCCTGCAGTGGAAAACTTCTCAAAGAGCATGGCCTCAGTTACCTCAGGATGAAGATCTCCAACATAAAGGGAAGCAATAGGGTATGATGCACCTGCTTGCTGCATTTTCTATCAATTTTTCCAGAAATTCACGCAAAAAATGTACCACCAAATCTTGCAAGAGGTTTAGAAGAATACTTTAATTATTTTGTTTAAAGTTTTATACGATTTTTTTGTTTTTTTTGGGTATTTATATAATATAAACCCTAACACCTAACAGGTAGGGATCACAGAAAGCACTGTGAAATTAAAATGGCGGAGCATCCGCTTCTTCAAAATCTTTCGCAATCGAAGCATGTATTATCCGCAATACACGGAAGCCTGTGTGAGGAAAACTCTTGCCTAATTATTTTGATTGCCTCATCACCACGCATCACTGGCATCAATATATCCATAAACACGATGTTAATCTCAGGGTGAGATTGCACCATTTGAATCGCAATCTCTCCGTTTTCTGCTGAAAAGACCGTCAATCCCGAGTCTTTGAATAAACTAATTAGTATGTCTCGATTAGCTTCGATGTCGTCTACTACCAACACCGCTAGCGATTGCCCTGCTTTGACCTTAATATCGGTAAGGTTTTGTTTATGTCTCGCTACCGCAGAAGCATCCCCTGGAGGTAAAAACAATTCAAAGGAAAATTCGCTGCCTTTGCCAACTTCTGATTCAACATTTAACTCTCCCCCCATTAATGAGACTTGACGCGAAGATATAGCAAGCCCTAATCCTGTCCCCCCCTTAACTTGACCTTGTGTTCCTTGTTGAAATGCATCAAATAACTTCGATTGTTCTTGTTGTGCAATACCTGGCCCCGTGTCAGCAACGCAAAACCGATAGCGATGATTGTCTTTAGTCTCGATGGACACTTTAATTTCACCCGTGTCACTAAACTTAACCGCATTGCTCGCCAAGTTGGTTAACACTTGTTTAATCTTCTGCAAATCCCCTCTTACAGGAGTGGTAGTAGTATGTGAGTTGATGACCTCCCATCCCAAGCTCTTCTGTTGACAACGCAGTTCGAACATCCCATCAATATCATTCAGTACCGTCGATAAATCAAAAGTCGACTCTTGTAACTCCATTTTTCCTGCTTCTATCTTTGACAAATCCAAAATGTCGTTGATGAGCTCTAGCAAGTGCAAACCGGCTTTTTCAACTTTCCCTAGTACCGTCTGTTGCGACGCGGGAATATTGTTATCTTTTTTAAGCAGTTGGGTATATCCCAAAATAGCGTTCATGGGGGTGCGAATCTCATGACTCATATTGGATAAGAATAAACTTTTCGCCTGATTCGCGGTTTCTGCTTTCGTCATCGCCAATTGCAATTCAGCAGTTCGATCAGCTACTTTTTGTTCCAAATCGGCATTTACATTCTGTAAAGACTCAGTGTATGCCAAATTATCAATCAATACGGCAATACCATGAGCGAAGATACGCATGCACGTGATGTCGCCCTGGCGCCGCAGGCCGCCTGCGATCGGAAGATAGCCGGCAAAATCGTCGCCGCGCAGACAGGCCAAACGCCATGCCATCGCCCCACCGTAGGAAAAACCGGAAATGAAAATTCGGTTCGGGTCGATTGGCCAACGTTGGGCCGCGTCGGCCAAGACAGCATCGACAAAGTCGGCATCCTGGCTTTCGTCACCCCAGAAGTCCCAGCTTCCGCGCAATCCGTTGGGCGCCAAAACCAAGAGCCCATGTCGCCCGGCCGGCTCGCTGATCCGGCGATTGCGGATGACAGTAGTGCCGTGCCGCCGCCAGCCGTGAAAGTGGAGCAGGACAGGCAATGGTTCGGCACCGTCCCATACGGGCGGAGGCAAGGCATGATAGCCCCTCTCGCCCACGGTGCATTCGATTTCTCCACCGCATTCGGCCGAACTGGCGGGGGTCAACATCAGCGAAACCGAAGCCGCAAACAGCAGGCAAAAAGACAGAATTCTCATGGCCTCAATATAAGCCGGGAACCCGTTCCGGATAATTGAACGCTTTGTGAGAGGGGCGTTAGAAGCTCTCGACCCAAGGGCGCACACTGATCTCATTCGACCAGGCCGACCGGTCTTGATCGATCAGCGACAGATAGGTGCGGGCAATGGCGTCAGGATCAAGCATTGAGTCCGGATTGTCCGGCGGTTCGCTACGGCCGGGATTGCGGATGCCGCCGTCGATATTGATCCACGCAACATGGATACCCTTGGGATGCAGCTCTCTCGCCATCGATTGAGCCAGGCCACGCTGGGCGAATTTTCCCATGGCAAATGGCGCCGAAAGCGGAAAGCCCTTAACGCCTGCCGAGGCACCCGTGAACAAGATCGTGCCGCGCACGCCATTGACGGGTTCGTTCGACAACAGCCTTCTGGTTGCTTCCTGGCCGACAAGGAACGCACCGAAGGCTGTTACATCGACGGCATGGCGCACTTGATCGGGATCCAAATCGATCAGCGGGCCTCGTTGCCTGGCCGAGGGGTTATAAACCACTACCCGCAGATCCCCCTCGATTCCGGAAACGAGCGATTTGACTTGGTCGCTGTCGGTCGCATTGCAACCAACGGCCCTGGCGCTGGTTTGAGCTGCACCTTTGGACTATTTTGAACAAAATGCCTAATATCAAAATTTGTGTCGGATTTATTCGGTGAAAAGAGTGAATGGGTGATCTGCCCTCCAAGATCACTTTTGACTTGTAAAGGTGCACTAGAACTTCTGACTTCCAATCGAATGAGCCCCCTCCGAAGTTTACACAACCATCCCTTCCATAAAAACTTATATATTAACAATAAGCGAGTTGCACAGCTTACAGCCCTTGCCTCGGGGGTGGGCGGGGGCTCACAACCGGAAGTATAGTTATTTGATTTTTGGACTATTTTGAACTAAATCGTTATTTCAAAATTTTGATCGGAAGAATTTGAGGGAAAATGCGTTTGGAGGGAAGGGGGCTGGTTTCCCTCTGATTACTTCTTCCACTTAAAATTCAGAACTTTAATTTTTGGTTTCAAATTGAATGCGTTTCTTCCGAAGTTTTTATGGCCTCCTTTTATATTTTAACAATGGCCAAATAAACTTGGTCCCTGGGCTATGGTTGGTTTTATCAACGCCAAAAGCATAGTTATATGACCTTCGGAATATTTTGAACAAGGTCACTATCTAAAAATATTAATCGTATGCATTTGGGGGAAAGAGGGTATTGGAGGGGAGGGTTGGCTGCCCTCCGATCACTCCTTACACTTAAAAAGGGCACTTCAACTTCGAATTTCCAATCGAATAAGCCTACTTCAAAGTTTATACGACCACACCTTCTATACGAAGTGCCTTTCGGACGAAAAAAATAATAAATAGATAATAAAACATTGAAGCTATGGGCGTGGCTCCAGCATTTTTATTCAGGGAGGAGGCAAGAGGGGTTCCACATCCGGGGAGTCAAGGGGTATGGAATATCCTTTAGAGGAAAGGGATGATGGAACATTTGCGAAAAAAAAGCCTAAATATGTTTTCAAGATGTGCAAAAACTTGTTTTGGGAATTATTATACAAAGAATACTGAACATCCAATGAAATTAGTTAAGGTAGCTTGTGCCTGCCCTAAGTCTTTCATAGCACATTTTTCTTCAAGCCACTGTAAAAAAAGTAATTATTTGGCAAATGTGCTATTCTGTTAAATTAAAAAAATTAAATACATAATAAACAATAAATACAGATTCAATAAGCAGAAATTTTAGGGATGTTATCGGCGATCTGAAACGATTCTTTCTGGCAAAAAACTTGTAAAAATTTCAGGTAGCTGAATATATTCTATGGGACTGTTCGAAAACAGGAAAATACATCAAAAATGGTTGCAATCATCTTACAGATTATTATCTTCTGCTCATTATAGTACCGATTTTGTTCAGAAAGCAATATCCTTCATAGAGTACACTTGTGAAAAAAGCAAGACATTTTCTAAGATTTCTAAGCAATTAGAGGAAATAGAGCAAAATCATAGGAAACATTTTGTAGCATCTTCAAGAAGCTACGGCCTGATATTAAAAGCGGTATCTTCCACCAATGAATAAATGAGTACTTTTTAAATATAGATTTTCTATTTTAACATGAGATTTTTGAATTCCATCAGTTCACTTAATCACGGCCTTAAATGTGCTGAGTAGGAGTTTCCTGTTGATCTCTTCGAGCTGAAACTCATAGTCAAAAGTCGTCTTGCATCAATTGGAAAAAAAGTAGATCGCTTTAAGAAAAATACATCTGGACAAAATTTTATCAATTCTTTTTCAGATCGACGTCGTTTAAAGACTCGATTGAGAACCGTAGCGAAATACTCCAAAAAAGCTTCTGTTTCAACTGAGAAATTGAACTACGAACTACTGAGAAGTACTACGATAATTTAGAGGTGACTATTCAGAATGCACCTTTGTCGAACATTTACAATTACGATGAGACTAGCTTGACAGACAATCCCGGGAACAAGAAGTGCATTGTGAAAAGAGGACCTCAAACACCCCTCCAGAATAATGAATGAAACAAACAGCAATATCCCCGATGATATGCGGAAATTTAGAAGGCAAACCTCTTCCATTGTTTGTGTGCTATGAAGCTAAAAACATGTTTAGCTCTTGACCCTAAAGGAGCTTGGTAGGTTGCATCTATGTCAGGATGGTTCGAGATTGAAATTTTCTGCAACCTCTTGACGTTATTTTTTCGCTCCAATGAAAAGAGAGAGGAGGAAAATGCTTGAAGATTAAAAAATAGATAACCAAAAGGAAACTAATAAGAGTCGACAAATTCCCACAGCTTCTGAAGACACTCCTGGAGAGTCTAGCATCAAATAGAAAGGAAGAACTAGAGAATGGATTTGTAGCATCACAACGAATCACGAGCAAAATGGAGCACAACGAAATCTGTGGTTAGAAGACATGTGACAACGAGTATCACAACCACTACCGCACATGTCCTGTTAGAAATACTCCTTTAAGTCGTGCTGGTAGAAACTGTCAAAGTAGCGAATGTCTTTAGTAGTAAATGGGCATTAGAGATGAAGCTACTAACACAAGTATTTAGGGATTTTTTTTTTTTTTTTTTTTTTGTTAAGCTCCATTCTGTGGGCCGTATTCGACAGTTCTCAAGCCTGATCGGGTTGCAGTGTGGAAGCAGTTGTATCAAAGTATATATTTTGTTGAAATAGCTCAACCTGTTTTTGGGCAGATAACTTTCACCAGACTCAACAAGCAAACCCTTTTCTGGAGAAAGAGGTTTACCTGTAGGAAAGAGCAAAAATGCTTCCAAGACTGAGGATCGTTCCTTCCTGTTTTATGAACCTATTTCGGAGCATTCTATAGGTCGTAAGTATGACAAACAGATCAGAAAACCGAAAAGGTATTTGAGAACAAAGATATTTTGTCAGTAAAGAAATATACTCAAAGTCGGAGCCCTTAGTCTGGTTACAGTCCTGTTTGTGGTTTATGCACACTAGGTGCTAAAATGCTTGCTAAAATATATAGCGTTTAGTTATAGTTGTAGGCCTATATTTTCTATATATTTCTTTACTGTCAAGAATATCTTGTGTTTTCAAGTTTCAATTCAGTTTCTTAATTTGTTTCTCATGAGCGATTAATTCCATGTTAAATATATATTTAAAGGTAGTATTCTGTGGACCACCTATGCCGAAAGAGTGTTCCAAGAATCTGGTGAACATCGGACGACGCTACTTGAAGGACTTTTCTGCCCTTTATGTCTTCTGGAAAAGGTAATTGGTTGTGGTGAGCTTAAGACGATTTAATTTTACCGCCCGTGCTCGATTTTTTTCAATTTGGATGGTATTGAAAGCTCTAAGAAAAGAATTGTAAAATAACTTTTTTAGAGTTGAAATTTTAAAAGGATGAGAAAACGAGACAATGAAAAAAAAGAGAGAGAAAAAATGGAGGTAAAGGGGCTAATGAAAAAAAGCCTGAAGTTTTATTTTGTTTTGCTCTAGTCTTTACGACCTTGGACATTAATTATTAGGGGCCACGTCTGCTGCAACGCCTTTTTCTGTGAAAATAAAGGCTATCACACAAAAAGACGGCAACAGAAAACAGACCTCACAGATTTAATTTCGGAATTCACAGCTCAGCTCTTAATTTCAACCTAGAAAAGAAAAAGGACATTAATGGATTGGAGATTAAAGATAGTCTTACATTCAAAAGGTTCTTGGACTATTTTTGACGTAACACCTTAAATTAGGTATTTTCTTCTTGCACCACACTGCCTATCTATGATGAACAAATAAATTTTCAAGTGGGGATAAATCCATTTATTTAGACAGTGAAAAACAAAGACAAAAAAACAGGCACAAAAGTCCAGATATTTCTATCATATATACAGCGATCGTAATCAGTAGAATTACTACTGATGAGGCAGTAATCGATAATCAGTAGAATAAATCTACTCATTTCTGTGAAGTGATTGTGTTATTTTCATTAAGATCCAATGACTTTTAAGGGGTGTTCCCTTTTATGGCACATTTTCTCAGGCTCGTAACTTTTGATGAAACTCATATATTTTAAATTAGCATAAAAGATTCGATCATATTTATTAGTATCAAAATTCCGTTTTTAGGGTTTTGGTTACTATTGAGCCAAACTGCTCCTTTCTTACAATTTGTTACCAGAAGCTGTTAGATAGTCTTTTTCAGGGAAAAAGAAAGTAATAGTTTAAATCTATTCGGATTTTCTTTAAAAATTTATAGCTTGGCCTGCTATTTGTATGCTGGAGAAACCTTTTCAACGATTTTAACAGCATGCACTCTTTTAAAAATCTAGACACAAATAGTGGTGTTAAATTTAGTCTTATACCTCTTCCAGTTGACCCGAAAAATAAGACTTAATACCATCAAAAAAAAAAATATATCCATGATCTTTGACATCTTGGATATCCTTCCACACTTTTGATTTATTATAATTTAAAAGCAGAAGTAATAGAAGAAGTAGCCCCCATAGTTCGAACATAGTACCCTCAGTCGTTATTTGGATATTGCTTAGATGTTTTATTGGCAACCAGCTTACACAGAGTGGGTTTTGATTTAATTTTTAGGCAACAATTAGTTTTTAAACATAATCAACAAGCTTGATAACTAGGGGGCAGGAGTAGTGAGTTTATTAGTTGAGGTTTGCAAAGACTTTTTTCAATGAAACTACCATACGATCATTTTTCCAAATCTAGGGGTAATTTGTCGATTTTTCATTCATAATACCAAAAAACAAGCATTTAAAAAATATATATGAACAATATAATCTAGGGAGCAATCCCCTCCCCTCCCAGTTTTTGCCTCTGATTAAATATACTTTTAAAAAATCTAATTAACTTTAACCTTAAAAAAATTCAATTTTACAAAATTTCAATTTCATTTGATGAAATATACTTACTTGAGAAAGGATTTATAGTATGGCTAAATGTCTCCTTTTTAACCAACCTTGACGGAATGCCTGTGTAAAGAACTGAATAAAGACTTAGAGTAGCAACGATGTCACTACTGTTCGTTTCGTGTTTATTAACAACAGTAAAAAGAACCCTAGAAAAAAATAGAATTAATTATTTTCAAAATTGAAAAAAAAAACTGGAAAAAAATCTAAGTGTCACTAACGCAATGTACACAATAAAGCAACGGTTGATGCCAGCTACTATGCAAAATTATCGCAGGGTAGGCGTTTCAAGTCTGAAATAGAGAGAGCTTTTTGAATCAGAATTGAAAAAAAAAATTTCTCAGAAATCGAGTAGAAAAATCTTTATTTTTGTCCCTCAGGCAACAAGAAAAAAGACAGCCTTTTTTTCTACAGCCCAGAGAAAACAACAGTTCGATTGTTAAATTAATGGAAAGACCTGAATAATACACAAGTTACTGGGCAGCATAAAATATGTCCTTTACTTCAAATAAGAGTGCATAAGAGTAGCATCAGTATTTCAGTAGCATTCATTCAGTGAACATCTCTGCGTACTTGGAGAGTTACTTATGTGAAAAACCGTATTTGAACTGGACTGGTGTTTATTACAGTGTTATAACACATTGTTATTAATTAAGTTGAAATAACACATTGTTATTTATTGACTATTTTGTGGTTTACTGGATAGCAGCTTTGGATATAAGAGTACGGCAGAAATTTCTAGCAGGTCTGAAATTTGATATTTGGCTTCTTATTTTTTTTTTTAAGTTAAGTTAGCCAGTTCTGAAGTTTGAAATGAGCAAGTTCAAGAAAGGGGACTTGGCGTTGGCAAAATTTAGAAATCTTATATTTGTTGTTTGTGGCTTCATTTGATGAAATTAAAGCTTCTAGTTACTTTTGTAAGAATAAAAAGCGATTAGAGGGCGACCAACCCCTCTCGGGGCCTGTTTTTTTCCAAATTCATCCGAATAAAATTTTTTGCTAGCCATTTTGTTTTGAGTATTTGAAAAGTCCAATAACAGTGGATTAATTATTTAACTTAATTTTCGACTCAAATATCATTGTGTTTTGCCTAGTGAATTTTAAAATAAACTAAATAATTTTTTGCTATAAGAATTATTGAAAAGTTTCGTTTTATTATAAAATAAAATTAAAACAAGTTTTTTTTATTTTACTGAAAGTAAGAAGCGACATTAAGACTTCAAAGGAACAGAAATTATTTCGTATATGAAAGGAGCTGTCCCATCCTCAACGCCCCGCTGTTTACGCTAAAGTTTGACTCTTTCCAAGAACTCTACTCTTTAACACAATAAAAACTTTAGAGTAATGAGCGGGGCGTTGAGGAGTGGACAGACCCTTCATTATACGGAATAATTTCTGTTCGTTTTAAGTTTCTCTATTGTTGTAAATTTCGCTATTGTAAAAAATTCCTATTGTTCTTCTTATTTTTGTTGTTTGTGGCTTCATTTGAGAAGAAATTAAAGCTTCCAGTGACCTTTGTAAGAATCAAAAGTGATTGGAGGGCAACCAGCCCCTTTCTGGGGCCTGAATCACTTATTCAGCTTTTTATTCCCAACTAGTGGACTTGTTTTTAATTCAACTAGAATATGAATATGTGATAAATAAAAATAGCTCTATTAATGTAAAATTTTACCTTCCGAATAATAAAAGATATCTGGATGATCTCTTCGTAATAAATTGCGCGGAGTTTATTCAGATTTCGAAAAATATTTATCCACTAGAGTTAATCCTGGAGTCTAGCTCTGGAACAGGACACTCTGACCATATTTTAGATTTAAATATTGATATTTCAGATAATAATAAACTATTCTTTAAAATATATAATAAAACTGATGATTTTAGTTTTGAAGTAATTAATTTCCCATTCCTCGAAAGCAACATACACTCAAATATCACTTATTCAGATTTTTATTCCCAACTAGCGGACTTGTTTTTAAGTCAACTAGAATTTGAATAAGTAAGGAGCAACATTAAAAGGAACAACAACAGAAGCGGACTTTATCTGTGGAGGGAGTGAGAAGGTAGGATTCTTATATATAAAAAGCTTATTGGCGATAATAATGACTTCTTTCAAACTCATTACCAAGAAATCAACAAAATAGCGAACGTGTTTCTATGTTCAGCTCTCAAAAGGTTAAAAAGTGGTACAAAAAACATAACTTTTCTATGTTTTGTTAAGAAGGAGGGAGGGGGGCTAAATCTTAGATTATTATGGTTATCTTAAGAGATTTTGCTGTTTTTCATTCTTAACCACTTTTGAAAAAATTGATGTTTGGTGGCACGAATTAGCGGAAAACACCACTTCTCTGAGGCACTACGTCTTTTGTTATTTAAAAAGTGCACTAGATATGGCAATGTTCTTTCAAATAAGCCTGAAAATATTATACGACCACTTGTTTGATACGATCACCCCAGGGAGAAAAAGAGACACATCACTGCTTCTCTTGCAAAAAAAAGTGATTTATCTTGATTTGCAAAGGTGGGGACTCCAGCATATGGTTTTCAATCATGGCAATTTCAATAGTAGGCTACACTTTTCATTTCGATCCGACACCCTTTTTGAGGAGTTTCATTCCTGTTTGAAATTTCAAAAAACTTATCTTGTAATAGCTTTTACTATTCAGATTAGTCTGAAAAAATGGTAACATTTCTGAACAGCTTTAGATGAAAATTTTCCCACACCAGAAAGCTTTTTTCAAAGGTATTACTGCTGCAATCAATACAACGTCAGGCACAAAATTCTTAGAGTATAATATATTGAATTCAGTAATTTAAATGTTCCAACCGAAGTTATTTTTTTTTCTCCTATGAAGATATTGATTTCTGAAATAACTCACCTTCTGTTGTTACCGATTCAACTAATAGCCTCAATCATAAATCATTGAGAAAGCTGTAAAAGACTGGACAGAGGCAGGCTTTTTAAGCTAAAAAAGGCCGTATTTTATTCCGTATTTAAGCAATAAGGATGTATTTTACACAGCTTTTGAAGTAGAATTTATTTTCAAGGTTAACTCTCCTTTTGGGTGTTTTTTAGGTTGAATTTTTAGTTTGAGAGCTATTTCAGTATGCTGGAATATTTTCAACATGATGAACTATGACCAGAGCATGTTGGACCTGGCTGCAGAAGTAATCACCAAACAACAACGAATATTCAACGATGCCCATTCCGGCTGAATAACCGTTGCGCAATGCCACAAAAACACACCTTTTTCAGAAATAGACCAGTCGTTTCACTATCCGGCAAGCAATGAAGTCCCCGACAGGCTACTTTTGCCCTACCTGCCAGCACGGAAGGAAGACGAACCATGAGCACAACAACAACCGATACAGCAGAATTACTGCAACGGCTCACCTTGCCTGAGCGCCACCCCATTCAACTACCGGCAACACCGTTAACAGTTAAACAGCGTGCCACCATTTATGCCGCCGCTGTCATCCTTACCCTGGTGATACTTACTGCACTGGGGCTGTCTTTTTCCAGGAACAGCTTGCAACCCGCGCAAGGCTCCCAAAACGATAAGACGGTGGATGAGCATGCACCGCCAGCACCAGCGCCACAACAAACTACAGCGACCCAACCACAACCTCTCATCCAACATCCCAGCCTGCAGGCAGTGGGCTATGTAGTGGCCCGCAGGATTGCCACAGTGGGTGCCAAAGCACCCGGGGAACTGGTTGAGCTATACATACAGGAAGGAATGGCGGTGCAAACCGGTGATATTCTCGCCAGGCTGGACAGCACAGAGCAACAGGCGCGGTTTAACCTGGCGCTGGCTAAACAGAAGCAGGCGGTTTCCGCTGTCAGGGAGTTCCAGGTAGCCCACCAGGCAGCCGTGAAAAACCTGCAACGCGGCACCGCTCTGGCACAGCGCCGCTTAATCAGCACTGCACAGCTCGACGTTTTGCAGCAGACTGCAGAGCAAGCGGCGGCGCGCCAGGCAGTGGCCCAGGACAATGTCCGGGTTGCTCAACAGCAGACTCAACTCGCCAGAATCGCCGTGGAGCAGACCGTTATCACAGCACCTTTCGCGGGTATTGTTATCGCCAGGACTGCCCAGATAGGAGAAGTCATCGCTCCTCTCTCCTATGGTGGATCAACTTCTGGCGGGGCTTCCGCCGCTGAGCGCAGCGGGATTGGCACAATTGTTGATATGCAGTCTCTTGAGATCGAAATTGATATCAGCGAAGGTTACATCCAACGGGTGCAACCCGATCAGACTGTTGAGGGCCATCGAACGAATATTATTGACAGGGATTATTCGTTTTTCTTTCAGTATAATAAATGTTAAGCCCCTCTCTAGGGTAAACAGACAGATAAAACTAGATATTTTTTGTAGGGGGAAAAAGTTGGAGCACAATGCGAAAATAACACCAAAAAGAAGTGAATTATACCAAAAGTAAAAGGAATTATATGAAAAATTGTACAACTCTCACAATTTCAAAGAGGCTTGTAGCCCCTCCCCTCAAAATTTGATCCTTTTGGAATAAGAAAAACTACATCTTCATTATAACTAATATAAATATTTTTTTTATTGACGCTTTTGATATTGTCAACGGATTTTTGATTTGATTTTGCCAGACTTTAGTTATTGAGAAACCGTGAATTCTGAACTTGATCAAATAAAAAAAGCATTAATATATTAATGTCCGTTTCGGGTCTACAAAAAAAGGATGCACAATCATGTTTTGAATTGAGGGCAAAGAGGAAGAGGCCTATCTCTGCTTTTGTCTGTTTTTTTTTTAAATGCATGTTAAAATCAAAATATAACGCTAAAGGCTATTCCTTTTCTCCAATTTTGTTGCTTTATTTTTCTCCTGCTAAATATGAGATTGAATTATACCCTTAAAGAAAATCTATCCTTTTTTAAACTATTCGTTAACTAGCTGAAAAAACAAACCTTTCATTTTAATTGCCCTCTCATATTTCTATTTTTATTGGTTCTTCCTGATTTGAACAGATAACGGTCTTTGATAACTGCTAAAGTTTTAAAACATTATTCTGAAACCAAACCGCTCAATGGTAATTAAGGAATAAACGTTTTTCTTTTTATAATTTTTCCTGTTTTGAAACATTTTCAATCTCTAAACCCCCTGAGTCTTAACGTGGGCGCTTTTCCCACCGTCAAAGCACGAAAATATTTTGGCGGGTCATGGGCAGGACGTGTACCTTTTGACTGACAATACTTTATCTGTTATTTCTGAAAAAAATACATTTTCGTGAAAGTGACGTCACATTCAAGTGCATTTAAAAAGCAAAAAACGTACTGCTTTGTACTGACATCATGCAATGTTTAACAATTGTTATATGCAGGCAAATGTTTTTAACCAAAATCGGTTGGCAACCACTGTTCTAAACGTTGACACGGTCATTTTACTTTTTCCCGTGTACACATGTATTTCACAGTGATTGCCTAATTACTGAGGTAAGTGACTTGGTATTTCTATAAAACACTTATACGATGCTTCCTTCCATTGTGTGTTATGTCCTATGTAATGAAGTACATCCACAGCGCAAGCAAGCCTTTACAGCAAGCAAGTCTCACACTACATGAGTGTAATGGATCATTGAAGTGGAATAACGCGCATCAATTTTCGACCACTTCTTCACAAATCATGTTGCTGCCCACGTTTAGATATACGATTTGAAGCTTTTCGAGGTTTATGAAGGTAACGAAATATGTCGCAATGGAGATTGAAACTTGTGGCTCCTGCTGTTGCTGTTGTTATAATAAAACCGATAATTGGATATATATTTTCTGTAGTCATCACATTAGTTCCCAGTCCTGAATTTTGCAATACTGCTCACTATTTTCAATACTTATATAATTTTGGGCCATGGGAACAATAAAGTGCAAGTAAATTATTACAAATACTCCGTAGCAAGTCGTCAAAGTTATTCTCCACCGCTGTGCACCGATC
The DNA here is from genome assembly GCA_010016025.2 of Alatinidae sp. Z8VKAUB7J3. NCBI lineage: Eukaryota > Metazoa > Cnidaria > Cubozoa > Carybdeida > Alatinidae > Alatinidae sp. Z8VKAUB7J3. Next base: position 121,556,316 of record JAAAKM020073195.1, on the reverse strand, counting down.
CAGCTTGTCAATAAAACAACATGAATCGACTAATCACATTGCGGAAGGCTAGGGGGTTTACGTAAGATTTATTTTGGCCCTTCAATTGAAATAATTTTTAGAGAATTACTGCCCAATCCTTGTCCATTACACCTTATGCAGATGAGAACTACTCCATGTTATGAGATATTACTAGCAAGATACCAAATTCAGGAGCAGAAGCTCATAGAAGCAATACAGTAAAGAGCTGATTTGGATTCGCGGGGTATTAGTGCAAATGTTACATTATCATGGACCAGGGGTAATGAGGTATGGGTAGGGAGCAAGATAGGCAACTACAATTTAGATAACGTTTCGTCTTTTCTTCAAGATGTCGTCACGCCTTTGTACACTGGAGGTTGCAACTCTAATGTGTGCAAGTGTGCAAAGTGTAAGAAGTTGTCTTGTGACCTTGTGTTGGTAGAAACACCGGAACAGCGTTCAAGTCCGCACTGTCATTTTCAGAATTCATTTTCTGGGTCCATTGTATTTCAATTTTTCTTTAATTCCAAAGGTTACAAAGCAGACGAGAGAGAGGCAAAGGAAAGATGGCGATTTGGCGGGGGGGGGGTACACAAAAACTCAAAAGGCAGAAAAAAACTGTCTGCATAATCATTATAAAGCGAGCCATAGACTGTCCGAACATTTTTTAAGGGAAAACAGGCTCAACCAGGCAGGACAATACCAGCGGGTTTTTGCCTCTTCTCTAAAAGTAAGTGATTCAAACCTCCTTTTTATTGCCAGTAAAAACGGATTGGAAACAGCCAGACTAGGTCTTGCGATTTCCAAGAAAAGAGTTACTAAAGCCTTTAGACGTAATTTAATAAAAAGACTGATCCGCGAGAGTTTCAGAAAAAATAAGTCAAAACTACGAGGCTTGGATGTGGTGGTGGTCAGCCATCGAAGCCTGGAAAAGGTGACAAAAACACAAATTCAAATGAGCCTCGAGAAAAACTGGCAAAAACTCCTACAATGCAAAAAATAGCAATTCACTTTATCCGGCTCTATCAATATCTCATCAGTCCCTTCATCGGACCTTGTTGCCGTTTTTATCCTTCCTGTTCTAACTACGGCATTGAAGCGATAGAACGACATGGCCTTTTCAAAGGGACACTATTAACACTGAAACGATTGTCTTGTTGTCACCCTTTTCACAAGGGTGGGCATGATCCGGTACCGGAGTAGTCAATAGCAATGGATACACCCCGACTTATATTAATTATTGCCTTAAGCGTTGTGACCATGATGCTGTTGCAGAAATGGGAAGAGGATTATGGTACGACCGTTACAACCGAAAGTGTTAGTGACAACACGGTTGTAATCAATGAGGAAGACAAGCCGAGTATTGATTTGCCTGATACGCCGGTCGTCAGTAGTAGTGATCAACCTGTAGCTACGTCAATACCTGAATCCATAGAAGAAGAAACTATTGGTGAAGTGCTTGTTGAAACGGACGTCTATAAGTTATCCCTGTCTCTGAAAGGGGGCAGTATTGAATACGGTCAATTTAAACAGTATCCCATCGATATAGATAAACCGGATCAATGGCTGACTTTTTTCGATAAGTCACCCGAGCTGTTTTATGTCCTACAAGGAGGCTTACTTGGAAAGACCGAGTCACCCAGCCATGACAGTCTTTATCGTTCTAATGAATCATCCTACATATTGAAAGAAGGTGAAGACAGCTTGAGTAGGGCTAAAATAAGAAATTCTGTAGTCTCAATTAATTTGTGTTTTAATAGGCTATAGTCATGGCCACAATCAAGGAAGAAAGGGGAAAGGTACTGGCTTACAACCCCCTCCCTGAAAAAAGATTCCAGATGTAACAAAAACACATACAAACAAATTTTACATACAACAAAAACCTTGATAATAACTAATCTTCTATTATAACCCTTCTTTTTTAAACAAAATTCTGGATACAGTACCAGAGAAGGTTTGTCCACTCCTCATAGCTGGACTGGAACTCTGGTAATAGAATAGCCTTTAGTTGGTAGCTTACATTTGGGTGAATTTTTCAACTGTCCCAAAATTAATTCCTATGGGATGACTTATCAGTTCTAGGAGCAGACAAAAGTCCAAAGAACTCAAGTTAGCCAAATAAGGAGGATAAGAGCCCCAAGAATGACTTTATAAGACAAAAACTTGTTTGTTGAAAGTAATGTGTAAAATGGGGCATTGTTTTGATATAACCTTAAATTACCTTAAATTGCAGCTTGGAGCGATATAAGGATTATCCATCAATCCTTATAACACCCTGTTGTTCTTGATATTTTTTCTCTGGCAAATGATCCTTTGCTGAAGTTTGTCAAGAACCTCATGGTAATAGTGTTTATTGACTGTCTGGTATCAGGAGGAATTAGATTTTCAACTTATCAATGCTTTTTTAGTCCTTGGAGGGGTTGAAGTGTTCCACTCCATGCTCTGGCTCTTGGTTTTTGGTTTGTACTCAACCACCTAAGGCTGATCACTAGTAATAACTTGTTCCAGAAAAAAGAGTCATTTTTAATTTAATACAACAGATCAAGGTATCTCTCCCTGCTTATATCTGTTTGGTCTTGCTAAAGGGTTTTTGGAAGCAGTTCTGTGTATGTTTTTTCCACCCTCTATTCTTTGGTCAAAGTCTGATGAAAAGTGATGTGAGTCACATACAACTCTCCCCTGATCATTCTGACTGTCAACTGGCAATCTGAACATGCAAGATAATGGATTCTGTCAATATTTTCATTGTTTCTTGAAGTTGAAGGCCATCCACTTCATGGGTCATCTTCAAATGACTCTCTTCGTTCTTAAAGTGTCTGAAACCACCAAAAATCCTTGGTTTTTAGAAAAGACTTTTTCACTATTCAATAAATAGATATCAATAGTAGATAGAACAGTGAAAGTTTGATTCTAGCTATGGCGACATTTCCAAGGAATTAGGCAGCCATGCAATTCAGACAAGGTATCATACCCCAGAGAAGCCTATTTTTAAATTCCACATTTACATCATCTTGTGTCTGAAGGTGCAGTTTATTAAAAAAACAACTTGCTTTTTCATTTGGATTTGAAAAAGCAAGTAAATAAGAGCATTAGTTTCCCCATGAGTCCATAAACAGTATTTTACGATGTTCGAGTGCTCCAACGGCGATGGATACCCAAGCTAAAAAATAATTGCCTTGGGTCTTTTTAATGAGAGAGTGGAAACATACCGTTAAGGGATTCCGATCACGGTGATTCTAGTGTTATAATTTTCGTTTCAATCTGGCTCCATTTCCCTAAGGTTACAGGAGTAGCGATTGATCTTCAGCTACTGAATATACACCCTTATTTTGGCACTAAAGCTAGCCTATATCACAGACAGCACATCTTATTTTGGGCACTATAGGTTGCCTATGCTAAATAAGAGCATCGACCTACTTACATAACCAGCCGCCCAGACAGGTATCTGATGCTTTTAGGCGAATGAACTGCATATTCCTGTCAGGACATGATTAGCAAATATTTGATATTAACTGAATAAAAGCAATGTCCAGTTATTATAATGCTTAATATTCAAGTCATGACAATTAAATGAATAAATTTTTTGTCATTTGAAAATAGTGTTTAGCATTTGGGTATGCATAAAGTTGAAATTAAAAAAGTCGAATATATTTTAAGCAATGATACGACAACCCTTGATCATTCATGTCCCTACTCCAAGGGGCCTAATGTCCCCTCTTCCAGCTTTTACCCCCTTTTTGTACTTAATTTTTTGGAATTTTGATTTATTTGCATTTTCCTTACGTTGATTTTTTTGCAAGTCTTAAATTGACATAACAGGTACTTAAAACAAAAAACGAAATCACTTGTGATATTTTTGAAACATAAGATGAAGATAATAAAGATATGTTAGTCGTGAATTTCCCTACTTGAAAAATAGCGTTTGTAGTGACATTTTTTTCGTTTCAGACATAATTTTCTTGGGCGCGTAAGTTGAATGAGTCGTCGATCATCAATGAATTTGGGAAGCCCTCGAAAGCCTTCCTTGTAGGGATCGCTCCAAGAGAAATCGGACGGAAGCGCCCACTCCGCTACGAGTGCATTGCCGTTCGACAGATCGTAATAGCGAGCGACCTTTGAGCCCGGTTCCCGCTGAGATATGAATTTTTCCGGTACGGACATCACCTGCAGATACCGGCCATCAGGTGAAAGGTGGCTCACCGCCAAGATGTCCAAATCCTGACAGTGAATACCCATAAGTCTTGCCGGCAGCCAAAATGGCAGCATTCCGGATTCGAACACTTCGAGCAGACGCGGATGAACCTCATCAATCAGCTCCGGTCCAGGAATCCGCGCGGTCCACTCCTCTGGCACAAAACTACGAGCCAGGGTTGGAACCTCTTCCCAATCTGTTGACTGGGTTGGGATATTTTCAAGAGACCAAGTAGCCAAGTTTCCGTCACGATCCAAACTCGCAACGATACCGGCCCCCACAACCATTCGCGGACGTTCCCCCACCTGGCCTCGAATGGCGCCCGCATAGGCACCGGTTTCAGTGCTCCAAACATGGATTTGCCCCGAGATTCCCATCGCCGCAAGCCATCGGGAATCGTCGGAAAAGCTGACGTCTTCGTAGTCCCGTGTGAGCGGCTCCACAATGCGTGTCAGTGGAATTTCTGTCCCATCCTCTGTTCTGTAAAGCTGGAGGCCTGAGTGCTTCAGGCCGGACATATTGACCATGCAGTAGAAGCGCCCAGTCGTGTCGAATTCGGGCCGCCCCGGCCCGACAAACTCGGTAACAAGGGTCCCTTCATCCGATTCTGATACGTCCCAAACCTGCCAGCGAAAGTGATTGACAAACGAATCATCCATCCCCGCAATTTCTGTCCTCATAACAATCCTTCCAGCCCCAGCGGAGCGAACGGACCACCCGGAAGCAGAACCATTGTGAATTACAGGGCGCACATCAAAAGTCCCGTCATCACGAGGCGTAAAAGCCACCCACTCGCTAGCGCCTTTGGTCGGATCATAGGCCGATCCCGCTGCCTCGCTTGAACTCAACCAAGCCCCTCCTGGCAACGGACAAAGTATCGAGGGGCTAGGATCGATCGTACCCTTAAGATCCCACGTAGCTACCGTCTGCTTTGTCCCACCAGTCTCCAACCCTATCTCCGACATTAGAAGCTACAATCTTGGACAAAACTGTTGAGAAAATTTAGTAGAAATGTGACCGAATCAGTAAAAATGCCACAGAACAGTTAACACATAACATACGCTTCCAGTACTGGTATTACTTCGTATGTTGTCCTTTCCTTGGGGTATTATGGGGCTCGGTTATATTGCTAACCTAAATCACTGTTTTGAAAATCATCAGAGGGGGACTGCCGGAGGTGCGCCATTTTCTCAACAGCAATTGGCCAGAATTGTAGGTCATAAGACATCTTTTCTACTTAGGGAATCTATGTAATTTTACAACGTATTATCCTAAAAAGAATACAAGTTGTTCTTCAGCCCTCATGCATCTGAGGTATTTATCCTACCTCTTTAAGGCTTTACATTGGCCACTAAATCACGAGGGGCATCTTCTGAGTGTTGTTTAAGGCCCTTTCAGAAAATTTAGGCTATAAAAGCGCTGTGCAAGTCGACAATCCTTGTCTGATATAAGATGCACGCACAACCTCCTTTTACGTTTCCTTCTATCAACTATGAGATCTATAAGAGCAATAACATCGTCTTCGTCTGAGCAATACATCTTTGTACTGAGCAGTAGTTCAGTCTGAAATCACAGTTTGCGTGGCATTTGCGGCGGGCCATTTGCGACGTGCCACTCTGGTGGAGAGATTTGTATTTCTTCTCAGATCGATGACATGCAATGCTCTGTTTGAAGGTAGAGCCGCACATCTTGACTGGGTTTAGAGTCCGAATTATACTTAGTCCGACTCTCCAAAAAGGTAATAGCTCTAAAAGCGCGTACTGCAATTACTACATTTATACCCGTATCGTTTACAGTTATCTGCGATGTGTTAAACTATTTTGCTAAGACTGACGTTTGATGACAGCAGAACTTTCTTAGAACACAAATGTATGATTGCGCAAAAATAGAATATTCCCATTATTTTGATCATTTATGCTGGCCATGTCCATCTTTTTTAATCTTGTAGCTGCATCTTTCATAAGTGACTGCTGCCTCATGAGAGGATGTCTTTGCAGCCAATGATGCGCAGTTACAGCTTCTTCTGGAAATAGACAAATGACATTGGCCTGGACATGTGGATAAAATACGAGGTACAGACATTTCTTTCGATAATGACGATGATGATGATGATAAAGGTTAAGGTGATAAATGGTGGTGGTGATGATGATGATGAAGAAGCAAATGATGAAGATGATGATGAGGGTGATGATGACAATGGTGATGATGATGATGAAGATGAGGATGGAGAAGACGATGATGGTGATGATGATGATGATGAAGAAGACGATGATGAAGATGATAAAGATGATGACAATGATGATAATGATGATGATGATGATAATGATGATGATGGTGATAATGGTGATGATTATGACGATGATGATCGTGATAATGATGATGGTTAAGAAGATGATGACGAGGATGATAATGAAGAGGATGCTGAGGGAGAAGAAGATGATGGTGATGATGATGATGATAATGATGATGATGATGATGATGATGATGAATAAGAAGATGATGATGAAGACGATGATGAAGATGATGGTGATGATAATGATGATGATGATGATGAATAAGAAGATGATGATGAAGACGATGATGAAGATGATGGTGATGATGATGATGATGATGATGAATAAGAAGATGATTATGAAGAAGGTGATGATGATGATGATGATGATGAAGACGATGATGTTATCAAAAACAATACTACCAGACTATCTCATTATTACATGAAAGATAAATTTCCGTTTAAGACGTGTAGTTGCTGGCTTTCTTTTGAAGACACCTTTAGTCATGGAAAAAATACCAGCAAAGAGTCATTAACTAGTTTACTAACTACATTCGCTTGGATTCTCAAAACAACACAAACTGTTAGCATATTAAACTGTGCTTGAATTTAGAAGAGGTATATGATATGGTACTGAATATCCTGTAGTATAGTTTAGTAAGTTTAGTATAGTATTGTATTGAATGGTATAGTGAAGTATATTATAGTATATTACAGTTATAGTATATTACAGTATAATATAGTAAAGTAAAGTATAGTATTCTAAAGTATAGTACAGTATAGTATAGTAAAGTACAGTATAGTATAGCATAGTATAGTACAGTATAGTATACTATAGTATACTATAGTATAGTATAGTATAGTATAGTATAGTATAGTATAGTATAGTATAGTATAGTATAGTATAGTATAGACTTTTGTTCATAGAGTGTTTATAAAGTTGAACTCATACCAAAGCGACTCCAGCAAGTAAAATATGGTAGCTGTCGGAACAGGGCTAACTAGCAGCTTAAGTTCCAAATATTGAATATTTCCCCCTGGGAACAATTTCAAGGCCATTGCAAACGTCATAAGAACAGGTGACACAAAATATCAAAATGCATTCAAAACTAAGTCAGCTCCTTCCCTCTCAAGAAAAATGCACCTTCCCAGCTGCCCCTGGCTAGTGTCGATTCCTGACAACCCCTGAGTTTCTTTGATGCAAAGGTTATTTCTAACCCTAAAGTATTTCGTCTTGCCATGTTCAGAGGCACGTTCGAACAGCTGGGCATCATAATGTCAGTCTATTTGCTGTCACTAGTCAACCATTTAGTTGATAGACATCCCTTCCATTAAATCTCGCAAAAAGTTTCTACATTTCATTCCAAATTTAACAAAACTTAATCGTTCCGTCAATTACCTGGAAAACAGGAACATTACCGAAAAATTCAGAGAACTTCGTGGCGTCCATAGTTGCGGAAGTAACAATTAGTTTCAGATCATTCCTTCTTGCAACTATCTGTTAATATAGGGTGGAAAACAAATAAATGACCGATATAAATAAAAAAAACTTTAGACGCGTTCGTGTACAGAAGTTTGAACGTGTTTTACAGTGACAAATCATCATCTGTCGAATGGTGTTTTTAGAAATTCTTACACACAGCGTCACCAGAAAGTTAAAAACTGGGGAAGTTTGGTATCCCAAGTGGGAATCAGAATGTTGCTACCCAACAGGAAGGTCCAGTAAGAGGAGAAAGTCATAATTCCAAGCACTTTAAAGGTGTCTTCTCCCTTATTTTGGGCCAGTGAATAAGGCTTCAGACTCATGACCTGATGGTTACTACTACTACTACCACTACCACTACTACGATGTCGTGTCCTTGAGAAAGGAATTTTAATCGTCTATTCTACCAAGACTGAGGGTTAACCCGGTAGTGGTTGGTACAGAAGACCTTTGTCGGCCAATCTCAGCGGACCAAATTCTACTCAGAAGACTCCCTATGCATTAAACACACGGGGTAACTAAGTGGCTCTTTCTAGACATGCGTATAAACAGATACGTTTACCAACCGTTCCGGTTTCCCGACGACCTGGGCCATCGCATAGCGGATAGCGTCCAGGACATTCGCTGAACATTTAACTCCCACGCATCGGCCGCACACGGACACCCGTCCGTGCGGCGGCGTGCGCCCACTTTTCACCCGCAGCAAAGGAGAAAGACCCATGAACCGTTCAACCCTATTCACAATCGCCGTTGCCCTCAGCCTGGCGGCACCGGCCATGGCAAAAGGAGATTCGCCCATGTCTACCGACCAAAAACAGGTCCTCGCAGCGGTCGAAGCCATGACTGCCGCATTTCATGACGGCAACATAGAGGAGGTGATGGCGGCCTATGAGGGCAAGGCAACGATTGTCTTCGAACCGGACGCTCCGGTTTCGGATCCGGCTTTGATACGGCAAGCGTTCGAGACGTCTTTCGCTATCAAACCGCGATTTACCTACAGCGGGCACGAGGTGTTCATGGCCGGTGATATCGCCGTGCACTTTGCACCCTGGAGGATGACCGGCACGACACCCGACGGCCAGGCCATAGAGCAAAGCGGACTGTCGGTCGCAGTGCTGCGCCGCCAACCGGACGGCCGCTGGCTCATGGTCATCGACAATCCGCATGGTCAGAACCTGATGCAGCAATAAAAAAAGGCCGCGGCAAAGCCGCGGCCAATTCCTTTGCCAGGAGCAGCAAGGTTAGTTGCGTTCCTTGTCGACCAGAGCGTTGGATTTGATCCAAGGCATCATGCCACGAAGTTTTTCGCCGACTTCCTCGATCTGGTGGGCATCGTTGTTGCGGCGAATACCCTTGAAGCGCGATGCGCCCGCTCGATATTCCTGCATCCACTCGGACGTGAACTTGCCGGTCTGAATGTCATTGAGGATCCGCTTCATCTCCGCCTTTGTCTCATCGGTGATGATGCGCGGGCCGGAAACATATTCGCCCCATTCAGCCGTATTGGAGATCGAGTAATTCATGTTGGCGATACCGCCCTCATAGATCAGATCGACGATCAGCTTGACCTCGTGAAGACACTCGAAATAGGCCATCTCAGGCGCGTATCCGGCTTCAACCAGCGTTTCGACACCGGCGCGGCGCAGCTCGACCAGACCGCCGCACAGAACCACCTGTTCGCCGAAGAGGTCGGTTTCGTAAGAAAAACTTTATTTTAAATTGATTTTTGTCCTTTTTTAGGTTAAAAAAAAATTAACAAACACTGCGAAGGGATCTTTGTCTAACTCACGATCTTTGGCGAACAAATAAAAAAAGTCAACATGTGTTGACTTCGCACCTCTGTTTAATTTTTCCACAAAAAAATGCGCAATTAAATCATATAAAGATTCTAATGGGTGTATTATCTTTACACACCTGAGGAGTTGCCCAAAAATAAATCATTCATGAAAATTGTGTTATATGGACTACATAAATATTTTAAGGCATTAAATACAGAACTTACTTTCCACCTTTCTTATATTTTCCATTAAAAAAATGTTTATTTTGTCAAATAAAGACCCCAAGGGATCTATTGTCTTTGGTATTAATAGTTTTATTCAGTGACTAAACCCTAAAGAGTATTTCACTCTCTGATCTATAAAATAGAGCACAAAATATCAGAAGCTGAATACTATACTAAATAGCACAAAGGAAAAAAGAGTGACAATGAATAGGCAAAATTTACTAGTAGGAAGTAAATTAAAGAGGAAAAGAAAAAAAAATTGTACAATATCCAGTCTTTTTCTTCGATTCAAGTATTCTAAAATGGTATAACGAGCTTTTGTAATAAACCAAATAATATTAATATTAGAAATATCAGAATAAGAAAACTCTTGAAACTTGAATTACAGTTTGGTTCTTTCATTTAAATAAAGTTTACAAAGATAACGATACAAAATCTCTTCGTCTCCACAACCATAAGTGGAACAATTATTTTTGCTAATTTTAAATAGAAATGAATTTTAATTCAAGTGACCAGTAACAATCTGTCTTCGGTATCTTTGCCCATTAATGGAGCATCCCCTTAATAGTGTATTAAATACCCGTTAAATACGTAATTTGCAGTGAATATGAATAGATAAATTTGGCAAATATGATAAATATGAATAGATAATTCCAATTTCATCTGTTTGTATAAATAAACCGGCGATTATAATGAAATATATCATTAATTGGCGTTTAATATCCATTATATATCGTAAATATTATCTTTGGTATCTTTGCCCTCTTAAATATTTCCTAAGAAAATGTATTGTTACTTAAAGATTCCAAAGGGTATACACTTTTCAAAATGTGTATGTATGCGTGTGCGTGGTGTGTGTGTCTGTGTGTCTGTGTGTCTGTGTGTTTGTGTGTGTGTGTGTGTGTGTGTGTGTGTGCGCGTGCGTGCGTGCGTGTGTGTGATTCAGTGAGTGTATGTTGCGCGTGTATGGATGGGGGTGAAAGTCTTTTTGCATTCTCGGGAGCTTTCTAAGTGACTTCAAAAATTCCATAAACGTTCACCTTTTTCTGTACGAAGTGTACTTGCACAGAAATAGTAAGAAAACAAATAATGAAAAATACGAATTCAAACAATATCATGCCAGCAAGCACTGAGAATTTTGAAGTGTCTCAGATTTGGTATAAGAAACTCATGTTTGTAGGTCTTCGTCACGCTGTCCTACAATATTTGTACTCTGACATTTGCAAAATTGTCCTTATACAAAAACTCAAAGTGTTTTGATCGCCAGCTTTCAAAACAGTAGATTTCTTTCTTGCCTTCATTGCTAAAACTTCTGTCAAAGGTTTCGAAAGCTTACGTTTCCCAGAACTCGGCGTACATTACTGATTGTTTAAAATTTGTTTTGGTAGGCCTTAGGTTTTAACCAGGGTTGTAAGCCACTCAACTATTTCGATTTCAATGCGGTGACATCGTCCATTTCTTTTAGCTGTACCTTCCATTTCCTTCAGAAATGGTCTTTGCCATCACCGATACGAGTAGTGTACATCTGGACGAAATTGGGAGACTGTTGTGTTTGTTCAGCTTTTGTTACATGGGCACCCTCAATATTTTTGCTTCGTGATCTATGGGTTGTTGTATTACTGTTTTATTGCATAGGCAGATTTTCGCTGTTGCTCTTAGTATTTTAATCGAGCTTATATGAACGCCTATGGCCATACAAATTGTGTAGGCCTCATTTGCATTCAATTTGAGGCTTATACTGCGAGGGGTTAGGGATGGCATTGAAAATGGAGGTTAGTTTGTAAAATGCTTTGAAACTGTAACTATGAGAGAGATTGTTGTTGATTACTTGTCTCGATGTTCGGGAGGTAGCTTCTGATTCGTTCAGAAATGTATTTCTTCTTTTATAGGTCAATCTTGACAGTGCCATGGGTGGAGTTAGGTGGTCAAACAGAAATAACATGTGCGAAAACTGGGTATACAGCGGTTATACAGCATGACAACTACCTCTAAAGAAAACCAATCAAGATCATGATAAATTTTTGCAGTAGTGTCTCTTAGCCACATTTAAATAACCAAGCTGACTTGAAAAAGAGGACATCCAATCCTTTTCAAACACCTTTTTTCCCTTCGACTCAAATGAATAATTACATTAAACTGGAACTTATTGTAGCAAAGCTTAAGACAGGACACCATTGTCCAGTTACATCAACTTTTCAAAGTTCACGATGTAGTTACTACTTTGGTCAGATACTGTACATACCTTCAATTTTCTTAAAGTTTTTATCAGACTTCCTTTGCCTTGCCATATGTATTTATTCTTAGCCAGTCTGACGAGCATCTCCATTCCTTCAAATACATTAACTATGTCATAAACTCTTCTCCTCTCCACATCTAGATCGAAAGAATTAAAAATCTAACATTCATTAACAAGGTTGAATCTAGTTAAAATGAAATTTAGGAATAATCTAAGTACTAACAGCAAGTTACACTTGTGAAAAAAAGACTTGTGTCCTTGATCTCTGTTAGCATAGTGCATCAGTACTACTATTGATATAAAAGTATTTGAGAATAAATTTTTCCATCAACCTACAAAAATAAACTTAGTAGGACATCCTGTCACAGATAAAAGGGGGGGGGGGAATGGTATTAGGGCCCACATTTTGGTCTGCAAATTTAGAGAGGCACATTTTCATAAAAAATATAGAGGCAAGAAAGTATATTATCTGATGTGGCATGGGTAGGGGTGTTGGTGTGTGCCAACACTACCTATCACAGCAAGCATAATCAGGCAATCAGTCTTTCCCCTTCCCAGGGGGGGTTGAACTGTCAGGTGGCAGTTCTCAGACGTTCAAAGCAGCTTTCAATGAAATAATTGAACGATTTGTCAGTAAAAAGCATATCTTACTTATTTTAAGCTCTTACCTAACTCTCGAGCCACATCATCCAAAAATATCTGTGTCCCAACGTCATCCTCAGGGTACTTCTGCAAGAACCTGGTAATTATGAAAAATAATATCAAATGCTCAAAATATTCACTTTTGGGTTACATGTTCAGCCTCAGAGGAACACAAATATAAATGGATGCCTGACACCTGCGATCTGATGGTATTCTTGAAGAGGTAATTTTGTCGCACACCAGATTATTCACCAATTGTGGTGGTTCGTTTGGCTTGAGCGCGGCAAAGCCGGAAATTGCTTGAATGACAGCGTCGTACACCCGGCGGTTTGCATAGGGGCCGGTGGCGCCAACACCATTGATTGATACATAAACCAGCTTCGGATGTTCCTCCTGAAAAGTCTCATATCCCAAACCGAGGCGGTCCATCACCCCCGGGCGGAAATTCTCCATCACCACATCACAGTCCGCGACCAACTGGCGGGCGATCTGTAACCCCTGCTCACTACGCAGGTCGACACATAGAGATTGCTTGTTGCGGTTTAAGGTCAGGAATGGCGCATTCATGTCCTGATGGCGCGGCACACCCTTGCGCATCAAATCACCATGCGCGGGCTCTACCTTAACCACCTCCGCACCCTGGTCGCCGAGTATCGAGGCAGCCAGCGGACCGGAATACACCGCGGTAAAGTCCGCAATGCGAACACCGGCCAACGGCCCCGTGGCATTTTGTGTGCTAGTGGCCATCGTTAACCTCGAACCAGTGCTTTGTCGAGGAAACCAACAACCGCTTCGGTAAAAATATCATTACGATCACCAGCAACCATGTGTGCAGCGTCGGTGACAGTAACATACTCACAGCGCGGACAGTCCTCTAAAAACCGCTGCGCACCGTCTTCGCTCAACACGTCCGACAAACCCCCGCGCACCAGTTGCAACGGCACGCTGAGATCGCGCAACTGTTCCGCAGCGGCCTGCATGCGTTCGGTACGCTCGGCAATCTGCGGCCGCTTACGGTCAATGAACAATGGGTCCCAGTGCCAGCGCAGGCGCTCGTTCTCGTCAAGACGCACATTCTTTTTCAACCCTTCCAGGTTATGACTGCGCTGTCTGTGTGGCTGATAGCTGGCAATTGCCTGCGCCACCTCCTCCAGCGAATCAAAGCCATCGGGGTTCTGCCCCATAAAATCCATAATCCGCTGTGCGCCTGCCGGTTCAATCTGCGGCGCCGTGTCAACCAGCACAAGCGCGCTGGCGGTCAGGGCTTGTTCACCCACGGCGCAAAGGCTGACACCACCGCCCATGGAAGCGCCAACGAGGATCGGTTGCGGATCGTCCAGCGAGCCGGCCACCGTGGCTGAGCATGGAGAGTATGGTGACCAATTTACCTGCAATGCATCTAGAGGCGATTTGATGCGAATTAGAAAAGTTATGTCAGTTCAGAAGAGGATAGATAATTGCTCATATAGCTTATCTTTAGCCCGACTGCAAGCATAAAATGAAGTGTAAAATTTGATGCAAAAGTTAAAAAATTGAGTACATTACTGCTAGGAACGTTCCAAAGAATTACTGTAATTCTCTCAATTTAGCGCTAACGATCATATAAGCGCTCACGTTTAATGTAGCAAAAAGGGCATACATTCGAGTCAATACACATCTGTAATTATAAATGGTGTACTCTTATCTAAAAACCGTCCAAAACAACTTAATATGTGACACTTTTTTGACAAACGTTTCATATGATTTATTTTACATTTTATACACTTTCCATAAAGTACTGCGTCATCCACTATCTATTACAGGACCATTCCAGTGGCAGGGGTCCAACTAGAACTTTTTGAGGGTAGGGGATCATTATCAGAATTAGGGCAAGATTTCTCATATGTATATATTCAAAACTTATATATATTTTTATAAAGCGACGAAGTCGTAGGAGTTCATTATATTGAAAATCAACCTGTTTTCTACACTCGAAGTCTAATATACCTTTTCCCATACCAACAATTAACAGCCTAAAAAACGCTTATTTGTTAAGAATCAAGTGGCTCATAAAAATGACCAACAGTTAGCGTCTTGCGTTCAAGGGTAAGGCCTCCCTTCTTATTGTGCTTAAGATAAGGGCACAGTTTTCGGTAGAAAAATTAGGGCAGGGGAGGCCTCCTCTCCCTCTCCCCCTCTAGTTGCACTTCTGAGTGGCTAGGAGTTATCTTCATGATGTTCTGCTCCATTACCTAACATAACCTGCCGTGGCGGGAATATCGGGAAAAATTGTAAAGGGAAAACAAAATTTTAATAAACGCGGCATTAAGTCAGATGCACTTCTATACATCTATAACATAATACATATTAATAGATATATACATTTATGAATAATATAACATGGTATGCTAATGGAATATATATGAATATTAATACAACTACACTTACCTATTCCAGGACACATTGGTTCGGAGCAAGGAACCGACTCAATTTCAATTCCTCCCGATGGAACCTTACAGCATTGGGTACATTTGACAGATGGCATTTGTATTCTGAGGACTCTGAGCAAACTTCAAAAATATTGAACGTGGGGGAGTGGGGGAGTGGGGGATCGTTTTTGTTCAAGCGGTATAATACGTAAGCATTTTGCAAAGCAACGACCAGCATCCATGCCAATGGGGCCCACCGCCATTTCTTTATTCGAATGTCAATTCTGTATTTTGAAATATTCTGATCCATCATGTCAACAAACCCCATGGCCTGATTGTAGCAATGGAACGTTTGTGACAGCGGAACGAGGATATAATTTCTTTTGCATTTGCGCCACCTGCTCACAAGGGCAATCAGACAAATTGCGATAGTGGCTCAACAACAACATGCCCACAAACAACCTAAAGCTATCATTCTGAAGATCAAAACTAGTGTCACCTTTTTCTCTATGCTCGTACAAGTCAACGAGCTGCACTATTTCAGCTAACAAGGTATCATTAACCCTACCTTTCATGGACTTTTTGGCTCTTCTCATGGTGGTGGGGGGGGGGTGCTAGTAGGCCCGCGGTACTTTGACAAACTATAATTTTATATAAACAAATGCTATTACAAAGATATTTGGCACGTGTATCATCTATACGTTGTATTTAGGCAAGATATTTTAGATTTGAGACAATCATTTTCTAAAATGTATGAGATTTGAAATGACTGAAATGTTTGCTCACTTATAATCAACCGGTTTTTAATTATTTTGAGCATTGTGACTAAAAATATCCTCCTAACTTCAAAGATATAACTCTTAATTCACTGTTGGTACAATGTTCATCTAAAGATGTGATTTTCTTTTAATCATTTTGCATATATTGTCATATAAGATTCTCCAGCTAACTTCACCTTATTGCACCACATATTTTTTCGTTTTTTGCGGAATTTCAAAAAAATTTGCATTCTTCACTTCAAATTTTGATACTACAAAATCGTCAGTACAAATTCAGGAAAGAAAACCTAAGTTTAAAAATATAATAATCATGTTGTTAAAAGAAAAGTAACAAAACGTAAATTTCCTAGTAAATTTTATGTAAAGTCACCAAACTTCGTGTCAATCAGGATAGGCTTTAAAACGTTATGAGCTGAAATGTGTAGCCACGGGCCTTATCAAAAAGTATTTTAGTGGGGCGCATCAGCATCGAAAAAGACGATGATGGATACTTGCTTCGTACACTTGACAAATCTATATATTTGGCCCTGCTCCCTCTTTCGTAAAATACTATATTCACCGCCGAATCACTTTGTTGAATAAAGCCAAAGTCTCGTGTAAGCCAAAGCAAATCAGTAATAATCTAGAAGGGATTAATATCTTCGTACATGAAAAATTACATGTTTTGACGCCTTTAATTATTTCTTACTTTCTGCACCTTTGTTTTTCTTTTTATGCGTATCACAAAACCTCTCTTACAGATTCGCACCACAAACTAGAGCGTTAAAGTGTTTGCAATTTCTCTTCCTTGAGAGGGACTATTAGCAACGAAAGAGCTAGAGTTTTAGATTGTGCTTTTGGAATGGCATTTGTTTATATAAGGTTAACTTTACGCGATAAGCATTCATTTTGCTTTTGCAATATTTGAAGCTACTTTAGAAACTAGAAAGAGTAGTAAAGAATATAAACCTGGAGACAAAGAAGACGCTCAATTCATAAGAACGCAAATTGTTATGGATATGCGAGGGTAGGCTAGGAATGCAAGGAAAAGGGTAAGTGAAAATGTTAAGAAAAGTAAGACATATTTTATCAAAATCCGAAGAATACTATGTGTCGTTCCGGCAATAGATAATCTTTCTAAAAGCTTTAAAATGTGTCGAAGTTTGCTCGTAATGGCTGTTTTATCATGATTTTTTTTTCTTCGGGAATTTTAACTACTGTTATACAAGCAAACAAATTACAGTTTAAAAGGACGTAGGCACCAGGTTAATCTTGTATAGAAATAACTTTTACATGGAATTTATAAAGGGGCAGTCGCCGAAGATGGGTACAAGCATAGAGGGACTAAATTGTAATTTATTGATAGTGATAGTCACTCTAAGATAACCCTGTGGCTAACTCGTGAGGTTACTGTAGTTGAAGCGTGTGGTAACAAACATTTTAACTTTGATAGCGTTGTGGAGAAGTCGCTGACTGCAGATATACTGTAGAGCAGAGCCTATTCCTTTAAACTACCATGTGTATTACGATATCGATTATGACGCACAGTAAATAACTTTTAACAGGTTTTTCGTAAGTAAAAGCGTGCTATCATTGCGCAATCCCACAGGTGGAAGGTGGGCTACCTCCATGATGTTAAATGCCAGCTTTGGTGGCCATATATGCCCCTAGACATTAGTTTTGTTGGGTCAATTGACCATTTATTTTATATTTTAATGGCCCTTCGTTACTTAACTTTCATCGTTATTTCATTCAGGAATTCTTACGGGAAGCAAGAGTGATGTCGCAATTAAATCATCCGTGTATTGTACGTTTACTAGGAGTTTGTCTCGGGCCTCCAATGATACTGGTGAGTGCAATTTTGTCCGTAAGAGTTTGTATATTGACAACTCAGACTTGTTTTTCAAGTTTTCGTAAGGTTGTATTTGGACGTGTCACACAACATATTGTAACATGTTATCGTGTAAAAGAAAGGGGAAACGAGACGACATTGCATGGCCGAGTAGTGGGAGACGGATTGTTTTTATTACCGAGCTATGTTCACTGGTGGTACAGGACAGTTTTCGGCGTTAAACTTTAAAATTTGGTTTGGAAAGTAAATAATCGGGATAATTATTTTTCCAGGAACGACCCGAGATAACTCATCCCCTCTTGGTTTTTAAGTTCTTAGATACTTTTTAGCCCATATTCCGTTCCCTCCTTCTTATTCGACCAAACCCTTAGGCGTATTTGGTCTTGACGATTACTTGTCTGTGCTGAATTGAGTACAGTCTGTGCATAGTTGTGAAATAAAAAATTTCATTGTAATTTGTACAGCAGCAAGATTGTTGAGACAATTGAATCCATAATTTGAAGAAGGGTAGGGCGGGGAAAGGTAAGGGTAGGCTAGGAGTAGGTTTAGTTTAGGGCTAGGGTTATGGTAAGGCTTTGGTTATGGTTAGGCAACTGTTATCACAGCTCTATGAAATTTGGCCTTTGACCGTTCTGTAACTCCTCGCGGATACATAGCAAATGAAATATGTACCACTTTATTCAAATATGTGTACCCCGGCGGGCATTATTTTATCGAAGTTTTTAAGGGCGGTTCCTTAGTGCTATGTTTGTGATTTTCCGGCTCACCTTCCTCAGCCGTCCGCAATTTTATAATTGTTACTGGATCAAGGGCGGCCGGAGTACCAGCTACTTCTTAAATAGACTTAACTGTACCTTTGATTAGCCTTTGGTTCGACGATGCACTGTACTTCCACGGAAAAGTTCTCTGTAGTCTAAGGGCAATTGCAGCATGGTGAATGGTCTATGCTGGTGAGCAGTCTGCAGTTGCTACAGACTTCTTACACTCTTGGACAGTTATTGTAATCGGAAATGAGGTACATCTATACAGCATCTAGAGTCAATAGAAAACATTTGTCATCTATTACTGCTGATAATGTTACAATGGGCGCATGCCCAGTTTTGTGCCCAAAAAATAAAGGCGAAGCTTATCTGATCAAAGAGGTTAAATAAATTTTGGAATGCTAGAGGAACAGTTCAGAGCATCGTATACACTATGTGGAGTAAATTTAAACATGCATCTTTAGGTGCAAACAGCAAAACAATAATCTTCGTCGACAATACGGGGGCACAATCACATCACTCTTGCTTCGCTCATGCTTATACGAAACAATTACTTTAACCCCCCTGCTCTTACTTTTTTAATAAACTTGTTAATAGAGTTAACCCTAGCTACTAGCCCCTGGGCTAATATGTCAGTAGTATGTCACCACCAAAGTTCGATCACCAGTAGTGACATAATTTCTATTTCTCTAGTGCCCTTTTCAAAACTGACATTTGATCAGTTGGTACAACATATCGATGGTACAACATATATCAATTGGGCAAGCCCAGATTTAAGCACCCAAGTCATGCATAGTAACATTACTTAGTCTTAAGTATTAATGTATGTCCATGTTTTGTGTAGAATTTATTTACAGTATTTTGTTCAATTATTGTAGGAAGCGCTCAAAACTTAGTTATTGTTTTACCTTGAAATGAGAACTATGTGTAGTTTCATTGGGGTTTTTTCTGTAAATAGAGTAACATGTATCGATAGTTCGTAACGTAGATAAATTGTGTAGAACGTTTTGCTTAAATGTGCTTAAATCTCCAAAGGAATTTTTGGCAAGCTTCGTTAAATGTCATACATCAAGATTAACGTAAACTTTTCTGCCAGGCAAGCTGGAATGCTTAAAGGAACTGTCATATTCTGAAAAATTGAAACCAAGTGTTTATTACTGCAGACTAGACTTTAGTAGCCTCATCAAAAGCGACAGCATATGAAGAAGATGGTTGACCGCAGTCGGAGGCAACACGACTGCTCCTGTCTTTGCTCTCTTCACTTGGGGGCTTATTTGGACCTGGGCGCTTGTGAGAAATATTTTACCCAAACTGGGCCCTTAGTTGAGCTATGGCGCTTATTTGAATCCTGGGCGCTTAATCGGTAATTTACGTTATCTCTCGCAGTCTCCTTTCAAACGTATTAGAATAAACATAAACGTAGCACGCGCTGATATTCAATGATTCAATGGAGTACGATTTATATGTACGCAATTTAATTATAAATATAATTATAGGCTCTCATAGGATCTTGGATTTTAGATTGATAATAATTGACACACGGAGATATTGAAATATACTTTTCCTCAGGGCGTTACGTAATTTGTTGCTTCAGACACACCCCACACCCCCCCGCCCATGCTAAAATGCGTAACAAAATCAACTACCCCTGCGTTCACTACATGACAACAAGACAGGAGGCAGAGATAGAGGTGGGAGAGGTGAAAATGCTAAGATTTTCTCTCGGAGTGACGAGGATGGACAGAATTAGAAACGAATATATCAGAGGAACAGCCCGGGTAAGACGGTTGGGTGATACGATGAGAGAGGCGAGACTGAGATGGTTTGGCCATGTGCATAGGAGGAATGAAGGATATATTTGAAGGAGGATGCTGTAGATGGGAATACCGGGTAGGAGAAGGAGAGGGAAACCAAAGAGAAGGTTCATGGATGTTGTGAGGGAGGACATGAGGGTGGTTGGCGTGATGGAGGAGGAAGCAAACGATAGACTGGTGAGGAGACAAAGAATCCGCTGTGGCGACCCCTAAAAGGGAGAAGGCGGAAAAAAAGAAGAAAAAGCAGAAGGTAATAATCAGAATAAAGGTCTTACACAATATCCAAAGTGTAACACATGTTTTGGTTCCACTTTCACTAGCAGGGACGTTATTAACAATTGAGTACAGGATAGCATAGGTACAGTGTAACTAAACGGCCTTCTTGTGGCCAGTCTTCTTCTTTAGGTGCCATGCCTTACGGCTTCGTCGATCATTGTCTTCCATCGATCTCGTCTACAGACACTTGTGATTTTGTCAGTGGGCCTTGATGTTCTTCGCCACAATGCCAGTCCGGCCAGTATCTTTTCTCGTTATCTCCCTCTGTCTCTTCTAACACAGATCTTAAGTAGGAGCAATCGCAAGTTTCTAAGACTAAAACTAATTCATAAAGTTTATTTCTGAAGAGAGAAACCACCATAAGGAGCATACAGGAAGTCTCAGCGGATGATCGAAAGGCACTAAGGTTGATCACTGAATCACACAAAGAGAATGTAAGTTCCAGTGTCGCCACCTCACATCAGTATCTGAAGTCCCTTACCTTTAGATTCTTTTCGTCTTTTACTCTCTGTTGCTTTCCAATGAAATGAATCAAAGGTGGTCCATCATCCTCATCTTGACCTTTCTTTCCCTTCTTTGTTGCTGGTGCTGCAGCCTGAATATCGAGAGAAAGACAAGAATAACAAAAAATATCTGGAGTTGTAAACTCACGCAAAAGGAACAGAAAAACAAATAAAGATCAGCCAGTTATCACAAATGAAACACTCGACAAGGGATCGTAATAACAAACAATTGACATATGCTCGTTTTCTAAGGCGGTTTAAAAATGTTTAATGTATTACCGGTGTTGGGTACAAATTGTTTAATTTTGTGAAGTGAACAAAATTATAAACTGGGTTAAAATAACAACGTTTCGATAGGGATAAATTTGAAAACACGCATTTGGATGTACGTTCACGATATAGTTTTCAAACTTCGCCATACTATCTGCATCAACAGGAAGAACGCAGAGAGTAAAAAGTTATGTCCGATCATTTGATTTTGACTCATCAAGTCAAACACTCTCTTGCCAATGAAAACTCGAATCGGTCATGGGTTATCTCAACACAGAGAGGTAAGGCTTAGACCTTTAATATTCGCAGATCACTAACCAGAAATTGTTACGTCGCACAAAACCACTACCTTTCAAAACAGACTAATAGATCCTACTAGTACATAACAATAGGCTAACCCGTCACAATCACATCGATGTGATAAACGTAAGGTTCCGTATACCCATCGCTAGCTGAGAAGAAACCTGACTTACCTTTTTCGATGTGGCTTGTTTCCCTTTCTCTGCTTTTTTGGGTTCCTCTGTCTTTTTCGTTTCTTTTGGTCCACTCTTCAAGCCATCTAAAGCTGCCGCTGCCGCAGACATTGCATCAGCAGAGACGTTTGCAATTGGTTTTGAAGACCCACCTTTCCCTCCTTTGCCGGCCTTTTTAGAGGTAAATAGGCATCTTGTACTATAAAAATGCAAAGCAGTCAATTTTACCAATCGATTGTGAGGGATGGGTAACTCCGTTCGTTACAGATATGGAAGTGCCTTTGAACATTTAGGTATCTCTGCCCTTACGGGAAATGAAGTTGTCAGTCAAGGTCAGTCGAGTATACTGGATCACTTGAAGTCAAGCGGACATAAAGGTTCACTTGGTGATTTTCAAATAGTGTTGTCTACAAATCTAAGCAGTGAATTGCTTATTTATGAGACGGTTAGTTAATGACCTCAGTCCATTAATGAACAATAATGTATCATCTGGCCCTTTGTATTTGTTTTGAATATTTATTTATCCCTTGTTTATTTTTCCAAAATTTCTCAGCGATATAAGATTACTGACACATTTAAAGAAAACGACTATTGATTTAATTTTCCAAAACATGTTTCGGATATCCTCTATCCATCTTCTGTTGAAACTAATTTACAAGAAAGTTCTACACAGTTTATTTACGTTTGAACAATTGACACGTTACTCTATTTACAGAAACAACCCCAATAAAACTAGACATAGTGGTAATAACAAGTTAAAACAGAAAAGTTTGAAAAGGCTTTTACAATTATTAAACAAAACACGGCAAATAAACAATACACGACACATGGACGTAAAGTAGTACTAAACTAATGTTGCTGTGTGTGACTTGGGTGTTAAGGTCTGGCCATTCCCAATTTATATGTAATGCTTCCTTTATTTTAAGGTGATAATTGCTGGAAGCATTATCCAGGATTACGAAACACTCTTCGCTGCATTTTTCTTTGCATGACGGAGAGGTATCTAAGTGCTTATGGATATTAGAATTCCTGTCCGCATACAGATGTTCCCGTACCAGCGTTGACCAATGCCTACAGCTTTCGCCTATAAAAACGACCGTTGAATCTTGCGTTTGGTATAGTTGGCGGGATGTGGATATGGCGATTTGGGGAATGTGGGGGCTTTGCGTGTGTTGTTTTTGTTTTTTTCGGTATGACGTATGTTGGTTAAATATGCATTGACGGTTTTCTCGACGATGTGAGTCGGAAACATGTTCCTCTTAAGGATGCTAGTGAGGTTCCTTATATCAGTATCAAACCCTAACCATGTATTGAGGGTGTACACCAAGGTGACATAATTGCTTCCATAGTTGCCTGTCCTTAGAAGTGGCATTTCGGGAAATTATCTCAAATTTGATACATCTCTTATCTGCTTTGCTTAGCCCTGCTTCTTTTACCCATTCGTTTGAACTAGCCTACAGTCTCACCTGCCTTAGCGAGCACCTTTTCATAGTGGTCGTCATCGAATCAGCCATTACAAATGTTTTGATGCTGTACGTCTATTAGAAGCTTAACCTCCCTAATGCGGTCATCGACCACATTAATATCCACCAGGATAAACAAACCGCTGCCTTACGTCGCATTGATCGTTTTAGTACAAATACATCAAATAATCAACGTTCCTCTAAATCCAACGTCCTGATAATTATCGGATTATAATCAGTTCTTTTTAATCCTTACTGAAAACAAAGTTTGCTCCCGCACTTACAATATCTATAATCATCATCAGTTTACCTAGTATCAGAAGAAAACGATCTTGCTAGTACCACTTGTCAGACTATAAGTACCGTAAATCACCCATTAAACGCCCAGAGGTCAATTAATCGCCCATGCTCGAATAGGCGCTCAGTTTGGGAAAAATAGCACAAGCTCTCAGTACGAATAAGGGCCCAGTCCAAATAAGTGTCCAGTCCGAGAGCCTACCTAAAAATTTCGTCTTTTGTGTAATCAGCAAAGAAGAACTTTAAATAACGAAACATGTATGTGATGCTACGGACAGTAGACCTTATTATGGGGCTGTATAAACCATAGTATTTTGAATATTGCGTTGAGTAACGGATTCATTTTGCTAAACGTTTTCGCCATACACTGATCATAGCAGAGTGTACAGAGTGAAATGACAAAGCTATTACGATGAATTTATATGAAGTTTTCTATGTGTTGCGGAAAAGTGTCGCTCTCGTGACGGTTATTTTCTAAAATCTTCTCGTTTCCTATAAATTCATCGTAATAGCTATCTCATTACACTCCTTACGATTGCTGTGATCAGTGTATGGCGAAAATGTTTAGCGAAATGAATCCGTTATTCAACGCAATATTCAAATTTTGTACCACAAACCAACTTTCCATAGTATTTTACTAATCTCTGCTCGATATATAGGTGTGGCTATCATGATGAATTGTAACAAAAACTTAATAAACGGGGGGTAGGAATAGCCGGTGGGGTTGGAAATGACCAAAAAGGAAGTCAAGAAGCAATGTTTAGAATCAACTGCAACTCCCTAATGTTGGTCGTCACACTTCTTCGAGCCTCGTAAAAGGCCACCGTCATCTTTTAATGTGTGATCTTCATACTTTAAGAAAGATTGATAATAATTTAATAAATCTATTTTCTACTTTGCCGCCAAAGTACGTCCTCAAAGAGTGTCATATGTAGGAGGTTACATAAAAACTAATAGGCGGGTGGGTTGGACTAAGAATGTCCTGGGTGGAAAAGTTTTGAAAAATTAATTAGCGGGGGGGGGGGCGTCTGTTAGGTACCCAAGGGTATATGGGTATAATTCTTGATATCAATAACTTTCGATTTGTTATAATTGACTGTCCAGATGTCAAGGAGTTCGAATTTAGAAAGTATCAGATTCATGACTTTTATATGTTTTATATTGCTTTTATCCCCGGATCTTTCATTTGTTGGTTCTATTTAGTTAATAGTCTCATATCGTTTGGAACAAACTGCAACGATGGTCAATACATCATACTTTCCAACTGCTCTACTATAAAAAACACAAATCATCATCAGACGGAAACCACTTCACAGTTTTGGGCCCTAATTTCCTACGGTAGTAATGAATGGCGGCGCCAAACGAATTAGTGGAAGGTATTTGTAGATGGGTTTTGTAAGAAATATACGATGGAGTTTGGTAGCCTTCTGTGATTCTGACTATTGTCGCTCCCTTTCTAGCAGTCTACTATCAACATTTCGGCGAAAGCTGTTGTTAAGAAATTTTTGTTTCGTTGTTTAACACTAGCTCCTTGACTTCGGCTTCTGCAAGTCTGTCTTTCTATCTCTCCCTGACTCTGTTTATTTGATTGACTAACTTACTAGTACTTGTGCCTATATTTCTATAATTGCAGCTTCTACCAATTAGATTTAGTTGCTGATACTTAACACAGTTTGAAGAACCTAAATTGATTTTAGAATAACCTTATCAAACGGTTATGACAGAAAGCCCCACCACCCCCACCACCACCCCCTTCGTTTTTTTGTAATAATGTTTGTTCTACTCTGTGAATTTTTTTGAAATTTTTGGAGAATTAAGCGTAGCAGCGGTTGTACTCCAACATGGCGGAATTGTTGATGTCACGTGACTGATAATCGCCATTGGGAATAAAGAATACCGTAATGGTCCTGGGCTGTAAAATGCGAATGTACATTGCTCTGTGGCACGCTACGTGTAGGATTTTTCGAAAACATCCTAAAAGCCGATTTACAATTATTTACGCGGTAGCAAAATGCTGTTTTTGTACTGCCGACATACTGTATCCCACAAGTTTTACATTCTGACAAATATACTACTAACTTTGAGTTACAGCGTAGAGGCCCCTTGCGAATTTCGTAAGAGTGAGTGTTGTTTATGTTGTTGAAAGTCCTCGTTTCCTTAATTATTGGGCAAACCGCACAGTTAGATCTTTGTCCGCACTTTTTCGAACATCCCGTATTCCCGCCTGCTTGCGGTAATTTAGCTCGTATTACAGTGTTCTTTAAATCTTTACCGTTTCTATACGTTACTAGGGGGATTTCAGGAAAGGTTCTCTTGTGCTCTTCGTCACAAATTAACAAGGCATGATTGTCTCTAATGATTTTGTGCACCTTAGAGCTAAGTGCTGGGTGGTATGTAAGGACTAAAGCCTTGTATTGTCTTTCTTTCTGCGACTCAAGGTATCTAAAAGCGAATTCCTACTTTGTATACGTGCTTTTTCAAATTGCCGTTTAATCAAAGACTATTCAAAGAATTTTCTTTCAAGACGCCACTCTTCGAGTTGTCGACAGCGGTTTTCAAACAATGTATCGTCTGAACATATACTGCGTAATCGTAACGCTTGTCCATATGGTATAGCTATTTTAGTATGAAAGGGGTGACACGAATCTGCATGCGGGCATTGATGGGTGTCTGTCGGCTTGACATAAAGATCTGTGACTATGATCCTCCCTTGTGTCTAAAAACTTCCGAAAAGCCCCTATAGCCTCATTGTGTGGAATATTAGGGTACAAACCAACTATATCAAAACTACTTAGGCAAACAATGTATCCAATCAGTATCTAACAGACGATCAATTTTTACTCTTAACTCTTGACGACTTAATTCTCAAGTTTATACGTGTAATGCATTAATTTGACGGAAGTAAAATTTCATATGTTGCAGCGGCCTGTCCATAAGTAAATTAGCATTGCCCTGATAGATCTGCATTAACAGTAACGGCGGGGAAGTCTGGATTAGTTGACGTTTTAAGGAAAGGGGGGAGGTTATATAAACGTGGACCTGACGCCCTACAACGTCGGGACGACAGTCTCAGAAAATTATGTCGAACCAGAGAACCAGAGTAACAGCATTAACAGCAAGAGGGACTATTATTTTGCAAGTATTGCCAGTACAGGGGATACGGATGATAAGATGTAGCTGTTTCGTGTTTGTTTAATTAGCGTAAATCCGCATCCAATAGGGACATAACTGCTTT
The DNA here is from genome assembly GCA_010016025.2 of Alatinidae sp. Z8VKAUB7J3. Taxonomy (NCBI): domain Eukaryota; kingdom Metazoa; phylum Cnidaria; class Cubozoa; order Carybdeida; family Alatinidae; species Alatinidae sp. Z8VKAUB7J3. The sequence continues at coordinate 121,529,379 of JAAAKM020073195.1, read as the reverse complement.
CTATAGTCTAACATCTCAATTATAAAGATCGACATGGTGAAATTATATTGTGGAAATACTTTTGTAACGTTATCAAAACTTTTAAACGATTAAGGAGCTCCATAAATGTTGGATGTTAAGATTAGATGATCATAAATGTAACTACTTGTAAGGGTAGACATGAAATTGGCTGTCTGTAGAGGAGTCTCGTGCCGTTGGAACCGGGATACCATGAAGTACCATGAGCATTAATGACGTTAGAAAAAATGTTGGTTGAACTGCGGAACTACATAGGGTGTATCGTGCTCTGTAGTCTGTAAAAGAGAGCGTTCTAGGCTGTAGATGGGGTTCAGTAAACATCATAACGATATTGTGAAATCAGTGGACTTTTTAGGTGATGCGATCTTAAATCCTGGTTAATTTTAACTAATTTTTCCGAGGATGCGTGGGCATGGCGTTCTTCCCAGATGTATTACAGTGACTTGAGTGTAGTTTCTCACTCGTGTCGTCAGGTCGCTCGTAGTAGAAATTCCAGAGAACAACATAACCGTGACTGCAAAAAGAGTTTCTCTGCGTTAATATGCAGTTATAACTGTAACTGTTTCCACCATTTTTAAAAAGCCAATCTGTGTCAGGGAAATTTTGAGCGTACGGGCCAAGCGATCACTTCTGACCTTGCGCACTTGCTCCTTCAGACAGGAAATTATATAATTGAATCTGTTTGTTTGCAAGCGCGCCCTAAGGAGTTAATATTTTGTAACCTTTTGGACGACGGTAGGTGGACCCTGACGTTAAGCCAATCATCGCGCAGATACGTCAAAACATGTTTAGAAAACTAAACATCATGAAGGCTGAGACTAAGAAAGTCAATCATTGCGATGACATAAAGGAATGATATGGGTAAACAGCATCAGCGCAACAGGAAGATATGTTACTTACATCTAAACATGGTGCATTCAAAAATGATAATTGTGAATAGGCAATTTATAAATTTATTTAATGTGTGGTGCAAACGGGTTGCAGAAAATCTGCAGCTGTTAGCATTATTATGTATTGATGAGTTTTACTTGGTAAATATCAAATATGAAATCCTGCTGTTCTCATTAGGCTAGTACAATCTATGAGGGGTCCATGAATATTTTGCGCCTTCTGCTCTAATGCCCCCTCTCCTTTGCCCCAAAGTAATTCCCCCTTATTTTCACCTTCTTCATGGTCCTGCGTGACATGCGAAAACAATGAGAACGTAATCTATGGCAGATCTTATTCGTTGTAAATTTACAAAACGAATATATTGCCGAAAAAGGTAAAAGGGAATTCTAAAATTTAAGAAGGTGAGGATGGTAATGAGGATGATGATGATAATGATTATGGTAATTATGATGACTGTGATGATAATAATATTGACAATTGTGGCAGCATTCTTTGTTATGATGGCTTTTACAAGACGATTACTTGTAGAATTAGATCTACGTATCTTTCAAGGGGGTAGGTAAGAATTGCTGGAACCAGAATTATTGGCTTGGCAAGAGTAGTCCATGTGAAGTTAGCTTCGTTTATTACTCTACTTGTACCCCATTGAGCTTGTACTGGACTAACAAATTTCCCATGATTACAAAGTACGGAGACAACTAAATAAAAAATTATCTCACGTTCGTTTTGTGGTGTTGACGTTTCTTCCTTTTTATTGCAAACTTGAGAAAATAAACGTTTTATTGAGTTTGTGAAGAAATACAATCGTTGATGATAGTTCTCATTTTCTATGTGCTCAACATGATATGAATAAATAACAAATACTTAAAATATACCCTATCAACTACTCAAGTTTAATTGTAGGCAATTGCAGCTGAGTTTCCATTGTCAACAGATTATTTTCAGAATTAATAAGAGCGTTTTCAGCGTGCGTTCGATAGAAGTGTTTTGCTTATGCAAAACGTACTTCCTCCTTATAGAAAAAAATTATTTTCTTATTTCTTGAATAGTTTGTTAGTGGTAAAAACAAGAATATTGATCATCAGCCTGTGCAAAAGCTTTAAAACATGATAATAATAATAATAATAATATAGTATAATATTAATAATAATATACAGGAGTATACAAAGATGGTATATATAAGAGTATATACAGGATATATACAGGAGTTTTCTAAATTACATTGGCCCAACATCTCCCTTAATGAATATAAGTAGATATATGTAAGCAATGGTTTAATGGTTCAGGCGTTGATTTAGTAATCATGAGGTCTTGGGTTCGAATCCGGTCAGCGCCCATAAATTGCAAGCTATTGTGGTAATGCTCCACTCTTTGAGTACTATATATAATTGCAATGTGTCTGCTGAGAATATGTATATGTCTGGCACTGATGAATGCTCAAATAAATATGAATTAATTGATTTTCCCGTACTCACTTACTGGAGGAGAATTCGCGAAAGACTGACACTAAATATCTTCGCCTTAGCTTTTGAGCCGGATGGCCCAATGGTTGAGGCGTTGGTTTAGTAACCATGAGGTCGTGGGTTGCAAGCTATTGTGGTATTGCTCCACCCTTTGAGAATTATAGATATATATGAAAGACAAAGGATCAAAAGCAGAAAAAAACCCAAAAGCAAAGCAAAGCAGGAAAAAGTAAGGATGTAGTAACAAGAAACGCTTGGCCACCAATGTGTTTTGCTCATGACTATAAGGAACGCTAAGTTTCAGACGAAGTTTCAACGAAACAAACTTGGTGCTTCATATGTCTCAGGATGTACTCTGGCTTTTAATTCACCTATACACTGAATTTATTGACAGGTTTAAAAGTACACCAAAGATTTTGGCTACCTTTAAATGTAAGGTTCGTTAAGCTACATTTAATAATATCAGCATATATTCAACCATTATTTTACTTCTTTAATACCAAACATGTTTGTATTCTGTTTAATGCTATCCCTGCCAACTTTATCAGTAGGGGTTTCTAAAGGGGTATAAATAAATACATACATATATACATACATATATACATCCATATATGCATACATATATACATACATATATACATACATACATACATACATACATACATACATACATATAAAAATACATATATACATACATATATACATATATACATACATATATACATACATATATACATATATATATACAAAATGATATTTACAGCATTGATATTTTGTATAAATAAAATGACCCATTTGGACATCGAAATAGATGATGAAACCGACTAAAAGGCACGCGATGATGTAATGTTGCCAGCTCTCGCAGTTTCTACGACACCATCTAGCTGTTCTTCAAGACGGCTGAAAAAAAGAAAAGAAAATGCAACTTGTTAAGGTTAAAAGATAGAAATTGATTTCCCTTTTAACATCCTTTTCTCGCGATTTCCCTATTTTAGGGCATCATTTTGCACGTGATACTACGCAGATCGCTTAAGCTTTTAAGAACGTTTAGCTTTGTGGTCTTACTCTCAGGACAAAAACGGATGTGAGGCTTAAAGATTTCTGCTGGACCATTTACCTCTCAACCAAGTGTGCAAAATGTTTACTGGAATTCGGATAATTATATAGTAACAATGACATTATTACTCTCTTTGTTTATATTAGTAAATATGTAACCTTTCAAAATTGTAGTAACGAATAAAAATAGCGAAATGGTCCAACAAAAGTATGCCAACTCGGCACCCGTTCCTCGAGTCGAGAACGAAGGCACGAAGTTCAACTTGAAATGTAAAACGTAACAGTTCGCTCTTGTGACGGGGAATCACTTTCGTCAAATGCTTCATTCTCAATTCTGAAGTGCAGGACAATCATGGCACAAAGAGAAACTGAAAACTGTAGTTAAATTATACAGGTATATTTTAGTAGCTTTAAGTGCTTGGAAGAGATATATTTAGTTTTCGTTTGGCACGTTTAGAAGCCGCTGTGAAGCTGTTAAGAGGTGCTACAGGTGATAGGGTTTGCCAAGGAAGAGAAAAGGTAAATTAACTACACGGACTGTCTCTTCATGCCATTTTCCGTCTTTACGTCAGTGTCGCAAGTCAGTGTTGTTGATGGCTCATATTATAGCAATACCAGCAACTATCCCACACGATGATCATCAGTTACGCTTGTATGTACCCTTATCCGGCAATAAAGTATGAGATAACCCGATATATATATATAGTGTTCGTATGTGGGAAATACCACCAACGTATTCACCTTTTATCCACTTGTGCCTGTTCGAGTAACTTCTGCTTTTCGCGTATCAGAGATCTGAAACTGTTTAACTCCGACTCGTACTTCTACTTGTTGTTAAGTTGTTAAGTTCAATACTCTGTATTCAATGTACATACAAATTTGCCAGGAAAGACGTTCATGGTAGAATGTGGAGGTTTGAAGCCTTGTCCCCTGTGGTGCTGCCACTGACCAATGCTTTAGGGGGCCTTTCTTTCAACAAGTTTATCTTGAAAGAGTTAGTAGTAAGGACGACGATTTCTGTGATTATCTCCAATGGAAGCTGACAATCAGTCACCAAAGTAACAAGAAAGGAATACTTGACTACACGTTTTTTTTTATAAGCAACTCAGTTGCTTAGGTGTGAGGCCTCGATTTGGTCCAAAATCTAAGCAACTAGCTAAGCAACTCGAGGTCTCATATTCAGGAGGGACGGACAATTTTTAAAACGCCTGAAAAACAAATCAAGAAAGGTTTTTCCATAAGAATTGATTACAAACTGTTGATATATAACAAATATTACACTGTTGATAATTTGTCAAGCAAACAGATGAAAGATCTAACCATCATTTGGTACTTCATCATTTACAACACGACGGAATTCGACGATAACCTGTAGTGATACCTAAGGAACTACTTAAGCAACTCGAGGCTTGATTTTGGAAAATTGCCAAGCAACTCGAGGCCTGACCCCGAAAATAGAGTTGCTTACCAAAAAACCCAACTTGTACTGTGCAGTACCTCTACTGGACATAATAATTATTTAATAGCACTGTCTTCAGGGCTTTACAGAAAACAGATCGTCATCGAAAAGAGAGGATTTGAAATACCTGTTTTGAGAAGGCATTAGTGAAATAGAAGATATGTCACTGGGACTTAAACCCTTGACCTACTGTTTTGTAGCATATGCTCCACCAACTGAACTAGTTGACTCCCAAGCGAGGGTGATGAGTTCTAATCCTGCTAGTGACATATTTTCTCTTTCTCTAGTGTCTTTTCAAAAGAAAACTGGTGTTAATAAGTTAGAGAGTGTCAATTATGGTACGTTTGGTTGATACTGCAATTTATACCAGTAGCCTCGCGTCAATTACATTTTGTTGTCTCTTTTCTAGGGTAAATCATAGAAAGACAGCCGAGTTTTATGATCTGCAAAACAATCAAAAGCGTATGTCATGGGAGGACTGGGTGGTAAAGAAAACTCTTGCCTCCTACCACCCCCCCCCCCCCCCCCCCCCCCTGCTCACCACCGTTAACGCCTATTACCTTTTGTCTTTGCGCAGACTACGGGCATCCAGGAATTTTAGGATGTCCCTAAAATGCATGCTCTTGTATTCCCAAAAACCTCCTTCAACTGTGGCTGAAAACAACATTTCTGTGCAGTCAAACAGTAGTGTTTATATAAATACAAATCCTCAATTTTCAGATTAGCAGACACGACATTGTCCAAAACTCAAACATCATAATAAAAACAACGTTATTATAGATCAGTTCATGAAATCTGCTAAACAAAATTTTAAAGAAAGTCCACTTTAACGATCCCTTTCTCATTTTTTCTAATCTCTAAGGAGTGATAATTGCCTGGCAACTAAGCTATACAAAACTTAAGTTGCAATTAGATTAATTTTTTCGCATTCATAACAACTGTTCACGACTTTTGTATGAACGTGTTAGCTTAAAGCTATTGTAAGTCTAAGTCTATTTACTGAAAAAGGGTCTAATTTTACAAAGAAAATGACAAAATGGGACATGATTGTACTGGATATTCTTTCCTGAGTTTGACTCGATGGGACCGTTACGTTTTGGGACAAGACAAAGGGGTATCAAAGATCGCAGTTAATTCAAAATGGCTTGATGTTGTGGATGAAATGTGAAGTTGATGTTAATGAATGGCTTGATGGTATATACTGTCGACTGATGTTTGTTTAGCTATAGAAAAGATAACTTGGTAAAAGAATGAGAAGAATTGACTTCATGGTCTCTCCTATTGCAGACATTACTGTAATTTTACATGTTGTTGTATGCATTTAATTTAAACTATCTTTTCAAGTACAAAAAGGCGTGGTTAACGCACATGGAATGGGGAGCACACACTTTCCATAAAGTCTCTCTCAAATCAATCGTTTGCCTACCTATTTGCTCTCTTGTATAATACTTGGACCCACTTTCCTGCTGCTATCAAAATGTTCCAATAGAGGATCGTTATGTGAGCTCAAAGACGCGTGCGCGATGCTAATAACACATGTCGCAATCCAATGAATGTAAACAATACTCGTTCCAGTTTCCTCCAAGATTGAAATTGCTTAATGTCTTGACTGTTCTCAGCATTTAACTTCATTATCATGACGGCGCTTACAACCGTGGCGTGACTCACACCAAACTGTCTCCGCCAAACCCGGGGCGGTTCGGATGGTCCACCGGTCGACACCGCGGGACAATCAAGCCGCTATCTTCTACGTGGTTAAATCGATTGCCCGGTTGATCTCCATGCCCCTATTGGCTGCGTGATAGGTCGGGTATGGCACTCGTTCTGAAGTGTCGATGTCACGCTGAAGCCACGCTCGTGCCTCCAGTTGATAGAGCGAAGTCGACAGCGCCCGATCTGTGATCGTGGCTAAGTCCGACTTGATGCCCGAGAAGCGCCGGGGCGTGTCCGCCAGCGCAAGGATTGGAACCGTCCAACTTCGTCGCAGCAACGCAAACTCCCTTTCGTCGGGGACCGCCTTCACGATCCTGTTGGCGGTTGCAGCGGCTCCGACACCATTCTGGGTCAAGCGGAACTCCGGACGCAGTGGATGACCATGACCGGGATTCTTTTCCAGGAGCCCGAGTTGGACAAGATGCTCCAAACTTGAAGCGAACGACGTCCGGCTTGCACTCGTTGCCGCCAGCAAGGGGGCTTGCCGTCCGGGAACACCTTGGTGAATCAGGGCTAGAATGTTCAGAGACCAAGCCCGGGACGTGAGCTTGACAAGCGATCGAATGTCCATAAAATATAGTTACATTATTTTTAAATCGAAGGGAAGTTCGATGCCACTGGTCTCTTTGGACAACACCATCACCCTTGCGATGTCCGTTCGGGACCGTCACGCAAGTGCGGAGTGGTATCGTGCCAAGCTCGGATTCGAGTTGATCCACCACATAGATGACGCCGGCTGGAGTGAGTTGCAGACCAAAACCGACGGTGTAACCCTGGGGCTGGGCGAGCAGTCGGAGCCCGCCCCGGGCAATTCCGTCCCGGTCTTTGGCGTGGCCGACATCGAGGTTGCGCGAGGGTCTTTGGAAGCGGCAGGCGTGAGGTTTGACGGCGCAACCGAGACCATTGAAGGAATGGTAAGCACGGCTACGTTCTACGATCCTGACGGCAACGCCTTGATGTTGGCCCAAGACCTGTCGACCTTCTTGGGTAGGCGTGGTCCTGTTCGTCAAATGCGTTCTGATCGAGGTACAAATTTTGTAGGCGCACGCAATGAGCAATTCAATGAATGACTCGCAGTTCCATGTTTGGACATCCTTTATTGACATGGTAGAAAACATCTTAGGCAATCGCTGGGCTGAAAACGACAAGGAGGTAGTGGGAAAGTTGTTTAAAGTCGCAGGACATAAGCGTTGGTATGTGTACTAAGGTTTATTATTGACATTGCCATTTGGATAAATTTCCAGAATTGCGGAGATGTGAATGATGAGCAAGAAAAACGATTCCATCTGAATATCAAAACAATGAAAGAGCTACCAGGCCCGGTGGGGCAAACGAATGACGGAAGACTACTGTCAGAGTATGAAAACGAAATCAAATAACATTGAATATAAAAAGCAATCAAGAAAGGTTTTACCGTAGTTCTTACGTTCACAATCGTTTTGTTCTTGCTGATAATATATTTAACGATTTGATAAAAATTCTCGTTGGTCTTGGTATATCCAACTGTGTTATTTAAGGACTTAGGGCACCAATTATTATTGCAAAAGTGCTATTTCTAGATAACCAGACCAATTTTTGTTGATTTAAATACAAAGTCAGCGGTCTTTACTGTTCTTTTTTAAGAAATATCGCCATTAGTCAATACCATATGTTCAGAAAATATACGAAAAATATGCTTTTTGTCCCAAAATGAGACACTTCTGTGCCGCATAAACGGTAGTTAATCAAGAGAAACTGAGTTGATTTTCAGATTCGGCAACCCAAAGTTAGCTCAAAAAGGTGTTAAGAGTTTCGACACAATTTCAAAATAGTTTTTTGTTTACCAGTGTAATCGATCACTTGGTAGTCGACTGGCGACAACTACTCAATGACATTTACTCTGTTTAAATCAGTCCATATTACTAGAGTAACCGCTCCAAACGAATATATTAAGTCTGGTCCAATTCGGCGAGGTGGACCAGGAAACGTGCCGGCATTATTGTAAACGTCTCGCTAGCTGCCGTTAAGCATGCGCCTTTGCTCTTAAACTTGACGGAGAAAATAACATAACGTCAATAACTCCCAGTGTTTATCTTTAAATAAATTATTAAAACTGTGTTACAATTCATCACAGAAAGAGAAGACGAATAAAATGAACTGGAGTGATGAGAGGCTGCTCTGACCTTGAAATGTTGCCACAGCTTGTGGAGATAAACCAAATGTTGTTACCAGTGTCTGACAAAAAGTGCTGGCAAGTGAATCTGCTACTCAAAGTTGTTTAACGTTGGAGGAAACGATAACCTACGGCTTGTGATTGCGTCAGCAGTCCCTATATTGACTTCTTCAAGTGCTTTAATGAACTGTAGCACATACAATGGCGTTTCATTGTAGGAACGCCTTTGCCGGATAATTTATGCAAACTATGTTAAATATTCGCATATAATTTATGCAAACTATGTTAAATATTCGTATTAAATTATGCAAACTATGCTAAATATTCAAAGTTAAAGGGAACAGTGAAGTCGAGGAAAGCCATCACATCGGAAATCAAAAGGGGAAATATTAAACCAATCTTCTACTTGGAATGAAACTAAACTGAGTTTTATGCGGTACAAATATCCAATCAATATTATTCCAACTGAGACTCTTTCATTTCTGTTAGTACTTGTTTATAGCCTCTTGATGGAACTTGATAATCTTGACGAACTCTCCCCATCCCAATCAGTTCATGTTATGTCATCCGATTTCAAGAAACATCCTTCTCCACTTGGGCCCCCGACTCAGTTTTCGTAAAGTAGCAAACGATTGAGTAAGCTCTGATATGCTCATTTCAAATGCTGCCTCATAGGGGGGGGGGGGGGTTCTTAATCAAAAGACATGGCAGTAAATATTTCTTCAAAATAAAGCCTCGGTAACAGTGCTATGAAGGTCGTGATACTTGGCTGAATAAAACGTGTATTTTCAGAGAGTAAATGGTCTTTAAATTCACTTGTTCGCGTCGTCAAAGACCAGAGTCATATCAATTTCGAAATTCAGACGTCCGGGTGTTACAAAAGCCTTTCCTTTATCCGGATTTGCCCCTTTTTCTCAGAACCACTTCCGCCATTTACTTTGGATGTTCCCTGCAAGTGACACCTTAGTTACCATCCTCCACAATTAACGACTGAAAGCGGGCAAGAGGTCTTATCAACAAACGAGTGCTGTGTCACAACCATCGAACGTGAAGCTTTAGTACGATCAAAATACGCAATGTCTATTACTTCACTGTTATCTACAGATCTAACAAATTGATCTATACATAAACAACAACAATAGAAATTATACCGAGCATGGGCACGTTACCTGGTCGTTTCATCGAGATTTAGTAAATGTTTACGTTATTTTGTCTACCATTGCAGTTACATTCCTAGTAATGGAGACACCAAAGATCAACAGTCAGAATAAATTCGTGACGTCATCAGGGGTTTTAGATGCTTTCATTTAGGCATTGCTTGCACTTTTCAATGCAGGAAGACAAGACACTCTCTAGAAAGGCACATCAACGTTTAAAGGGCACAGGGTCATTTCCTTATAGAAGGGGTGAATGGGTTCATAGTATAACGCATGGTCGGTCAAAGGTCTGAAACTTTCATTGCAACTGTCACTAACTACTTTTAAGTGACCGACTGTAAGCACAACTGGAAAAGATTAGTGTGTTTTCATAGGTGGGCCATACAACCCAAAGTTTGACTTGCCACCTAACTGTCATGGCGGCTTTTACTCAGAAAGTTTGTACTCTTAAAGTTACTTATGCTGCGCCGGTTAGTTTTCGGTTAATTGGTCTATTCATTTTATGGATTAGTTTATTGTTATCAGACGTCTACTTGAGGTAAACTCAGCCGAGAATATTTGTCACATATCATTCGTGAAAGGGGCATGAGCTACCATAAATTCCAAGGAAGGAAGTAAACCAGGGAGGGGTGGGGGGGGATTGCAAGCCGTTAAAATTAAGTGAAGCACAAATGAAACTGCTAACAAACCATACACTACGGTTGATTTATTTTTGAAATTACTACTATTATTATCGTCAAGTCTTTCGATAGACTTACAATGCCCCACGTTAAATTAAACGAGTAAAGTACTATAAAGACGAAGAGTAGTTTAAATACAAGAAATACAGAATTTAACAGTTTGAATGTTTTAATAAGGATTTAGAGCCGGATTTAGAGCCGGATTTAGAGCTGTTGTATGGAGCGCAAATCTGGCAAAGAGCATTGAGACGAAGATTGTTATTACACGTTTTTTTATAAGCAACTCAGTTCCTTAGGTGTGAGGCCTCGATTTGGTCCAAAATCTAAGCAACAAGTTAAGCAACTCGAGGCCTCAAATTCAGGAGGGGCAATTTTTAAAACACCTGAAAAAGAAATCAAGAAACGTTTTTCATTAAGAATTGATCACAAACTGTTGATATATAACAAATATCGCACTGTTGATAATGTGAAACCATTATCCCCTGTCAGAGAGAACGGAATTACCACATAAACATAACAACTCTCGCGCTCGTGTTTGAATCGTAAATTGCAAGAAGGGTGATACAATGCACTGTAGTGCAGATGTGCTTAACCTTTTTGCCCCGTGGTCCAAATTATCACCGGTGGAGTAAAGTGGGGATGTAGCAAATTTTTGCACTAGGATTACACTTTAAGCCAATATAACCGTGGATCCATCGTGAAGGAAAGTTAGATCTCCCTTAACTTTTTACCATTGTCAGTAAATTCCCCAATTTTGTTACAGTTATGATTCCAGTTCTAGGGTGTTTTTAAATATGTATTAGAAGTTGGAGTTACCGAGCATCAAAAAACCACTTCTATGACTGTTGTCAAATCTTCTTTCCGTTAGTACTTTTTTATAAGCTCATTTAAATATACCATAAATTTAGGTATTATAGAATAATTTTGAACGATTGACGGGGCATTGAAAATGGGGGAGTGCGCCCATGATAAGAGCAAAGGTCCTGAGAATACATGTGGAGTTTAGTTCACAAATAGAAATATAACTCCAATAAAACTATCCATAACACTGATTTACATTGCCTAAATTTACAAGACTGGAGCGTTTACTATCGATGGTAAAAATTGAAAGAAAACGGGAGCTAACCTCAGGATGGACCAACAGTGAAATTGGTTCAAATAATCCTATTGGAAAAATTTGCTGCGGCCCCGCTTGACTCCACAGATGATAATTTGAACCACGGGGCATACGAAGTTGGTCCCCTGGCTTAAGAAAAGCCTATTGATCTTTGAGGAGAGAATTGGGGGGCTGGCGTGTATATATACCCCCGTGTCTACGGACCAGATTGTTGCTACACATCCTTAGTAAATCCTTAGATAGTTTTCTTTTGTTGGCCTAGTTGGAGCTATAGGAACAGCATTGTTGTACCTAGGATTCTTTAAGGGTCGTCATATCCCCCCCAAGATGTCCATTGCAAGCTCTCGACCCTCCCCTTACCTCAGATTTAAAGAAAATATGATTATGTAATAGGGATATATATATTTCCTTGAGATGTAGGACGAGGGCTGTTTTATCATAATGATTATTCCGATTTGCCCAACATTTTGAACGTCCCTTATAGATTAAGAGTAATAAAATATGAGGAGCATATACAGAAAACATGCATAAACAAAAAGAGATTAGTACAATAAGTAACAGAAGGATAGATAGACACAGAAAACAAAGATCGGTGTCAGAAGTACAATAGAAAGAAAGATACTAAAAAAGATAAGGATAGTCCGAAGTCCTAGAAATAAAAGCATTAAAAAAGAACTTAAAGAAGGGAGTATTTAAACAATAAACGAAGCAAAGTCAGAGAAGAAGAAAACTTTGAACGAAAAGATAAGTGGCAGAACGAGGTGAGAATAGGTGTAGGTATAGTAAAGTAAGCGGTAAAGTAGCAAGTATAAGAGAAAACGAATACAAGGAAAGTAAGTTAAAAGTAGAACATAAAAAAAGTATAAAAAAAGAAAATAGGATGAACTTAAGCTCAATAAATAAAAGCACTAAGAAAACTATTAGTGAAGAAGAGAAGTAGAAAATAATAAATAAATCACAGATAGATACAAACAAGAATAAATTGAACGATAGGATAAGTGCTAAAAGGAGGCGAGAAATAAGAGTAAAAGTAAGAGATTAATGAGAATAAAGAACAAAAGAGAAGTAGAGCAAAATAAACTAACGAAAGATTCATAAAAGTAGGAAGATAACAGATAAATGAAAAGGCAATGAGGAAAATGCAAAGAAAATCAGAAAGGTAGATAGCTACGATTAAGATGGACAATTACAAGAAAAAGATAAGTAGAAAAGAAAGTAGGAAAATTAGCGAAGATATAATAAATAAAACGGGAAGCCAGGAAGTACGACAGATAAAACCCCGTAACAAACACGTAAAATAGCAACAGAATGAATAAAAAGAAAGAAAATAAGGAGAAAGACGAATATAAACTAAAGTCAAATAAATAAATACACTAAGAGAACCGTAAAAGAAGAAGAGAGATTAAAAACCCAATAAAATCACAGAGAGAAACTTCAATAAAAAGATATTAGGTGGAAGAAGGTGAGAATAAATGTCGAGGTATAGAGAAGAAAGAAGTAAGTTAATAAGAATGTAAAGAGGGGAAACTAAAACAAATGTAACAACAAAATAGAATACAGAAATACATAGTAAAAATAATGAAAATAAGGAGAAAGACTAAGATATACTGAAACCAAATCCAAATCGACTACTCTATACTATTCATCTGAGGAGTCCCTGCACATTTTATCAAAACCTTTATTGAGACATGGCCGTGATTGCTTGCTTTATAACAATGATTCTGCTAATAAAAATTAGAGACACACTACTGCTGGTATGAAAATGTACCTACTAAGCAGACCTTCTAATAAATCTAACTTCTCCGGATGATCAAATTTTTATTATAATTGCGGTAATCAATTAGAATCGTAATGGCGCTTTGCAAGCGGTTCATTTACCGAAAGTTTCAAAGTGGGAAGCTAGCAAACACGTTCCCAATTATCTCCGTCATACAAAATTGAATTGAGAAGATGTTTATTTGCTCTTCCGCATTGTAATAAGGCTCTGCTCTGAAATATTACTGCCTTCGAGTTTCTCTGTCTGTAATTTTTCAAAGAAGATGCTCCTTGTGGTATAACAATAAAATACAGGAGGAATTAAGTGCATTGTGATATACTATTTAGAAACGGAACCAATATTAAGTGGGTAAATCTACTTCTCTTTTGAAAAGTGATTGAGTCCTCGTCTTATTGAAAGCAAACTTCCTTTATACAAAATATGGATTTCAAAGGTTCAGTATGGTTATCTTTAAGATGATTAATCGTGTAGGCGTGTTAATGAATTTTAAATGACCATAGTAGAAGGACACCTAGATCTCCAGTCTCGCAAAGTAAATGCTGCCTCTTTAACACTTTAAATCTTGCAAACCAGAGCAATCTTTTGGACGTGTTACACGATTTTGTCAAACTCTTTGCAAGGATTGCCAGTTTTTGGTAATCTGTCATCCAACAGTCTCTTGACTTCCTTCCCCTTAACTGCAAACTTTATTCATATCTAACACCCACCGAGAAGACAAAAAATAACATATCTGCAGTCCCTTAACGCATGGCCAACCAATAGCAACTGAAGCTGCTGTGAACTTCTAAATGCATGCTATGATAGATTTGTGGAGCCAGATGTATGATAGCCAATGCGTGTATCAGGCGCGGCACTTAAACTAGAACAGTAACCATAACGCAATGCAAACGTTGTCAAATACTTTCAGATATGAGGCACAACCTTATTCAATCTAATAACATCCTGAGATTGTCGTTATCCTTACAAACATCTTCAAGACTAAATTCTACTCTATTGTTCACATGAATATCATTGTTCAAGATTTCCGGTGATATCTAAAGAATACCTCTACAGAGTGCTTAAGGATTTCCGTTAAGCGATAGGATTTTGTAAGGATTTCTGTTTAAATAATAAGTACTAGACGTTTTGGGAGTATTTTGCTAGTGCAACTCATAGACTAGGTAAACTTTATTCACGAAAAATTGATGATTGGTTGCTGATATAATGCGAAGACAACATTGGCAAGGTTTACATAAACATTGGTGGGATCCTTTGCAAATGCTCTCACAACGCCTCCGTCACCAAATAGATACTTTTAGGCCTATTGCAAATTCTCGGTTAAGCGCTTCATATTCAATAGGCGCCTCCGTCGGTTAAGCGCTCTTTCTCAGTTTGATGTCCTTCGTCCATTAAGCACCCTCTCTTGATTAAGCGTCGTTTCTTGATTTAGCACCCCCTGTCTTGATAAAGTGCCCGTCTTCTGTAAAGTGTATTAAGCGCCCGTCTTCTGTAAAGTGTATTAAGCGCCCGCCTTTTTTAAGTGTCCGTCGATTAATCGCCCGACTTTCATTACGTATCCGTCGATTAAGCGCCCGTCTTCCTTTACGTGTCGGTCGATTAAGCGCCCGTCTTCCATTACTTATTGGTCGATTAAGCGCCCGTCTTCCATTACTTATTGGTCGATTAAGCGCCCGTCTTCCATTACTTATTGGTCGATTAAGCGCCCGTCCTCCATTACTTATTGGTCGATTAAGCGCCCGTCTTCCATTACTTATTGGTCGATTAAGCGCCCGTCTTCCATTACTTATTGGTCGATTAAGCGCCCGTCTTCCTTTACGTGTCGGTCGATTAAGCGCCCGTCTTCCATTACGTATCCGTCGATTAAGTGCCCCTCTATAAGCGATACTTACTAATATGAACCGTACTAGAATTATATGAACAATTTGTAATACAGCCTTCGCCTTCCCTAATTGTTGTGACGGATAAATATATAAATTGGATTGGAAACCCCCTTTACTTTTAGCCGAATAACTGCTCTCCCTCTGTGACCCTCCAACGGAATGAAACCATTTTCTCGTAAGAAAACAACCCCGCCAAAAATAGCATCTCATGCAAGTCTTTCTTGTGAGGTTAGGTAAGCAAGGATTTACACTTTTAATAGTAATATAGGATCAAATTTGACCAAAATATAAGCTGTAATGCACAAAAAGCTGCGTTATATAGAAGAGGGGGAAGGGGTATAGTTAGGGACCTAAAAATAACTTCCCGGGATATACTTTAGCCTGTAGACACATCCCTGAAAGTTTCAATTCACTAGCCCAACAACTTTCCAAGATAGCAAGAAGTCAATGGACTAGAATTTTACCGAATTTAGGCCTACCCTAGAAAGTGATTACTAAATTACAAAAGAGCAGAAAAAAGCCATCAAGGGATATATTCATTTTTATCCTAGCTAAAAAATTACCCAAGTATATAAGAAACTCATTAAGAAAGAAGATAGCCTAATCTATAGGCCTAGCATATCATGCAAAAACAATGATAAAATAGCCTATGTTAATTTTAGCTAAAGAATATTTAGAAGCATCAGGAGAGAGTCCATTACCAGAATTGTGATTATGACAGCTTGGAAGAGCTTAATATACGGAATTTAATGGTTGGTCTAGGTCCTATCCCTTCTATTAGGCTAGCATGTTTCCTTTAGATGTGGTCAAACACCAGAAGATAACCAAAACTTGAACGGATTGAGGTGAAGAAAGTCTGTGTAAATATGTGTTGGGCCAAGTAGGCTCGGAAGCCTAGATCTAGGCTACTGTAGTTAGGCTATTTGTTAGTAGCCTAGTCCAAGCTTAGTGATGCAAATTGAACACAAGTTTAGGGTGATTATATGTTTACAGGATTGACCTACATTTTAGTCCTTATGGAAAATAGATAAGACTTACCTGTTGTCACTGGCATCTTACAATCCTGGAATGGATAAAATTACATTACAAAATTCAAAACATTTCAGGAATTTTTGCAACATTGACAATAATATCTAAGTAAATGCCGCCAGTTATTAAATTGTAGCGAAACAGAAAATGACCGAAATTAGAAAAGTAGCGAAGTAATCCAGTTACTCTGAATTGCGAATTTTTGACATTGCGTTAAGGTTTGGAAAAGATGCAGCAGTGTAATAATGTCTCTAACACTTTTTATCATTGTTTCTTGGGAATCTTCTAAAAATTTACCTCCTACGATCAATACAGTTTCTTATAATCGATCGCTGTCACAAGTAAATACTACGTTATAGCAAGTCAAAGTTCTGAGGGCCTACTACACCCCCGCCATGTATAAGAAGAGCCAAGAAAGCCAACGTAAGCTAACGTTAAAAGCACTGCATTAGACGCTAAACTACAGATCTGCCAATGCATCCATCTACTCAGAGCATACAGTGCCATTTATGGGTGCCATTGCTTTCATTAGTTCTTGGGAATCCTTCCCTCTACGGTACATCTATGGAGAGATTTTAAGTCCTGACTTACAACTTGTTGCCATAGGTTTAAATCGAACCTGGGCTTGAGCCTATGTTCATTCATACTACTTGTTGCCATGGACACGGATGCCAATGACTTGCAATTTTGCAGTTTTGCAACTTCTTCCAGCAGGTATTTGAGAAAGTACTGGGAGTTGTTCCGACGGTCTAGATCAGCCCTCTTTACACGTTATCTCTTAATTCACTGGTCACTTTCAATTATTGTAGAGCGGTGTGCAACACAGCAAGAAGCAAGCCCAACTTGAATCCTTAGCATCAAGACCTAAACAGGACCTATTTTGATGCAACTGAACTGTCGGACGTGATCAAAGGTGTATTCATACGTTTCATGGCACAAACAGGACTAAGGAACATGAAAGAGAATGATATGTCATTTGGACTTGTGTTTTTTTGGACCCACTGACTTTGATATTCCTTCTCATTTCCTTCTCTTTAGCCTAAATAAAAAATTCATCCAAATTTTCTGCCTTGGCAAATTTCCTTCCTTGGGTCCAGGTAGACCCCTTTAGAAACAACTGTTCTATACGTTCTATTTAATGTGTTTCTTCTTGTCTACAAAACACTACAAAGGAAAGCACAATAAATTAGGATAAATAGACTTTTGCTGGACTATAAAGTTTTCAAGATAAAAATGTACAAACTTTTTACTGAAGAAACAAAAAACGTGAATGAGTTAGGGAAATGAGATCAAGAGAAATAATATCGCCGCCATTAAAAAATAAATTTTCTTTTTGACTCACTTACTGATTTAATTGCTCAGGCCTTTTTGGGTTCCCTTCCTCTCCCATATACATGTCTTTGCCATCCAGGGCGGTTTCCAGAATTTTGCTCGGCAGTTGCATGTCGCAGTTCAGTGTCTTGTCTCATCCACTACCAACAGCTTTTTCTGGAAGTCGTAATGAAACTGTAATTTAAATTTACAGATTGCTGATTTATATACAAATAAAAAAAGCTAGAGTAGTTTTATTTCTAAAAATAGTTTGAGAGGAAAACATCAATGCTGTACAGTTGACGTCATGGTTGTGGTTGTTGCCTGGCTTGAGTAGGATGGGTAGCTAAGATGTCAGATGTCCAATAATGGATGACTAACTCACAACATATATACAGTGTTTGGTGCTAAATAGGGAGAACAGTGTTCCCTGTTAATGGTGATGACTTGAAGCAAAACTTTCAAGAATATTTGCATGGCTCACTCCTTTAACCTCCATTGTAACACGTTGTATAGACATATGATCAGGTCAAACAATGTATGTCTTTTTTAAAGTTTGGAAAGTATCAGCTTTCAAAAGTCGAGCACAAAATATTGTTTAATCAACTATTTTATAAGAAAGTATTATTCTGTTCGACTTATATCTATTATATTACGTTTGAGATGTAAAGCTAACACTTTTTTCAAATTGTTCGTTAATTATCGTCGAGAAGAAATATTTTGGAAAAATCATTTATGAAAAGACACGATGACCACTTATGTTTACATACTCCATTTCTCTAGTCACCACATTAGCTTCCAATCATCTACCGATAGATATCGACATCCAGCTCAACGTAATGGGAGACCAGCCTCTCTGCGCCATGTGACTTGATCAAGGAAGGACTACCATCTGGTCCGTTAATCTGTCTAAAGTCCATTGAAAGTTTCGAAGTATCATCGAGAATTATCAAATTGTATACTAATATCTAAGAAAATAAGAGTTAAAACTCAATGCAAGAAACACACTAGCGTTGTAAAAGTATGCGTTAAGTATGCCTACTATAGTTACAGAGTAGAGAAGTCGATTACAACTATACCTGTGGAGCTTCTTCAAGAAACTATGTATATCGTTTATAAAAGGTTTAAGATAAATATCAACTGCCAATGTTTAGAAAAATGTAATGAGCCTGATGCCACCTTTTAAATATCTGTTTATCCGACCTAGAGAAAAAAACTTGAGATACGTCGTTTGAAAGAGCAGTTTCTTAAACAATCAACTATTAATGTAAGAACAATGATTTTGATTCGTGTCCTGTTTTGGATCCTACCACGGACTGTTGATTGTTTCCAGACTTACTACTATTCCCTGCCTTCGTTGGCGAATTTGTCAGTAGCGGACTGATTCGTTCGGTACTTTGGGATTTTTCCGTTCTTGGACTATCCTTTGATGATTCTGAGCTGTCTTTCGAAGTATCATCAGAGCCAGCTCGCTGCAATACTGGTCGGGAAATTTCTTTGGCGATTTCACATTGCATGTCAATAATAGCCTTCAGCCACTGTTGTAAGAAAAAGGGCAAATAGTTTTATAGAAGAAATATGCAATTAGGTAGCTTTTTTAACAACGAAAGGTATAAATTGGTTTACGTTCCGTTTTGTCGAGTAAAACAGATAATAGGTTTGAACGTGTTGAACGTCAAGCACTACAAGAAACGTAGACTTTTCTGATTAAAGTATCTGATACGTAAAACTTCAACAGGACGATGTTCTAACCCGGATCACTTTGTGATTGGTATTTCATCCTTATCCTTAAGACCAAGCGATTTGTGCTCGAATATTGAGTCAAAATTTTATCGGAAAGGACATGCTACCTCCCTCCCCCGATTCCCCCGATACTCTCCTTCTTAGCTACGGACTTGCATTTGCATTCCATCTGTTGCCATTTCCAAGACAACACAACTGAAATCAGAAGCAAACGTGCCTCGTAATGAAATATGTGGTCTCGAATCAAGCAAAAGCCGGGTGTCGAGCTGACGAGATTCTGTATGTCTGCAAGGTATTTTCTCAATGCGCTTTCTTTGTTTGAATGGATCTTGTGATTGGTTTCTTTGTATGCATAATTGGCATAAATCTTGGACCACGTTAAATTTCGTAGGGTGTGCGGCAGACACCCTGCACACCCAGAATATACGACCCTGGAAAAGAGTCAGGTAAACACGATGTATTCCAAAATGTACACGTATCCTTACAAAGTATGTTTTCTTTAAATAGCAAAGAATGCAATCTTACACAACTGCATCCACACGTGTATCTCAGAAGGCAACATCGCATCTCCGCGGTATAACTTATTTACAGTCAAGTACAAAATGTCAAAATCTACTGGTACCTCATCTTGTTCCTGTCTGGATGGCATTTTGATCGGGAGTACATGAGGAGGAAGTGGTCTTTTTTAAATTAGTTTCGAAGCCAACTGCAAGTTCCGAAATAAGAATTATTGTTCTTAATAATCATATCAGGTCTTAATTATTGTCCAGATATGATAGTTGGAGACGAGTAGTCACAATAAATGTAAAAGTTTGGGTTACAAAAACCAAGAAAATCAGCATTAGACTTCAAAACCGAATCATGCCTCCAAGTGTATTTGCCTTGACGAAGATGGGTAGGGCAGCCAGAAACTACATGTTGAAGCGTTTGAGGATCAAGACAAGCAAGACACTGACTGTTTGTAGATCATTTCCACAAGTGTAAGTTCTTTAGGGTTGGAAGAGAGTTGTTGAGATAGCAGCAGGTAAAGTTGTAAATGTTCTTTGGCAGCGAATCAAGAGCTTTGTGCCAGATCTTTAGATGCAAAGAAGAGCATTCGTGTAACAGAGCCTTGACGATACATCCTTGTGAGGTTAAGGTGTTAACAATAATTATTGTAAACTCAATGCCTTTATTGGTGATCTCTTTACAAAACCATGTCCCTCTGTTGTCATCTGACGTAGTACATGGGACAGCAGAATTGATATACAGGAGTGTCTAGTCCGAATAATAATAAAAATATATTTTTTTTAAACTTCGGATGTATTTTTCCTTCTCATTGGTATGCAATTTAGGTAATCACTTTACAGGCAAATCTAAATCATCTTCATACACGCAATATTCATCGTAAAATGTTTAAATTAAATACTAAAGCAAAACAAAAAAATTCAAAGAATTCTAGTTATTCAAATATTCACCGACCAGAAAAAACACAAAACGACAAAATAACAAACACAACTCCAAACGAGGAAAAAAATAACAACAAACAAAAACCCAGCCTAAAACTTGTAGTATATCTGCAACAGGCTAGCATTGCAAACTAGGATCTTATTACCAGGTTAACAGATCTGGAGTGACGCATCCTTTATCCTTGCAGCGAAACAAGTAGTAGGTGGCACGAATGCAACAACAAGTCAATTTTAATAATAATAATAATAATAATAATAACAATCTACATTTATATTGCGCCAGGTTTCATAAGAAGATGCTCACCTGCGCATTACAAGATAAAAAAAGTTTGGCTACTGCTGCTGAACTATACTTTTCCTTTTCGTTTCAAAAGTCAAATAAAACAACAAACCGTCGAACGAGAAAGTATAATCAGAAACCAGAATAGCGCAACATGTGCCAGCCTTCATTAGTAGACGCAGTAAGATTTCCAAAATTTTACCGAATCGCGTAAGCACAATCAAGTCAACAGATCCCAAAACAGACACAGCAATAGGACAGCATTTGATTGAAAACCCGTCATGTACTGACGACTATCAAGAGGATTCGTTTATGATGTTAGCAAGAGCCATATCTCCTTTCCATCTTGCCGCCTTAGAAGCCGCATTTATCAAAAGAAAGAGGCCGGTACTCTGTCGACAAAAATAATTTGTTTACAATTTACCTCTTTCTCAATAACACGACTGGCAGAAAACTTGTCGGTTTCGTGACGGTTATTTTCTAGGATCTTCTCGTTTCCTATAAATTCATCGTAACAGCTTTCTAATATCACTCTATGCGACTGCTGTGATCAGTGTATGGCGAAAATGTTATGCAAAATGAATCCGT
This sequence comes from Alatinidae sp. Z8VKAUB7J3, assembly GCA_010016025.2. Taxonomy (NCBI): domain Eukaryota; kingdom Metazoa; phylum Cnidaria; class Cubozoa; order Carybdeida; family Alatinidae; species Alatinidae sp. Z8VKAUB7J3. The sequence continues at coordinate 121,507,617 of JAAAKM020073195.1, read as the reverse complement.
TACTCAAGGCAATATTCGTTTGTATTTTCTCAGGGTCACAACACTAATTCACCGTTCACAGTAAATCAATATGCACTTACTACCAGACAAGGCATCAAACGATTTGATGCCTTGGTCGGCTGTGAAAATGCCCTCTTTCCTGCCCAGGCTCCTCGAGGAAGACTCCTTGACCGGAGCATGATGGCGAACTTCATTTACGAAATAGAAAGTCTTCAGGAAGTTTGTCGCTCTTTGATATCGGTGCAAGCGACAAAAGGCGGATTAAGGGTTTTGGTAGTGCAGGTATTATCTTGTCAAGCACGCAGCCAAGGGGGGCGGGGCTGTGGCCGCCCAATAGTTAAAACTTGCCCACGTTTGCCCCCCCAAGAAAATTTCTTACGGGCATTTAAAAGGTGGATTACTTGTGTATTTCAATTTACTTATGCAATTAGATAAGAAAGACGGGAAGTCTACGTCTCTCAATTGCAATTTTGAGCCTTCTAGGGACCATAAAAATTCAAATTTTCCGACCCAATAAAGCCATGGTGGGCTGGCTTGAAAGGAAGGAGGGGAGGGAAAATATTTTGTTTTGTATTTGCCCACCCCACACCCCCACCCCCTCCCCATCAAAATTTGACTGGCTGCGTGGCTGTATCTCGGGGCTGATTACGATTTTTCAATGCTGTCTTCCTACTGTAGATGCCTATCAAACGTAAACTTTAGGCTATTTTTTTCAGAACGCTGATAAACACTGGGTTAGATTGACTGAATCTGTTACCAAACAAAACAATTTGATGTATTCCCAATATAAGTTCATCTTTGTAAAACATTCATTGCGAGTCATTGCTCTTACTATCTAGTCCTCAAATTAAGGAAAATAGATGCGGAAAATGGGTTGGTGGGGCTTGGGGGCGTTCGATCAACCCAGAAGCCTCTAAGGGGGCGGCGGCGCTAAAAAGATTGAGAACCACCGGACTAGACGAAGACGTGGATGAATGTCAATCTATAGGTGACCACGTTAGATAACTCGACTTTACAGGTGGACTCTAGTGCATAGATGAAGGCAAGAGTAAATGTGAGCATAGGTGAAGTCGTGTGAGCAAATGAACTCTAGTGCATGGATAAAGGATAGAGTTAATCCAATGGATAGGCGATCTTGAGTTGGCAGGTGAGGAGTCGGGTATTTTCGAGTGCATAGCAGAGGACTAGATGAAGACTAGGATGCATTCAAATTCATGGGTGAAAAGGTGGATGCACTTGAGTTTACTGGTGAACTCGACTGCACAGATGAAGGCAAGATTAACTTGAGGGGATAGATGAACTCTTGTATGAAAGTGAACGTTAGTGCAAGGATGAAGGATCGAATTAGTTCAATGCATAGGAGAACTTGAGAGCGCAGGTGAGGATTTGAGTAATCTGCAGTGCATATTTGAAGACTAAATGAAAACTAGGGTGAATTCATAAGTATAGATGCAGACGTGAGCTGATTCGAGTTGACATGCAAATGCAAAGATGCAAAGATGGACTAGAGGATAGATTTAGAATAGAGCCGTCTCCAATACAAAGCAAGGTTTTCTAGAGGCATAAACACATAACTGAAGCAAAGAAACTTAAGGGCGAGGGCCGTGGTGGGCGCTTCTTCCCGTTTTGCTTAGGCCACATATAGATCCTTTATTGTTCAGGATAACTGCCCCTAGGACTGTTATTAAACGCTCCTGATTATGTGGAACCAGCTTCTTTGTTGCTTAATATGTGTCGGACTCTTTTTATAAGACCAGAGACGTAAAATTTTTATTATACATGTACCTTTCTTAATCATACATTTTATTCTTTACATAGACCAGGACATGGATCATTTGTTAGACCTCAAAAAGTTAGCCAGGGTAATGATGTTGTTGATGCCCTAAAGCTAAGGTATGGAAAAGATGAATCTAATGAGGAAATACTATATGTCAGTGGAACATCAACACAGCAAACAAAGGTTGAAACTGTTGGCTTTGAAAAAATACTGCATGAACAAAGGTAAGTGAAATATGTGAATAAAGATCACACAAGAATAGATACAGAAAGTATCTATAAGTATATACCTGATTGTACACATGAGGATTGTATACAATTCAGCTGGTGAATGATAATCTTGTATATGTAGGATTGATTTTATTGGCATACAACTAATGACATGGGTCTGATGAAATGTAAATTTATTTATTCATATACATTCAAACTTATGTAGATTTTGTAATATGAAAGTTTATAAAGGGTGGGAGGAAAAAAAAGGTTTAAAGGCATTATGTAAAAGCTAAACAAACAAGACACAAGTACCTAAATATTCATTTCATTTTTCATTTCATTACATTTCTTTGTTATTTATGTTCAAGGAAAAGCATAGAGTAACCCTTTAGTGTGATAGAGTGATGATTATTTGGAATTTTGCCAGTGATGAATGATAGCAAGCGTATACATGATTTCCCAACTTTATAATGTATGTAGCTCATGCAATATAATGATAACCATCACTTTTTAAAATTGTATGTGTATATGCATCTTTTTCCATAGTCAGTATGAGAGACTGAAACAAGTTGGGTTGACTAAAATGGAAGTGAAAGGGGCACTACTTGCTGGATCCTTAAGCAAATGTGCACCAAGTATCCTTTTTTGAAAATATTCTAACTTTCTGTATCTCAAATTTATTATATATGTACATAGACAGTTAGAAAATATGTGATGGTATTTATTTATCATAGTGACTATAGGACATATGCAATCCTTCAACCTGTGCTGTCGATAAAGTACTGCAGTAATGCATTATTTAATACTTACTTACCCGCTAGTGCAATCTACCAATCATCATAAACACAGTGACGTAAAACATCATTAAAATGACATCTTCATTATATGACAAATAATATTATCAAATTGACTGTTTCCAATGAATTTTCACACCCGCTCAACTGTTGCTGACCTTTTAAAACTAAATGCATATACAAGAATTGAGTTTTCGTCTAATAATGCAATAAATACTCTTCTTTAACGTTAACGGTTGGCTACGGGCCAATGCCCTGGCTCTATATGGTTACATTTTTATTACTTCTGCGATCATTCAGGGCATTGGTGGAGGATAAGATTGTCATTTGAAATCTTATTGGGACTGATAATATTCGAAATGTTTAACATCTGTTAACTTCAAAGGTTTCAAATTGCTTGAAATTAGAAAGAGAAGAAGAAATAAACACTATGACACTCACCAGTGCGTTCGAGTCAGCAGTTCCACAGTTGGATCCAGCATGTTTTGGGGCCATCAGAGGAGGACCGCGGCACTGTTTCGGCCCCTAGCTTCCTGACAGCATTTTTGCCACGGCGGGGCTACTCCTCAATGGATTCCCCTCAATGCTGACTGGCTATATGTTGCGTGGCTCGCTTCTCAACACTCATTGCACTCAACAGTCGCTTTCTCCTCACTGCCCTACTACCACATCATTCTGAAAACACATTTCATCATCCCTCTTGAGCCAGATCCAGAGGGATGCTTTTTCTGCAACCCTCTGTACTTTCTCCCTCAGCTGTTTTACTACCTTTAAAGTAAAATCCCATCTTATGCCTGAGAAGCTGCAGCAGCTTCCTGTCCACGTATTCTCGTGCTCCAACTCCAAGGTGACTTTGACTCGCTATCCATCCTTGCTCTTCGCATGTATTGATGAGTTCCTCATATCACGTCTCTTTCCGCTCATCTACCTCATCAAGATTTGACTCCCAGGAGATTGTCAGCTCAAGCAAATGAATCACCTTTCGTTCTTCATTCCAAAGGACAATTCCCGGTCGTTGCTAGGTTGCCAATATTAGGAATATCACCAACTTATCAAGATCTGTTTCAATCTTCCATTTTCCTTCCCATCTTTTGTCTACTCGCTTCGGATTCCCTCTTTTGACCAGCTTTGAACCCTCTTTTCCTTCCTCATGAAATCTAACTTCTCCTTGGACGTCTTTCATTAGGAGTTTCCCTCCATTGACATGCTCCAGTTTCTTCTTTAGTGCATCCACGTCACACCCAAATATTAAATGGTGCCAAAGTGTCAAGGACGATTGCTTCCGTGTCATAGGAAAGGCCAGGTCTGCATTTAATTTGGCCGTATTGGAGTCAGTCCACCAAAAAGCAAGAAAACCTCTGCTACGCAGACAGAAAGAATTCGTTTTCTCACCAGGCCTATTTAATTAATCTTGTTTTAGTAGATGCTAATTGGTTCAAAACACAAGCCATTCAGGCATTTCAAATTCTAATTGGCTCTTCCAAAAATGCAGTTAGGTATACTCTTTCACACAGTTTATTTCGGTCATTCTGACGTGAGCACTCTGAGGAGTGTCAGACGAAAAGAGTTTAAGTACACAATGTTTACACTATTTCGTGCAATATTTTTCGTAACTTCATAGTCAAGAAAACATTGTCTCCAAAGTGGGCTTGCTCTATATTTTTAAGTTTCCATCTATTTTGTTTTGTTGTTATCAAATTTGAATGGGATAACCGGCCTAACATCAAGTGTTGAAAAACAACACAAGGACAAAACCAGAACAACACCCGGCACAATTGTATTGTCTACGCTGCCAGTGTGATGCTAGGTATGTTGGAAGTACGTCTCAAAGACTTGCAGATCGTATCTCGCAACATATTCAATCCGCGTTGAGAAATATTAAGACCGTTCGTGAGCGTCAACAACCCGAACGAAAGTGTAAAGCAAATGTGAGTCTGATAGAGTGTGATTCGGCCATCGGTACACATTTACTAAATTAGCCCGACTGTTTGTGGGCCTATACGAGTGATTATTTTTGTATATTAGCTAAAGCTAGATCAGCTTTTTGTCTGAAAGTTTTAGAAGCGGTTTTCATCAAAACCCGGGATCCTTGACTTTACCGACAAAGGGAGTTTGTGTTTTCTCTAAAATTGTTCTAACAATTTTGGCGTCTCCAAATTGTTGGTAGGTCTTTATGATTGTCCAATCAGCGGTCGACAAATTTTTGCTTTGATGCCTTTCTTTGTTTGCGAGTTATCATAAATGATGCTTAAAGGTTTGAACAACTCATTCTTTGCACGAGCCATTTTGTTGAGAGTGCAAAGAAACCGGTCAATGGCAATTCACTAATGATTTATTAAATATTACCTACAAATTTTGTAGTACCAGGAACGTTTTCCTTGTTCCAGTCTCTTCAGGGAAATTAGGGAATTGTTTTCAAAGGTGAGGCTTGGAACCCTGTCATAGTACTTATACATTGGTTAATTTTACAGAGGCACGGCTGTTCCCATTTTCAAGAGCAAGATCAATTATGGCTTGGATGACTGGCTATTTGAAGTAATAGACATAACCAAAATATTCAGGCTTAAAGCAGAAGGTTAACATTCTCATTCCTTTAGAGCCATTATTAAAGTGGTATGCCATCTATGTGGGGTCAGGTTTTATCATTTGCCCTTAGTCTGCTTTACAGAGCTAGACAAACTTCTTTGTTTGGGTCGGTGAATATGACAATGAAAAGTCGTCCAGGCTTTACAGACCTCTACAAACTTCATTGTTTGGGTCTGTGAATATGACAATGAAAAGTCATCCAGGCTTTACATACCTCTACAAACTTCTTTGTTTTGTGTTTGTGACTATGACAATGAAAAGTCGTCTAGGCTTTACAGACCTACAAAATTCTCTGTTTAGGTCTGTGAATATGACAATGAAAAGTCATCCAGGCTTTACAGACCTCTACAAACTTCGTTGTTTGGGTCTGTGAATATGACAATGAAAAGTCATCCAGGCTTTACAGACCTCTACAAACGTTTTTGTTTGGGTCTGTGAGTATGACAATGAAAAGTTGTCCAGGCTTCACAAGAATCTTGTGAAGTGCCCACATAGGTTTATTATTCAAGAGACAGTGAACAAGGCAAAGGTCGTTTATTTGTACCAGGTCCGTTCAATACAGCATCACCATCAAGCACATCATACTCCATAGGTTTTACCCTTAACATACCAGCCCTTCCCTGGCCCTCGGAATCCTGTTAAGAAACACTGTTCTATATTAAGATGGAACCCAGAAAGCCTTCATGAAATGAGATTCACATAAGTATTGACCACTTTCAAGGCAACAATGTTGTAGCTTTTAGTCCTTTAAGAATCTGTGTTTAGTTCTTTAATGCATTAGTTATTAGGAATATTCAATAGATGAAGGATAATCGTGATCAGATAGGTAATTAAACATTATTTTCAACTATTTAACATACAATTGGAAACATATCTCACCAAATATTAGTGGACCAAGGCACCCCTGGCCACTTTGGTCCCTACATCTGTCATGAGCTGTATGTTTACTTATCTGTTTTTCCTTTCCTTAATAAGCGCCCAGGTCCGAATAAGCGCCCAGTCCGAATAAGCGCCCACCCATAAACTTTTGTTTTTATATAAGCGCCCACCAAAAAACTTTTGTTTTTACATAAGCGCCCACCCAAAAACTTTTGTTTTAAATAAGCGCCCACCCAAAAACTTTTGTTTTTAAATAAGCACCCAGGACGCTTAATCGGTCATTTACGGTATCTAGCACTCACGACTTTCTCAGCGGTGTTGGTTAAAGGTAATTTGTAGTCCCCTCTCCGATTGAGGTTCTGCGTAATCAAGGGGCTAACCCCCTTCTATAGTTACACATTCCTCAAATGTCTTCAAGCAGACATTCTCTGAAGTAAAATTCCAAAGTAAAGTGCAGAAAAAGAACCAACTAAGCACGTCACACACGACGTGCTAACTTTGAATCTCGAAAGGTATTAAATTATAAGTTTCCAGGTATTGTGAATCGAAAGTCTGAACGTCCAGCACGTGAATTTGAGTTTCTCTATTCACGTTGGGTTAGTTTTGCGGCCTGTTAGAGCATTTCGGTACCATCTATTCACCGCCCGGTTCTTTAATCCACTAAAGTATTATTCTCAATCGTTCTTCTTGCTCCCCCTTTCCAGCATTGATCAGGTTCCCATATCAGTGATCCCCTAAGTAAAAGGGGTGAGCAAACAGACAGGTCTTTCCGCGCCTAGCGATTATGAAAATTAGGGCTTTTTATAAGAAGGTCGCGATTTATGTTTCGTAGAAGCCTTAACAACAATTTCCTCTTTACCAACTCAAAGTGAGACCTGTTTCCATATTCTTTTTGTTTTACTTTTGAGAGTTGCACTCAAGAATGTAGCAGAACTATTTTTGGCCGGCCTCGTTTTCTGGATTTTGCAGACCTCTGTGAGTGTTATTTGCAGACGCACAAGGGTTCTACGAACCTGGGTTAATAGCCCGTGACATTTATCCTTATTGCGTAAACAGCCACCGAAGATTTGAATGTCGTTCACAGTTTGAGGCGGCATTTCCGCCAAAGAGCATTTTGGGCGCTATTTGAAAATGTACGCGGTTGAAATCTCACTTATGGCTAAACGTACAAGAATGCTTTGTAATGTTCATTTTACCCTCGAAAACTAAAACTTTTGACATTGTAAAAGAGCCTTTAAGCACATTATAACCTCGTCCACTATTTTTTACGCTTGATTTGGGAATGAATAGAAGCGAGGAAAAAGTCCGGGGTTGGGAAATATGTTTAGTATATGCTTATTAAGCGTGTGAGCTTAAGTATGCTTATAAACGTTATGCTTATAAAGCAAAAAGAGTGTATCTAGACTTGCTTATCTACTCCCTTATTGATGACTGGTGCCACTCATGTTAGTCAATGAGGATTTGTGTACAGTTACACAGCTCTACTTTACCTTCGAGGGACTGCGTTAGATCTCGCATATGGGAAACGGAGTGGCAGTCAAAACTGGACAAACTGAATCGACATCCATTGCAATGCTTTTCAGCCAAAAGATGCTGAAATGTATCGAAAGAATTGTTGAAAAGGGCGTCTCCGATTATGTGGCAACGTGATCCAAGCTGCCGATTGATGATTGGCCAGTGGTCCAGGTCCTACAGAGGAAAAAAGATTTTGTAGAATAATCACATAGATACGTCAATGGGAGTTGAAAGTGTTTTCAAGAGAGGCTCGAAACATAGAATTCCTAAGCGAGCACTGTCGTTAAAAGTACCGTGCCTAAATTATGCCATCAGGACGAGTCAGGTACAAATTGATGACAACAGTATTATGGTGAGAGCCTTAAAAGGTGCGTTGTAGAGACACGTTGTGACGAAATTGATTTTTGCGTCATCACGGTGATGATGGTGTATAACTGTGATTATGAGAAGTATAATTATGATTATTATAGTGATGATGGTAGTAATGGTGCTGCTTCTGATAATATTGGTAGTGAATATGAATTATGATCAATTTGAATTCTGGACAGGGTCTGATGGAGAAAATCTATGCATCAGCTTGATTCTACTTGACCGTTGTTTCTGTACGGCTGAGTCGTTAAGTGAGAAGAAGATTGTGTCTTTCTATACAAGAATCTACAGAGAAGCATTCTTCATATTTTATTCTCGCTTTAGTTGATTTTACTTCAGTGCTACCGCGTTATGAATACTGTTTGTAGCCGCCACTTGAGTTTTGTACCACTAGGAATTTATTCAAATAACCACTTGCTTGTTCATATTAGACATAAATTTCCGGTCATTAAGTGTATCAATTTGATAAAGGTAGATGCCAAAACAGAACGTCTCTTTAATGCATTCTGCAAGGAAATGAAAGACAGTCATATCCGTTTCTTGCTGCACACAGAAGTACGCTGGGTTTCTAAAGGTAATTGTCTAGCCAGGTTTGCTGAGTTGTATGACCGATTGTACGAGTTTTTAGCAGGTAAAAATGAAATGGTTGCACTTAGGCTCGGTTCTTTTGCTTTCCCTTCGCATCTGAGGATACATGGGCCTCAAATGGGCACTCTAAAATGGGAAATAAAACAACGATCACAACGATTTTTCGGAGGAGAAATGGGCCATACTATATGAACTTTTTCCACACGAAAAATGTGTCTAATCCGACGTGTAATTACAAATTTATGAGCCAAGGGGAGGAATGAGCTAGCAGTTTGGGCCCAGGGGGGGGAAAGGGGGGGATAGTGAAAATAAAGGTTGAGAAGCAATGGACTAACTCGTAGATAAAGGGCAGCTGAGGAGGCCAAGGGGAACGCCCCTCCATTTCGGCTATCGGACAGAGAAGGAAGCCATGAGGCGGACTCAACCACCCAGTAGGGCCGCCCCAAGCGGGCTATGGAAAGCATCTGTCATCAGTGAGAACAGGTACCACATCCATTCCTTGCCAAAAGGCCGAGAAGCGTCATCTCGTTGCGCATCGTAACCGAAGGCAATATTTTTTTACGCAACTACGTCTTGGACGAAAGTTCTCAACCAAGGCCAGCCACATCAGATGTTATGAAAACCCCAAAATCTCATATCTTAGCGGGAAAATCTCAATATAATGCCTCCTCTTTCCAAAAGCCGCGCATTGTCTGTCTCGGCATGCCCTGCATTAAGAGTGCCTCTTCTCCAGGATTGTCTACGGCACCCCTTGCGCTACATGAACATCTTACGAAGTCAAACATGCCGCCCTTACTCATGAGTGCCTAATAAGCGTCCTTGGACACTTATTGATTTTAAGAAATTTTCCCCACCCCCCGGACCTTATTTGGACCCCCCGCTTATTAATTTTGGCGAATTCAGTTTCATAAAAATGAAATTTATGTCAGCATATCCTATCTATGCAATGTATTTTCACTGATTTCGTTTGTTTGAACGCGCGCTTTCTGAGGATATCCAAAACATGTGTTGGAAAATTAAATCAATAGTCGTTTTCTTTAGCTACAATGTGCTTAGACTTGGTTCAAGCCAAAATTGGTGGGGAAAAACACTTCTAACCCATGCTTACATGGTAACCAGAAATAAAATGTAGGCCTAAAACCTAAATGATGAGGTGAAGGAGGATCTTGATAACAATAATCCCCACTGTATTACGATAGGATTAAATTACACTAAAGAATCTCTCAGCTCTTTATGGCAAGCAGTAAGAGTTTTTCCTTTTAAAAGATACTAACTTACTCCTATGTTGTCTTCCCTTCTTGGCAATCTCTCAACCAAAGATCCCCTGATGGGCATACTTATGCAGTGGGCCCGATTTTGAAACTACCCTAAATAAACAGTAAAACCACCGAACAGGCTAACCAATAAACAAAGGGCAGCTGGGGTTTTCAAGGGGGGCGTCCCTCAATTTAGGTCACCGCGCAGAGAAGCAAGCCCCGAGGCAGGCTCAAGCGCCCAATAGGACCGCCTCTTACGATCATGGAAAGAATCTGTCATCAATGAGAACAGATACTATAGTAGGCTACACTAGACTACACCCACTCCTTACCAAAACCCCGGGTCCTCCCTGCTTAGTCCTAATATATTCTACCGTAATTATAAATAAAGGCACTTTATTCACTACGATCGATTCTTACCATTAACATATGATCCCAAAACCTGCTTCGGAGTGTCATCAAGTTTGAATTCCTCCAATTTCTTTTGACATAACTGGTGCCAAAATCCAACGTCAATAGCACTTGAGAATGGGACAAAAAGGATAGATTCCGCAATAGCCTCTGCCATGTTCCAATTCAATCAACAAAGCTTTTCCAGTGTTTTATCTGCTGACCAATGTAGTTCTCGCAGGATCAACAACACGTAAACAATGTTATAGTCTAACACTTAAATCGACAATTTAAGTCCCAATTTTCTTCTACATCCCTGTCATCTGCTTCCTCCCTTGCTATTATTTACTTGTAGAGTGCAATCAGCAAAAATTACAATAAAAGTACCAATAGCAATTCGTCGACATCATGTCATACCAATCGGTGTCCGGTTTGGAAAGCCTACTGCGGTTGACAGTTTGGTAAACTTAAATTTGAACATTTCTCAGCAGAAGCCCCGAAGTGGAAATGGTACGAGCAGAAATCAGTGGAGGCAGGAGGAGTTTTGTGAGATTGAGTAGAATGCTGAGATGGAGGGCTGTGAGATGTGCGAGAAGAGGGTGAGTCGGGAGAAGCTTGAGGAGCAGCTTGTGATGGTTGAGTTGGTTGTGAGCGGCCCCGTGACTAAATTTGAGCAGTCAAAGCTTGAATTTGGTCACGGAGTTTGGAGATATGTTTCTTTAATTGGATTGTTGCGAGTATGTCAGCTGGAGTCATGGTGATTGATGATGTAATGGCTATGGATGAGGAAATGTGCGGAGTGAGCTGGAGTGAGTGTAATTAGTGAACGTAAACAAAGTGAAGTGGAATGGATGAGATAGAAGAACAATTCTGGCAAGACAAAAGCAGTCAAGTTTCACTTGGGAATTAAAATGCCAGAAAATGTGGATTCATCCGCAGCAAACAATAAAGATTGTCGATCCAAGAAGGTAGACAAGACGACAGGAAAAACAGGAACGTTGAGTTTTTTAGCTGATGTTGAAGAGCAGTGTGGCAAAACAGGAACGGTCAGAATTTGAGTTGAACGAAAAATTGTCCGAGTTGAAAATCAGGAAATCTTGAGTTCAGCGTGTAGAAAGGTCTAGAGTCACCAATTATAGGTTACATGAATGATGTGAAGCCTCTACTGACTTCGTAGCGCAATGATAGCGGCAAGGCTGTTAAATCTGCGCCAGCGAAACTAGCAAAGGCAAAAATTACTACCAACAGCTTTGTAGTTGAAGTCGAAGTAAAAGTGTGTTGATACATTTACAGGTGTGGTATTTATGTATTACTACAGAGAATAGAATTAAGTAATTGCTGAAAATAGATGGAGAGAGGGAAAATCCTTACATCATATTGTTATGGATCATGTAAGATTCACGACAGTGTTATTGCTAACATCTGTAATGTGCGTCTTCACACTTTTTCGAGCCTCATAAAAGGCCACCTTCACCTTTCTAATGCCTTAGTGGTTCCATATTTTAATAAATATATTTTCTACACACCCGCCAAAGTACCTCCCCGCAAAATTGCCACGGGTGGGAGATTACTTAAAAATTAATAGGCGGCGATAATAATGTCCTGGATGGCATTATAATTATATTTTGTGCAATGAACAATTTTCATTTTCTCCCAAAATTGTCCACTTCACCGTGGAATCGCCCTGTAGTGTGACATATTTCTGGAAAGCTTATAATATGCATAAGACTTTAACTATTTTTACAGAGGCAGCCTTCTTGAAGGATATCTGCTAAATTCAAAATGAAGTGCTTGTGTACTATTATTAACCATCCCATAAAACATAATGTGACTTTAGTGAGGAATCAAGTACTGTAGTGATCATAGTAGACTTATAATGTACTGATTTAAACACTCAGCAGGATGGGCTGCATTGATTTTCCCTTGCTGTGCCCCCATAGTCACACATATCCACATTGAAACTGTTATCAAACAATTTTAAACCAGCCAAATGACCCATTCAGCCTTTTTTCACTCAGGATGTTAAAGCAAAAATGTATAAAAAGCATGAAATGTCATAAACCATGTAACTTTTTCACACTGTTCCTTATCATGTCTAATTAAAACAAATATACATTGGTTTATACAACAGCAAAGACAGGCAGTAGTTAATCACTATCAATATTAAATAGAGCCTATTTTACTACTTCCAGTTTTTAGCTGAATTTGGGTCATGCCATTGCAATAACATCTTAAAATGTATTTTCTTCGGTGGTGAAAATCATATGATTTGGTTGAGCATTTTTATTTGTTGCCCCTGACTTCCCTGTATGTTTGAATGCACACTATGGTAATTTAAATTTGAGTTAAGTCTATTTATGGTGCATATGACCTGAGAAGGCATTTGACCATGTTCCACATGCAGTGCTGTGGTGGGCGATGCATAAAGTAGGTGTCGATGAGTGGGTCATACAGACAGTGCAGACGATGTATAGAAATGCTCATTGAAGGGTCAAGCAAGTGTCGGAAATAGTTACAGTGAGCCTATTGGTGTGTCTGTTTGTGTGCAACAAGGCCCTGTTCTCAGTCCGCTGCTATTCATCATCATTATGGAGTCTTTGCCAAACGAGTTCAAAACTGGATGCCCTTGGGAGATGATGTATGCAGATGACCTTGTACTAGTGGCTTAAACACTGGAAGAACTCAAATCTATGCTAAGGACTTGGAAGACTGGACTCGGAAAGAAAGGTCTGAAGGTCAATGTTTTAATTAAATCCATGTTAATTAGATGCTGACATTAATTTTTGAAACGTTAATTTCAACGTAGCGCTAATTTTTGAAAGGTTAATTTAACCAATATTTTGTACAAATATGGGACCCTGTAAAATTTTCCTTGACGGCAATATGTTGAAATCTCAAAAGGAAACTTTTGGTTATTTTGCAGCATCTATAGATTTTGTTCATAAATTTGAGCCTCTTTGTATACCACGATACCAAAGTATTGTGTGACTCACTATTGAAGGATTGTAGGTATATGAAATTTGGAGGGAAATGACAACTAGGGATACATGTCGAACTGCGCGAGTTTAAACCATTTACTTTCAAATTCGGAGACAAATATCAGGAGAGAAAGTACAGTGAAGACGGGCACCTGACAAAACCGCGGTGCTGTACCTAGGATCTCCAACATGATGGTTTTATTTTTGGTGCTCACCTATTAAAATTTTCTGACTGAATTTTTGGTAATGTTACCCTTTAAGCCACTTTATGCAAGCATCACGTAAATTTTAAGGAAAGAGAAAACACTTCGATGAAAGATGGTTTTTGATGGTACTTGATTTTTGTCATTTATTAACACACGTATTAATTAACAATGGCATTAAATGACGTTTGATCGTCTGAAAGCGTTAATTAATGTCGTTCAAACATTTAATTGTAGATAAAACTTCAATTAGTTTCCATCAAAATGCATTTTTAGTCTAAAAACGTTAATTAGATAAACATTAATTCGTGTACACGTTAATTTTGTGTATTAAGGTATATTTAATGGGAAGTTTTTGCCTTGTCGCGTACTGGAGAAGGCATTTACCAAAGAAGCGTTTAATACATGAACTGCAGATTTTTGAGATGCTTCTTTATGTTTGAGAAGGTGAGCTGCAGGTGCATCGATTCAAGGCACCTCGATGAAGGCCATACTGTAGCTTTTAAGGCTTACTTCATATATAAATTACATTAATATCTGTAGGACTATTAGGGAAAGTGTCTAGCAAGTTCGAGTCCCAGATTAATAAAGCTGTTGGTCGTTGTTTTGGGAGCAGTCAAACTAGGGTTGTGTTCACGGCACAACGCATGTTGCCTAAAGTCTACAAGGATGTCATTCCAACCAAACAAAATAGTAACAGTTTTATATATCAGCTCAGGTGCAAATGGCGTATACTTCCAAAATTGCGGAATAAAACATAAACAAAAGACGGGTTTTAGTAATGCAGTCGTTTTTTCCTTAACGTTATGTGCGTTCTTAAGTAACACGACCCAAAATCAGAAACTATGTTAATGCTCTGGACTTGGCTCATCATAATTGATAAGCGCGATTGCTTAACCGGTCAAAATGTACATGATTGTGACGTATTTACTACCTATACTAACCATCGATATTTCTTACTCAATCTTAGGTATGAATATAGAGTTGAAATGATACATCAATCTTGTTTGGATTGTAGCAAAAACATTGTTCGAGAGTTCGGTGAGTTTTCCATGAACTAGTTGTGTCAGTGTATGTTTATGATTGGCCATAATTTGCCGACTATAAATTCTTCATTAAGGCTATTTTCTTTTTACTTAATCCAAGTCTTACGTGAAATACATGAAATTATTGATAAGTATTAAAGAAATTGTTTGAAGGAGAAAAGGCTTTTTCTTATGTTATTCACTTTTTTGCTTTTCAGAACTACCCATTTGCACATGGAACATGATATGGCCCTTGCTGTTCCTTTAAAGTTTCTGCCTATGTATAAAAGCAGCACTTTTTACCATGACATGACTTCACTTAGTTTCTAAATCCGCCGAGGATCTTTGGGCATCCTTTCAACTTATGAGTTCAATCGATACCATTCGGTGCCTTACGTTGAATTGCTACGTTGTTTTATTTGGTTTGTAGATTTAATCCAGAGAGTGCTTTGAATATCAATCCTTAAGTCTTTGTCAAAATAGTCAGTCTCAGTATACCACCGTGGATCTTTAGAACATTCAAAAAATGAAGTCCAAATTTTTTAATCATTTCTGCAACTTCGTCATCAATGTCGATCCCTTCTTTCATATTAGGAGAGGCAATTTTCTTATTCCGTTGATTTTCAGGCTTAATTTTTGGCTTTGATTATTATGTTGACAGTTTCATTTTGTCTAAGATGACTGACGTTTTTACAATATCGGCAACATATGTCATATCTGCAGATAGGCTTTCTTTCAAGTGTAATTCTTCGAAACATATTCAAGAAAATTTTCGAAGAGCATTGATGAGAGAATACATCCCTGGCCCATTCTATATACATTTTTGCTTGCACTAGTCTGTGACCTGTTGGTGTCCCTATACCTCTATATGATCTGGAGTTCTAGAAAAACACCTTCTGGGAATTTCTGCCAATTATATAATCTCTTTGGTTCCTGTATGGATTTCTTCTCATCGTCCCGTCTTTGTCTTTGTGTGCCTCACTCCTGGTTGGGGCTTCCCATGCGGTTCTATGTGTCATTTTGTCATTGAAGATTGTATTCGAGAGGAGCATGTTTGTCCTGTGCAGCATTTCTGCTAATAATATTCTATTTTGATTAATGTCAACCTTTCCATATCTTCCAATATGCTCTGGGTAGTCCTTGTGGCCTGTTCCAGTTTTTGCATTCATGTCACCTCCTATGATTAGGATAATTAAGTCGGCTTACAGATTTTAATGACATTCTTTAGGTCTTCATAGAATTTCTCTGTATTTTCAGGATTTTCTGTGTTTCTTCTCGTGTAGGAGCATACACCGATACAAAAATTGTGAGTCTCTTGTGATATCTTTAGTCAGCATTCTGGAAAGTTCCAGATGCCTCACATGATAGTGTCAGTTTCGATTTGTCAGCTATATACGAATGATGTAATCTATCTAAAGTGTAATCTGTTAATAGATAAATACCTGTAAAGGAAAGTTGATCCCTCAGTCAGAAATCAGATGAATAACTGAAAGTGCTGTCTCGTTATTACTCGATACTTCGTCGCTGGACTTCTATGCGCTTAGGTGTAGCATTTTCCAGTAAAGATATAACATTGGCGACAAGGATAAAAGTAGTTTTCGTCATCCATTACTTCTCGAGATGGCTGTTTACGGGCAAATCGGTCCATTAAAGGAAACAGCGGAAAATTTTAACTACTATGCTGATCGTTTTGCCTTATTCTTGGCTGCTATTGAAGAACCTTTGTAGTCCGGATGCTCCTTCTAGCAAACCATATGTTGATTTGGTAGGTTTATTGAAAAGCCATTACAGGCCAGAACCGATCATCATCGCGGAACGTCATCGGTTTTGGACTGCCGATCAGGGGAAGGGTGAGTCGGTTTCGGCATTCATCGTCCGACTCAAGTCGTTTTCTTCAACCTGTGCGTTTGGCAACTTTCTGGCACAAGCACTGCGGGGTCAAACATCACAAGAAATGTTTCAATTGCGAGTTAATATGACTTAACTGAAAATAAATCAGGCATAATAGCTCTTAACACAAAAAAAACATGCATGGAATCGTGCCCAGCGTCCCATATATGGGACATTAACAATTTTGGAAACCTTGTCTCAAAACCAAGTTTAAGAAAGCAATGTTCTTAATCTTACTTGCTCATAACAATACTCATAAGAAAGACATTTCAGATGAAATTTCTGACATGGTCAAGGATTTTTGAATTTTAGTCAGCCCAATCATTCACTTCACGACTTTGAATAAAACCCTCAAACAACTTTAGAGAAATCTTTCAAGGAATTGACTCTGGAAAGCATTTTAATCGCAAAGTCTATGAAACAGTTCGCTGGCTAAAAAATCAGTCACACCTGGAGATTTTAAGGACCCCCACTAATGTATCCAGAAAGCAAAAATAATAAAGTTATTGTCAACTTCGTCAGCACAACAGACCATTCCCACACTTTTAGGGCAGGTGCTGTTTTATTGGCAAAGAAAGCCACATGGAGAAACGATGCTTTAAGAAACATAGACAAAAGGATGCAGCGTCAGACGGCAAATCAGGTGTTTCCCTTATCACCACTTTGTTCAGCTTTCCTTAAGGGTCTCTATATCTCTTACCCAATACAAAGGGGCTGAATTTTTTGGTAGACAGTGGCAGCACTATTAATTGAGTCAACGAAAAGCATATTCTTACGTTTTTTGTTAAGTAGCTACACAATTTTTATATATAAGCAACACAGTTGCTAAGGCTTTAGTACTCAAATTATAGAAAGTAACTTACTTAGCAACCCTTAGCCCTGACATATATTTAGCACATTTTTTGCCTAACAAAATTACAAATGTTCTTAAAATGTTAACAGAAGGATTTTTTCTGGTTTGAAATAAATATATAACGAACTATTTACATGTATAACTCACTTTATGCAGATAGGAGAAAAACTAGATATTGTGTATATATTCATGTCGGTGGGCGGACATTAACCCCCCGGACAATATCCACCAGGGCAATAACCCCCAAGAAAATACCCCCGGATATTAACCCCCCGGACAATATCCCCCCAGACATTAACCACCCGTGTCAATAACCCCCCGGTTATTAACCTAATCTATTGATCGATTTGTATGCCAGGTTTTATGGATGGAGTACTCCAAAACGTCTTAGTGCCATCTTATTACTATTCTAAAGAGCCACCTATACTTCACTGCAAACCTTACCCCAAAGCACCAAGGAGATTTATGGCGATCTTATTGCAGCACTAAAGATTCACTTTAGGTGAACCCACATGAGCCACCTGCTTCTCAGGCAAGAACTTTATTCTCGCCACCAGGGTGTCAGTGAAGCCTCATCACCCAACACTCAATCATAATACGCAAATCTGTACGTCTTGGACTCAGATAATGAATGTGTTTATTTTGGAGTTAAACGAGGATTTGAGAAGCCACATGATGTTGCAATAACCTGCCTCGGTTAGCCCAGTTGCGTGATGCAGCTAAGAAGTCAATTGCATCATATTGTAATCAATCGGGGCCTGGCTCAGCAATCCACCCCTCCAGGTCTATCCCCTCAAGCTGCACCTAATAGTTATCTTGATTCTGTTGTTCAAGTTGACCAGGGGGCGTCTCTCCGTGTTCATCCTGACCCTTGCGTGACGAGACTACTTCATTCATTCCTCACTAAGTGGTATTTTAGTGCCTTTTCCCTGGCCTGTGATCGTGGTATACAATTGAGTTCTTCCGGTTGCATTGATTCAGCCCCAGGGTCTTCGTCTCCTTCTTTCAACGTTAGTATATGGACAGTTGTTAACCAACAAAAAGTACAGATGTTAGTTGACACTGGGGCTGCCATAACCGTTACTAGCTATCACTTTTGCAGACATGCTACAGCATTGGCCACCTCTCAAACCTAGCTCAGATTTAACCACTGTTAAAATGGTCGATTGCCGATAATATAATTTTGGTGACGACGTCGAGCCCCTATCGAGAAATATCCTTGACTCTCGATTTTTGGTTCATAGTTGACAGGTGCCGAGAGGAAAACGGCGCCAAAATCCTTACAAGGAACAAGCAAGTGGACAAAATAACAACTACGACGATTGAAGAAAATTAAATGGCAGGTTTTCAGTTGGTTTTCATGAAACCAGTAGTAAAATTTCGTTGGAGTAAGCAATTATAGTACAAAAAAATATGGCAGTAAGTTTCTCCAACTAGATTTCGACTTATTAGCTGCGGTCACACAATGTTTATAAAGGCATGTTTGCCAACTTTTGCAGAAATAGTATTAGGCCTCCTTCTCCATTTAAAATTTTTGAAGTAGTAGACTTAATGGCATTTTAATAACAAGACACATGCCTTGATAACTGCTATATATATAATGGAAATGCACATATAAACAGTAATAGCAATTTTGTCATGTATTTGTGGCCTCAGATTGTGCATCGAAGTGTTGATTTTCACAATGTGCATAGATTTGAGTTTATGTTGGTGTTAAGTTAGCAGTCCACGGTGGATATGGGTGTTTTTTAGAAACCCTTCCACCATTTTTGCTCCTCGTTGGATTATCACAAGTATGTTTTCTATATTTTTAAAGCCTAATCACTCTATATACTGTCTAACAGTCAGAATATAATAAAATATGAATTATACCCTCTAGAGTGAAGTACAGGTACCCTCTAGAGTGAAGTTCTAGACCACAAATTGCTGCTGACTTAATAAACACTATTGCCTGATTTGACCATACATATCATGTACACAAACTATATGTAGAATGAGATATAAGATTGAGAGAGAATTAGCGGATACAAATTTAAGGATGAGAAAATGCAGGCACATTTGCTACCATGCACCCAAAAGCCCTACACTAAAAGCCAAATAGAGCTAACCACAATAGACCATTCCACAAATTCTATGCAAACCACAGCACACATTGCACTCTGAGGTAGTTTGGAGGACAATTGCTTTCAGTCAAACTTGGATAAAGGCAGAGACACACTTTTTCTGAATCACCTTAAGGTACAAACCAGAAGTTATTGGATTAAAGAGGAACTAATTTTGCTTATATTTAGCTCATGAGACAATGACACAGAAAAGCCGCTTAGAAGTCAAATGGATTTGTTCCAAAAACTGTATGACCAGGGTGGCACAATGAATGTTAAATTTGTCCATTAATATATATTACTAAAGTTAACACTTTCTGGAGAAAAAATGCCAATAGTTTTCTCATGTATATATCTGTAATTCAATGAGTTTGACAAAAGTACTTTTATTCATATGCTTTTGCTACCAACCTAAAATTAAACTTTGACATACATAGAGTTGCTCCCAATTTCAGAAGCTAAAACAATCTATCCTGGGGCCAATTTCAGTGAAAATTTAATAGCTACGTATGTTGAAAAAATGAAGATATTAGACTATTTTATGATTGCAAATGGTAAAGAATGTGATTGAAGGGTCCGGGCGCCGGATGGTCCGCCAGGGCACCATCGACTCGGCCCTGCGGGAGGCGGGTGTCCGGGGCTTCGGGCGCGCGCGCGAGCACGTCGACCTTCAGAAGGGCTACTCCGACCCGGTCGCCGGAGTGCTGGAGCGCTGGCGGGCCTCCGAGTCGATCTGGAGGTGGGCGATGGACCCGTCGACCGATGCGGTCGGCATCGGCAGTGCCCGGGCCGACGACGGCTGGACGGTGCTGGTCGTCGTCCTGATCGAGGGCGAGCGGCAGCTCGCCGACGCCCGGGCGCTGGAGCGCCGTACCGAGCGCGCGATCCGCAAGGCGCGGCGCGGATTCGGGTTGCCGCCGCTCCGGACCACCAAGGCGCTCGACGCGCTGGCGCGAGGTCACAGCGAGGCGATGGCCCGACGGGGTTTCTTCGCCCACGTCGACCCGGAGGGCGACGACGTCTCGGGGCGCGCCCGGCGACAGGGGCTGCGGTTCCGACGGATCGCCGAGAACATCGCCCGCAATCGGGGTGCCGCCGATCCGATCGACACCGCCGTGCAGGGCTGGCTCGACAGCCGCGGCCACCGCGCCAGCCTGCTCAGCCCGCACTACAGCGAGACCGGCTACGGCGTCGCGGTCGGCGCCGACGGCACGGTCTACTTCACCCAGGTGTTCGCCGAGCCGGAGTGAGGCGAGCCTCAGCCCTCCGCGCGCGTCACCCCCACCGTGATCGCCTCGCCCCGGATCTTCATCGAGCGGGTGGCGCTCGACTGCGGCGGGCGCATCTCCAGGGCCACGGCGAGCGTCTCCGCCTTCAGATAGCCGTCGTGCGCCGCCACGGCGCGGGCGACCAGGCCTTCGGGCGCGCCGACCTCCAGGACGATCCGGTCCGACACCTCCAGGCCCGCCTCCTTGCGCAGGGTCTGGACGTGGCGCACGACGTCGCGGACCGCGCCCTCGAGCTCGAGCGCCTCGGTCAGGCGCGTGTCGAGCGCCACCTGCACCCCGTTCGCCTCCGCGGCGACCCAGCCGTCGGCGCCGTCGAGGCGTACCTGGACGTCGGCAGCGGCGACAGAATCCTTGAGATATTATTAAGGGGCAAAATAAAATTGGAGGAGTTGTAAACCATGCATATTCGATAACATTTAGTAAGATCACATCAGACGGAAGAATGCAGCTCACGTGTAATTGAATAAATTTCGTAAGTCTATTTCTGCAAAAGCAGCGTCCGATGAGACACTAAATAAACCACATTCCATGCAAGGAATGAATGCAGCATCTGTTCTCATTGATGACAGATTCTTTCCATGATCTGCGAGAGGCGGTCCTACTGGACAGTTTAGCCTACCATATGGCTTGCTTCTCTCCCCGGTAGCCTTAAGTTGAGGGGCGCTGCCCTTGGACGTACCTTTATGTGGTATTCATCCTGTTTGTTGGCTTTACTGTTAAATTTGGGTGATTTCAAAATCGGACCCACTTCTCATGCGGAATCTTTGGTTGAGAGATGGTGAAAAACATTTAAATAGAAATAGTAAAGGAAAATCTATGGAATAGAATGATAACCTTATGCTTATGATCAGCTTTAACAAAATCTTGGTGCCTTTTACTGCATGTTATCTAAAGTAACAAGGCAGCGAAGCAATGCATAATTGGTAGCCCAGAACACTAGCCTGGCTGCAATTTACCATAGCTTTGAATTCCTTTTCTTCTCCTAACAGCCATTCTATTCACTGTTGAACGTAAACCTTCCCTTCTCATGGTAACCAGTTCTGTTCTTGGCCCTTCGACACCATTTTGAATATTTTGATACCTTTAGGATGGTCGGGTGACTTTCATCGCGCGAAGATTCATCACGCGACAATTCATCACTACGACAATTCATCACTTCCACAATTCACTGAAAATGACACCAATGCGTTGTTGAGTAACATGTTACTATTTTAATAATGCACTTTTTTAAATTTATCAGGAATACCCCTAAGCAAGCTGTGTTTTTCACGCGATTCTCTCCCGTCAACATGTGCTGATCAACTTTTGTTCGACTGTCAAGGAGGCACAGCGAGCGGCATTGGACTGCCGTCTCTATACTTGTTACTCTATATTCTGCTCTCCGTGTTGCTTGCAGTCTTTTACGTCAGTTATGATAGATGAAACTGACATTTTAACATATTTAAAAGCAGTGCAGTATCTGGCCTGCAAGTAGATTCGACTTCAACAACAAGCTGTTAGTAGTAATTTTGGTCTTTACTAGTTTTGCTACAAGAGGATAACAGTCTTGCCGCCACCATTGCGCCCAGAAGTCTGTATAGGTTATACATCACTACATAACCTATAAGTTTTTAGTATGCCAAATATAAATGGATATACTAACTTCAAAAAATCAGTAGATATGCCAACTGTAAATAGATATGCCAACTTTAAGCTATTAGTAGATATCCCTACAATAAAAGTGATATCCCAACTTCAAAAAAATTCCTGCCACGATTTATTGGGGGAAAGGGCTGATTTGAACCCAGAACTAAGAGCCTTTCATCACTTTTTCTGTACTACCCTATTCCTTTCAAATTTCGCCTCCCTATAATTTTCGCTGAATTTAATTTTCGTCCCTTTAATTTTCGGCCCTTGATCCTTCGCTTTGCCCCCTTTAATTTTCCCTCCCCCGGGCGAAAATTAGAGGCAGACAAAATTTCCTGGGTACATTGTATTTCTTTGCTTGTTCCGTACGACTTTGAATTTTCCTTTGGTGAAGACATATTGCAAAACGACCCCTGTAAACCTACCCTGCAATTAGACATAAAACGTCGCAGTGAAGGCAAGGCACCGCGGAAATTACCGCGGCACTTTTTTCCACGTCGGAAACGAAATTCCGGCTTATATGACGGTATAAACAATCGCACCCCTTAAAACAATTACCAGCCTCCTATGTAATTTTATTATCTGTGGTATTAAAGTAGACATGCCTACCTTCTTCACAATGCCAATTTATTTATGCCTGTGGCCGCCTGATTGACTTTAATTTTGCCCCCCTCCTGAACTTAGAAAAGTTATTTTACTCCCTTTAATTTTTTAATTTAACTTTAAAGGTAATCTTTCTTGACATGCAAGTGAGACGGGAGTTATCACTTCTAAACAAAGTCACTCTGTAAGGACGTTTGCTATTGAAATTCAGTCAACCTTTACGTAAAATAGTACAAGATGGAAAAATCTAATCAAATAAAAAAAATGAAAAAACCTGGTTATTTAAATCCACTGGGTACTGCTGTTGCAGTTTGTCGAGGTCTTCTAACATTTTACCTGCTTTCACAAGGAATAAAGTCGAACGCCATCGTGTAGAGATAAGTTTTCATTCAATGAAGAAAACAAATTTGCCTGCGGATGCCACGAAGCTTAAGACAGGTCGTGATGTTCCGTTAGTTACAATTTCTGCGCAGCGAGGAAGCCTACAAGCTTAACATACAGTAAGCTATTCCCTGTAAGTAGGCACTTACACTTCCCTGTTAGGAAGCCATAGATATCGAAATATGGCCTGTGAAACTTAACCGAACAGATATAATCAAAGACCAGTGCTAGTACAGTGGTGTAAGTTACTAAAACATTGACGTACCTCCATATCCATTGAATACAATCGTCGTATTTGAGAACGCGCTGCATCGCATCTCTGGCCATGTTCCGCTGTCCTCAAAACGTCTTGCAAAACACTTGAAAGACCTCCAAGGCGCAGTGAAAGTGGAAAAGTTAAGCTCAAACTTTGGCAAAGGCTGATTGCACAGCTGATTTCGACATGTTTGTATACTATTTGTAGTTCCCGCGCAAACACCAGAAAGAGGTTGGTAATCTTTGTCGAAAGTCTGGGTACGAATAATCGCACGCCACTACACTGACAACTAAACAAGATACAGTACAAAAAGTCTAAAAAGTCTTTTGTAGACTAAAGCTTTTCTTTAGTCTACCAAAGACATTTTAGACTTTTGGCTTTTGATTGATGACAGGCCGAAGGTCAGTTCTTCCTTGGTCAAGTCACATGGCGCACAGAGGCTGGTCTCCAATTGCGTTGAGCTGGTTGTCGATGTCCACCGGTGGATGATCGGGAGCTAATATGGCGACTAGAGAGATAGAGTATGTTAACATCAGAGTTCACCTAGCTCAGTTGGTAAAGCGCACGTCGCGAAAGCGTGGGTCATGGGTTCGATCCCTGGGGGTGACATTTTCTATTTCTCTAGTGTTCTTTTCAAGCTAAATTTTTTTAGAGATTTTTGTACTGATAAGCAGTGGGACTACTCCTTAGAGGTTTGTCTTTCCAAAAGGGGAAGACGTTGCTCTGGGGCTGAACAGCTTCAACCTTCGCTGCCTGAGACGGATACTTCAAATCAAATGGTAAGACATGGTTACTAACAATGAAGTGCTCATGTCTGCCAAGATGTACAACATCCAGACACTGCTGACAAAGCGCAGGCTCAGCTGTCTTGGATGTATCATACTATTCTATACTATATTATGCTATACTATGCTATACATTACTATAGAATATACTATACTATAGTATACTATCATGTACCCTACTATTCTGTGATATACCGTGATTTACTGTACTATTTTACTATATATTATCTCAAAGGTATAATTAAGTAATAAGACTATTAAACACTAATCGGATCCTACGCAAAAGTACACGATAGTGATTTTATCAAGATAAGAAAACAATTTAAACCTTTCAAAATCTCTTCAGCATGCCCATACTTTATAATATCTGCATTTTCATAAACACCTGTTGGACTTTCATTCCTGTAGTATTAAGCTACAGTTAAGTGTTCAACTAATAGTTCTTCCTACCAGTCTAAAATCCCCTTCATGTTATCACACATTAAAGCGCCAAATGTATGTTTCCCTTCAAAACTTTACAATACAGCGTACTGAAGAGTATGTCAAACAGCATAAGAAGAAAGAACATGCCACAATTAGGAACTTAAAATGATTATGTTTGTGAGTTATTTTCAAACTCAATTGTGCTGTTGCATTATTTTCTAAAAACCTCCATCGGGTTCCACACTGGACGAGGCAATCCAAACTGGCGTTGACAACCCTAGACATGTCATAAGATCTTCTACTATACTGTACTTTGCTGTATTGTACTACAATAAATTACAGTCAAAAGTCTATAATTCAGTGCATATATCTTTCATAAAAGGAAGCCGCAGTATCTAACAAGCAAAATACTAGTCCTTGCCATCACCTCATTGAGTCCGCCTGCGTTTAGATTATGTTTATGCTATGCTATGTCTCTTTGGGAAACTTTCACAGTGATTCCCCGTTTTCTGTTTCCTGTTAGCATCTACTCTTTTTCATACCAGTGTTAATTCTACGCTTGTCTTTGCTACTTTATCAGCTTCAGACTATAAAATAGAAATAAAAAGTGTGTAAAATTTGTACACATGTGTATCACTGAATGTCAGATAAAGCCGAAAGATAAAGGTCTTTTTCATAAGCAATTTGAAGCAAAAGTCAAAACGAGGCAATCATGTCGGCACCCAGCACTGCAATTTTAACGAGTTTTACGGGCTTTTACGGCAAGTACGGACAACATACGACAGAAAGAATGGACGGAGGCATCGATGGCCGAATCACATTCGATCAGACTCACATTTGCTTTACACTTCCGCGGGGGTTGTTGACGCTCACGAACGGCCATCATATTTCTCAACGCGGAAGAAATATGTTGCGAGATACGATCTGTAAGTCTTTGAGACGTCCTTTTAACATACCTAGCATCACACTGGGATCTAAATTCATAAACAACATTACTATTTTGTTTGGTTGGAATGACGTCCTTGTAAACTTTGGGCAACATGCGTTCTGCCATGAATACAACCCTAGTCTGACTACCCCCAAAACAGCGGTCAACAGCTTTACTAATCTGGGACGCGAATTTGATAGACTCTTGCACATTTTTTGAGTCAATCCGCTTCTTTGTTTGCGAGTTATCATAAATGATGCTTGAATGTTTGAACAACTCGTTCTTTGCACGAGCCATTCTGACGAGTGTGCAACGAAACCGGTCAACGGCATTTCACTAATGATTCCGTTATCAAATATTATCTACAAATTTTGTAGTTCCAGGAATCTTTTACGTTACCTAGCAATCACTTACAACAGAGTTTAAGAAGACCAGGACTACCTCTATCCTTCTTTTACGGCAGTGAGAGGATTTGAACTACGTGCTTCCTTCTTGTTTTTCTATACCTTCTGCATCTTTTTATGGCAAGCTAAAGAATGCACTTGTACTGTTGATATATCAGCTTCATATCAGCTGCTTTTCATCTTCCGTGGAATTCAGTTTCAATGGGAGCTCTTGATTTTCACTCTGACAATCCACCTTTCAGCTCTGATACGAGCATTTAATGTAGGAGCTCTTGTTCGTTGTAAATTCCCAATGTAATCAACAATTGTCGGCCTACAATATACAATTAAATTTTATTCGATATTTAATAGTTTATCAAAACCGAGGAAAAAACTCGTAATGTTGAAAACATCTATTATAGTTTCGTTTCAGCCTATCTTGCTTCATTCAGAGGAATAATGTTCTAATCATAAGGCAACAACAGCCTTAAGATAGATGGTCTGGTAAGAAAAATCACTCAAGGAAAGACACACTACACTTTTTTTTATATATAAACAACCCAAAAAATAAACAACCGCCCCGAAAAGTACTGAAATTTTAAACAACTTATAAACAACTTACTTGGGTACATCACAATGGTAGCCACGGAACAGACGCTTTCACTGCTGTAATTTGGTTGCACCTGGCCTTTCCCTTGGGGTATGATGGGGCTCTGGAACATAGCTCTCTGAAACGACTGTTTTGAAAATGATCGGAGGGGGACTGCTGGACAGACCCAAAATTCTCAACAAGTTTTATCCAGGATTGTAAGTCTTGCATGAGGGACCTAAATATCAACATTAATCAAAATAGGGTACCCTTTTGAGGAATTGAAGGATTTCGAAGTAAACGATCGAAGATAGGAGAATGGCGTGATTGTGACTGGAGATCGAAAACTAGATTGTAGAGATCTTGAACTACTGGATTGTATTTAAAGTTGCCTACCTTATAAGTTTCGTCTTTGCTAGGGTCATGTATGGCAGG
>JAAAKM020073195.1:121426990-121480402 GCA_010016025.2 Alatinidae sp. Z8VKAUB7J3 | reverse complement strand
ATTTCAAAGTAAACAATTGACGATTGAAGAATGGCGTGAATGTGACTGGAGATCGAAAACTAGATTGTAGAGATCTTGAACTACTGGATTGTATTTAGAGTTGCTTACCTTATAAGTTTCGTCTTTGATAGGGTCATGTATGGCAGGATTTCAAAGTAAACAATTGACGATTGAAGAATGGCGTGAATGTGACTGGAGATCGAAAACTAGATTGTAGAGATCTTAAACTACTGGATCGTAATTAGAGTTGCCTACCTTATAAGTTTCGTCTTTGATAGGATCATCCACATCTGCATATGCATCGTCTAGTAATCCCAGATGTTCTTTAAATAAACGAACTCGCAGTCCATGTGCAAAGGAACCAGCTTGGTAGCTTTCACCGTTCATTTGCGAATGGATCTGAAAAGAAGGCAAAGTCGATAAGATGATAAAGTTTTTGGATTGCAATCTCTCAATCAAAGACGCCTGATGAGCAGTGGGTCCGACATTGAAACTACCCTACATAAACAGAAAAACGACGAAACAGGCTAACTAATAACTAAAGGGCAGCTGCGGCGTCAAAGGGCGACGCCCCTCAATTTGTGCTACCGGGCAGAGAAGCAAGCCATGAAGCAGGCTCAACTGCCCAGTAGGACCGCGACATCCAGCTCAACGCAATTGGAGACCAGCCTCTCCGCGCAGTGTGTCTTGACCAAGGAAGAAGTGCCCTCCAGCCCGTCATGAATCCAAAGCCCATTTAAGTTAGAAAGTATCATTGAGAAAAGAGGATTTGAAATGCTCTTCCATTTCTGTTTCTTTTCAAAACTAACATTTCAAAACTCTTCATCAGAATGCTGTAGCTTTCTGATCCAATCAAAATCTCACATACATGACACCAACCTAAGCTTCATTTTCCAATCCAATGTCATTGACAAGATCAAGTGGACCGACGCGGCAGTTATCACAAGTATGGAAAGAAATCCAATAAACACTTTATTTAAACGGCGTGGAGACTTAGTTGATGAGAAAGGGGAAAATTGAAATTACAAGAGTATTGTGCTGTCTCCCTTTAATACAAAAGAAAGTAAGATTCAAATAACTGAGATACTAGGGACGTATGATGAGGTCTAAGGTAAAGGTGGGTTCACACTCTGTACAAACCGTGCGGGATGTAATACCCTCAGGAATCACATGTCCTGACCCACAGCATTGTGCGGTAGGGTATCCGATCCCTTTTCTCGCCGCCTAAAGCTTTCTGCAGCTACAGTCAGGAACCCATTTTCCTTCTGGTTCGCAGTAGTACTTTTAAAATTGGCGACAGAGCATAGGGTCGAACTATCAACTTCAGCTTCCTAGACCAGCTCTCTACCGACTTAACTAACTCGCATAATTAGCCAAGATGATTATCATAAGGATCATATTAAATACATATGAAAGTCAGCTGCTGTGAGGTAGGGTAGCCCATCTCTTTCCTTGCCGCCTTAAGCTTTCTGCAACTACAGTCAGGAACCCATTTTCCTTCTGGTTCGCAGTAGTACTTTTAAAATTGGCGACAGAGCATGGGATCGAATCATCAACTTTCAGCTTCCTAGACCATTTCTCTACCGACTGAACTAAGTCGCATAATTAGGTAAATGATTATCATAAGGATCATATCTAACACATATGAAAGTCAGCTGAAGTTACTGTTCAATATGGATAATTTGTTCTTCTCAAAAATGGCCTACACCAAAATGTCGTTTATTCTTCAAAAGTTTTAGTTTTCGAGGGTAATAGTTACGTATGTTGGAAAAAACTACAATGAATTAAAGGTATTACAAAAACTATATGACATAGACGCTAATATGAGTATTAAAGTTCATCACTTACTTGCGGTGATGTTAGTAATGAGCAAAGAAAGTGATTTCATCAGGCTATCAAAGCAATGGAAAGTGTTACCAGGGCCTGTGGGACCAACGAACGATGGCTGAATACTGATGGAGTACTGCTGAAGAAAATTGAATAACGTTGACATGGCAGAGAATCAAGAGAGGGAAATTTTGACTATAATTCTTATGTTCAAGAAGGTTTTATTTTTGCTGTTACAGTATTTCTTGATTTAATAAAAACACTGATTGGTCTTGGTACATTCAGCAGTCTTTTTCAAAGACGTACGGTCTGACTATTCTTACAAAAATAGTATCTCTTTATAAGCGAACCAATATTTGCTAATTGAAATACAAATTAAGAAGTCTCTACTATTTTTTTTCAAGAAATATTGCCATTGATCAATATATATTTTCCTCAAATAAGATATTTCTATGCTGCGGTAGCTGACCAAGAAAAAATAGGTTGCGATTCAGAATCAGAGCCCTCAGATTAGCAAAAATAGTCTAGTTTAGTTTCGACACCATTTCGAACTTTTTACCTATGTTATGTATGTAGAGTAAGCTCTCTTATTGTCAATTAAGAATGATATAATATATGAAATACTATGTACTTAGCAGTTGTTATATTTGGAAGACCATGTAACACTATGTTGCGATGTATTTTTCAAACTGATTTGAGAAATCCCTTTGATTCCAAGTTATTGGCATATACGATGCATACACTTGCTATCAAATGTAGGTAAAACACGCGAAGAATTTCATAGTTTGGGTCCTCAGGAATGTCACACCTTCAAGTGATAGCGTGCCAAGAGACCAGGCAATCATCTTCTTGTATCTTGAACCTATCAATAGTACGCCCTTACGAAATTAGATGGTTGAGAGTGACGTATACATAAGATATAGATGATGTATGTGGAGTGACCTCTCTTATTGTTAGTTAAGAATGATATAATATATGGAATACTATTCCGTACTTAATAGTTGTTATATTTGGAAGACCATGTAACACAATGCTGCAATATATTATTTCAATTTAAACTGCTTTGAGAAATCCCTTTGGGAACTCCTCCCCATTCTTACCAACAGGACCCTCTCACTACAGACGCGAGGGAGGATCTACTCCTCCTGTGTAAGACGTGTCAAGCTATATTCAAGTGAGAGTTGGGTTATGCGACAGGAAGATATGGCGTGACTGTATTGGAACGAAAGAAGTATGCTGAGATGGATATGTAGGGTTAGGGTCGAAGACGAAGTCAGTACAGACACCCCATACAAGAGATTCGGCATCTCCCAACTTGACACCGCTTTGTGCCTGAACCGACTACGCTGGGCAGGTCATGTACATAGAAGTAACTCCTGGATAAATAGATGCCAACAGCTGGAATTGGAGGGAAGGAAACCTAGAGGGAGACCAAGGAAGACATGTAAGGGAACCATCCTTCAAGTCTGCCCAACACCCTTGGATGGTCCAACGGACATTAAATGCATGATGATGATGATGATGATGATGATGATGATGATGATGATGATGATGATGATGATGATGAAAAGCTGCTGCCTGTTACCCAAAAAGACATACTACCTGTCACACATAACAAGGACTTTATGAATTCACATGTCACTGTGCAAGTGAATATGTGGGTCGTACATAGTAGAGACTGCATTGCAACATGTGCTGGCCTTCATTAGTAGAGGTAGTATGGAGAATGCTGAGCAACTTCTATGTGCAGATAAAAAAGTATATAATATCCTCACTTCTTCTTTGGCACCCTTCTGGACACACCCGAAAGCTCACCTATCATACACGATTCTGGTATTCCAATCAAAAATTCAAATCAAGAAATGGTGGACTGTACTGTTTAGAGGAGAATAAACCAAGATATTCAAACACAAGCCGATGAGAATGATGATGATAATAAGAGGTAGTAACGTTTCCAAAATTTTAGCTAATCGCGTACACAAAGTCAAGTTAACAGATCCCAAAATAGACTGGGCAATAGGACATTATTTGCTTGAAAACCCATCATGTGCTGACAACTATGAAGAGGATTCGTTTAGGCTATTAGGCAAGGACCGGTCTCCTTTTCATCTTGCCGCTTTTGTTATCAAAACAAAGAAGCCATTATGGCTGTTTTAATATTTAAACTAAGATTTTTTTTACCCAGTTTTCAACTGCAGTGGCAGAACCCCGATTATGAAAATAACAAGGTTTTGATAGGCATGATTTAAAGTTTGAAAGAGCGTATCTCCACGATTGCTCAAGATATCGTTCTCAAATGTGGATAAATTATCAGATGTCAACAAGAACAATGCAATGAGTGCAAAATATTATGAAACGTGTGATATTCATGAAATTGTGGCGTCACACGTAATTGCTCTATATTTTGTAGTTGCGTACTCTGGAGTGCCGAATAAACGGGGAGTCTAAATAGACGGGGGGTAACATTATGGTCTATAGTTAATCAACCGGAGGGTCCAAATAAACGGGGAGGCCTAATCTCCAGTCTCAATTTCGTGAAAGTTTTAAATAAGGATGACACACATGGGGACAAAAGTCGTACTGATTGACTAATTAGCAACTGTTTCAGGGTCAAATGTTGCATGGGAAGTTATTCAAGTTTTTTTCAGATATGATCTACATTTCGAGTACTGGCAAAATTCCTCCAATTAGTAAGGGGGGGTCCTAATAAGGAGCAGGGGTTTTATAAATTTCAAAAAAAGTAATAAGCGGGGGAGTACGATTATTTGCCACTCGAGAGTACGCTACCTTTGCTTGACGTTTTTAACGCCCACTAGTAAGACCTGTTGTTGAACGAAACTAAAACTAGTTGTCTTGTCCCGCTTCAAATTTTGCCCAGTGATTTCAAATACTGGTTATGATTGACCATGGAGGACTGAGGGACACCCCACACGCACACCCTACACACACACATACACATACATACACAAACACACACACACACACACACACACACACACACACACACACACACACACACACACACACACACACACATAGACTTCTCAGAAAGTTCTATGGTAAAATTCATCCCTATCTGTACCAGACGTTGGTTGAGAGCTCTAAACTTTAGTCCAGACTAGTCGTAATGAAACGTTCGAAACATTATCGAGCTGGAAAAATTCGTAAAGAATTCTAATACATAAAACTAATAAATTTCTCATAAACCCATGTAAAATTTATAAGGTCTTGTCGTGTGTACAGCTATGCTACTTAAAAGTTTTTGTGCATTGGTTCTTTCATTTAACATAAGGCATAACTAGTCCATGGACAAAATTTATGGTAATTGTGGTTGTAATTGTCAAGAGATGTGAGGTCAACAACGGAACTGATACGGATCACTCAAAATAGAGATTTGTGGAAAGACATGATCGCCAACGCTATAAAGCAGGGCACCGGATGATGATGATGTATGGGGGCGAGTGTGTAAGTCGCACGCCGCTTTGGTTACAGGACAGAATCGCACAACACTTATGCGCCTTACTAAGAAAATAAAGTTCAATTCTGAAACTTCCGCCAAAACGCGCAGTGTCAATTGATCATAAAGTTGACTAAGATAGTCCAACACTTGTTCTATCACCGGCAAGTACCTATAGACTTCGTTTAAGGTACGGCAAAAGTGCCTTTCTCTTCTTTCCTTGCCGCTCCGTAAGCCGCATTGTTCAAAATAAAGAAGCCGATGTTGTGTTTTTAATTAAACGAGTATCAGAAAAACTCGCATATTTTATATTGCTTTCAATGAAGCGTTTTAGTCCTTGCCTACCCTACTTATTCTACAAGAACTGTTTCTCTTCTTCACTCCGAACAATCGCTGTGACAAGTGTCTGTCGAAACTGTTTAGCAATCATGAACCCATCACTTCAAGCTATTTTCGATTTTCCCCGCAAATCAACTTTCAGTATTTATAATTTTTGCACCTTCTGCCTTTCTACCTTACGCTGTAATGGCAATTTAACATGGGAGGGAAAAAGAAGATTCTTAGTGCATCTTGAAAACTCGTAAGCTATTTATAAACGTACGGCAAACTAAAGTAAAGCTGAAACATTTTCCGCGGTACATCTGACTATCTCTCGGAACATAATGGTCCCCATTCAAACAAACCTTTCAGTTTTTTCACGAAGATGATGAAATAGAAGACCAATATTTGTACTCCTCGATCTTCCATATTCTAAATTTAAGTGAACTCTAAACTTAATTTGTAAACTAAAACCAGACATAACTAGCTTGAATTTCGCTGCGAAAACTAATGACTCACCTCAACCGTTACTACCTGTAAGATTAAATTAGTGACCTCTCTAATCTAGCGTTACTACAAAGACTGGGCCTTACTTCTAGCTTTTTGAACTGCATTCTTGGAGGGAGGGCTTAGGGCAGCTCTTGCAATCGTTCTTTTACTAAATGAGGAGCCCCTAATTTACCCCATTTTATACCCCTTTTTCACGACTTCTTTAGTGTTGTTATACTCTACATAGAAGAAAGCAACATATCAGCAAAGGCTAGTTATCATGAAGACCGTGCCGATATAAACCCCAGCCATAAAAGCAATTCAAATATCATAATTTAAGGGGAAAAGCACATTGAGACACCTTTTACAGTTGAAAACTAATCCAATTCCATCACTAATTCCTGACAAAGTGCTGGTTTATGAAGCCTTACCTTGTAAAAAAATTGTTAATTCAGCTAATGAAATGATGAAATTGTTAGCCACAAATGAAAGCAGGGCTAATTTACTGTCTTTTTAAAAATGTACACTTTCTATCAATACTAACTTTAAGTAGGTTTACTACTCTCTCACAGGGTGTACTAGTTCGCTTTGTAAAGGTTGCCGTCCAGCAGTTATAAGCAACCTGTCCTGTAGTAGATTTGTGAGGCATATGCAAGTTGTCGACCTGTTTGGTATTGACGTGGATGGAATGATAACATAGAATAAAAAGCTCAAGGGTGAAAACATAGGACCACGAGGAATGTGATGTGCTAGCCATTACACCAGAGAAATTTGAGAAGCCTTTTTTGTTGTCGTCACTAAATAGCTCCCTGCTAGCGGCTTCAATGAATGCGAGTGGAGTTGAGATGCTGGCGTTGTGCGTTAGAGACAGGGAGTGTTGCTGAGGCAATGCTAGGCACTAGGCTGAGCAGCATTTTCAAATATTTCCGTGACGTCACCACAGTACCACCAACTTGGCCAGATATTATTATATATAAAATCTGTGCCTTATTACAACTTAAATGACACATGCTTTTAGTTTGTGCAAAACATATAGTAATATCTTCAAACTGGTACAGGCACTGGAACCAGGCGGCCAACCGGTTTAGGGCGCATGCACTTATAAGAAATTTATTAATCAGGCCACCCTCTCTTTGGCCTATTCAACTAAAATATAGTGAGGTGTTGGCTGGTTAATATGGACCATTTACTCCTATGTGGACAAAAAGCTGTTAATTTAATAATATATTTATTTTGTTATTTGCATCTGTATTAACCATTTAAAACATTTTTGACCAGTAATGCCTAATCGCTTTTGAACTGCATAGAGGACCTAAAGGCAAGTTGCTCATTTAGTCCAGTCAGTTGGCACCAAAGTGTACACGGACGATTGCTTCCGTATCATAGCAAAGGCTAGGTCTGTATTTCATTTGGCCATTCTCGAGTCAGTCCACATAAAAGCAATAAAACCCTTGGTATACCGACAAAAAAAATAGTTTTCGCACTAGGCCTATTAATTAATCTTGTTGTTGTTGATGCCGATTGGTCCAAAAATGCAAGCCATTTAGACAGTCCAAATTCTTCTGGTTGGCTCTTTCACAAATACAGTTGCGTATACTCTTTCACACATTCCATTTCGGTCATTCTGACGACAGTACTCAGTGGAGTGTCAGACGAAAAGGGCACTTAAGTGCACAATGTTGTCGCTATGTCATACAATACACAACACTCCCTTATGCTCCTTGTCTGTAATAGTTGCAAAGCAACGTTTGGCTTTAGCGTAGCAAACAACAGGGAGCCAGTACACTCCCAGGTAGTTACAGACCCCTTTCCATTTCTGCAAATTTTAGCCAATGATTTTTTGAGTGTAGAAGAAAGTTCAAACGAAGATTGGTTCTCAATTGTCCATTTCTTGTAGTCCTTTGTAATTTGATCTATACGCGCGTGCATTGTTGACGTTAGTTTTCGACCGTAATGAGAAGGCGGACGTGACGATTCGAAAAATTTTACAAAACAGCGATTTTCAACTTACATCGGATACTAGTTTCGATACCATTTACTGATTAGACTGTTGAAACAATCAGAAACACTTAATTGTTCGTACGCGCGGATCTGCGGTTGAGCATCGGGCAAAGTTTAACAAAGCAAATGTTCGGTGATACAGGAGAGCGTAAGATTGGTACTTGATTTTCTCGCCTATTTATCCCTTAGAGTGGCAACGCTGCATCAAATGCAGTCAATCATCAGCTTGCTTTACTCCTACTGAAACATTCTACCGTTCTATCAGAAACTCAACCTGATTGAACTCTTTCCGTCCCGTACTTATTAATGCCAAAAGGGCTCGAATAAAAACTTAGACCCATGGGTCATCATAGGTGAGACACGATGGAAACAGAGAGCAGCAAGCGAAAGCTGATGATAAGAAATCTGCAATGACCACATCAGCTACTGTATGACGCGCCTGGGTAAAGTAAAGTAAGCCCATTCCGCTGGTGAAAAGTTCTTCTTTAATAGCCATCAGACAAATACTAAGTAGAACACAAACCATAGTGTTAGGTCACTCTCTAGGCAAAAGTTCTGAGGCAGTTGTTAGCCAGTTGAAAAGTGCTGGGCATTAACTTTGACCCTTAACTGTCACTCCACGTTTGATAGGAATATTGCGTTAAGTAACGGATTCATTTTGCTAAACATTTTTGCCATACACTGATCACAGAAATCGTATGGAGTGAGTTTAGAAAGCTATTACGATGAATTTACAGGAAACAAGAAGATTCTAGAAAATAATGGTCATGAGTTATTCCGTTACTCAAAGCAATATTCAAGTTTTGTACCACAAACTAACTTTTAAAGTTCAACAAGCTGTAAACTTCAGAACAGCAAATTTTAACACTAGTGATTAGTCTTTATTATAATTTGTTGGGGTTTTCTAAGAATTTGCAACTTTTTCCTTCCCAAAACTTAATGCAACAAACTTGTAACTAGTCACTGAAAAGTACCTCTCAAAGTTGTTATTGTTTGAAGTACGAAGACTAAAGAATTTAGTGCAAATGTAACACTTGTAACATTCCAGTTTTGTTTTTCCTGACAGATTTTCCAATATGGTCAATTCAAAAATAAAATCTGGAAAATCCTCAGATTAGACATCAGATAAAAATCTTTGTCACTAATTGGAGGCACATCTTAAGCATTTTACATGATTAATGTTCTGGACTTCCTGGAAAATTAATAACTTATTAGTTGAATAACCAATAGTTCTTTATTCTTACTGTGTTGTATGCACTATGGTTGCAAATACTAAATTCTAAGTAGGGGAATGGGGACAACTGTCCCTTCATACCCTATGGATATGCTTGTGAGGCTGGTTAGCTGTTACCACTGTTCATAACAAGTTCAATCACATAACATTCTATTTGCAGCTTTAAGGGAGTAACTTTTGCGCTGCCAATATGACCATCTCCTAAAAGTTTCACCATAGGATAAATACTGTAGTTATAAGCATTTAATATATATATACACTGTAATTTATATAAATATTTATACATATATTGGCCCTTAGATATGTATATTGTGATAGTAGTCCCTGTACGGTAAATTTGGGACATCATGAATAGTTTGACGGCTCAAAACCAGGAGTCCCAGAGTAGTAGTAGTAGTAGTGGTAGTAGTAGTAGTAGTAGTAGTAGTAGTAGTAGTAGTAGCAGTAGTAGTAGTAGTAGTTTGCATTAATGATCCGACCTCGGGGAAAACATGACTACCTCAGTACGAATGATTTCTGTATCAGTCCTGTCTGGAGCGGGGAGAGGCTTGGGAGTGGATGGAAAGCGTGGGAAGGGATGGGGAGGGCTGGTAGGGGGTACATTTTGTAATTTTCTCACTACAGGACGGAAACATGGTTATTCATCGACCCCTTTACGACCCCCTGGATATTCATCGACCCCCATTCGACCCCTTGGGTCTTCATCGACCCCCTGGATGGTCTCATCGACCCCTGGGGGTCAATATCGACCACTTTGAGAACCCCTACTCTAGATCTTTATATTAGACAATTGTAGGTCTTCTGTTTGCCATTAGTAAGTGCAAATTGAAGACAGTAAAAATCGAAACAGGACAACAATAGTCTGACATCCACAAGCAAATTAAGGTTTGAAATCAGAAATATACACCTCGTTTGTTATACAACTGCAACTGGCCTGCTTTGTCACCGTTCATTGACTGTTTCCAGCGCCCCCAAGGAAGAGTTAATAATAATCATAAGACAAGAAAAAAGAGAAGAGTGAACGATACCAAGATCTTGCAAGGAAACTCAAGAAATTGTGGAACATGCAAGTGGAAGTAATCTCCATAGTAATGCTGTAGGAACCATGCCCAAAAATCTAAAAAGGGACTTAAAAAGATGCAACTGGAGACCAGAGTAATTAACTTGCATAAAACAATCCTCCGTGAAATCTTAGAGGTGTAAGGAGACTTGTTGTCACTGAACTCTTTGACCGTACTTCCATTGCTTAAGACAATGTGAATTGTTGTATACAATAATAATAATAATAATAATTTTTTTTAAACTCAATGCCTTTATTGTTAATCTTCATTATACAATAACATTTCCCGCTGTTTTCTCCTGGCATGATACATGGGACAGCAGGATGGATATACAGGAGTGTTTAATTACGAATACAATAGCAGCAATAAAAACCAAAGTAAAAAAGGGAAAGAGAGAAAAAAGTTAATTACATGAAAAGTAATAGTTCCGGGGAAGTCCAGTCTTTGTTGCGCCTATTTTTTTATCGTGTAAATTTAATGTTCTTCTCACGTAAAAGTCGTAAGTTAAGATTTTGTACCCCCTGGATAGTTTGGTGTATCCGTTAGTAAGACAAGTTGTATTCTACTTAGGTTTCGAAGCACTTAATTCCTTTCAAATTGTTTTAACAACACTCTTCTTGTAAAGTACAATTAATAAATACTGCGTTGATGAATACAGAGCCTGATTCCCATGCTTGTAACTTAGTTGAACATCTATAAATACTGTATTATGACATTCCATGGAAATGTTTCTATTATCAATCATACAGCCATGTCTATTCTAGTCCCAATTCCCTTTGTACATATTTTCGTCTGATTGCTCTCGTATATACCTCTCTCTTTTTCACATCATTTGTATGATTTTCCCTGTTTTGTATAACGTCCATAGGTTTTCTATATTAAGTCTTAAGCCTTGTTTGCCTTTTACAAACACATTTTTAATGTTATGAAGAAGAGAAAAAGTTTTGAAGTGTTGACAAAAAACAATTTCTAAGGGCTTTGCAATTATAAGTACCATGCATAGCAGGCTATCAACAATATATGTTTATCACTAGAAGCTGCTAAAAACGTAGTTTCCCAGCACTATTTACTGGCAAATAACAGAGAAGGCCAGAGTTGGTGTAAAAATAGTTTCACTACCATTATTTTAGTCAAGTACCTCAGTTGATGACGACACACTCTTCCAAACGCAATCTCAAAACAATGGTAACTGGTCAGTAGAATGGATATCTTGCCGATACTTCATCGGGATACTGATAATACTCTTATTTTTTTAATAGAAACTACGTTAGTGTCCAGCCCTCGAAGTTTTTTAAAATATTAACCTTTTGAGCCCTCAAAGTTTCTTAGCAGTTCCTTATTCTCTGGTAAGTGTGCATGTGCAAAGACAAGGCCAAATATTTCAAACAGAAGAGTGAAAATTAGTCACACTGCTGTTAGTAAATTCACACTTCAGTTAGAGTACCCTCTGTTCAA
Source organism: Alatinidae sp. Z8VKAUB7J3 (assembly GCA_010016025.2). NCBI lineage: Eukaryota > Metazoa > Cnidaria > Cubozoa > Carybdeida > Alatinidae > Alatinidae sp. Z8VKAUB7J3. Next base: position 121,468,560 of record JAAAKM020073195.1, on the reverse strand, counting down.
GGTTACCTTGTTCATGAAATAACCCATTATCAAACTGTCTAAACCGCTTTCAGAGATTTTTAGGTTTCTTAGAGCTGCCCCCATTGAGCCCTGGTTTCTTATAAACTGGTTGCTTATAACAAAAAAGTGTCTCTTAGGAGTTGTAATCATCAACAGATCTGAGTATGACTTTAAAAAAACTTATTGTTGAACGATGAAACTAAATTCCGGAGAATTGATGAGGATCCTGTCAAATTGACTATTCGGAGGGAGAACAAGGTACAGTCCTTCTTGTTAAAACTCAAGAACGTGGCAGTTTTAACTGATGAACTATACAAAAAGCTCCGTCCCGTCGGCTCACGACCAGGTATTTTGTAAGCCCTTCCAAACGTCCACAAACCTAATGTTCCTTTAAGACCAATTTTATCTGCTATTGGCACACATTCCTATAATGCCGCTAAATACCTTGTGTCCGTTCTTACTTCGTTTTCCGTTAGTGATTTTGTTGTCCATGATACTTTTCTCTTTATTTCTGACTTACGTAGCCAAAATTTGAATTCTGAACAAGTTGTTATGGCTAGTTTGATATTAGGTCACATTTTACTAATGTACCTCTTTATGAAACACTTAGTTTAATCGTAGATAAGGAATAGTTTTCTCGTCGACTGAAGAGAACCATTTTTTCTTTAATAATATTCTTTACGAGCAGTTAGATGGTGTTGCTATGTGCTTACCCATAGTCCCTTTATTTGCCAATATATTCTTGGCCCATCTTGAAAGTAAGTGGATGGATAATTGTCCGGTTGATTTTCGCCTCTTGTATAAGGAAGATACATCGCTGATTGTTTCTTATTATTCTCATCTCCATCACACGTACAACCCTTCTTAGATTACCTTAACTCTCAGCATCAGAGTATCCAATTTACAGTTGAGGTTGAAGGTAATAAACAATTACCGTTCCTAGATACTATTATTTCGTGTTAACAGGGGTTTTTTCATACCTGTGTGTATTAAAAACCCTCTTTTACAAGTTTGTTTACACGCTTTGACAGTTTTCATCCCAAAGAATGTAAGAAGAGTCTTAGTTTTACACTCTTTAATCGTATTTTTAATATTTGTTCAACGTACGCGTCTTTTAATGAAGAACTTTGTAAATTAGGTACCGACCTTTTAAAAATGGTTACCTTTTTAGTTTTATCAATTTTTGTTTCAATAATATGTGTTCTAAATTCTTCTCTGTAACCCCTAAGTACTCTTTGGTTCCTAAGTGTAACATTATTTTAATTTTACGGATACCGAAGTTGCTAAAATATCAACTGAATACATGATATTATTAGGTAGTTTATCACCTATATATTGTTTAGCATCTTTACATGTAATTGAAGGAATCGGATCTAACTGTCAGAACTGTTAGTGTCGCAGCATAATTGAAAGAAAGTATTCAACTTAAGTTGATTTGAGTGCCAGAACCACGTGCTATAAACTAGGAGGATTGTACACTTGTCAGTCTTTCGCCTGATTGACCTTATGTGATAAAAAAATATTTTCATCAAAATAGAACGCTTTGTACTCACTCAACCAATACTGAAATCCTTTGCTCAAAGATAACGCCATCGTCAGGTTTGAAATTTATGATACAAAATCACATGAATTATGTACCTTTTCCTCTTTTTAAGTTAGTTTGTGTCTTGGAGGAATAAGCAAATGAAGATCTGTATGGATTCACGCTAAAGATCCAAAAGAACCCACAAATTGTCTTTGACTTGAAAGCAAATGTAAAATGTTAGTTTTACTTGAATGCTAAATTGAAGAGGCAAAGCCGTTTAAATAATTCCTACCTCCCTTCCAGGTATTAAGAGAATACTGGGCCATGTGGAAGAGATGGTATAAGTATCAACCCTTAGATCACATCAGGTAAGTCAAAGGATGTGACGTGTTTGATGTCCTTAAATTTGGACGGTACCAGTATTCAAAGATGAAGTGGGTTCAGCTGAAACTTTAGGGACTAGCCTAATTTTCAAGTTTGAAAAGGAAAGCAAATGTCTGAAAAGTGCTGAGGTATAGCTGCTAAGTGTTTGAACAGCGTAACAGCCATGGTCCAAGTCCCAGTAAGCAATGACGCCATTATGATATTTATTAGCATGTAAGGATTTTTGTGAATGTCGAAGTGCACTTTAAACTAGTATGAAATGGAATAGCAAGTGACAAACTTGAATTTCGGCTTAAGTAATTTAACAGCCCAATACGTCTAAGCGGTGTCTTAAAGAACGTAGCAGCATTCATATCAATGTGAAGCAGATACAACCGAATCAGATGCGCTCAAAATGCTCTCGTTTTATGTAAACTGTAATGTTTGCGGAAATGTTTCCCTCATTTTGCATTGTTATACAGAGCTGATACATTACAGTTCATTTTTATCACAATAAGTGCCTCAAATTCGATAGCTTCCTGGCCGATTTGACTTTATCACTCGAACAGTTGCGATGGATTTTGTTTTTCGTTCTTGTTCCTTTTTGATCACATAAATTTTCTTCTCTTCGTTTGCACATGCTAATCAAGGTTCGCAAATATCCAATTGCAAAATTAAAGCTGAAATTAAGAAACTCAAGAGAGGAAGAACAATTAAGTCAAAAATATAACTCTTACCAAGTTCGCTTTCTTTTGATGCTACATTTTCTTGCAAAGACGTTCGTTCTTGTACCAGCACGTCATTCCTCTCATGTTCATCATCGACCTAAGAAAGAACGTAGCAGCAAACAACTGTATCAATCAAATGTACATCATAACAAGTATAGGTTCAGAAGGATCATGTATATTTTAGGTTGTGGAAACGCTCAATAGACTATGAGAAGAGGCAGGTATTAAAGGGCAGCATAAACAAAGTTCTGAAACCATACGTCCATGATCTAGATTGCTAACAACGTGCAGTCAGTCACCCTGTCCATGTCAAGTAATCTCCATGGGTATGCAGCCATGCATGTGTGCCAGTAGCCATTTGGCAGTGCCATTGTGCTCCGGTTTTTCTCAATGGCTGGAGTTACATTTTTACACCGCATCCACATGGGCATTTGGGGTCGGATGCTAGATTGTGTAAAGTCTTTCTTTGACACCTCATAAATACAAAGCTAATGCATTATAATTGGTGGATCTAAATGTATGGAGGCGTAACGAAAGTGTCTTGAGGGCAAAGGGGCCCAAAAGTTTGAAGAACACTGGTCTAAATACTACATAGGATTACAATTGAACCTCTTTGAGAAACATATTTCGCTAGCGTTTGTCTTAAGTTAAGTGTAGAACATCTGACTGGCATTCCCTGGAATCAATATTGACATAGTGGCTGAATAAATATAACTCACAATATATCAACCTCCTACCTGTTCTGAATAATGTTGAATGACAACCGCCAGAGCTTCTAGGGTACGATGTTTTGATGTTAGTGTATTCCGTAGATAATTCACTTGATTCTTTAGTTTTTCGTGGGCTTTTGCAGTCTCTTCTTCTTTTTCTCTATCTCGTTCTGAAACTGAGACATAACTTGAAGTGTCCGAGGCAACAGATGCATAGCTTGAGCTTAAAAGTGTTGCTTTCTTAAGCAGATTTGAGTCTGATACTTAATTATGCAATATGCTTAAAAATAATATATTTTCTCAATCGTTTTATGTGATCAGATATCATAAATTCCCGAGCCAAAGAAAGAAAACAACCTCATTCGACGCCAAGTTTCACCATCATACGTTACGAATACGTTTCAATTTTTCAGCGTTTAGCACAAGCTAATTGGGCTTAAGAACCTCTTCAGCCTTAAAAATCCTTTTAGGTAAGTCACTTAACGGCTTTGAGCTTTCTTCTTTCTGTGCTTAGTCGTTGGGGGTCAACACTCAGTTATTCGCCAAAAAGCGATAATTTTTCAAGCAGTGCAACTTGCATGTTTCATTGGGATCGTTTGGTTTCTATCTCAAAAACCTCAAGATATTGCTCCAAAATGTAAGTTAAATTTAGTGATCGTTGTAAACATGACATTGTTATGGTTTGCGTTTGTTAAATTGAAAAAAAGTCACAAACATATTGTCTCAAAGAGTGTCTTCAAAAGCGAAATCCATATATAAAGTTAAGTGATCAAATAGTTTGTTTGTGGTACAAAACAAAAATACTTTTTGGAAGCTTTCGGCTTGGAGGCATAGTCAATGTTGTCAATTGCTTAAGGTCGCGGAGCTAAGGTACTCTAATTGTGAATACACAATATGTTTGTTGCTTGTTTCGAGAAGAAAGAGGTTATCAAATATACATATATTTTTTATTACGAAAGCTCGCCTTGAGCAAGAACCTGTTTTTAGCGTTTTTATATTTCTCTTTTAACATAGCTTTTTATAGTCTGATTTAGTTTATATATATATATGTATTGCACGAAATAGCGAAAACATTGTGTACTTAAGAGCTTTTTTCGTCTGACACTCCTCGGAGTACTAACGTCAGAATCACCGAAATGAAGTGTATGAAAGAGTATACCCAAGTGTATTTTTGAAAGAGCCAATCAGAATTTGGACTGCCTGAATGGCTTGTGTTTTGGAACCAATCAGCATACATCAAATCTTGTTTTAGTGCATTACACTACTATAATACATTAAAAATTCCCACTATAAAATTCCTACCTACTATACTAATTACAAGTTGTACTTAAAATCTATTGTTAAAGTAACAACTTTCTTGATCTTGTCTTCTCTGTTGAAGGCGCTCTTTACCAGGTCATCTTCCAGCTTTCAAAATTTCGTTTGATCGGAGAACATGTCTTCGATTTTTGTTGCATTTTTGCTCGACTTCAAGAACAGAAAAATGTCATCTGGGAGATTCGGTAACCTTCGTCCAACCAGTTCCAGTCCATGTGCACTCCATGGCTTACATAAAGTTTATTAACCTGGTTTTCCTATACGCCCCATTCTTTCAGCTATTGGGACATATCCTAATACAATTGCTAAAATTCTCGTGGCTACACTTTTTTTCTGGAAGTTCATATTCCGTTAAAGATACATTTTCGTTTATTAATGAGTTACACTTTTGATTTAAAATTGATATTTACCAATGTTAGGGGCAATACAACTCTTGAATGGATTCTAGATACCTTTTTCCTTTCTTCTTCTATTTGTAATTGCTTTTCCCGTGTAGATTTTAAGAAGTTTCTGTTTTTGAGCACCAGTAACAATCACTTTCTGTCTAATAATAACCTGTAAGAACAAGCAGACAGGGTGGCTATGGGCTCACCTATAGATTCCTTGTTTGCCAACCTTTTTGCACGTGCCTTGGAAACAAAATTTTATACTTGCTTGCCCTGTTAAGTTTCGTCTCATTTTTTATAGTAGATATGTTGACGATAATTTTGCTTTCTTTAAATGTAGAAGTCATATAGAGCCTTTTCTCAATTTTCTTAATAGGGAGCATCCTAACATTTAATTCACCTTTGAAGTTGAACAAAATGATCATTTATTGATCTTGGAGATCTCCATTATTCGCCATGCATCCAAGTTTGTTACCTTAGTTTACCGTAAACTTTCCTTCACTGTAGTTTTAGCATTTGTTCCTTTTAGGATATTTCTGATAATGAAGTTAGAATCGTGGATGATTACCAGTTGTGCTCTATTAATTAAGGTATTAATACGCTCTTATGTAAAGTGTTTTCTCATTCATCAGCAGTCATGAAGGTGAGGGGGGGGCAAGGGCGGGCGCAGCCCCATGAGAGAATTCACTAGCGTATTCCGATTGCAGAACTGCCAAAAACTTCCGAATGGTGAGCCAAGAGAAAAATGGAGTAGTGGAATAGTTGTGACACGGATCCAAAGCCTTAACCAATGAGCCATCAATTATATATATATATATATATATATATATATACATATACTGGTATAATATATATATATAATATAATATATATAACATAATATATATTTATACCACAATAGCTTGCAATTATTAATACATGTGTTATAATATATAACACATAAATATAATCACAGTAAATAATAATTAACTTCCCAATAGCCACTGGATGGAGGAGAATTTACAAAAGATTTGCACTAAAAATCTTCACCTTAACTTTTGGGCCTGATGCTCTAAATTTAGTAATTTTGAGGTCATGGATTTGAATTCTCCCAGCACCCTAGAAATATATATATATATACATACCTCTGACACTGACAAGGCTCAATAAATAAATTGTATCACAATAAATATTGACTAATTAATTTCCCTAAACTCTCTGAATGGAGGGAAAAAACAAAAGATTGACAATAAAAAATTTTACCTCAGCTTTTTTGTGCCTTACGGTTCAATGGTTAAGAGGTGGGTTACCAATTCCTGAGGTTGTGGCTTCACTTACCTTATTACAAGCTATTATACTTCACTCTTTGAGGAATTTATGTATTTGAGATATGTCTGCTTAGAATATAAATAAGTACTTAGAATAAACTTATACATATAACCTAAACAAGCATAAAAGAGTGAGCTTTTGATAGTATTATCTATTTTGTATCCATATGTACTGATGAAGGCTCAAAGCCAAAACACAGTAATATTAATCAATTAATTTCCCCCGTACCCAATGATTGGAGGAAAATACACGAAAGATTGACAGTAAAAATTTCCACCTTAGCTTTTGGGCCTGATGGTCCAATGGTTGAGGCGTTTGTTTAGTAACCATGAAGTTGCGAGTTCGAATTCAGTCAGCACCCTTAAATTGTAAGTTATTGTGGTAATGCTCCACTCTTTAAGAATTATATATATAAAATTGCAGTATTTGAGCTGAGAATATATATGTATATACATAGTTTGCCCCCCCCCAGGCAGATGGGGGGTCAAGCATTTTCAAAAAATTTTGTCTAGGTGGGGGTTGGCTAGAATTCCTATTTATAGGTGGGGGGTGGCCTCTAAGGTGGGGGGTGATATTTGCAGGTGGGGGTTGTAAACCAGTCTGTTTGTTTGAATGTCGTTTTTAAGTAGAGGCTAAACCAACAGGGCCGCTGTTGCACGTTTCAGCTGAGAGCTTGCAAAGAAGCGAATGTTGTAGAGACGACAATGACATCGGAAGAGTCAGATAATTCGATCGTTAACAGTGAATCAGAAGTTGAGTCTGAACAAGATGATGGTGAAGATAAGACTACAGGCTTTCTGAACAAGGTATGATGCTAAATTATAACATATTTTAATGAAATACACCACACATATAGGCCCTGCCGAAGGTAAGCTGCGCGCGATTGCAAGGCTTATTCGATGTTCCCGACGACGTACTGCGTGAAGCGGCTTACATTTTGAGCAATTTACCCCGTTTTAATGCCCATTTTTCTTCATTTTCTTTCATCGTTGTAAAGGGAAAGCCTTAAGGCCTACTGAACTTATATATCCATGAATATTATCATCATCAAAAGAGATGATCATCCTGTGAAACTAGCAGTTTATCGCTTCATTAACAGCACAACGCATAGTGTTATTGATATTATAGAACAAGGGGAGATTTTCTGTCAGAATTACTTGAATGACTCTATTTTTCACGAGCATGATGTAAAATTGACTGTCGTTAATATCTGGGCCCCATGCATTGGATAGGCCTTGGCTAGGCCTAGCCTATAGCCCTAGGCCCTATCATATGCCATATGATATTGGTAGGCCTAACCCACAGAATTATAGGGCTATAGGTTCCTCTAGTTCTTCTGATCGTGTATTGAATAGAGGACTGTTTCTCTGCCTGTGTTTGACAAAGAGCAGCCCGTACTCCTACGCCTCAATATAAGACTGCAGGCGCATAAATTATTATTTGTTGCTTAAATTATCTGAGGATGGGCTTCAAATGCAATAACCAAGGGTGAAGCTCTCGTAGTTCAGTTGGTTACGCAGTACATAAAGTTTTTACTTGTGATACATGCTTAAATTTTCTATAAAATGTTGGATATATTTTTTAACCTTGGTAGTATATGTAAGAGTAGACTCCTGAGCCTATTGTGTGTTCTGGTGTTCTATATTATGGCTGTTTGACATGGGAAATTGAAACCTTTCTGAGGATGGGCTGCAAATGCAATAGAGTGAAGCTTTCATAGTTTAGTTGGTTACACAACTGAAGGCTTGGTCACCATCCACTTTCGTGGTCGACGCTGGTACATTGAGTCGATTCTGAGGTCTAGATCTTAATGCTCTAGATCAGGGATGTCAAACTCAATTTTCCTGGGGGCTGTTCCAGGCAGAGTGTAGGTGAGGCGGGGCCGCATCAGGATTTCCACAAGAAAAGCGCTGACAACGACACACTTAGAACAGCATTTTCTACAAGAGGTTAGAAATACTTCTCCAGGTTTCGAGTTATTACCTGTAAAAAGATTCTCACGACCAAACTTTTTATAAGTTAGTTTGATCTATCAAAAATCTTACACATAAGTTGAGAGATACCTCAAATAGTATAGATATCCCTGCAGCGGCCTTAAGAAAATGCTGCATTAATCATGCCGTTGCTACCACGTAACCAAGGTGGTTATGACCTAAGGAGCGTTTCCGGTGTAGTAGCGAATAGTAGAGACGTACTTTCATCATGCATTTACCATCTGCTCGGAGTGAAAAAGTTTCCATTTGGAAGTGTAAACCTTAAAGAAGATGAACAATATTCAGCTAAAGCTAAAGTACAACCAATAGCCCAATACGTAGACAAAGTAGTAGGGGCTAGCATATCTTCCCACATGAACGCTTGCACAATTTTTTCTCAAGCAATCTAAAACTAACAAAGCCTGAATCGTATTCAATGCCAGCTGTTTTCAGATTTGAATAAAATTCTTGGAATTTAGACACTTCTTGGAACAGTAACAGGAATTTAACTAAGTGGCTGCAACTGATCTAAAGTAGTAGAATTTTAGATCCTAAAGTGAATCATCACTTTCCATCTCTAATTATGCGAATGCGGTGCTGTAACTTTGTTAACATAACACTACAGAATTTTATTGTAAGTTTTAATGAAATTATTTAAGAGTGTATATCTATCTTTTCTTTTTATGTAGAAGGATGAAACGGTGTAACTTTTAGCAATCACTGATGAACCAATAATAAAGAGCATGCTCACTAGAAAACTAATCTCTAGGACAATACGTTAACGTAGTACAAGTTCAAAAATCCGTCAGTGTATTTGAAGGGAGTAAAGACACAAACTAATAGATTGTTGTCCATCTGTAGCAACTGACGATTGATTGACAGCTTGCAGTTGTAAAGAATCGTATGACACTATGTAGTCGATTTGCAAAAGGAACAAAGTAAGCGTTGAGTATCAATCAATTCGTTTCATTATGACGTGATTTTAACATCACATTGATATCATAATGACGTCGCTATGAGGTTGCAGCTACAATAAGATATTTCATTGGTTTTTTTATAGGCAAAATCTTGAATAAATCAGAACAAATTGTAACTGGAGACTGTGATAAATTTGCGTTTTTGATCGTCAAATGGACAAAAAGGGAAGATTTTAGTTACGCCATGATGACGTCATGATGACGTCACAAACACCTTAATTTAGGTGGTCCCATATCTCAGGTTAATCAGCATGCCAAGTTGAATATTCGAGCTAAGTTTCGTGCTTTTTACCAAAAACCCACAATTTTTACACCATTTAGCTGGAGTAAATCAGATCAAATCAAATCAACTCAATTTCATTTAATTCAGTTCATGTCATTTCAATTCAGGTCATTTCTAGTCTAGTCTAGTCTAGTCTAGTCTAGTCTAGTTTAGTTAAGTCTAGTCTAGTCTAGTCTAGTCTAGTCTAGTCTAGTCTAATCTAGTCTAGTCTAGTCTAGTCTAGTCTAGTCTAGTCTAGTCAAATCAAATCAAACCAATTTAAATCAAATCAAGTCAATTCCAGATAATTCAATTCACATCAATTCATCTCAAGTCAAGTCAGATCAAGTGATGTCTGCTCAGGTCAAGTTAAGTCATTTTTGGTCTGAATTTTTTTAATCCTGTGATTTTTTGTCTACTTTCTCATTCTGTTATTCTCGGTCTACATTTTTCCATGGCATCACATTTCGTCCGCACTTTTATTCCTTTATTTTTGGTCATTCAAGCCAAGTAAAGTCAAGTCCAATGAAGTCATATCAAAGTCAACTCAATTCAATTCAATTCAATCAACTTCAAGTCAAGTCAGGGCAAGTCAAGTTAGGTCTAATCAACTCAAGTCAAATCAAGTAAAGTCAATTAAATTTAACTCAATTCAGTTGAATTCAACTCAAGTCAAGTCAGGTTGGGTCAATTCATATCAGTTCATGTCAAGTAAAGTCAAGTCATTTTAGTTCTGCGTTTTTCATCCTTTCATGTTCGATCCACCTTTTTCATTCTTTCATTCTTTCACGAAACTGTGATGAAATTTCTGTAGAATTTCTAGATTATATAATTGTAAATATTAGTTCCTTTTAATAAAGAGAAGATGCACCTATTACATTTGAGGTGTGAGCCATTTAAAAGGAAGTCAGAGGAAAACTGGCATTGCTCCCACAACATCAAAATTTAGTTGCAATTTTACTCAAAGCAGCACTGAGAACTTTGAGAAGTATTTGCCTGGCGACCATAGTAGCAACACACTCATTCGTAGAAGGGCAACTTTGAGATAAATGGAAATCTCGCAATTATAGGGTACAAGTTGCTCAGGTAATCAAAAAAAAATTGAAAAAGATGCAGGGGTTGTCCGACTATTAAACTGTTCCTTAGTCCGGCCAAAGGAAAGTGAATTTATAAATGTTAAGCGGACCATATAAAAAACGATCGTGGGCCGCATGCTCCGACTGCGGCGCGGGTTGGTCATCACTGTTAACGGGTGTGCAAGATATGTTTATCATGTATCAAATTGGTCGAATAGTCGCTTCTGTGGCCGGTACTTTTTGTAACGGCTGATCACTGTACAGCTTCTAGTAACTATTCCCTATGTGTATACGAAAAACTTACTAGCTTAAATACAGATGCTTTTGCTTTATTGTTCTGTTAATGGATCATGCATCAAAATTAAGTTTTTTTCAAACTAACTTCAAAAAGTCCTTTTAGATATGTAACAGCTAGAGTGGTAAGAAACTATGTCGAAGCCCCCTTGTTTTAGTATGTGCCCCTTGTATTTGTAGGTGAAATTTCGTCTAAGAAAGATTCACCACTCATAGCTTTGACCGCCTACTCATAGTTCGGGATTTTGTCTGGCATCCATTTGTTTAAGAGATATCTACGAAAGCAATTAAAAATGTAAGCAAAACTTTGTATGTACATTAAAACATGTTTGTGGGCCGTGTGGTTAACTTGGTCTCCTAGGGATATGAATTTTTTGTTAATTTTCAAACCCATAAATGAGATTAATACCATGTTACGATTGTGTTTTCATAAGAAAATAGCGCAGTAGAGTTTCTAGTCACCACATTGTTCAAGGAGGTTTTCAGTAGGATGTAAATCCGGATGCCCCCCAAAATATAGCCTTGCCCCCCCAAACCTGAAGTGCTATTTCCCAAGATTTAGATGCCAGTGTGATGCTAGGTATGTTGGAAGGACGTCTCAAAGACTTACAGATCGTATGTCGCAACATATTCGCAACATATTCCACCTGCGTTGAGAAATATGAACGCAAATCAACAACCCGAACGAAAGTGTAAAGCAAAAGAAAGAACCGTAAGCAGTCTTAGATACTTCAATGACAATGAAACAAAAGACGATCTATCTGAAGTGCGGAATGGAAGAAAATGGAAAACTGAAGCAGAAGCAGATGATACAACCAATAACGTCTGGCAAGGAGTTATTATTTTCATTGCATTGGCTTCGCTTCAATATCTGGGTCTTAGAATCCATTCTCAGCAAAAGAAAGAACCGTGAGCAGTGTTAAATACTTCAGTGACAATGAAACAAAAGACGATCTATTTAAAGTGTGGAATGGAAGAAAATGGAAAGCTGAAGCAGCAGCAGATGATACAACCAATAACCTCTGGCAAGGAGTTATTATTTTCATTGCATCGGCTTCGCTTCAATATCTGGGTCTTAGAATCCATTCTCAAGAAAAGAAAGAACCGGAAGAAGTCTTAGATACTTCAATGACAATGAAATAAAAGACGATCTATCTGAAGTGCGGAATGGAAGAAAATGGAAAACTGAAGCAGAAGCAGATGATACAACCAATAACCTCTGGCAAGGAGTTAGTATTTTCATTGCATTGGCTTCGCTTCAATATCTGGGTCTTAGAATCCATTCTCAGCAAAAGAAAGAACTGTAAGCAGTCTTAGATACTTCAGTGACAATGAAATAAAAGACGATCTATTTGAAGTGCGGAATGGCAGAAAATGGAAAGCTGAAGCAGCAGCAGATGATACAACCAATAACCTCTGGCAAGGAGTTATTATTTTCATTGATTCGGCTTCGCTTCAATATCTGGGTCTTAAAATCCATTCTCAGCAAAAAAAAGAACCGTGAGCAGTCTTAGATACTTCAGTGACAATGAAACAAAAGACGATCTATCTGAAGTGCGGAATGGAAGAAACGAATAAGCAATTTGTGGCGTGCACTTATAGTTTTTATTGTATTGGCTTTGCTTCAATATCCATGCCGTAGAATCCTAATACTGAAAATGTATGAACAGTAATGAAGCTTGGATACTTCATATTTTGGCAGACTCATGATAATTGCTGTCAGTTATTACCAGTGCAAAGACAATTTGTTTATTGTTCTAGGTGACGATATCGTCACATAATTTGTGCATGGTAATTGCAGTCGGATGATAGGGTTGAAAAAAAAGTTTGTGTTTTGTTCTAAGTGTTTATGTTGTCACATAATATTTGCATTCTACGTAATTTATATACTTTTTGAACTATTGACACATGTTACTCTATTTACAGAAAAATCCCGATAAAATTGAACATTGTTTTAATAACAAAACCCTTAATTTAATTGAAACAGAAACTAAGTTTGAAAATGGCTTTACAATTATTAAACAAAACATGGCAAGTTAACAACACACCACACGTGGACATAAAGTAGTGCTAAAGATTGAAAGCATTGTTACTGCGTGTGACTTGGGTGTTGGGGTCAGGGCTTTCCCAATTTATATATAATGCTTCCTTTATTTTAAGGTAATAATTGCTGGAAGTTTTTTGTCAGGGTAACGTCCGTTAGTTACATATGCATTGATGGTTTTCCCGACGATGTGAGTCTCGAACATGTTCCTCTTGAGGATGCTATTGTGGTTTCTTTATATCAGTACAAAATCTAAGCAATATATTGTTGAGTTTGTATGTCCTGACTCGTAGACAGGAGTCTTAGACATAATGTTTGTATTATGATTGCAGTTAGATAGTAGAGGTGAAGACAAAAAAGTTTGTTTATTGTTGTAAGTGAAGTTATCGTCACATAATGTATGGAAGATCGTATATAAAAGTCATACTAAATTTAGCAATTCAACATCCTAGGTAAACTCGATTGTTGATTATATAACGTTTGTTTTATATATCAGTAACGCCGATTGTTTGAGGAGGAGTACAGAGAAGGCACTTGATATTTTCGTTTTATACATTATTCCAGATGATCAAGTTAATTGCTACCACCAATTGTTTTCAGACGGAGGCATATGACGTAGGGATTCTTATATAAAGCAGAAGAAAACAAAGAGTATTAGATGTGACAGTGTTCGTTCAAAAGGCCGTACTTGCTTATTTCGATGGTTTATTACACGTGGTAGAAGTTAAGATAGACTGCATATCTGTAATATTTTTGGTAGCTTGTTCACGCTTGCTTACTTTCTGTCGCGGCGCATACAGAGATAAAGCTTGGATTTCTTCTTTCCTAGTGACATGGCCCATAAAACTAATTTGACGATTTCTAATTGTTTGCAAGAGAGATTGTTCGGTGCTGGCTCTGCGCAAAACTTCGACATTTCTAACTTTGTCCGTCCATGGAATGCGCATCATTCTCCTTAGACACGACAGTTCAAAAGCCTCCAATAAGTCCCGGCAGAATTTGTCTATTGCCCAGCTTTCACAGCCATAAAGAAGTACTGGAATCACATAACAATGAAGCACGCGCTTTCAGGTTTTCATCAAGATTTGGCGATTGATCAGAATGGAACGCAACTTCTGGAATGCTACACTTGCTAACTCAATGCGGCACTTTACTTCGCTATTACACTTCCCATCACACGTGACTTGACTGCCTAGGTAACTATAATGTTCGACCTTGCGGATACCTTCATCGTTGACTGTGGTCAGCTTATCTTTAGGCAATCCGCTACGAAACATGACTAGATATTCTGTCTTCTTCGTATTCAATTCAAGACCCATCCTTTCACTCGCTTCAACGACTACGTCTAAAAGCTGTTGTAATTTCTCGGCGGAATCAGCAATGAGAAATGTATCGTCAGCATAACGTATGTTGTTAATGTTCACGCCGTTGATAAGAATACCTTGTAGTTCTCGGATTTTACGAAGGATGAATTCTCCATAGAGATTGAAAAGATCGGGTGACATAACACAGCCTTGTTGAACACCGCGCATGACAACAACGAAATGGCTAATGTCCGAACCGACCCGCATGGCTGCTTCCTGCTCCCAATAAAGGTTGAAGATGATCCGCATGCCCTTACCATTCAAATCGATGTTTTGCAAAAGCTTCACCAAATCGTCATGTCTCACTCATCAAAAGCTTTTTTGTAATCAATAAAGCAAAGGTGGAGATCCTTTCAAAGATTGATTGCTAAATCGCCAAGCATTCAAAGAATGAATATTGCATTTCGAGTGCCGCGATCTTTCATAAAGCCATATAACCCTAGCGAAATATAAGGTCAATATTTGACTCGAACCCTGCTGATAATAATTCGCAGAAACAAGTTTGACGACATGGCTCCTGAGACTGATCGTACGGTGCTTGTCGCAATCAAAATGCCAGCCTGATGCGATGCATAACATTCTACAGCACATAATCAGTAATTACATGATAAACTTTCCAAATATATGCGAGATGTTGCTCATTCTAATGTCAGCCTCGCCAAACGTGAGTCGGCTGGAGAGATCTTACAGCAAGCTGACCATAATTTGTTATAAGGATAGAAACAAAATACAAACAAAGAAACTCGAGACTTTGTATTTCCTGGCGGTGCACAAAATTAAGGATTTGAACAAGGAAGAGCTCTTTATGAAAGTGCGGGAACTTTTGGAAAAATTATTCTCTTGTCACAACTTTGTGACGTTGCTTCATGGACATTTTGTCACGGAAAACTGACTTCAAGAGCATTGTTAAGTTGTGCCAGTTATTATACTGTTGTGTAGTCACATCTGAATCAGTTTTTGCCGATTTTTCTTTGACAAAAATCTAAATTGATCAGACAACAGCTTGGAATTATGGCTTCAAAGAAACTTCATTTCTTGTACAGTGTAGGAACCTGCAAAAGTGAGGGAGTAGTGTTTGATTTGATAAGGAAAGAGTCCAGGGGCGAGAACAATGCTAAATCCACAAAAGACATTCTCAGGGGGAAACTTTTAAAGGCAATGCCTTGCAGTTTACAGCTTCGTTGCAAGCTGAATTCCAAAATAATGAAATGGGCACCAAACCAGACTCTTCTCTGATTTAAGTTCCTTTAGATATTTGAATGGTTAGAATTTTGTACTAAAAACCATTTGAGAATGAGCAGATGCTAGATGTGCACAATGTCTTGAACCTATTTTTACTGTTTTGAATGAAGGAAATTACTCTTAACTCTTGGTTGAGATAAACATGACTATCCATTTGAGAAAGCAAATCCGTTGAATTCAGGTAGACTGTATCATAATTTAATGTGAACTATTTTGGTCATTTTTGTGATGTTATGATGATGTAGATGAAGACTTTATTGCGTACCAATTTGTCATCAATTTGCCAATTTTTATTTTTGTTATCAATTGCCATCATTCAGATTCAACTGTTGCATTAATTTTGGTCATTGTCGTCTCGTTAAGTAAACCCAGACTTTTTCTTTATTGGGTCCACCCTGATTTACGAAAGGACTTCAAATTTTTATGGTGCTCCAAATTATGGCAAGCATAGATGGAGAGGATAGCAGGCTGCATCAAGCATTTAGAAAGTTATGAATGCAATCTGCAGAGCTAAAGAAGAGGAATACGTTAGTTCATACAATCGGTAACCAAAGCACAATTGATAGAAAACCGTTTCAGGTGGCTTAAAAGAGCAGGTTGTGACTTGTCGCTAGCCCAGCCCATCGACTTGCTATGATGGCCCAGCCCATACGTACACGTATCTTAGTCATAATTGACTTTCAAATTTATGAGTGTTCATTGTTATGCGGTGTAACACTTGCTTGAAAGTGGGATAATAAAGGGAATGAAATAAATGAATCCCCTTGAATAGAGTACTAAAGTGATGACGTCACAAAAAACTTCTTTCGAGGAATCGCAATTATAACTATATCAGAGTGTTAATCCTGCAACCAAATGCCTGTATGAAAAATATCACGTTCAAGTCTTATACCAAACGCGAGACACGGTTGCTTGAGTTTGGAAAAGGCCTTAAGGAAACGCTGTTAATTTTGGCTCTGTTCATCAAATTATGAACTGGGTTCTTTTAACAAGGTTGTGATAAGCATGATTTAAGATTGAAAGGGCATATCTCATCGATTACTTAAGGTATGGTTCTCAAATTTCGATGGGTTGTTTATCTCAACAAGAAGAAAGCAGCGAGTGGAAAAACTTATCAAATTTCTTCATTAATATTCATATTGTGACGTCACACTTTAGTACTTTGTTGTCTGAATAGACTAAATGGTAGTAACGTGAATAAATTCAATAGTCTATTTCAGGGTCGAAAAAGTGAAGAGAAAATTAAAAACCTTTCTATTTGCTTACTGCATATGAAACACGCAGTAGCAAACAGTTTTAAGCCGGGGTGACTCCAGGTGCATAACTCTTTGATACCAGGGCGGACCGTTTGTGGACCGTGCAACTCCCCAATAATAATCCTGAATTTGGCTCCCAAGGAATTATAAAACAGTAAGTTTATTTTCTCGTGTATCTTAGCCTGCTAGCAGATTATTATAAGACCACAGATTTTGATTAGAACTCGTTAATGTTTCCCGCCAATAACTGGCCTCTTTCTGAGCTGAATTCCAAAACTGGTGAATAAACAAGCTATAATTTACTTCTTGAGTACCATGGCTAGATCCATTCATTTAGTCTACCAATTCATCAACCGAATCAATGAATTAATCCATCAAACAACTAGATCCATTCATTTAGTCTGCCAATTCATCAACTTAATCAATAAATAAATCCATCCAACAACTACATCCATTCATTCAGTCTAACGATTCGTCAATTGAATCAATAATTTGATCAACCCAACATTTAGATCCATTCATTCAGTCTACCAAGTCATCAACGAATCAATAAATTGATCCATCCAACAACTAGATCCATACATTCAGTCTACCAATTCATCAACGAATCAATAAATTGATCCATCCAACAACTAGATCCATTCATTCAGTCTACCAAGTCATCAACCGAATCAATAAATTGATCCATCCAGCAACTAGATCCATTCATTCAGTCTACCAAGTCATTAACCGAATCAACAAATTGATCCATCCAACGACTAGATCCATCCATTCAGTTTACCAATTCATCAACCGAATCAATGAATTAATCCATCAAACAACTAGATCCACTCATTCAGTCTACCAATTCATCAACGAATCAAGAAATTGATCCATCCAACAATTAGATCCATTCATTCAGTCTAGCAATTCATCAACCTGATCAATAAGTTAATCCATCCAACAACTAGATGCATTCATTCAGTCTACCAATTCGTCAATTGAATCAATAAATTGATCCATCCAACAACTAGATCCATTGATTCACTCTACCAAGTCATCAACGAATCAATAAATTGATCCATCAAACAACTAGATCCATTCATTCAGTCTACCAATTCATCAACGACTCAATAATCTGATCCACCCAACAACTAGATCCATTCATTCAGTCTACCAAGTCATCAAACGAATCAATAAATGAATCCGTTAAACAACTAGATCCATTCAGTCAGTCTACCAAGTCATCAACCGAATCAATAAATTGATCCATCCAACAACTAGATCTATTCATTCAGTCTACCAAGTCATCAACCGAATCAATAACTTGATCCATCCAACAACTAGATCCATTCATTCAGTCTATCAGTTCATCAACCCAATTAATGAATTAATCCATCAAACAACTAGATTCATTCAGTCAGTCTACCAGGTCATCAACCGAATCAATAAATTGATCCATCCAACGACTAGATCAACTGACTGAAAGATACTAAATCACGCTGTACATATACAGATTAAGGAATGTACGATTGCACAACAAAGTATGCTAACTATACATTGAAATAGGAACTACGTGCGAAGCGTCTTAATTACAGTTTTGTCATGCAAGGTTTGCAATGTTTATGCGCGTACGTCAGAGCCTATTGTTTGGCTCACCATCATGAGCACAAACAAAAACAAACACAATGTTGCATAAAGACGATAATTACGAACATGAACAAGTTGTAATTGCAACAGATGATATGTGCGAGTCCGGGGGCCTAGCAAGAGGCTCCGAGTAAACTTCCAACTTGCATAAGGCAAAGTGTTACTCGACCATCTCACAGTCTGTATATAGAATATCCTATATATAATCTAAAGAATCTTTCGTGTAAAACTTAATTTTATAAGTAATGACCTACCTTCCTCCAGTTTCTTTTAACAAAGTTTTTGAATGTGATAGCAGATGCCAGCCTCAATGTTGATTCTATCTGTTCATTGCTAACAAGTGTCAAAAGTAGAATCCCATAATTTTGGTTGTCTTCAATGGCCTCCAAATGCTTTTCAGCTATTTATAGACAGAAGGTAGAATTATGCATCAATTACTGACAAGAGTACTCAGTCTAGGCAAATCATAAAATGTTGTACTGGTCAGACATTATTGAGCTTTTACAGTATCACCACAACTATTAACTTGAACATTCTATTTATAAAACTATCATTCTGTCCAAGCAATTCCAGTTTTGACAATATGATGACACAGTTATGTTAATAAGGGTGTGCACATTTACAGCTTATTTCTATGTCGCATACAAAATTCTCTGTGTACAAAAAATATCATCGAGAAGAGAGGATTTGAAATGTTAGTTTGATAAGAACACTAGAAAAGAAAAGCATGTCACCACTGGGGATCGAAACCGTGACCCACGTTTTCACGGCATGCACTCTACCAACTGAGCTAGGTGACCTCTGCTGTTAACATACATTTTTATTTCTCTAGTCGCCGGATGGCAGTTCTTCCTTGGTCAAGTCACATGGTGCAGATAGGCTGGTCTCCAATTGCGTTGAGCTGGATGTCGATGTCCACCGGTGGATGATTGGGAGCTAATGTGGCAACTAGAGAAATACCCCAGACATACTTTCCAAAGCAGCATAATAGCACAAACCTCTGCAAATTTTTCTTTCTTTTCTCCAATGTCGGTGTAGGGAGTCAAAGAAATCATCTTGGAACAATGGTCTAGACATCATTGACTTAAATTATAGCAGATAATCTCAAGGGCTTTATTGTCCAACAAAATTCAAATATATTTAGAAAGGGCGTAGTTATCTTTGCCATGAAGAGCAAGGATTGAAATATCGTATAATTCAGTCATGAGTTACATTCAGCATTAAGGCTGTTTTATGTAGATTAGTTAAAAGGTGTTACAGGTGACCACGTTACTATTTTTATAAGCTTAGAGAATAAATATTTGAATCCATTGGCGGAAACAGCTGTGTTTTATGACTCTGCTATACGACAGACAGTCTACGACGTAATTTCACATCCTTAAAAATTTAAAATATAGTTTCCAGTGCGCTCTTTAATATAATCACATTGAATACTAAATACGTCGTAACTTAAAACATTTGCATCACCTTGTATCAATGATATGTATCACCCAGTCCGTTGTGAAAATAAAACAAACAAACATTTGTCGCACTCTTTCAGGAGTTTCAATCATGGCCTCCTATTTTTGTCCAAATAGTATTAGTTTTCGCTCCATGGATACTCACCAAGAAATCTTTACATCGTTTTGCAAGTAATAAATACATTCAAGCCTGTTATCATTTCTTAATCTCCGACAATACAAGTCAAGTAAAATATAGAAATTGATTATTAGAGACGAAGAAGCTACCTGATTAACTGTTTTTAAATAATAAACCTACTTTATTTTCTATAACAATGTTTAGGGTGACCCCACTACTCAAACTTTCTTATGACTTTCGTAACACAGGTGAAAGGGGAGGAATGCTACGAGGCAACAATACATACTTGCACGATGGCAGGGCTGCAGAGTGTTTCAGGGTCAAATTTACAAAGATCGGGTAATAGATCAATGTTTTCCTTATGAGATTTGATGCCGTGGTTGTCCATGATTAAAGAAGATGAACGAAACATGCTAAAGATGGTAAACTGTTTTAGCCAGTGAAGCTTTTCTGTAATATAAGTAACACCCCCCAAAACTAAAATATTCCCATATCTGCAAGAAAATCTGGAAAAACACAACACAAGAGCTCGATGGTATTACCTCTCTTGGAATTGGTACTGGTGATAACCAGCATGTTATCAATGCTGTCATCACGGATGGAATTATTAAGCCAATTACACAATCTAATTGGGACTCTGTACTCACTTTACCCCACGTTAGAGATTTTCCCATTAGCAAATGATTTTCCCGACGCCGTATTAATTGTTGATTTATTGCTTGGTGCAGATGTTGCATATAAGTTTTTAGGGCATTCAGTTTTCCCAATAATGGATGTTGATGGTCCGACAGCCCAGTTTACTGACTATGGCTACGTTGTTTCCGGTCCCTTGCACCCGTCCAACTTGTTTTCCTCATCAACACATTGTGTTCAAGTTCATCATTGTGTGACACAAGACAGTGATATTTCCTTTCACTGGGACCATTCTATGGACGACAATAGCTTCTTTCATCACATTGATCATCTTTTCAAATGAACTCCATTTAAAGAGACCCCTGGTTCCTATGAAGTAGCAGATAATGATTCTCTTACACTCTACCGCCAACAAATTAAGTTAGACCATATTAGCAAAGGTTATGAAGAGAAAGTGCCCCTCATTGATGATCGGCAAGAATGATTGTCATTTTCTATCACACTTTCCTTTCTCAAAGATTCCGAAACGACCCCCTTGAGAGTAGAATTCGCAGCTTACGCAGGCAAATTCAGCCCTAACGATTGCTTGCGAACTGGCCATTGTTTATTATTCATCCTCCTAATCTTTGGTTCCTTCACATTCATATTTGATAGTTTTCTATTCGTGTTGGAATATTTGTCTCGAGTCCTGAGGAACGTCCCCACTTAAATCAACGAAAGTCAGAAATTGTTCGCCAACTCAAACTTGCTCTTAGTAAAGATGACGTCATATACATGCACGGTCGCATGCGATCTTGACCCCTTATACTTTTACACAGTTACTTCGGAAAAAATGCTTTCAACAATAATACCTTTCATTTTTAAGAGAACGCCATACCCACAACTTACGAAAACAAAATGCAACATTTAACGTCATTTCTGAAGGCGATGTAGTTCTCGTCGAGGATTCCAATCGTCCACGCCAACATTGGAAATTAGCAGTAGTTGACAAACTGCTACTTGGGTCGGATGGATTTTACATCAGCAAGGAACATCGAAGACGAAAGGTCTGTTCTGAATTGAAAAATGCAGAGCACACGATCGACAAGACAGACGTCTCTTCACACTCTGACAGAAAATAATCAATAGAATACTTCATAACGTCAAGTAATTTCCCATCTAATTGCTCATAAAATTATAATTATAATTGCATTTTTAATATAATGAGATTACTGACAAATTGCAATGCTTAGGCATCCACTATCATCAGCTCAAACTTTTAATAAACTACATTTCCGTTTTATGGCTGCCATGACAAACTGGTGCAATAAAAACCGTTTCTATAATTTCATTATGAACTCTCGATTGTCAAGTAAACCATCCTATTTAAGCAATTGATGAAAGTATGACACTAGCCGGGATTGTTGATGTAATGGCATCCTAAAAAACACACATACGTCTAAACATTTATGTAAACCGTTATGCTGTCATCGTTGTCGTCATTATAGGAATAGACATACCCGCACGCATACAATTAATTTTTTTTATAAGAAAGTAACTCAGCGTCCAGCCCTCGAAGTTTCTTAAAATATTGACCTTTTGAGCCCTCAAAGTTTCTTAGCAGTTTCTTATTCTCTGGTAAGCGTGCATGAGCAAAGACATGGCCAAATATTTCAAACAAAAGAGTGCCAATTAGTCACACTGCTGTAGTAAATTCATACTTCATTTAGCCTCTGTTCCAGGCTAGCCTATTCATAAAATAACTCGTTATCAAACTGTTTACACCGCTTTCACGGATTTCTTAGGTTTCTTAGAGCAGCCCCATCCAGCCCTCGAGTTTCTTAATTTTGGGGAGATTAAGCCCTGGTTTCTTACAAACTGGTTTCTTATTTTAAAAAGGTAAGTGTAGGGCCTATGTACCAACAGACAACAGAGATGTAGATCATTTTGCTCTTTTATCTTTTGATCGACTAGTTTCTTAGCTTCGAGAGCTCGAAGAGTACTTAAAATTACTCATTGTAATAAAGCTGTAGTTATTCTTCTATATTCGCCACCTCGTATATGTCAGAATGGCCATCTAATTTGCAGGAAATATCGAATTCATGTTCAATGGTGTAAGGTGCGGGAGGGGCATAGCGCCAAGACCTACTAAGGTAGCACTACCTACAAGGAACCCCTTGAGGGGAGCCATACCGATCCATGCGTCGTGTGCATGAAAAAATAAACTAAGCTTGCATTGTGACACAATTCTTTTGTTCAAATGGATGACGTCAACCCTTTGTTTTGACTGCCCTTAAAAATGTCGGCATCCCTTTGGCTTAGAATTCCTAATTCTTACACTACTTATGAAGAACCCAAATTGGTCGGGGTTGAAATATAGCTATATATAATTATTGGTATGAAAAATTCTGCAGTTCGTATCTTTGTATTTGAAGTGAGAAGCAGATCTTTGAATATAAATCATACATAGGCAAATTTCTTGGCAAATATTCCCGTAATTGACCAATTCAAAGTTGGGCCAACCTAATACATGAGGAAACAGGTACCACAATGTTTACATTGGAGAGAATTGCTCAATACAGGAAGAGGTGAAAGAGCTATGGAAACATGAAGTGCGCTAGGACCTCTGACGGATGAAGCTTATATGTCACGTCAAGTCAAGATACATTACCATGGATTCGCCGATTAAGGAAACGGATCAAAAGTTCGGCATTTCTTCAGCTACGACAATTAAAGTCTGCTTGGTTACGCAATACGATCTAGCAGCATCCGTAACCTTAATACAGATAAATTTGTTCAACAATCAGAGATAAACGGGCTTTGATAAGAGAAAGAGTAATGCACTGGCTTTCAAAAACCCTTGTTCAATATTGTCAGTCTGCCTTTCACAAATTTCAATAAGCCCAGAAATAAAGCTGAGTAGCTCGATATTGTTGTTTGCTTCTTCGCTGTTAAAACTGCTGAAATATCACTAATTGTTTTCATGTGATAATACTATGGTGCCAAAATATAGGGTTCCTTTCATAACGAGAGAGAAAATTGTGTCAGAGAGATTTCACGACAAGTTGCTGATTGTACAACAAAAATTTTGAATTAAGAGACTAATTATATAAGAAAATAAGGATACATAACAAAAATGTCAAATAACTAACTCATATGGAAAATTGCTGTGTTATGGAGGATCTGGTAGAAAAACAAATACTGTTTTTTCATTATAGTGTCTCTAAGTGTCGTTTTAAAAGCACCTTCGCACCAAAGTCCAGTTACATCTCCATTTAGAATCTTTAAAGAAAGTATCATCAGCGATGACAAAAAAGTAACGAATTTATAGATTCTAAAAAGCAAGGGGATACTTGGATGGCTTTTGGCTGGCATTTTGTCCCTAGTGGTGAGTAGTTTACATTTTCTTTACTCGAACGTTTTGGTAGCGGCGATTCCCGGACACATCCCCGACCGACAAATCCCCGACGGACACATCCCCGACCGAGACATTCCCGACTGACACGTCCACTCAGGGATATGTCGGGTCGGAAAAATGTCTGTTGAGAGAAATGTCCAGTAGGGGATGTGTCCGCTCGGAGTTGTGTCAGGTCGGGGATGTGTCCTTTCGAAAAAGTGTCCGTCGGGGATGTGTCTGTCGGGGATTTGTCGGTCGGGGATGTGTCCGGATACGGGTAGGCGGCACTGTTGTGATACATAGACATTCCCTAGCAAAGGAAGCCTAGGTTTTGCTCCTTTGCAGAACAAACTTCTTAAGTCAGTTATTATTAATGCATAGGCTCTGTTTTTTGTTGAAGTCAGCTTTTACCCTTACATAAAATTGTGATCAGATGCTCTTTGCTCGATTATTCAAAATCACAAACAGCTCTTCTTGTTTATGGCAAACGTGATGTTTCCTTCCTCATGCCGTTTACATTGACCTGACGTTTTTCAAATTTTGAAATGTTTAAAAACTTGTCTTAATGAAACTTATGAGATAAAATCCAATCACGACGTCTCTTTTGCCTCCGATTACCAGCCTTTTTAACAAGAACAGCGACAAGGTATCTTCTTCATTGCTCGTGGAAGTTTCACTGTCTGTCATCACGATTCGCAGCTGCCTGTGCTTCGTCCAACGTTATGCATTGTTGGTGGTGTGACCGCTTAGACAACGATTTATCATTATCGCTATAGGTATCGTTGTGACCGACCCCTAACAAGAGAGAAAATAGTAAAAGAGAGCCCTGTGTCACGTCTTATGTGTTTATAGTTTAACCCTTTCCAACAAATTGAAAAAAAAATATTTAAATTTGGTGTGAATGACGTAATCTATGGCTATGAAATGTTGCGCAATATTCAAAAATTTCAAAAATTTTGTAAAATGGCCTTAAAACATACTTCTTGAATTACATTTTGATTTTTTAAGGGCTTTTAGTATCTCTAAAGTATTTCTACATGTAATAAAAAGGGTCTGGACACCAGGGCCAAATTTGAAATGTCCTCCCAAATTTTTTTCTGTTATGATTGAACAAAGAAACACCTGCTGATCAAGTATTGCTCGAGAACCATCGGTGCAACTTCGCCAAGACAGCTTCAAACGGAAATTGCCACTATCCTTCTTTGCGTCTCAGATGCCACGAATTCCTTTCTACTTATTTCGAAGACAAAGAGGTCAGGAAAACGCAAAAAGAAATTTTAGTTTGTTTATTAGATTTTTCCCAATATCTAGATTCTGCCAGGGAGGACCGTCCCCATTTGCCCATAAGCACGAGCCGCCCCTGATCACAAGCATAAAATATTTAGGATATATGTACATAAAGTAGCAGCGACGACCTGCAATTAGTTACCCGGCTGTCACAACATGGTAATATAATTACGGCCCAGTAACTTCTCAAAACGTTTCGACAAGTCCATAGTTAGTTACTATTGCAAAGCCGTGGACAATTTGTGGATAATCTTTCAACAATGCACACATGAGGCCGATGTAATATCGACAACATTGCAGTGATGTAAAAAGCACGCTTGTACCTATCTGCAACTCCACCTTTGCTTTCAAAATCGATTATGACATCATGAAATAACATCACAGAATAGTTATAAACACTTTAATTGATCGATTAACAATTTCAGAACATGTATAATGCGGTATACTCGTGATGAGAATAACTTTGGCAGAGTTATGACGAGTGACTAAGGTAGAGTCTAGCATAAGCCAAAGGGAACGATTTTATGCCAACAACATAAAATCTCAGCCTCCAGTTGAAACCAGAAATAAAAAAATGTGACATATGATGAGCCCAGCTATACTTTAGACGCTCCATTTCCGATGACAATAAGCCACAACAACGAACAATAGTGTCCGTGTTGTTTTTGGATCTCACACTAATCCCTGTAAATGAACTAACATTCAAATCCACGTGTAGACACCGGCACTTGCGAGATAAACTTGCAGCCATATTGAAATTGGTTACATTTTTACCGCCGACGAATCTCTCCACGTTTATGATACGCAAGCAAAGGCATGTGGTGATAACTTTAAAGATACGTGTAGCAATACTGACTACGTTTCTCAGGTAGGCGATGACATTTACCACAGATTTTTTTTTGCTTCCCTTACAAGTCTTGCATCCTCACTGTAATGACACTGATTCTGAGAGTGCCTATTAGTTTTCTTTTGATGAACGTTGTTGAAAAGTTTCGTGCTGCCCATCCACAATTTTAGAAGATATATAAAAACTTCACGATGCCATAAGTGTTTAAAGGTATCATATGAACTATCACTCCTTACTATATTCCTATCCCTGCAGCATTTTAAAAAGTCTACATTGTTTAAAAGCGGCTTATGGGTTAAAATCTAGGATAGGATAGGATGGCATTCGAAAATTTAGTAAATGAGCAGTCCTGCAAACGATAATTTTCGGTTTAAAGTACTGTAATGTGTTTAAAGTCACAGTACGATTTCGAATGACATAAAAAGAAGTTTTCTGGCTGAATAAGATAAGGGATGCTTGTTATCAAGAAGATTCCAGACACGTTTTAAACCAACATGACCAACGACGCACCCAAAACGCGCATTCCGTACCCCCTTGCTATCTTAAGTTTCAACAAATTTTGAAGGCCAGAATAGGAAGGACACCAACGTAATAAACATTAAACTCTGTACGATATTTATAGCTTTGCGCCTTATTTATATTTAATGCACTTTCTCTTAACAACCGATAAATTTGTGTCGCCACAAAGTAGACAACGTGGGCTAAATTTCCATCTTTTCGGTAATCCAAATCCTACTCTTAAAAGAAAACCTTAAGTTTGGTTAGGGATAAAGTAAGCCAGCATGCCGTACGATTAGATGATCCACATAAGCGTTTTGACGTCACCATCCCGTAAGCTTTAAAACGCATGTGGCCGTCACATAAGCTGGCTGATATGAAATTTAGCTGATGATGTGACATCCAAATAGATCTGTAGTTGTTTTTATGTTGGTGTTCTCCTTGTTGACAAAGCAATGAAATTTACAATTTTATTCTCGTTTTGAGTACGAGAATTTGGAGGCATGGGGGTGGGGGGTGCTAGTTATAAGACAGTAAAAATGCTGAATAAGAACGTGCGGATTAGGGCTATTCTTGTAAAAAGGGAGGGCTTTCTTGAGTGAACACACTGTTGCTACTATAATGTAACGTGTAGGGTGGCATGGTGTAAAGCAATGTACTAAATACGACTGACTCTTGCTGTTCTAGAAACTTTCCAGTAACAGAAACAAATGTAGATAACAGAGAGTGACAGGTATGGTACATAAATCATCACAAAAAGCTTCCTTTCCAAGATACGGAATATCACTACGATTGCTATACCTATTGTCCAAGAGATTCCGAGATAGAGACATGATCGACGAATTGTTGGAGATAGTCCAAAAATACCAGATGCAACACAACGTTTCCTCTCGTATGATATCATTATAAGAATCGACACGGTAGAAAACAGTGATCCAGTGGCAGTGGCTGTTGTCATTGCTGAGATAAAACAATATTCTTTTGATGTTTCAAGAACACGAGATATAAACAGAGGGATTTGTGACAATATGGTAGTGGCGAAGTCCGTGAATGCTAATCCTGCTACGAGAAGGTTGTAAGATGTCCTTAGTCCTTGTCTTTGAAGAACGACATATACTACTAACATGTTACCTAATAGAGCAACTATTGATGGAACTGTGTTTATAGCAATAAAAACAGCATTTAAGGGAAACTTTAACGCTTCTTTATGAGTATCGCAGGTCATTGTTAGACGTTAATTTGATTGATTATTTGCTAAAACATAACCTATTCCTTGAACAAGGTAATGCCAGATTGTTTGTCCAATTTAAATTGTTGCTCATGGTCTCTGAAAAGCAACTAGATGCTACAATTTTCCACAGAGAAACCTACTTGTGTTTGGATATTACTATTATTATAAACATTAGTCACCAAACTGATTATTCGAATGTCCATAATGTTACCTGTACAATGCAATGTCTGGTTCCTACAATCAACACACTGCCTTTATTGTTTACGTAAAGGTGTTATCAGTGGTTATGAAAGCATTGCCTGACGTTGATGTCTCTATTCCTCGATCACATGATTGTCTCCTATGATGGCATAAGTGACAAAAGGTTTTAAAATGCGTTAGGATGAAGTTATGAAACATTTGTGTGGCCGTTACTGTGGCATGCGTTTGGATAGGGAGGTAGTGTAGAAATACTAGGCGGGGTCGCAGTCCTAAACATGAGTCTATACTCCCTTTTGCCACAACGGTGGGGACCTCAGAAACGTTTACATCACTTGATTCCTTTTTAATTTAAGTGCAGTTACTATTTGTTTAGTGATATGGAGTTACAGTACAAGTAACTAGAAAAGTAAACGAATGTTTCCTGGTTTCACAAAATGTCTACTGCGCCGCATCTCTTGTCACACATACTTTTAACTAGGATTTCCCAGACAACGAACTTGTGGCCAGTCAACCAATTTCATTACTTTATCTTACGCATTGAAATATAAAGTAACCAGATAAAAACATTTAAAGTAGCCACTCGAGCCTAAAATGCTATTTTGAGAGGGAGAGAAGCAAGGGATTTGTTTTATATTTTGACAAGATCCCAATAACTTGTAATTTGGTCAAATTATTTCTATTTCACGGTAAATACACACCATCGACCTCCTTTACATCAGACCCTGATGTTACTGTAAAATTCTTAGCTTCATCGTCCTTCTGATAGTACAAAGTAGTGTCAGGGTATGTCGGCTAATGAAAGAAACCAAAGAAACTAAAAAGCAAACAAATTATTTAAAAACGTCACGGAGGAAGTGAAAATTTTTTGACAATTTACAGTTTCCTCATGGGCTCTTGTTTGTCTTTCCCTGAGTCTGACATCCTCCTGTATGAGGTTTCTCATCTCATTGATGTCACTTTCAAACAAAGACACCACTTTGTGAAGTGTCTCTTTGAAACCACCATCTTTTTTTCGCTTTCTAGGTGGCCCATAATATGTGGCATCTTCTAATTCTGTTTCGTTCAGGACAGTAGCTAGATCGTCGTCATCCTAATTTACTGACAAGGCTGCTGCCATTTGGTCCTCATTTGATAGCTGCACACTCCCCTGTTCTTGTTCTGCAGGTATAGAGGACTCCTCTACTAGACTTTATTGTGTATTGTGTATTGCATGATAATAAATCCAGCCAGAAGGTGATCCTCATGTATGCTACCTGAGAAATAGAAATGGTACAGAACTAAAGTGAATGCTCTTCCACAATTTATGTAGCAAGGTTACATCAAACAGAAACTTTTGACATTGGCTGTTGAGTTTACAGGCTCCTATTGTCCTGACGTAGCCTGTGGTTCCACGCTTATTATTCCTACCCTATAATCTCGCATAAAGGCGCCGCCCATATAAAGGCGCCCTGGCGCCTTTATCCGGCCCTGTTTTTCAAATATCAGATTTCTTATATTGACAGTGAGAAATAACAATAGTCTTCTGTCTAGTGACACTCAATTACTCCGCTTGATTGTTTTCTCTCAGATCAATTAACAATTGCCCGAATTTACAGTTTCTGCTCCAGTCCGTCGCACTGCCCCCGAAAGAGCTGATTTCAAACCTATTCACTTCAATTTTGCTCTCATTCTCTTTGCTATTTTAGTAAACTGCTCCTAAATTCTAAGTAGATAATGAAATTTATTTCTGTCTCAATTTGATAAAGGGTAGATGGACATTTTAGTGTCTTATGCATGGAAATCTTTGCATGGAGGATATTATTTCTTAACTATAGCCATAACTTTTCTATTAGCATGTCTGCACATGATACACAAAGCATTAGATATTACTTGCAGTAGCTTGACGTTTACTTCTTTTAAGGAAACTCCTGTATTTGGTGACTTGGCAATTTAATATCATTTTAGCATCATTCCCAATCATGAAAAAGTAGCGAACTAATTTCGAACTTATATCGGTTCTTCACAGTCTTATTTGTCACCTGCCTGCCACGATACTTTCACCCCATCACCGTTAGTCAACAGCGTTTCCAGGTGGTTCAACTGTCTTGTTAATGTTTTTATGAAAAAATTTGACTCAAAATTTAATGAATATATTACAATGCGGCCGAAAGCTAAATATTTTGTATCTACTATTTGAATTAACCATCTAGTGAACAACTTTCCAATTACTGAGGATTAGTACACTCACTACATTTTGTGAAAGGTTGCCTTCCTCATTCGGTATTTCAGCAAGTGCTGCTACATATATCAAAAGAGTAATAATAAGAAAGACTGAGAAAAATTTATGCGACCCCGTGGCTTGATCTCAAAATATTTTTGTTTGTTTGACAGTATTTCTAAAGTTGGTAAGTGGTACAAAATTTGAATATTGAGTTAAGTAACGGATTCATTCTGTCAAACGTTTTTACCATACACCGATCACCAAAATCGTATTGAGTGAAGTGAGAAAGCTTTTACGATGCATTTAAAGGAAACGAGAAGACCAAAGCACGTCTCAGAAAATAATAGTCACGAGAGCGACACCTTTCCCGCCACTCATGTTATTGAAAAAGGCGTGAATTGTAAACAAATTCTTTTTTTCGACAGAATATCGGCTTCTTTGATTTGATCCCACCTCCCCTGAGAAGTAACATACTCAATAACTCAAACTCTCTACCCCTTGTTCATTCGATAGGAGCTAGTATTGTTGGTACTGGGAAAGTATGAAAGGAACTACAACATATGCTTTCCTGTGTTCGTTAGGGTGACGTGATTGGGTGATGATATGGAATGAACCTCTAGCAGGGGGGCTGTGTAGTGACGTCAACTGAAATAAATGACATCCCAAATTTCAATGCCTCACTGGTAAGGGACCATGGTGTGATGGTAGCACATCACGTTGCAACACTGAAGGACGGGGTTCGATTCCTCGTGGTCCTACGTTTCCACCATTGAGTTCTTCATACCATATCATCAGTCCCCCACGTCAAATAGTGACCCCAAGTTTTAACACGCTCCTCAGCCTACAGCGCCCAGTATTGGCTCAGCAACACACACTCTCTCTCTAACCCACGACGCCAGCATCGCAACTCAACTCACACTTCAATGGAGTCGGGTTAGTTGACAGAGACAACACTCAACAAATGGTGACCCTGACGTGAGACGAACACGCAACCTTCTGATCACGTCGGGGTCACCAATTTTCAGCGTTAAGGGCTAAACATAATAATTACTAAATGATTGACTCACCAATCCGAACAAGATGTGCTAAAGCATAAAGCAGGCGAAGACTACTTTTCCTTGATTTTTTTATGAAGCTATCTTCCTAATCTCTAGCCCGAAAACTGAGTTACTTTAGATGTCAACAAAGTGAATATCACTAATGACGTATTTGCTAGTTTCTTAGGACAATGACGCTACAAGGGGGAGGGTCACAGAACAGATTGGAAGTTGCAGCAATACTTCAAGCAATAAAATTTTAAAAACATTGTAACAAATCTAGGAAAATAATTTTAGAACTTTGTATGTTGGTTGATTCTTATGAATTGTATATGGGCAGTAGGTAGGTGTAACGGTTACAGAAGAGTAAGACCTACCTTCCCTATCACTAGTCCAGAGGGTTACCTTAGGCAGGTATGCCTGTATAGCCTCCCTACCTGGATCACGGTGAAGCACCTGCTGGAGTGGATGAAGACAGACAAACGGAGGATCCTGAAGGACCACGATAACTACCTTAAGCCCCAATGAGCGGGGCTACTTAGACGATGTTGATGACACTTCTAGTCCTGCGAGAATGTCATTGTTTGCCCGTATCACACAGTGTTTTCATGGGCCACGGACTGCGGATCACTGCACGTAGTTCGCAATTCAAAGCTGCCCGTTAAATTCAGAGTTTAAATGCAGAGTTTACTACAAATTATTGCTGGGACTTTGCGCCCGCATTTCAAAGCTGCACTTAAAAGGAAGCTGGCCGCAAGGACAGAGTTGCCTGTACACCAAATCCTATTGCCAAAAGGCTGAGAAGTGATCAAATCAATTTGGCTCCCATTTCATTTTCAGTTTGCTTCCTGTGAAAAAATGTAACTAGGCAAACCTGTTGTGCGCCTTTCAGGTCGGATGTTAAAGGGCGTAGCCTCTATCTTATCAACAAACAAAGGATAGCCAAGGGCTTGAATTTGGCTTTGTCTACTTTGAGGATTGTGAAGCTTTTAAAAGCTTAAAGTGGCCTATAGATTGAAGTGGTCCTTGTTTGGGAAAATGCAAGACTTAAACTGAGTTTTGACAACGTATAATTTTACAAAGGACTTCCATTAAGTCCACTGCAACTTAGCTAAACTGAAGTCGAGAATCTTAAGACCAGATATGAATGCACGGAGCTTTCCATGTCACTAAATGCTGTATAAAACACATATTCCTTTTCGGTGATTTCTTTTGAGTTAGTAGTTTTAGTACACTATTTGCCTTGCAAACAAAGTAGACTCTTCAGTATTTGTTGTCATACCAGCTATTGAATACAAAAAAGTTCCCTTTATCCACCACAGAAACCATCAGAACGAGCTCAAGCTGTTACTCTGGTTACCCAATAGACACGCTTTATCAAATTTCAAAAATGTTCCACTTTTGGTCAATGTTGCCAGAAATCTTTGTTTAATAAATATCTCTGTCTGTCATCACTATAAAATCAAACTTTCATAGTAAAGCTTGCATAGAAGGTTATTTTCTGTTCCAGCGTTCATCGCCCTTTGCTGACAAGTGATTTTCTATTGTAAACTGTTCTTCGTCGCTGCTATTCTCACGTTTTTAGCAAGTCGATACCGTCCATGTCAATTGTTATGTATAACCAGTTTAGATCCAGTTTAGGGAGTTGCACGTGGCACAGCATGTATTTCGTAATGCCACCGTCGGCCGGGACGAGCCGGTCCGGCACTCGCAGCGAGCACTCCGGCATCGCCTCGGCGCAGCGGGGATGGAAGTGGCAGCCGGTCGGCAGGTCTCCCAGATCCGGCACCCGTCCGTCGATGGTCGGCAGCCGCCCCTCGCCGCCGCCGCGGAACGACACCACCGCGCCCAGCAGCCCGCGGGTGTAGGGGTGGCGCGGCTCGCGGAACAGGGTCCGCACGTCCGCCTCCTCGACCACCCGACCGGTGTACATGACCGCGACCCGGTCGGCCGTCTCGGCGACGACGCCCAGGTCGTGGGTGATCAGCAGCACCGCGAGCGAGCGCTCGCGTTGGAGGCGACGCAGGATCTCCAGTACCTGAGCCTGCAGGGTGACGTCGAGCGCGGTGGTCGGCTCGTCGGCGATCAGCAGCTCCGGATCGCACGCCAGCGCCATCGCGATCATCACCCGCTGGCACATCCCGCCGCTCATCTGGTGGGGGTACTCGCCGGCCCGCCGGCCGGCGTCGGGGATCGACACCTCCTCCAGCAGCTCGACGGCCCGGTCGGCGGCGGCGCGACGCCCCAGCCCGAGGTGCAGCCGCAGGGTCTCGGCGATCTGCTCGCCGACCGGGTAGAGCGGGTGGAGCGCGGCGGTCGGCTCCTGGAAGATCATCGCGATGCGGGCGCCCCGGATCGAGCGCAGGCGGCGGTCGTCGAGCCGGAGCAGATCCTCGCCGTCGAACCGCACCCGTCCGGAGGTGACGGTCGCTCCGAGGGGTAGCAGCCCGAGCACCGCGAGCGCGGTGAGGCTCTTGCCGCAGCCCGACTCGCCCACCAGGCCGAGCACCTCGCCGCGGTGGACGGCCAGGTCGACCCGGTCGAGCGCCGGTCGGGCCGCGTCGCCCTCGCCGAAGCGAACGCCGAGCTCCGACACCTCCAGCAGCGGATCGGCCGCCTGGCCAGCGTCGGGGCTCGGCACGTCAGGCCGTCGGCCGGTGACGTCCGAAGACGTCGCGCAGCCGGTGCGAGATCTCCCCGAGCGTCGCGTACGCCTCGACCGCCTCCAGGATCGCCGGCAGCAGGTTGTCCTCGCCCCGGGCGGCGTCCTCCAGCCGGTCGAGCGTGCGGGCGACGGCGGCACCGTCGCGGCCATTTATTCAAAGCGGCTAATACCACTCTCTCTGCTCAAGGAATACTGCAATTGTTTCAGTATACTAAAATTCAACAGTTCAGAAAGTATCTTCAACTTGAATTCGAATGGACATGACGTAACATCCTCAACCTACAATAAAACTCTGATGCATTGGGTATCAGGTACATCATCTTCATGGTTTGGCATTTGGTGTTAAAAGTTTGCATTCTTGTATTATTGGGGATTATTGGTGTTTTTGGAAACGGGTTAGTTATTATTTCTTTCTTACGCAACAATCGCTTACAAAAGACAAGCAATGTCTTTTTATTCAATCTGGCCGTATGTGATCTGTTGGTGTCAGTCATTAACATTCCCTTATCAGGACTGAACATGGTCATACAAAGATGGCAGTTCCCTCATGCACTATGTGTTGCTTATGGATACATCAGCATTGTCCTATTTATTTCTTCAGTATCAGCAATGACCGTACTCACGTACCACAGATACATATCTGTTGCTAGGTGGTCGGTGGCCTATCGCATATTTTCAACTCGAAGGATTAAAATCTCAATTGCACTGGCATGGGGCATTTCATTTACCTTGGCTGCCCCTCCTCTTCTTGGATGGGGCGTCTATCGATATATACCGGGTGCCTGGCACTGCTTTGTAGACTGGAATGCAAGTATATCCTACAGTATTGTCATGACGTCTTGCTGCTTTTTAGTTCCTTTGGGTGTAGTCATTCGAAGCTACTACGGTATATTTGCTGCGAGGATTAAGTCGCAACGTCAAGTAGAGATCTACGAAATTCGAACATTACGCAGAAGACAAGAGCACAAAATGACGTTAATGGTATTAGCCATTCTTCTTGTGTTTGTCATTTGTTGGCTGCCGTATGTAGTTGCAGTATATTTAGACATGATTTGGGGAGCAGAAACATCAGAAGCGAAAGCTATTGGACTAATATTTGGTGAGGCTAATCCAGCGGCCGATTTTTTTATCTACATTGTTATGAATCAAAGTATCATGGAAGACATCAAGAAGATCTTTCGTGGTAGCACAACTAACAATTCTACAAGCGTACAAGTACGAGAAGTACGGCAGAGTGGAACGGACGAGCAAGCAATGTGAGCTCGGATGAAACAATAATTAGCCTAAAAACATCAACGCTGCAAATATAGAGAAAAACATCGAAGGTATCCAAAATTCTAAGGCACGTGAGTAAAGTGTTAAGAGTAGACAAAAAAATGCTACTAAGTTGACAATAAATCCTCCTATAGCAACATTGGTAGTGCTAAAGCGACTCAACAACTTTGTACCACCAATAAAGGCAACTGCCATTACTATACCTGAAAAGATGTAAATGAAAAGTAAAGTGTGTGGGTTGAATTGGAGAACAATAGCACCAACAAGTGGCACTAGTATAAATCCAGCCGTGCTATCAAACGACCAGACAATCTGGCCGTATATTAGTGCTAAGATATCAGATCGAGTGATAAACTCAAATAATACTCTCCACCACGACTGCATTGGCCTCTCAACTTGGCTATCGTTTGAAGTAGATAACTCTTCGTCAGCAGATTCACATTTATGATTTGTGTTATAGTTTTCTTCGAAGAAATTCAATTCCTTGGTCGTTGCTATTAACCGTTCGTGCTCCTCTTTCTTTAATAGCATAATCTGTTCTCTCTCCAGTGATAAATCAGCTAGTAGGAAGAAACAGATCACCAACATAATTGTATAACTGATAAACAGCATTATTCCTGGAGCATTTGTGTATCGAATACTAAACCATCCTATCTCCACTTTGAATGATACAGGAAAGAAGTTAAATACTGGACCTATACAAAAACCCAATGAATAAGTAGTCATCAGATAGCTGCATTGCTTTCGCATCTCTTTACTAGAGTAACATCTACCATATTCTCCATAAACAATCGGAAACATAGCATCTATACTTCCACCTAAGAATCGTCCCAATAGAATCATATTTGCGGTACTTGCAATGCTGTACAGTCCATTTCCAACAACTGTCATAACAATTATCAACAAAACCACTCTTCGAAAACGCAAAGTGGTATCTGCAATGCGTCCAATTACCAATGCACTTATCATGCTCGACACGTAATATGCACAAAATATGATGCCATAATACAAAGGCAAATTAGGTGTCTTGAGTTCTTTGAGATAATATGGAAGGCTTGGCGGTACAATAGAATTCTCAACTCCAATCCAAAAGAAGTTGACTAAAAGTATGTGCTGTATTCTAGAACGCTTTTTGAGCCATATATTTGAATTGTTCCTCAGGATCTTTCGATCAGTCCGAACGTAACGTATTTTCTCACCAGGAAACGAAACACTCAGCTGACGATGATAAGGCAAAATTGAAAAAAGCTATTGAGGCAATTTCTCAAGAATAACCCCAAATTTAGGGAGAAATACTCAGTGGAAGTACGAAACCAGATCGAAATATTTAAGTATGCCGATGGTATTCAATCAGTAGACATTGTTTGTACATTCTTGATGGAAGCTCACAAACAGGCAGGAGAAGCATCAAGTCAAAAGGGTTGCCTTGGGCGACAAACATGCGGTACACCAATGATCCACTGTGAAAATTGCACAATATATTTACAACCAAAAGGGCAGCAAGAAGTAACAGAGAATGTTTTAAAGAAGACCTCAAAGCAGCCTACGAATCAAGTGAGGAGACATACATCAAAGGCAAAATTGCAAAGATTGAGGAGGCACATGATTAATGTCAAGCTAAACTAGCGGAGGATATAGTTAATGAATTACCAAGAAACAAATGAAGTCAGAATAATAAGGATTCTGGAAAGACCCTGGCTGAGCGCATCAGACTATGGTAAGATCACTTCCAGAACTTACTCAGTCAACCATTACCTACAAAAACCGAGTATTAACAGGTAATTGGTCGGATCATCTCGGACCCACTGCCCATAAATACTGAAAATTTTAATCTGTTGGAATGACAGACTGCAATTAAAACAATGTCTAACAACTAGGCAGGTGGAATCGATGATATCCCAGCTGAATCATGGAAAACGTAAGCTCTATCTTAACAACTGCTTGACGTCTGCAACGACGGAGAATGTCCAATCATCTGAAAACAATTAGTTATAAAGCCCATCCTCAAAATTGAGACGTGAATAATCGTCAAAACTATACAAGAATCAGCCTGATGTCAGTTCGAGTCAAGACTTACAATAAGTTCATAATAAGGTGAAACCACACTTCGAAAGAATACTACGAATGAACCAGAATAGTTTCAGTGAATAAACAGTCGGTCAAATTCTTATACTGATACCCATTATAGATGAGGATAAAAAAATCAGCAGTGTTGACCTTCATTGATTTTTGAAAGGCATTTGACTTCATAAGAGACACACCCATCTGGTATTCGTTAGATATCTCAATTAAAAAGCAACTTCCAGTGAAGGTATACGATACCTCTTGGAAGTGTTCAATCTAGTAATATACGTTGCGTCTTGAACTGTTATCCAGATGATAGGGGAGGGGTCAAAAGTACAATCAAATGCTAGGGCATGAAAATTGGCGATAGCGAGCGCAGCCACTACCATTATTCTCTGCCATTTTTATGTTGCCGTCATATGTAAGATTGTATATTAAATAGAGTAATAATTTGTGAATCATAAATCTACCAAACCACAGGCAGTCTCAGTAATGATACCCGCCTTTGTGCGGTATGAGATTTCAAATCGAGAAAAGATTTGCTAAGGAAGTCTTTGGGACTATTTAACTGTTACGTTCTGATTATGCGGGGGCGGGGGTCCTCTCGACAGCATCATTGGGTCAGTGCTTGAGTTTCTGCACAATTCTAATGTTCACAGCGTGTTTTAAAGGATGACGCTTTACAATCGGAGACGTCAACATACGGGGGCACAGAGGGACTATACCCTCAATAGTTTGATCAATATAACTTTGCACCCCTGCTAAAATCTAAAGCTTTTGAATTTCATGTGCTATGCCCTCCCTATCCAAAAATTTACGCTTTATTATGCAATCTCTCAGTGCAGCCCCCTGATAAGCAGTGGGGCCTTTCCCCAGGGACCTTTTCTTTCCAAAAGGGAAAGCGGTTTCCCTGGGGGGAGGGGGGATCGTCATTGAGATTGCTGCAGGGATTGATCTATTTTCAATTTACGCTTTATTAGTAAATGGGTACTATGGGTAAATCACTCCACTCCGATCTATGAAGGGTTATTGTATCGTTTTATAAGAAGTCCTTGAGAAATCCAATGCCTTTAATTGTAATCCCGTACGCTTTTTGTGGTGAACTCGTTTTCCAATTATACCAATTTAGCTAATTTGAAAGCCTTGAGAGCAGGCACGCAGATAAGGGGAGGGGGGGCAGAGGCTGTATCTACCGCATGTGTAAAACTTACCAACGTTTTGCCCCCCTCCCGAAAACCCCCCTCTGGCATTAAAACATGGATAACTTCTTTATTTCAATTCACTTACGCAATGTTTTAATCAATCATTTGGCGTAGTAACCTATCTGCTGTCCACCCTTCCATGTATAAACAAACAAATTATTTAATAAGTTAATTGTATTTATCATCACAGCAAACCTCTGTCTTTTATCAACAAAGAAAGAGGAAAACGTCCAGAACTGCAATCAAACGTTGGTATTAATTCTGAACACTCATGACGAGAATCGGAAATTTTGTCATCTTTTGGGACATCAACACGAACGTACAGATGTCGCAATTACCTGCAGACTTGAAAAACATCAGCGTACATTCGTCATCAATCATAAAAGCTGTGATTAGTAATTAAACCAATAATAATAATGGTTTTCTACCCCCTCAGTGATTTCATTGACTGCATGGAGAGAATAAAAGGCTTTTGTTTCAAGCCTCTTATGCTTCAATATCTAAAGAATGGCAAAATATTGCATCAGAATATTAACAAAACTTCCCGTGGAAAATCTTCCTGCTCCTGCTTCCCGCCAAATGGGATTGAAGGATCGTTTGCCGCCAAAAGTCTGCAGGAAAGTTACTTCTCGATGTATAGTTCCATCAGTCCCTAAACGTACTATGCGCTTTTCGCAATCTCTCAATCAAAGACCCCTGATGAGTAGTGCGTCTGCCATTGAAACTACCCTAAATAAACAGAAAAACCACCAAACAGGCTAACTAATAAATAAAGGGCAGCTGGGGCGTCCAAGGGCAACGCCCTTCAATTTAAGCTGCCGGGCAGAGAAGCAAGCCATGAAGTAGGCTCAACTGCTAAGTATTTATATAAAAATAATCCGCCTCTCGCCGATTATGGAAAGCATCTGTCATCAATGAGAACAAATACTACATCCATTCCTTGCCAAAAGGCCGAGAAGTTTTTCGCTGCCCTTCACGGGTTCACATTCTTTAGAAATTAAGGAACGTGTCACTTGGCTTCGTGCGTCTCCTTTTCCCGCACCTTAATGTAAGTTTTGTTTTCAACCCCTCTCATCGCCTCTCGATATTTTTCCGAGTAAAGGGCACGATTCCTAAATTCTTGCGAACTAGCGCGTCGTTGCTGTACTGCAACGTATTTGGGTTAAACGATCCGCCAATTTCAAAGACGCCTAGCTGATCGTTTCGGAACCTCGTCCGTTCCTGGGAAGCTTCTCTCAACCCCACTGTTTCCAAACATTTGCTCTCACTCTCTTAAACAGAGTTGGACACAAAAAAAAATGTTTGGAGAAAACGGACTGTTTTAGTCTTGAAAGAAGATACATCATTAATGCGACGATTTCAAATTATTTTATAAAAGAGACCAGAGTTGGACACAAAAAAAAATGTTTGGAGAAAACGGACTGTTTTAGTCTTGAAAGAAGATACATCATTAATGCGACGATTTCAAATTATTTTATAAAAGAGACCAGAGTTGGACATAACAAAATGTTTGGAGAGAACGGACTGTTTTACTCTTGAAAGAGGATACATCATTAATGCGACGATTTCAAAATATTTTATAAAAGAGACCAGAGTTGGACATAACACACTGTTTGGAGAGAACGGCCTGTTTTAGTCTTGAAAGAGGATACATCATCAATGTGACGAATTTAAGTTATTTCATAAAAGAGACCAAAGTTGGACACAACAAAATGTTTCGAGAGAACGGACTGTTTTAACTTTGAAAGAGGATACATCATTAATGTGACGAATTTAAGTTAGTTCATAAAAGAGACCAGAGTTGGACACAACAAACTGATTGGAAAGAACGGACTGTTTTGGTCTTGAAAGAGGATACATCATTAATGCGACGATTTCAAAATATTTTATAAAAGAGACCAGAGTTCGACATAACAAACTGTTACGATAGATTTGAATGTTTTAGTCTTGAAAGAGGATACATCATTAATGCGACTATTTCAAATTATTTTTTAAAAGAGACCAGAGTTGGACATAACAAACTGTTTCGAGAGAACGGACTGTTTTGGTCTTGAAAGAGGATACATCATTAATGCGACGATTTCAAATTATTTCATAAAAGAGACCAAAGTTTGACATCACAAACTGATGGGAGAGAACGGACTGTTTTAACTTTGAAAGAGGATACCTCGTCAATGCGACGAATTTAAGTCATTTCATGAAAGAGACCAAAGTTGGACACAACAAAATCTTTGGAGAGAAGGGACTGTTTTAGTCTTGAAAAAGGATACAACATTAATGTGACGAATTTAAGTTATTTCATAAAAGAGACCAGAGTTGGACACAACAAAATCTTTGGAGAGAACGGACTGTTTTAATTTTGAAAGAGGATACATCATCAATGTGACGAATTAAAGTTATTTCATAAAAGAAGAAGCTCAGGTTTAGTAAGAAGCAGATTAGTGCAAGAAATCAAAGTGGCAATGCTACAAAGCAAAGAAACGGCAGGATATAATTTATAATTAAGATGCAATAGTAACTTCAGTCAAAAATGCGATTCCCAAAATTAGATGTATCTTGTTTTTGATAAATGTCTTCACTCTAAGGGAGCGAGCCGTGGTACCGTACTACAAAACATTACACCGGTAAAAGATATATTGGGGAACTATAAATAATGCAGTGTCCAAATGTTGGTCCATTAAAATTGTCTTTTTTTGCACGCCTTGTGGCATCATCAACTAAGCTGGTTTTTGACGTCGCCCGATAAAAAAGAAGATGTATTCATATGGGTATACATTCGGTTCGTTTCTTTTTCAGACCAAAAGTTGAACGATTTGATTTTACAGCTAGCAAAAACTATTTGAAGCAAGGGGCTGGTCACTCTTAGCAACCTGGTGTATGTCTTGGTACGCCAATTGCTCCGAAACGCGCCAACATCTTCCAAAACGCCACACCTCTTCGTACCGTGTACTTGTCT
This sequence comes from Alatinidae sp. Z8VKAUB7J3, assembly GCA_010016025.2. Lineage (NCBI taxonomy): Eukaryota > Metazoa > Cnidaria > Cubozoa > Carybdeida > Alatinidae > Alatinidae sp. Z8VKAUB7J3. The sequence continues at coordinate 121,427,056 of JAAAKM020073195.1, read as the reverse complement.
TCAACATGTACTTGGTGTCCACTCACCATGTACTACACCACCGCGTTCTTCATACAAACTTTGAAG
>JAAAKM020073195.1:121406929-121426980 GCA_010016025.2 Alatinidae sp. Z8VKAUB7J3 | reverse complement strand
CTCCTGTCACAAGAGCCACCGTACTACGGAAAAGAACATGAGATGCTGCTGCTGCTGCCATTGTTGTCATTTATGAGTGTGAGATGATAATGATTGTGTATGATGACCTTCCAAAAGGAAAGAGAGTGGTGTTTTGTGTTCAAACACTCGCATCAAAGGCACAGTTCTACTAGGCGTGTCAACATCACCTGTTGTACAAAAACCCATATATTTTTAGGCAGTTAGATTTTTTAGTAAAACTTCAGAAATTTCGCCCTTAGTAGGTCATACCATCGAAATTCACTTGTCAACCACAATTATTCGTTTTTCACTTGACAAATTAATTCGCCTTACTTAGAGTCAAACTTTGAAGAAGAAGAAGACACGACTTGAAAAATGAAAAGGTGATATTAAATATTTTTATGCTCTAATCCAGACTTGGTAAGATAAGTAAATTCCTCCAATGATTGCCATTAATTATAATCTCTTTTTAGATTATAGTAGAACTAACGTACACTGCTAAAAATTTAACAGATCCTCAGTCCCTTTTTTGGTGCTAAAATTTTACTTTAATGAATGCTCCCTTGAGTACACTAACATAGCGGGTTAATTGTGTACGTGTTTTATTTACCAACTGTATTAGAAAAGACTGGATGTACTGAAAATTTTCCCTGTGTTATTAAAATTAGCAATTTTGAGCATTTTTGTCTCCAAAACTTTAAATAAATTCAAGTAAACGCTTAAAATTGCATTTATCTAACTAAGGCTAAGCTTTGGCGTAAAGAGCGTGAGCTGAAAAAGGTAAGTAGCCCTCACAATGCTAAGAATAACTTCTGTAATTTTTACGGTAGAATTTTTAGTTTAATTTCATGAAATACAACGTTTTATTTAAAGTGCAATGGGGAAAAATGGTACGTATACTACTACGTACCATTGTCTTTACTACGTCTTTGGAATACCAAAGTTAGTGCAGATATAATGTTTCTGAATATGAAAAAAAATCATTTCCATAGAATTAAAACTGATCTACGACCAAATTCAGGAATTCAAGTCAAAAATTATATTTTTATAAAAAAGGAAACAAATCTCTGAAAATCTGATTTTCTGTTCATCTTACTACATTTTTCTACCTGTTGTATTACCAATAAAAAAGCTAATAACGTCTGTCATTTTAAGGCAGGAGCATAGGTGCATATGTTGGAGGCCTCCTTATTCCAAAGTTTGGACTCAGAGAGTTATTTCGAATCCTTGCATATGTAGCTGTCACAATAGGTACCACGTACTTGCTAATTGACTTCTTTATTCTACGTCGGATTGCTAGAAGAAGAGCTTTAAGTAAGTGGTGTTTTACTTTACCTATTACTTTTGTTCCCATTTTTCGTTTCGTATTATGTTTTATAGAACTCTTCAGTTTAATTTTAAAACCTTGTCTATTATTGTTGCTATTGCCATCTATTCAATGTCATCACAGGTCATTGTCATTGCCATTGTCATTGTTAAAAAATAGTTTCGCACATTTCTTTCTGACACAACTTTCATGGTCGGTAGCGTTTAAACAAACAGAAAAAAGATATCCCTGTCTTGCCCTAACACGTTAAAAAGTATGTTGTAATCCCATAACCTTTTTTCTATGATATATTTTTGGAAGCTATTATATATTTCCTTATTTCACTTAGTCCAAGAATATGGGCCCAGGCATTAAGGGTATATTGGTATCCGTAAACCACAGTAGTAATAAAAGAACACAACAAGAGCAAAATTATCACAACGGTTAACGTTTCTTTTAGGATGGCCTTCCAATCTTTAAAGGTTTTGTTCATTGGTATGTTCACGGATAACTCCCGACAAGAATCAATACCTAAAGATTAGACGCAAGGACGGTTAGCATTCAATCCACAATAATGTGGTGTAGTTCTCAATATTGAAAAATGGAATGTTGGGGATTGTTTTTTGGAAATCGTTTTTTGGGAATTGGTTTTCAGGAATTAGGGTTTTGGAAATTAGGATTTTGTACATTGGATAAGCAGAAAAAAGAAAGCCCCAATTAAGGGGCTCAACTCTTGAACGCTTAAAGGAACTGGTTATTAAGCATCCGGTGCGCACTATACTCATTTTTGAATAAATAACCAACGATTTCCTGCACCAGCACAAAAATATTTTACTGTTCGCTGTTATAGACTCTATATAAAAGCTAATCCAGGAGATTATTGTTCGTGTTAACCGTTGATTAAATCTATCTGTGATCATTTGAAAACATAAACGGTAAGTAGACTTTCCAGAAAAATTAATTAAACATCGAGACATAATGTTGATTTTTTTTACCATTCAACTACAGTCTGAATTTTGCAGCATCTGATTAAAACAAAATCTTTAAACGGATTTATCAAATAGGATCTTAGTGGCAAACAGATTGCAAAGTGGTGAAGGGATTGCGATTTATCAATGTCTTAAACAGCTTATCTCTCCGTCACAAACTAAGTTTTGTTAATTCTTTTTTACAATTTTGTAGTACCTTTTTTTGTTTCAATCATTTAAAGATAGCCGTCGCTAAAAAACGGCCAACGAGAATTTATTTTGATAATTAGGTGAAATCCTATGTTCAATTCGTTATAACTTCTCAAACAAAAATAACTGCCAAGTACCCCAGATACTGGGTGAGACGCTCCAAACGTTGAACACGGGAACCAACATGTTTAAAAAGAAAAAAACAATACTGCTGTCCAGCATTATTTCGATTCTACTTGCACAGCCCCTAGCAGCACAGGCCAAGGATGAAAAATCAGAGACCAGTCCACTTGCTTCAATAGATAATTCTCCCGTCACTTCCAAAGCGTCACAAACTTTTACATTCTTTTCTATGTATTTGTCCGTAACTTTATCACGATTTAGCCCATTTTCAAAATGCTTTGCCCATCTCTCTTTAACTCTTTTCTTATCACTAATTGTGGCACCGTTCCTATCTTTAACTGGGGAAGTCCAGACTCACTCATCCCTCTAAATTTTTTAATATGCCAGTGAAGTATTTCACTGCCTTCTAGCTGTATCTTTCAGATCCTATGCGATTTTATTCATGGCCTGCACTTCACACCTCCTTAGTTTATATTTTAATGCTTTCCCCACTTTCTTTACATTCCCTGTATTATATGACCTCCACATGAATCCTGTTTAATTATAATGCTTTCTAGACTTCCCTGACATTACCCTAATTGTGGGAGTTTAAGGCCCTGTAATACTTTCTCTCTTTTCTTTAAATTAACTGACTGATTGATTAATAAAACTACCATATTTCTACCCCGAATCCTGTTTATTTGTTCCTGTAACTGTAAGTAAAATTCATCTGAGTAACTAATGTTTAGATCTGTCTGCTCTATAGGTGAATATACTACTAAGACTGGTACGCTGCACTTTTAGGTCGTAAAACGAGTAACTAGTATTCTAATATTAATGCCTTCCCAACCTAGACACGACATAGCAGCTCCCCTATTCATCATTAGCCCTGTTCCATATCTATCTACCCTATCCTTCCTACCTGCGTAAAAAAAAATTCTATACCGCCTAATCTCATGTTTCCTACCCGTGGGATAGGAGTTTCTGAAATAAGTCCACTTCAAAGGGTGTTAATTCGTCCGTCAAAATGTCAACACGATAAAGTTTTATAACATTTTACCATCCCAAGTTGCATTTTTTTACATAATTCAAATTGGCGAAATTACTACGTCCCCAGGTCCCAAATAATACAGCAATAAGGGGACCATAACACCTTCTCAGGCCTACAGGAGGCGCTTAAGCCGGCTGAGAACCGGACAAAAAAAGTTCCTAGACCTCCAGTTTGAAAGAAACTTTTGTAAAATTCTGGGCTCGTCTTTGTCACAACGTGATTTTCCAAATTTGGCGATGTTCACATCAAGAAGAGTTTAAATCCTGCACAATCAATCTCAAGACTTATAGAGCATTCGTCCTTAGTTGAAATAAATGGAGTATTTCTACTGATCACGACCGCTGTATATGTGATTGAAATATCTAGACTTTTGTACCTGTTTTCACTATCTAAATAAATAAATGTATCCCCACTTGAACGTTTATTTGTAAGTAAAACATAGATAGCAGTAGGGGTATAAATACAGAGTGAGATGAGTCTATAGGATAATGTTTTAAAACCGTGTTTTCCCTTTGTTTCTAATCTAATTTAACCAGCTCCTCACAAAAAAGCAATGTCTGTGTGTCTGACCACAAATATTTAAATTTTTATAATATTATTTATAGATTTATTTCATTTTCCCTCTCTCTGTCTCTTACCATTCTTGGATAGGAATCCCCTTGTCGTGAATAGGGATATAAGTCCAAGATCGTAGTCTTGGCTTTCCAGAAATAAGTGTTAAATGGAAAGTCTTGTACAAATATGATTGTCTGGCTACTTTTTTTGTATCCACCCTTAAATATGTTATATATCAGCTTTTTTTTAGGCTTTTCTAGCTGAGGAGTTGCTTTCTCCCATTATTACTCCTTTCATATTGTTATATCACTTTCCGAAGGCCTCGTTGAAAGTTGTTGACTTTCTTAGAAACAACACAGTAGATGTAGTGGGCGTTGGGGATGTTTGCTCTTTTGCTCAGCTTGATGTTCGTCGGCATGGAGATCCCTTATGCCAAAGCATAACAGCCAAAACTGCAACTCATGTTGGTCAAGAAAAGCTTGAGAAAGTGGCAAAGATGACATCGGAGCCAGTTGCTAGTCCTGTAAGTTGACCTTGTATATATATTCTTGCATTGATTTTAAAAAATGTTTTCCAGTTATGTTTTTCAGAAAAAAGTAAAGAGCCATATTAAAACCTAAGACGAACTGAAGGAAAGACAAACATAAAATAAGGAAATTAGACAAACAGATTTTACTATTAATGAGTAAGTGAAACAAAAAATGAACAGAAACTAAAATCAGTAATCACATCAGACCAAAAACGGACAGAGATTACCAAAGATATTGATGGGGCTACTGCCCCTTTAAACGCTCTAAACTCCGTAGTGTTGTTTGCGTGTCACTGAAAACAGACATATTTTGAACAGTTTATCTTTTATCATAGCATTTCTGGTAGTTGGTGCTGTTGACTAAGAGGGGTTACGCGTAAATCGTTGACCTGGCGGTTCATTGCGCCAAGTTTCAGGAATACGCCTTCCTGATCCAGCTGAGGTACCGCTTCCAGCGCGGCGATGCCGACGAGCCGTTTCTGTTTGTCCGGTGCTGAAAGCAACTTGATACCACTGGCGAGCAGGCTCTTTGGATTGGGCCGATCCGCACTTCGGATCCGTTCGATCAGCTGTTGCGGGCTTGAGCGGGACGGGCGTTGGTCCGACGACGTTTCAGCCATCGCAAGGGCTTCAGATCTCATTGGTGCTGGAGCGCGGTTGTTGGATATTGCACGCAGAGACAAGGCGGCCGCCAGAAGGGCAAATGACATGGCGACGATATCGATGGTGGCCAATCCTGGAGGTCCAACGATCGGAAGTTTTTCCAGGACGGTATTAAGCGAAGGCAGGGCAGGTTGCCCGGCATGAGCGGCCGGTTGCGCTACCGTTGCCAGGATCGCCAGCGCGCCGCTGCGGTAACCCAGCCGCAACGCCTGGCCTTTGCGATTTTTCAACATTCCCATCATGTACCCGGTCCCGTATCGGATTGTTTTCCGAAGAGATCTTGTGTGACCGGAAAATGGGAGAGAACGGCGGCAGCCGGCTTCAACTTTTGTAACAGGCTTTGAAGCAACAAAGCAGCGGCGAAGCCATATCTCACTGACCAGGAGAGCCGAATGGTATCTGAAACGGCGAACGCGGCAGGTCCGGCGCAGGATCGGAAACAAATCACCCGCCCACGGTGAGGGCATCTGGCATTGGTGCTGAGGCTCAATTTCGAGACCCATGGCAATGCGACCGAGCTCTATGTTGAGACCCTCTGGGCCGTTTCAGAGCTTATCTGAACCGTCCTGATCTTTTTTGGATCAGCGCACTGCGCTGTTCTACGCATTCGATCACATCGATCTCTCCGCGATGCGACAGCAGGCGAAGGCGATGAATTGCGGTGTGCCGCCTGGGCACATCATGCGCGTGCTTTTGGCGATGCACCGGTGTCAGCCAACCTCGCGACCGTGCTGATGCCATTCGGCGAGAGCGGCTTCCCAATCCGGGATCTGTTCACTTTCATAGCCATAGACCATGCCGGTTGTTTCCGCGCCGCTGCACTGGCCGAGAACCAATTCAGGGACGACGACATCAGGGACGACGAAAATGGAGTGGGCTAAGCGGATAACCACCAGCAGTGCGTTCAGCAACTTCATCACCGGCGTCATCATCGCCAACGCGGTGGTCATTGGGCTGGACACCTCACAAGTGCTGCGCGAGACCTACGGCACGGCGTTCAAGTGGGCAAACATTGTTTTCTTAAGCATCTATATTGTTGAGGCGATCATCAAAATGATCGCCGAAGCACCGCGGGTGCATCGCTACTTCGCCAATGGCTGGAACATCTTCGACTTCAGCATTATTGTCCTCAGCCTGCTGCCGGCCACCGGGCAGCTGGCCACCCTGGCCCGACTGGCGCGCCTGCTGCGGGTATTGCGGCTTATTTCCACCCTGCCGGAGCTGCGCCTCATTGTTGCAACCCTGGTCCGCTCCATACCCAGCATGGCGCATGTGTTAGCGCTCATGTCCATCATCTTCTACGTTTACGCAGTGGCCGGTTACCACCTGTTCCACGACATCGACCCCACCCATTGGCGTAACCTTGGCACCGCCTTGCTGTCCTTGTTTCGCATTGTCACACTGGAGGACTGGACCGACATCATGTATGCCGCCATGGCGGTAGAACCATTGTCCTGGATGTATTTCATCAGTTTTGTCGTGTTGGGTACCTTCGTGGTGGTGAACTTGTTTATTGCTGTAGTCATCAACAATCTGGACGAAGCTAAGCAGGAGCGCCTGAACGATTTGACCAGCCCACCCAGCCGGGAGGAGATTTTGCGCGAGTTGCAACAGACCCAGCAGGCATTGGCGGCAGTGCGCCGCAAATTGGAACAGTTGGATAACTGATGATCGAAGAGAACGGTTTGCCAGACTATCCCGTGGTGCAGATTGCCTATTTTGTCACCAACATCGAAGAGGCGGCCACGCGCATGGCCGCCACCTTTGGTGCCGGTCCATTTTTTGTCATGGAAAATATTGAACTCTCCCTGGGCGAACATCGCGGCGCCACCTGCCCGTTTGTGCACTCTTCCGCGTACGGCCAATGGGGCGAGGTCATGATGGAACTGGTGCAGCAGGAAAGTGAGGGGGCCTCGCCTTTCCGCGATCTATACGCGCCCGGGATCTCGTTATCTCCGAAGACATAATTGTTTTACCTCTCAACTAAACTTAAAAAATGGCTTTCTCAAGATTCTGATCCGACGACATTTGGGATAAAAGGGCGTGGGAGAAGGGCCTAGTTTCAATTTGATCACATCTAAAAAAAAAAAAAAAAAAAAAAAAAAAATGCATTCGTGATCTTTCTTCTGCAAAAACACAAATTCCCACATTTTGCAGATAGGAGCTCGAAACCTCTACAGTAGAGTTCTCTGATACGCTGAATCTGGTGGTGTGATTTTCACTAAGATTCTTTGACTTTTAGAGGGTGTTTGCCCTCTTTTTTGAAAATTCGGCAAATTTTCTCAGACTTGTGATCTTTGATGATTAACCCTAAACCTAATGAATATTATGTATTTAGAATGAGCATAATAAGCCTATAATACAGTTTGTTACCACGAACTGTTTGATAATCTCAAACGGGGGCAACAATATTTTTGTTTCTGGAGGCATGTGTCACTAGTCATTTAAAATCTATCAAAGTTAAATATTTTCAAATCTTGTTCAGGGTATTCAATGAAAAATCTGATTAGCTGAGATTGTCGATAACAAAATTTCTGTGTTAGTAGAGTCTCATTGTGAATGGGACTTAAGGTTTTATAATTCTATCGGATCCTAATTTTCGGATCCTAGATGATTCAATGAGTTCCGTGTTCCAGGCATCAGGGACGATTTATCGAACAGAAACATCTATCCTGGAAGCCAGATGGAAAACAACCATAAAACGTGTAATATTACTATTATAAATAGGATAATAATGGTAAGAAGATTATCTGTTAAACAAATTAAGAAATGAACATGGCAATTTCTATCCGTAAAAAGGTAACTAAAAAAAACATAATTGAAAAATGAATTGGAGAGACATTTACTCTCTTTACCTGTTTTGAGAAAGTTGTAGATAATGGCTTAGTTCAAGTAAATAAATTTAATGTCTGTACTCTGGGGAATGAAGAGTTTAATTAGCGAACGGAACGCAGAACCTCATGCAGAAAGCCTTTAGGAAAAACAAGAGTTTACGGCAGAAAAACATATTTGTTTTTAATGATCCACAAAAAAAACTTTAATTAAGATAACCTCTTCTTTTTTTTTATTCTATTACTAGAGAAAGGCTGTCATACCTTCACTTGCAAAATTGATGCAAAGCTTGTCATGAATGGACTCTGCTAGCGTTCGCTCAACTGCTTTTATTGTGGTTGTCAAGGATTTCCCCCCAAAACTAAAGAAAGCGGATATTCACTGGATACGAGCGAATTCAAGGATTCAATAAAATAATTCAAGAATGCCAAAAAATAACGCTAAGACCTGGAAAGAGAAAATTGTCTAAAGTCTTCAAAGAATCACATAAAAATATAATTTTTGGCTTAAAAGCTGTAGAAAAGTTGAACATAAGGGATTTTTGGTTGCTGAATACAGAAGCAACACTTTAACTGTCAGGTCACATATGGTCTTATTGTCTTCTAATGCAGAGCTGCATTAGTCTACGGAAGGTATGGTGAGATTAGGCATGTGTCAGACCTTACCAATCCTTGCATTCTGCCTACGTGCTGTATTGAATACAAAAGCAGCAAACATACTTCCTACTCCATCCGCTGTCCTAAACTTATTGCATAAAATCAGCAGAAGCTGCAGCTATCTCAGATGTTTTGATGCCTTTACTCATAAGAAATTAGCTAGTGTGATATTATGGAACACGAATGGCAATGTGCTCGAGACTTATTTTTCTATCAAAGAGTTTTCCCTGAATTTGTTATTATGTGCGCACAAGAATATTTTATGCCTGATGTAAATAAATAAAAACATATTACGTTGGTTCCAATTTTTTAGTCTTATCATAAGATTACAGCCCCGACTAAAAAATTTCCCGACATTGTATAATTTTGAAACAGATAGGATAGTAGGAAATATTCCAAGAAAACTGCAAATTTGTCAGTTTTTATGAAATCTTTTGCGTAATCCCAGATAATTCGAATTTTTCGGCATAAATAAAGGAAGAAGAGGCGCGAGCCTTGGCGAAGAAACCAAAGTCAAACATGCACTTTGTGAAAACCCACAAAATAAATTAATCATTATTCCACATAATCAATTAAAGACAAACCTTTCCAAAAATGAACTTAGTAAAAGAAATGGAAGGAGCCATATTAAAACCGAAGACGAGCAAAAATAAAGTCATATAATAATTCTAACTTAAAACGAACAGAAATTACTGTTAGGAAGGAACGAAAACCGCAACATAGGCTGGCAAGACCCACGAGTTGCGCTACTCGATCTTCAATATCATGATATGCGTCCGGATAAAGGACTTTATTACACTCTGGAGAGAGGAAACCGCATTGAACGTCTTCTTCAAGACTCGGAAGTCGAGACGGCACAAAAAAATCCTCCGATCAATACACGAGCGTTTTTTCGCGGAACCTGCCTCAAGCGATTTGCAGAAAAAGTGTATGGCGTGAGCTGGACATCTGTCCTTCTCGATCAAGGAGATACCACCATTAAACGAATTCCCCTTATGGATCCCTACCGTGGAACACAGGCGTTGACGAATGATTTGCTGGAAGGAGTTTCAACCGTCGATCAGCTACTTACGAAACTTTCGGAGTGATCTCTGTCCCCAGGAATTTCCTACTACTATTTCCATGAGCACCAATCAAGGATATGCATGAACATTAACGATAATAATTTCTTTCAATTGCCATCCGACCACTGTTCAAGTTTCTTTCAATTCCTCTCAACCCATCGACCAGAACTTACCCCCCATTCCCGGTGGGCCCAACCACCACGACAACAACAAGGCCAACACGATCTCAATCCACCATACTACTCACCATCCTTCACTCACGGCACGACGGTTCTTGCCTTCAAGTATGATCGAGGGGTGATTATTGCTGGAGATCGTCGTGCCACCGAAGGATTTCAGATCGCCGCCAATCGAATGGAGAAAGTGTTTAAGACTGATGATTATTCAGCCATGGCTATCGCGGGAGCAGCAGGGCCATGCGTAGAAATGGCCAAACTATTCAGCATTGAGCTCGAACATTACGAAAAACTCGATGGCGTTCAATTATCTTGCGAAGGCAAAGCTAACCGATTAGGGCAAATGGTCAAAGCAAATTTGCCAATGGTAATGCAAGGACTTGTGGTGATTCCTTTATTTGTTGGATTATTTTTTTGAATTGGTTGATATAATAAATTCGTATAAAACTACCCCCTACATCAGAGGTGGTCCCCAGATTTGTCGGTGCCGGTGCCACCTTCAACAGACTGCCAAAATAATCACCACTCTTTTAATGTTAGTTACCAGTAAGACTTTTTTACTTTTTTATTATGCCATATCTGCATTAAAAGTCCTTTGTATAAAGCGTTTTCAAATTTGAAATTCTCTTGGGATGCCAAAAATGGTTAAAATTAATTACAACATGTGTAACGCTTTCTAAGGTAATCAACTACAATCAAGTTTCCAAAACGCCTATATATTACAAGTTTCTAAAGCATCGTGAACTACACAACTCTGTTGCTTAGCAACTCTTGGAAGTCAATCTGTTATCAAAGGGATTTCTAATGTATTTTGTATGCAAAGTGATGCTGGGATTAATTGCTAGTGGGGCTGTCAATTGGGATAGAGTTGAAGAGGAGTCTGACTGTTTATACGAAGCTTTATGCCCCACAAGAACAGATTCTATTTGAAAAGGTGTGGTGGAACTTGATGCCAGGAAGTCTCTAAGCTTTTGAGACTTGCTACAGTTGCGTTGAACCAATTTAAAGACAACTTCTCGTCCGATATTCGGGACTATTGGAAGGTTGCTTGACCGATATTCAAGAGCAAACAAGGATTGGCTAGAACTGGAAAGCGAATCCAGTCTTGTAATGAAAATTGTTCCTGGAAAGTGTTTTTCAGAGTAAAATTCAAATTATTACACATATAGCTTTAAAACAACCTAAAAATTTCACAGTTAACTTTCATTAATAATTAGCTGTTTTTAAAATATTGCAGTATTATAGATAAGACTTGATTTTTTAAATTATACTACGGATTTTGAGACTGGGAAAATATAGCTTTACTGCAGTAGATATCCGGGGCTCTTTTTGGGGTCTGTCGCTTCTGTCGACGGGGAAGCTATCATCTAGCAAATATATTGCAAATTTTAATAGTTTCTCACAAAAAATAACATAATTAAACATTAAATAACATATATAACATAATTAAACGTAATTAAACATAAATAACATAAAAGCTAGAACTTCTTGCGCCGTATGGTACCAATTTTTTTTTTGTTCTTTTTGCTAATTTTTCATTCACGTACACTGGATATAAACAAAAAGATAATGTTTATTTCATTGTGGCATCTGAGGATTATTTTTTTATTTATATTCAGTGTACGTGAATGAAAAATTATCAAAAAGAAGCAAAAAAAATGTGGCACCATACAGCACAAGAAGTTCTAGCTTTCCTTTGAAGCTGTAGTTGTCTTTTAGAATCAACAAATTATTACTGTTTTAACTTTACTGGGTATTTCAGCGTAGTGTTCTCACTTTCCGCCACCTGCTGTAACGCTCAGAACGCTACGTGTGACACACAGTTATGCCATGCTCTTCACAGTTTCTGGCACAGGTGACACTGCCATACTTGGCACGTGCCACCTGGAGTGCGTGATTTTCGAAAAGGGCGTCTCCTCAGATTTAAGATTAATATCGACGAAAATGAGCCAAAACTAAGTAAATTGCAGCACATGAGGTTCAACCTTCTCATTACGATGGTTCCAAATGTTTTAACTTTCTTTTTGTAATATCTTTCGATTAAATAAATAATTATTTATTCAATTATTATTTATTATGAATTCAATAAATAATTTCGTGTTTTAAAACAACGGTGTTTCTATTTTAGACCTTACTTTGCCCTTACAAAAAAAGTAGACACATGAATTCATATATCTTTCTGTTTAATTGCTTTTAAAATTTAGAAAGAATTAATTTCCATGGAGTGCTGAGTAATTTTTTTCTGTAAAGGAAGTGGTATGCCTAATGATTTTGAAACCACTGGTATAGAAAGCCATTTAATCCGTCATGTAAATATATATAAAAAAAATGGAGCTCCAAATTAATAGGAAATATTTTTTTGGTGTCTCGCCATATCGTCTTGTACACAGAAATCTTGTCAAAAATCTTGTACACCAGATGGCGGAACTGTTCCCAACTGTTTTCGGGACTGTTCCAATCGGAGAACTTTGCGGCACACAAGGCGTTCCGAGTTGTACACCATGTGGCGGGAAGCCAGTGCCCCTTGGCCTTTTCTGACATTTTGGAACTTCTGAGATAATTTGCAAAAGTCGTTTGCTTAGTTTTTTTTTTTTAAGTGAGGATCAGCAGGACAATGTGAGTTCAGTATGTTCATTTCGAAGAAGTTTTGCATTTTGGCAACATTCTCCTTGCTCTTATGTGCCTTCTCGCTAATTCTGACTGAGCAAAAAAAAGTAAAGACACAGAGAACTTGGACGATGCTGATGTGTATTTGCTTCAATGCTAGTAATCATCGAAGGTTTTTTGTGCATTTGGCGGCATCTTGAATGAAAGAGCACACAAAGGGGTTACTTACTCTCCATCATCTGGTGTATATTTCGGAATGGGGCACAATTGTTCTGCCAAAAATTAGCTTTTTTGATTTTGTATCTTCCCTTCCTTTCTTTTTCCTTGTTTTTTTTTCATAGTCTATCTAAAGAAAACTAGACTAGGTAAATACCAAGATCGCAAGTTATTACTGATCACATTTTGAGAAATCTTTGGGACGATTCTATACTGCTACTTTAGTTCTTTCTTTCTAAAAGAGAAATCATGGTAACAATGGAGTGAGAGACATAATCGCTGGTCAGACAAGAAAGGGAAATTATTAGACGAGAACTTCAAGCATTTGCAAAAAGTGCACGCATAATTTTTGTAAGTTTTAAACGAGAAAGACGTTCTTTGCTCTTAAAATACGCAAAAACAATAGGTAAAAATATTAAAGGTTCATCCAAAAGAAAACATTTTGTGCTACTGGCCTTCCTCTTTCCACAGCCTAGCCTTTGTGACTAATGATGAACATATTTCCCATGTTGCTGGGCCTTCTACAAACCTGTCCACATACCTTAAAGCACTCAAAGTTCCTGGCTCTAGCTTATTTCTGAGGGGACTTGATGAGCTTCAAGAGTTAAAACTGCCTCTGCTGCGGCTTTTGAGGGCAGGAGTACCATGAGGATACTCAGGAATTTAGGCAAGGTAGGAAAAAGAAAATTGTCTAGTCTAATTCTTACATTCAGACAGGAATGACAAAATTTTGCTGGATCGTCAACAGTTTTGGAACGGATCACATCGTCTGCATACCGCAAAGATCGAAACTCTGTCCAAATCATCAATGTCAAGGTTTAGAAAATCTTTCACAAAGTGGTGCTATGGAAGGAGCCTCGTCAGAATCAGCAGCATTGGGGTCAACACGCTTCAACATATTCAACAAGTCATCTTTATGATTTACGCCTGAATGAATCTCAACATTCTCAACATGACCTCTTACGTTTCCCACTATGCAGGGATTAATGTCGTCCCGTGCTTCATACGCCTTGAACGTGCCACCGAAATAAAGACCCTTGGAGGGTTTCAGATTCCTTGGGTGGCTCACATCAATACCAAATGTATCGTGGCCATTCCTGCTCTTTACTGCAAAAGAGTCCATTATCTCTTTTGAGCATGTTTCTGCCTTGGTGAAGTACCAAATGAGCCCTAACTTAAATAATCTGGAACTCAACATTTGAGTCCCGCCAGCGTACGCCGATCCTGGGGCAGGTCAGTGCCTGCGAGGTAGGCTTCCAGGCCTTGTTTAAACTCGTGCAGAAGTACCTGATAACTTTTTGCGCCCAACTCGCCCGCGTCCATCACCACAGGGTCAATGATTTCGGCCCCAAGCGCGCGAAAGCGTTCGATCTGGGCGTCGAACAAGGCCTCCACCGCCGGGTTTTTTCCTGCCCCGTAGTAGCCGCGCCAGATACCAATACGTTCCCCTTGCAAACTGCCGGTAAAGGTCGGCGGCAAAATCGAGTACTTTTTAAATCGTATCTGAGTTGCGCGGTCGCGGCGGTCCTCGCCATCAATTTCGCGCATGAGCAAAGCGACGTCGTCTACGGTCCGACCCATGGGCCCGGCCATATCCTGCGAATTGGCGATCGGAATAATGCCATGGCGACTGACCCTGCCCATAGTGGGCTTGAGACCCACCACGCCGTTGGCACCAGCCGGACAGACGATGGAGCCATTGGTTTCGGTGCCAATGGCCAGTGGTGCCAGGCGCGCCGCCACCGCCACCGCCGAACCCGATGATGAACCGCAGGCGTTTTTATCCAGCACGTAGGGATTACGTGTTAAGCCACCCAGCGAACTCCAGCCGCTGGTGGAATCTGAGGAACGAAAGTTGGCCCACTCACTGAGGTTGGTTTTACCCAGGATCACAGCGCCGGCGTCACGCAAGCGGGCGACGATGTGTGCATCCTCCTTGGCGTGATGATCTGCCAACGCCAGCGAACCCGCACTCGTGGCCATGGCATCGGCGGTGTCTATGTTCGCCTTTAACAACACGGGTACGCCGTGCAGCGGGCCAACCACGCCACCGCCGGCAAAACGACGATCAAGTTCCGCCGCAATGGTCAACGCGTCGGGGTTGGTTTCAAGCACCGCATTGAGGCTGGGGCCGGCCCGATCCAGCCGCTCAATGCGCTCCAAAAAAGCGCTGACCGTTGCCGTGGCGGTCAGTTCGCCGGCGGCCACCTGGGCACGTAACTCGCTGGCCGACAATGCGGTAATCGAGTCGTTGCGCTTAAAGCCAGCCTGAGCCTCCGCTTGGCCATTTGCTGGCGCCGATTCGCCACGCTCCTGCGTGGGCGCGCAAGCCGTGAAAGCCTTTTGAGCGCCATTCAGCATTTCGAGGCATCCGAATTCTACCGCGGAGCCCTTGGCGATGTCTTCGTCGACTACCTGTCCCATATCCGCCGTGCGGAATGGGATCGCTATCATCTTGCCATCTCGGAATGGGAGCAAACCGAGTATTTCAATCTATACTGACTCAACAATCACCAAAGGGAGGAAGACCATGACAATCATGAAACTGGGAAAAGTGATCGGCGCCGCGGTGGTCGCGGCGACGCTGACAACAGGCGCTTTTGCGCAGGACGTCACATTGCGCTTTCATCATTTCCTGCCGCCGCAGGCCAATGTGCCCAAACTGGTTCTGGGAAAATGGGCCGAGGACGTTCAGACTGCCTCGGACGGCAAAATCGGGGTTGAGATCTATCCGTCCATGCAGCTTGGCGGTGCTCCACCTCAGCTGATGGATCAGGCACGTGACGGTGTTGTTGACGTTGTCTGGACGGTGGTGGGCTACACCCCAGGGCGGTTTCCGCGCACCGAGGTGTTTGAGCTTCCATTCATGATGACCAATGCGCCGGCCGCCTCAAAGGCGTTCTGGCAAATGTTCGAAAACCACATGGAAGACACCGAGTTCAAGGATCTCAAGATCCTGGGCACCTGGGTGCATGGTCCCGGCCTCATTCATTCGTCCAAACCGATTGCCTCAGTGAAGGATCTTGAGGGCGTCAAGATCCGCGGCGGCTCGCGCACCGTGAACAACCTGCTGGTCGAGCTTGGCGCGACGCCTGTCGGCATGCCGGTGCCCGCGGTGCCGGAGTCACTCTCCAAGGGCGTGATCGATGCGACCACGATCCCATGGGAAGTCACCGCCGCGCTGAAAGTGCCGCAGCTTGTCAACAATCACACCGAGTTCGGCGATGAAGCGCTTTACACGCTGACCTTCGTTCTGGCCATGAACAAGGCAAAGTATGAAAGCCTGCCGGATGACCTGAAAAAAGCCATCGATGACAGTTCGGGTGAGGCCTTCTCGATCTTCGCGGCCACAACGCAGGCCGCCGCCGACGCACCTGCTCGCAAACTGGCGGTGGATAACGGCAACAACATTATCCAGTTGAACGAAGCCCAGGTTGCCGAGTGGAAAGCCGCGGCAGAGCCGGTCTATGACCTACTATTTTAGCCAAAAAGCAATCATTTTCAAAATATACAAAAGGACTGGAACTCTCAATTCCCGACCGAATGAGCATTTCTAAAGTTTCTACAATCACAATGGGGAGGTTAGAGATAAGTAAGCGGCAACCTTCCATATACGGAACAAATTCTGCTAATTTTAGGGTTTATTGTAACTATTTGCTTCCATAATAATAGCGTGGACTAGATATACTTCCAGAGATCAAGATGGATTATTATCCAAGATGGATAATATGCAGTCAAGAGATAAGTGGCTGCGAGAATCACAACGACACAAAAACGAAAGTGAAGAACAAACAAAATACGCGGTTACAAGACATAAATGATAATGAGGATCAGAACAAATCAAAACGAACATGAAGAACATGGAAGTGAGTGGTTAGAAGATATACGACTGCAAGAAAATGCAATTAGAAGTTAGAAGATAGTCAGCAGCGAGAATTACACGCAACAGAACGTGTCAAAAAAGAAAGAGAAGAACAAAGAATTGTATAGTTAGCAGACACGCTGAAGCGAGTATCAGAAAGTGTCAAAAATGACAGTGAAGAACAAAGAACTGTGCTGATAAAGGACAGGGAGAATCAGAACGAGTCAAAAATGAAAGTGTAAAAAAATACAGAAAAAAGAAAGTATAAAAAAATATTATGTTAAAATAACAGCACCATCATAATCTTCGAAGCTAACTAGCTGTGGCGTAAAAACCAATAAAGATGCCGTAAACTCCGCGAAGTTACTGGGGCCCTTCAACTCTGTATGTATTCACTGTAGAGTCCTTCATTACCCCGCAGTAAAAGTAACCAACAAAGATGAGTTACTTGGGCACTACTGCCTGCTTAGTCGAATAGCGTTCCTGCTTCAACAATTTCGAAATGATTTTTTTTGGCCTGTTATGGGACATGACTTGCTCTCTATTGAGTTCTCTAAAATACAAAACTGGAACTCATGTTTTGCTTTAACTTTATTCGACGCAAGTGATGATCGAACCAAAAATAGTCATAATGTTTAAGACAAAAAAAAGTTGAAAAATTTTTAAGTTCAGTTCAGAATTGCTAAGGTTATTATATAAACTGCAAAATATTTACGGTGCCAGAGCAATAATTTTATTGTTTAGTTAAATCTACTTGCAATTATTTCTTAAGATAGGAACAGAAATTACTTCGTATAAGAAAAAGGTTGCTTCCTTATCAACGCCCCGCTCTTTACGCTAAAGCTTTTAACTGTTTTAAAAAGAAGATTTGAGAGAAAGAGTCAAGCTTTAGCGTAAAGAGCGAGGCGTTGATGATCAAATAGTTCGTTACCACGAACTGTTTGATCGTTTTTCTTCCTATTCTGGCATGTGAATACATCATTTTGCAGAACTAGTGACCTAAACAACTTAGCTGTTTGTTCAGTGTATGCACGTACAGGGTTGCCAACTTGACAAATTTTATGTCAAAAGAACGCATTTACAAATGCTGGAATATAATGACATAAAAGCGACAAAAAAATAGCACATTTTAGAAATTCGGGACATAAAAGGGTAAAACAAGGACATACATTGTAAATTTGTGATTGAAAGTGAAAAATTTCTCGGCTAGATGTATGTTGTGATCCAGGAAACGTCAGCGCGATGAACATATATATGACTCCAAGAATATGAAATATCACAGCACCTTGTTTTCGTTGTTCTAGTGTAAAGAAATCGGCAGGAAAGAGTGGGTCTTTCACAGATTCGTTTTTATTTACTATTTCGTCTGACGACCTAATTACTCTTCGTCCAGGGATTAGACCCCTATAATAATTGTTTTGCTCATCCTCATATCCTAAAGGTTTGCCAAGCATTTTCTCTAATATTAAATCCTCCATGGGACCTTTGTAGCTTTGGGCATCCATATGTCTTTCAAAAATATCAAACTCCCGTATGGTGGGCTCATTTTGCGGCTTTTGATGCATAATTCCATTATTAAAGGCCTCTTGTTCTACTCCAACAGAAGACTTAGAAAGTGTTTTATTCAAGTTCAAGAATGAGCATAAAGCAATGATATAAACAAAAAAGGTTCCTATAAGAGCAGTAAGAAAGCCAGGGTCATTCATGCAAAGATCCGCAATATGTACGGATTTGCGCTTTTTGATCAGCATGATTATTATCTGTTTACTTTAGTAGTACGAACATTTTCAAAGGACATCCTTTCCATAGTTCACTGGAATTCACTGCTAAAGCAAAAGAACTGTTCTCTTTGAAGGAAATTTGTCCCTCAAGCTATCCTCTTTTCTTTAATTTTCTTGGAAAAACTTTTTTTCATAATTTTCTTGTTTATCCTTTCGAAGAATGCCTATAAACTTAAATTTTGGAAACTAATGTTTTGAAGCGAATTGTTAGGAGAATTAAAACAGCTCTTCGAGTTAAATTTAGGTGGGGGCATGATTAAACTATTGTTATGCTATTTGGAGAATGAAAATTTGATTTTTATTTCAAATTGAAAAAGACCCTCCTTTGGTAAAGAAGCCGAAGATTATACAAAGAGACGGGAATGCTTCCACTTTGGAAGATGGCGAAATTGTCACATCTTCTGCAGTACCGCAACAAGGCGGGGAGAATTCAGCCCCTTAGGCCCGAATGCAAGACTGAGTTACCAGGCCCTCTTTTCCCTCCAGGCAAGATGGAGTTGCAACCCCTAGCGTAAGTGAATTACTGATATTCGTTGATATTTTTTGAAAATTTTATATCTATTACCGGTAAGAACCTAATGTGTTTCAGCACGTTGAATCCACTCTTTTAGTGGTTAACAAGGAGAAAGTAAAGTGTCAAGGATCATGTTTGGTATCTCTGAAAGGAGGAGGAAGGCATTGTTCCATCCTAAGAAATAAGTTTCTTGCCCTCGCATTCTTTTTGGCTTAATAAAGGGCAAATAGCTGGAATATTGTGGGCCTTAAAAAAGCCCTTTTTGAGGGGCTTTAGGAAGCCCACATAGTCCTAAGGGAAATATCTAAAATAAAAGATTACCTTCGGCCTAATAAAGAGAAAATATCAGGGACCCTGTCCATTAGTTTTGAGACACCTTGACAAGTCCCTAGCCCCTAAAGAAATAGACTTTTCTTCATATTTTAACGGTAGAAACTTAATTTATTTCGTGAATCCATTCTTTTAGAGAATAGCTCTACGTTTTGGAAATAAGATGGTTTAAGTGCCTATGGGTACTCCGTTTCTATTGGGCCAACTTAAAATTTCACCCCTTGTTTTTCTTAGAGAAAACCTAACTATGTGAACAGTATTTTAGTAGCGTTTTACTATTGAATGGGAACTTTGTTTTGAGAGGAGGTGGGGTTTTTGAGGACCCTCCACCACAGATTAATATTTTTTAAAAAGCTGAAAATAACAAATGTTTCAAGGGAATAACAAGGAAGTTGGTCAACTCTTGAACACAAAAGCTTC
This sequence comes from Alatinidae sp. Z8VKAUB7J3, assembly GCA_010016025.2. Classification (NCBI taxonomy): domain Eukaryota; kingdom Metazoa; phylum Cnidaria; class Cubozoa; order Carybdeida; family Alatinidae; species Alatinidae sp. Z8VKAUB7J3. The sequence goes on along the minus strand of JAAAKM020073195.1, from coordinate 121,407,138 downwards.
CAAAGCTTTACTAGAATGGAAACCAGTCAACAGTCGTATCCTCACAGCCGGGTTTGCTTCCCGACACGCTAAAATGACATTGTTTTCAGTCTATGCTCCGACAAATGACGCAGACAGGAATATCAAAGATGAATTTTATCGTATCTTGAAAGATGTGACAAGAGCTGCACCTCGGTATGACATCATGTGTGTTCTCGGAGCCTTTGATG
>JAAAKM020073195.1:121376936-121391035 GCA_010016025.2 Alatinidae sp. Z8VKAUB7J3 | reverse complement strand
GAAGTTACATCAGAAAAAGCACTAATCATGTCTAATGCTACACAGAACCTTTAGATTAATCATGAAGAAGTGTTACTCCAAGAAGCTTAATGAGAAAGGACACTGACGGATGTCCTGACAAATATCTTGATTTATAAATTAAACAAGAACAAACGAAGGCACTATCTGATGTTTATTAAACGTTGATGTAACTTGATAAGCTCCTCAATAGGTACCCCGGGGCCCATTCTTCAAACAGTTGTAAAAGCTTTTGGAGCCTCTATGTGTTTTTTTTACTCGAGGGGGGTCATAGCGGATCCATCTTAATTTAGCCAGTAGTGTTCGTCAATATGCAGGAACTTTAAGAAGCTACAGGAAGTAACCTCAAGAAGCTATCACAGAAAATACACTGACTCATGTCCCACAATACCTTGATTGGTTTCAATCAGAAAGCAGCGTTGCCTCAAGAAGGTGCCTCCAAAAAGGTATATGTCCCAGCGCCAGTGTTTCTATAGAAGTGCCGTTTTTAGCTTTTCGTTGGTGTTACTGTACCTCTAAACTCATTGCAGCGGCGTATTTTGGTTGTTACATATGAATTCCAATACATCCCTGAGGACTGTTTTGCTTCTTTGAATGAGCTCGGAGCCTAAATTTTGCCCCAAGAATTTTTTTTCAAGCTCCTACCTCAGATCCTTCCTTATTTTTGAGGCTTATAAAGTTGCATAGAAGATAGGTCCTAACCTGCCTTAACTTCGAAAAAAAGAAGTTCTTTATTATTCGGCTTGGACCTACCTTTCTTTGATACTAGATTTTGAACATAATTCCTATGATTTTACTAGTAGGCTATATTAGGATACGTTTTTTTTTCAAAACCAAAGCACCATTTTTTACAATATCTTTAAAACCTTATGAACATGTTTTCCATGCCTTTTGCTTTAGCTTTTCGGATTCAAAATCTTGTCCAATTTTAAACAACGTCATGGATGCCAAAAAAATTTTACTAGGTTTTCCCCGGTGATTATGCCTGTGTTTTAATTACGTTGTTATATAGTTCGGTAACAACCAGACATGTTCCATTGTCTCTGCCATCTGTATTATTCAAATTACGCATTATTAGAACTTCTTTTTTTTTACTTTATTCTTAAATTTGAAGCTATAGGGTACCAAATCAGCAATTTAAATGGAATTGAGAAATGCTTGCATCATTTCAATTCCTCCTTTTTATTCTTCACGGGTGCTAAAATAACACGTTCTTTATTCTATTGTATTTTTTTTTGCAATATGTGAATTAAGCACTAAATTCTGGCGTAAATTCAATTTTTCCTTCCTGTTTATCCTTCGCAGACTCATACACTAAGCTAACACTTTCCTCGTTATATTATGATTGTAGTTTGTCTTACATATTCAGCTTTTACAAAAAGAAAAACTTGAATGCAAACTTCTCAAGTCTCAGACATTTGAAGCAAATCTGAAACACAAATTATAATATCTGAATACAATGAGGTATTTAAGATTCATATTTAATTTCGACAAAAACGAGATTCATTCATATTTAATTTCGACAAAAACAAGATTCATCCACTCATATGTTACTAGATCACTATGTTAGTGAAATTTATGCACATGTTTTACCTTTATTTTATAACTTTATAGCCTTAAAAAGGGTTTTAGGATTTATCTTATCAGGTTATATTTATAATAATTATTTCGGAATTCTCACGAGGTCAATATTTTCTCAACAGTCTCCATTACATGTTACATACAACAAACACAGTTCAATTTTATGCATCTTGAACTGAGACAACGTGAGACAAAATAAAATACTAGATCGCTAAATATATTCTTGACATATATTAGTAAAACAAAACTGTTTCGCTCAACACGGATCTTGGATCCCTGCCTTCCTTGGATCTTAGATTTCGCCAAACAAAAAAAAAATTATATATATTGTAACAACAAGACTGAGAAAAAGCGTAGATAATTGAAAAATACACTAAAAATAAAAATCTTCTTTTTAAATTGTTGTTACTCTGCTTCTAAGAACTCCCGGATATGGTTTACTTGTTGAATTAAAAAAATTGAAGCATATTTAAAAAAAAATAGAAGGTTGGACGAGCAGTTATTTTCTGTGCACATAATTGTGACAAACCTGAACCCCTCCCTCTTCTCCCTGGATATTGTTTTGCTTGTTGGATTAAAAAATGGGGCGTATTTAAAAAAAAATAGAGGGTTGGACGAGTAGTTATTTTCTGTGCAAATAATTCTAACAAAAGGTTCAAATATATTGCATTAGCAGGGAATAATTGGGAGCAATTTGATTGAAATAAAGTGATGATAGAGAACTTTCCAACAAATATCTTGTCATTTTAATTATCCCACTGATCATGAGAATATAAACACCATTAGACACTTTAAAAAACAAAAGTCCGTAACAATTGTTTTGCAACGTTCCACGTCGGTATACTCATATTATATAAATATTATTTGGCCTCTAGAAACAATGGTCCTTCCAATGCAGGTCAGCAACTAATAACTTCTTCTGAAGTCCAAACAATATTCTACAATGATTGAGCATATTGGAAAGAACCCAGGGAAAATTCTATTCCAGGAAAAGACACATGTTTTTTCGTTGAATCTTGATACTCGATGGTTATCTTTTTGTTTTTTAGTTCCTCGTCAGCTCCATTAGGCTGGTACAAGGATATTCACCGATTCTGTCCACCTTTTTTGGGGCATTTTTTTCTCTACCTTAGAACCGAGCACCAAGTCCCAAGGACGCCAACTCACCTTTTTGTGCCCCTGGCCCTCCTCCCCCTTAATATGGCACAATTTTGATTCTTTTTTACAGCAGTAACATCATTGTTGAAAACTTAGAAATGCAGTGTATATATTCTTAATTAATTAAATGGTAATTGAGCAAGAAGCTAAGCCTGACATCAGTCAACAGTAAACAAAACCCTGAAAATTGAAAGTTTATACATACATCAAAAGAATCTGTTTTGATTTATTCGTTCTTTCAATCCTTTTAAGATAAAGTTAACAAATATCTAAAACAGGCTTAAGATAACTACGTCTTTCTTAATGACAACTTTTTTTTTCAGATGTGTTATGTCAGTTTTTTTTTTTTTTTTTTTTTTTTTCTTTTTTTTATTTTTTGGACAGTGATAGTTTCCCAGTTTTATGTGACTGACTTTCGGCTTTTCGAACGGAAAACCTGGAAGACAGACTACCTCGTTTTATTGAAAAATAAAGATAAGACCTTTTGATACCTGACTGACGACACACATTGGAAAAACCATCTTACAATGACCGATGTAATGAAAACATGACTACATAGAGAATTCAAAGCTATTATTTAATGAAAACGATAACCAAGAAGTATAAAAAAAAGGATTCGTGATTCTACAATTTGCTTAGTGGTGTTGCGGTATCTTCGAACCTACTTGTGTCATTATATAGTACCTTTCCTCGAAATTCCAAAAGGTTTTAATAATTTGTCATTTTATTTATGTTATAACTATTCATCACTTGGGGTAATTTAAACAAAAACTTTAAGAATTTACCTTTGAAAAATTACTGTCCATCTGAACCTAGCCTAGCAGTGTTTGTTGAGACAGTGATAAAGTTTGTGCAGATGGCGTTATGGCAGACATTCTTAAAAGAACTCGATTAAAAAATTAAATTACGGAAATTTTTAGGTAGGCTATCTTGATAAATAGCATATTTTAATTCATGTTTTAAGAATGAGATATTTCTCATTTCAGAACTTCTGCCCTGGGAAGGTATCTAAGCTTCTTTTCCTTGCTTAATATTTTTTTTCTAGACGTTTTGACAAAACAACATTTTACCTTAATTTTCAGTCACTAGTTGCTTTTTATCTGCCTTTAGTTCTGAAAATGCAATTCCTGTTATTTGTGTAAAATTCTGAGCCATATCAATGTTTTTTTTCCAAATTTTGGAAATGTATTGGCATATCTTTAAAACCTAATAAATTGGGATTGAGCAAAGTTGTGAAGCTGAAAACAATTTTGTTATAGGCTACTTCATTTAAGCAGCAGAAGATTTATTTTGCAAGGCTTCACTTTTATAAAACACATTTTTTTGTCATCAAAGGTCAGGACCCTCTAGAGAGGGATGGAGTAGAGGTAGGTACTTCAAAATACCTTCCTGGGACATGCTTTAGTCTGTAGACCCATTCCTAAAAGTTTCATTGGTAAATTTCTAGTTAATTGACTTCTTGCTATCTAGGAGAGGGTTTAGGTTAGGAAAAATGAAACTTTCAGGAATGAGTCTACAGGCTAAAGCATATCCTGGGTCGATCGCACCGGAACCGGGCAGCCACACCATCATCCCTTTTGATTTGACGAAGATGAAAATTTGGTCTAACTTTGGTAAATGTTTACTTTCGTTCCAAGTGCTCTTTCGTTCCAAAATTCTGACTGACAATCACACATTGCTTCCTTATCATTATTAGAGAAGCGCATCCAATTTCTGCTTGACCCTCCTCCTCCATCGGGCAAACTAAAAATGCATAAAATGTGCTTGCTTACTGGTAACATTACCTATAGAGCGAAGTGTATTAGTCCATGAGCCCTACGGGCAGCGGGGCGGTAGTCTATATTTATTCAACAAAGAGTGAAACTAAAAAAAAGGAACTTAAATAAATATAGAATACAGACCTCGCCTTGCTTTCCGCGGGGCTCATGTACTATCTGCTTCGCTCTATAGGTGCTCAATGGAATTCCCGCGGGGCTCAGTGGAATCTGCACGAAAGTAAACATTTACCCTAACTTTTTTTCCCGGAAGCAATACAAATTTACTGCTTGAATGCGTTTGATCTATATACATTTTTTATTCTTTATCTTTGTTTGACAAATTAATAAAAGGCTGCGGTTATATGTTCGTTTACATAGAAACTCACATTTTGTAATTGTGTTGTAATTGGCGTGCGAATTCCATTGATAAAAGCTGCTGAACACTTTAGCTTTGAAGGTAAGATATGTATTGCATTAAGTTCAAAAATATTTAAAAGTTAATGACCTTGTTCCTCAGCATAAAAGTAATGTCTCACTTAAATTTGACTAAAACTGATTACGAAAAAGTCGTATCTGAAATATTTATGAAATCCCAAGGGAGATCTACATGCAATGGTGGGGATGCCCATGTAGTATTGACTTGAAGGGCCCTTCGGAAAAAGAAAAAAATCAATTTATTTTTGGTGCAAACATTCTTGAAGGAATTCATATTCGGAGGAGGGAGAATTAGCTCCCCTACAAAGGCCAAATGTATAAAAAAAATAGCCACCTCTTTCGGCAACTAAGCCAGTTTTGTCAGCTCTTTGTCCCCCTCCGGCCCTCGCATATATAGCCAAACGACGACACCTTTGCTCCTTATGGCTGGTAGTTTTGGCTTTTCCACCTTAAACGGTTTTATCATCCACCAAGTTTCCGATCACTGCTGATGATATTCTAATCACTAATGGTGTTTCTGAAGGACTTGATATGGTAATATCTTCCATTGTAGAAGAAGGAGACGAAGTACTACTTCCAGGGCCATACTATCCTCCATATGCTTCCTATGTGAGATTACATGGAGGAGTGCCTGTAGAATTTGCAGTAGATCTCAATAATTCTACTCCAGACATTGATGATATCAAATCAAAAATTACATCAAAAACTGTAGCCATTTGTCTAATCAGCCCAAACAATCCTACTGGTGTAGTGTTTAATGAAAAAGCACTCAAAGATTTGGTAGACATTGCAAATCAGCATAATCTCTACATCATCTGTGATGAAATTTATGATCAAATAATATTTGATGAAAAATTTGTTGGAATTGGCAAAGTAGCTGGTGATTCACCAGTTATTGTTCTAAATGGTTTTTCCAAAGTTCATTTAATGTCTGGGTGGAGAATTGGATATATTGCATTTAATCAATCTCCTCAATTATTTGAATTACGTGAACATTTACCTAAACTAGCAAGAGTAAGAATTGCAACTAATCTTCCAATTCAACATGCAGCTTTAGAGTCCCTTCGAGGCCCTCAAAATTATATCAATGACTTTGTTTCAGAAATGAAAAAACATAGAGACTTGGTTGTAAAACGATTAAACCAAATGCCTGGACTATCTTGTTCAAATCCTAAAGGTGCATTTTATGCATTTCCAAAAATTGAAGACAACAAATTTGGAACAGACAAAGAATTTGTAACAAAACTATTAGAACAAAAAGGTGTACTTACTGTTCATGGTTCTGGATTTGGCGAACAATATGGTAGTGGACATTTTAGACTAGTATACCTTCCAAATCTTGAAGTTTTAGATTCTGCAATGAACAAAATTGAAGAATTTGTTAGTAATTCCAAACTGTAAATTTTTCAGGAATAATCTCTATTATACAATCTGTTTCATCTAGTAATTCTTTTGCAGAATTATTTTCTAATGTTTTAAAATAGCGTAAGAGAATTTTCTTTGCAATTGTTTTGACTTTAGGATTTTCTAAAATTAAATTTGCATTTCCTTGTACCATTACACCATAGATGTTTGGTGCATTAATTCCAACATCTATACAACATGACACATGCTTGGATTGCTTTTGGTGCCGACTGGCCATATTTCAAACAGTAGACTGTACGAAAAGTATTGTTCAATCTTGCTTTCTAGGGCTATAATGAGAGAAATTGAGATGTCTATGACACGTTCTGTGGATGATAGATTGAGAAAGATAGCCCGTGTCGACTAACTGTCAAGGCCAAACGAAAAGTGGGGCATCCCCAAATGGGATGGGAGGATGTCATAAGGAAAGATTTGACGGAAATGAAAACTTCTTGGAAGGGTATACATTTAAGTTATTGTCCAGTGGGGGCAGAAAATATTTCCCGGCCTGTTTAATCTATATCCCTTCTACAGCTGTGAATATCAGTTTTAGAATTTATGATTTAGCTATCTTAACTTTGTTCATGAGATTTCATTCAAAGAAAAACAACGGTAAAATACAAATTAAAAACAAAATAACAAGCTGAATATAACAAGACGCTGTAATAAAGGTAAGATAACGAAAAAACGCTACATAATTTCAAGTGCATAGCTTAAAGAGATTGGGCCTAGCCAGAGGGATGGAAGCTGCTTCCTCTTTCCAGATATTTGACGTTCGTACAAGAAAATATACAGGCCAAAAATGAAAAAAATCCTCAAAATAGGAAACAAAAGAGCACTCCTTCAGTTCTGGGCGTCTCAGAAACATGTTTCTTTGCGCCCTTCTCCTCTGCAAAATAAGTTATCTACATAGCAGCATACATAAAAAACAGGCACGTTCCCAAGATTGTTTTTTTCGGGGCTGTGGGTCCAATGATAAAAAGAAAGTAAGCACCAAAAATAAAAAGAAGTAGTTTATTTGTCAATTGGCGTAAGAAGTGCCAAGAAATACAAAAAAAAGGATTTAAGAGTACTGGGCCCCATGGCCCTATGGGTACGACCCTGTTAAGAAAAAATGTCATTGCCATGAACTGTCACTGCCATGGCTAATGAACTGCATTTTTTTTCTATTTTTCCAGTATTTACTCTAATATTTACAATAACTCAATGACAGGACAATTTGATTAATTGCTTTTTTTTATCAACCTTCGATTGATTATTTAAAGCAGTATTGCCAGCTTATATTTCATTCATATTTTATTTAGGGGGAGGGGTCCATTTTTATTCTTCAAAATCAAGAGGAAGAGAAGCATTGAAATTTAATGACGAAGCAATGGGAATGTGTTGCGCCTCAGGAAAGTTTATGCTTCCTTTACTGGATGCACCACCAGAGCCATTGAATACTTTGCTTACTGGAAATACGTCTGAATTGAATCGTTTTTATCAAACATCAAATCACCCAGGCCATGCTAAGTGAGCCTAAATTGACCTAAATTCAGTTAAGTTATTTGAAAAAAATGAGGGTTATAGATTGGCTACAGGTACCCGGGTGCAGAAGGAAATTGATTTGCTGTTTACTTGTCTCCTTCACTGTGCGTGTGTGCTGGGCAGCTGATTACTTGTCCCACTTTCTGTCTTTGTCAGTTTTATGTCTAAATCTGTTTGTTTGTGTGTCTTTTTTTCTCTGTCACACTCTGTGCCTGTGTGTCTGAATGGATGTTTGCTTGTCCCAGCGTTTGTCTTTGTCTCTCTCTATGTCTAAATCTGTGTCAATGTATGTGTTTTGGTCTTTCTCACTCTCTGTACCTGTGTTTCTAGGCGGGTGTTTGCTTGTCCCAGTGTCTGTCTTTGGCTATTTTTGTGTCTGAATATGTGTTTTTATATAACTTTTCGTCTCTGTCACTCTCTGTGTTTGTGTGTCTAGGTGGCTATTAGCTTGACTTAGTGTCTTTAATTGTCTGTTTTTGACCAGTGCCTGTCTTTGTCTGTTGGTATGTCTAAATCTTGGTGTTTGTATGTTTCTTCGTCTCACTCACTCTCTGTGCCTGTTTGTCTGGGTGGATATTTGCTTGTCCGAGTGTCTGTCTCTGTCTGTTTGTATGTCTGAATCTATGCATTTGTATGTGTTTTGTTGCTCTCACTCTCTCTGTCTGGGTGTACACACAAAAACACACAGATCCCGACATAGAAGCAGACATTTTAAGACACTGGGAAAAGCAAACAGCTACCAAGACACACAGGTACAGAGAGAGAGAGAGACAAAACACATATTTAGACGCACAAACATACAAAGACAGACACTAGGACATGCAAACAGCTGCCGAGACACACGGGGAAATAGATCGAGAGAGACAGAACACTTAAAAACACACAGATTCAGACATACAAACAGACTAAGGCAGACACTTTGACAAGCAAACACCCGCCCAGATACACGGGCTTCATAAAAGTCACTCGCATCTGGACAAAAAGCTTTGATACTGGATGCATTGCAAGTGCCAGATATCTCTTCCTGTTTCTTATGTTATATTTCTTTTAATTAAGTATAGTTTCACTCCTTTAACATCCATCTCAGTTTTCAATGATACATTTTCTAGTTGATTAGAAACTCAATTTCCTGACTAGTTAGATCAGGAGATGACCTAGCTTTTGGCAGTTGATGGATAGACTGGAAGCACATATTTCATATTTTCATAGCCTAATTGAGCAGTTGTTGATTGCTTAAAATCTGTAATTAACAGTAAACTTGAAACTAAGAGATAACTTAATTTTGAAATTGACCTTACCGGTCATATTGGCTGCATCATAGAAAGACCATTTGCATTGTGTGGTAAGTTTTATTGTGATAACTAGAGACATATTTTTCCCACTGTCCAGGTTAATCTTTCACTCACCTTAACATTCTTTTCTTCAAAATTTCCATTGTAAATGATCTAAAAACACAAACTTGGTGGATACATCCTAAGGTAACACAAAGGTAGAGTTTGGTTCAATCGTCACTTAGGGTCATATTTTGCAGTACATGCTTTGCGCTGCACCATCACAAGTGTGATACAGAGCTTGCATATCAAAATGTAAAAGGTCAAGAGGGCAGTTTAAATGAGCCTTTGGTCGCTTCTGAACCAAAAAGGAAACGAAATTAAAATAAATATTCGCACCATGGAAGCGTCAGAATGACATTTTATTTTTATGAGCTCATTAAAGGAGAGAACCATCAAATCTAAGATACAACTCTGAAGTTACTGTAGAAACACTAAATATTCTTTTTTCCTGCTTTAGAATTTTTTACATTTTGCTAATGTCACTTTATTCTTCTTTTGGTATTCAGTTTCGTGTAGAGTAACAACACCCGATTTCCTTTCAACAGTATTTCAATTAATCCCTTTCTTAACTTACGTCCCACTCTCTTATGTTTTGTTTCCTGTATTTGCTTTTTTTTTATGGCCAGCTTTATTCATAATGTGGTTAAGCTATCATCTCACATGATATTAGGGAATAATACTTATTATTTTCTAGTTTTTTTTTTTAATTTAGCCCCAATACCCATAAAAATGGCTACTGCGTGCTTTTTTGTGTGTGTTTAACACAAAGCCTCTTTCGGGCCAAGGCTTAAACCCCCTCCCCTCTCGATAGCCTCTGCTTAAATACATATACCATTTGAGATCACCATGCCAACGTCCAGACCTGGGTCTTCTGGATAAGGCCGACGATGAATACCAATAGGATCTTCGTGAACGTTTAAGTAATGGCCAACACCGTGTCCAGTTCCATGGTTATAATCAAGACCAACATTCCAAAGGTGTATTCTTGCAAGACAATCGAGCTGGTTACCCTGCAGAAGAAGAAGAAAATCAGAGAAGGCAACGCTACCAAGATATTAGAAAAAGAAAATGTCCGACGCCACACCTAATTCTAAGCTTATATTTCAAAGGTACACGTTTGCAAGAAAATCGAGTTGATTTCTCTAAAGAAGAATAAAAAGAGTTAGAGATGAACGTGGTATATAAAAACAGTCAAACGATGATGATGCCCATCACTGTGCCCTTTTTCATATTTACAGGCAAGACCTATATTTCAAAAGTACACCTTTGCACGATAATCCAGATGATTTCCATAAAGAAAAGTAAAGTTAGGGTTGATACTTAAAAGCAAGAAGTTGCTGAATTTTGTAAATCACGTACATTATAAACGTTAATAAATATTAAGTTGATTTAATCATAAATTGAATCACAATAAACTAGTCTCAGTAATATTGTATTTACTATCTTATATTACGATAGCTTTTAAGGAGCACCCATTGTGCAATAAGATACTCTAAGTTTAAAAAAAAAACTTCTTATTTCTATTCATGTATCTCTAAAGAATAGGTTTTATATTAGAGTAACGCAAAAGATAGTACAAAAAGAAATATACAAGGGTCTTGTGCTGCACCCTGACTGGCATCATGAGGTACCAAGCAAAAATCTTCTGATTGGCAAATTTCAAAATCTAGACGTTAGGCGCTTTTGGAAATGTTGGCGCTGAAACTTATATCGCTTTCACACTGCAAGTTAAACCGGTTTAAATAAAACCAGTGTAACGAATGCTGCGTTCTGATTGGTCCGTTGAACAAATCGAATCGATCTGATTGGTGGAAACTTATTCTGGTTTAAATAAACCTGGTTTTAAACTGTCAGTGTGAAAGCAAAATTAGTGATGACGGCTTAAAAACCCCTCATGCATCCGGCGGCCGTCGCGCGCGCCGAGGCGTTGCTGGACGAGCTGGTGAAGGCCAGCGGTCGCAAGGTCGAGTACGGCTACGACGTGATCCTGTCGCCGGAGTGCGGCGCGGAGTACTTCCGATCCATGCCGCGCAGCCGCTGGTGGATCGGCCTCTACACCCTCCGGGACCGCCTCTGCTTCGTGCTCTCGAAGATGGATACCTGGCAGGTGCAGCTCACCTTCAAGCACGAGCTGGTGCACGCCTGGAAGTACGGGGTCTTCCCGGACTGGGGTCGTCGCTTCGTCTCCGAGGGCCTCTCCGAGTACCTGGAGCACTGGCGCACCGGCGACGAGGGGCTCCGGGTGCCGGTCGAGCGCTTCGCCGACAACTTCGCGTTCGTGGTGGAGATCCTCCGCTACATGGAGGCACGCGGCGCGCCCGTCGATCGCTTCCCCCTCGCGCGGCTCGTCACGGCGGGTCCGCGCTCGTTCTACCGCTTCGGCTGGCTCGCCTACGCCGTCGCGCAGGCCTGCTACGCGTACGTCGGACCCGAGGTGCTGGAGGAGGCGCTGAAGACCGGCAAGGAAGGCGTGCTCGTGCGCGCGTTCCAGGACATCGTGTGGGCGGATCTCCTCGAGTTCATGGGCACGCATGGGCGCGACGGCGTCGCGGACAACGCGTGGTTCGTCGGCGAGGCGCCGCGGCTCGACGACGGCAGGCTCGACGCGATTCCGCTCCCGAAGCATCCGCTGGGCTGGAAGGTCTCTTCGAGACTCCTGGACGGAGCCCTCGATCGGCGGGGCTGGGACGAGGAGATCGATACGGACGCGCGGTACCAGCAAGTGCTTGGCATGCTGCGCAATGAGCGCGGATGGAAGATCGGAGGCTTCGACAAGTCCCCCGCCATGAAGGGGTCTCTCACAGTCCGGTGGTCTGGATCGCCGATGACGCGAGTAGAGGTCAAGAACGCGGCCCTCAGGGAGCTTCTCGACAAGAACATCAGCATCGGGACACGCGACCAGTTCGCGCTCGCTGACGTCTGCATCCGCAAGCGTCGGGCGAGCAGCTTCTATGAGGGCTTCAGCCGCAAGGCCTTCCACGCGCGCGCCGTGCGCACGTTCGCGTCGGAGGCGCGAAGCCTGCGCAACTGAGTCGACAAAGAGAAAGTAAGACAAATAAAAATATTTTTGTATAGGAAGTCTTTTAAACTCCCCCAGAGCAAACCTTCCCTGAAAAGTTCATCCCCGCGAAAACTTCACTCTACATGGAAAATTCTCCCCTTGGAAAATCCCCTAGCAGAAAATTCGCCCTCCCCTGACCCATGGAGGGGTGGGGGGAGGCTTCCCAAGAACAAATACTATGCGTAAACAATGGGCAAATTTCATAACTTAACAACCTTTCCTCAGGGCTTTGGGGGGCCTTGTTATTTCTAAAGAACGAAATGGCTATCTCAAAATTTTGATCGAACTACTGTAGCGATAAAAAGGCTTGGGAGGGTGACTAACTGCCCTCCAATCTTATTGATCACTTAAAAAAGGCACTAGAACTTCTTATTTCTGTTAGAATGTGCCCTCTCTCGATATTCTAGAACCACTGGTTCAATACGATCTCCCCTGGGGAAAACAAATAAACATGGATCCGTGATCTTTCCTTTGGCAAAAAAAGCAAAATTCCACATTTTTGAAGATGTGAGCTTGAAACCTCTATAGTAGGGTTGTCTGATGCGCTGAAGCTGGTGGTGTGATCTTAATTAATATGCATTGACTTTTAGGGGGTGTTTCCTCCTTTATTTTGAAAACCAGGCAAATTTTCTCAGACCCGTAGCCTTCGATGGGTAAAACTAAACATAATTAATCTTATGTATTTGGAGCTAGTATAATAAGCCATTTCTTTTTATATAAAATCTCAGTTTTTCAAAGTTTTGGTTACTATTGAGCCGCGTCGCTCCTTATTTACAGCTCATTACCACGAACTGTTTGATAACAATAATAAGTATGAGTTAGCAAAAGACTAAGCGGCTTGAAGTTGAAGACATTACCGTAAAATATTCCTCGAATTATTGCTGGTGAATTATTGCGTGCTATTCCTAATGCAGGGCATAGGTGTAACGGTAATAAACGAAAATATTAATATTTGATATTAATATTTAAGTTTAATTGATATTATTGTAAATTTGAAATGTTAATATAGAATTCAAATGATTTTAAAAGTTAAGAAAGCTTTTCCAAAAATGGGGGTTCAAATAGGCCCTTTTTCAGTCTCGCCCCTTAGGGCATGGGTAGGCCCAGCGTCGTTTCTCGTCTTCCTCGATGATGCGCGGATATTCGCGGATCACGTCCGCATTGTGGCAGACCGTGCCGCGAAGGCCGCAGGCGTCCATCGCCTCCATCAGGCGCCAGATGCCCACCCGGTTGCCGTAGTCGCGTGTTGCGTAACCATTTACGTCAGGTACGGGTTTCGGCCAGGCTTTGCGGTGGGGGTTTACGGCTGGATCGAGTTCGTAGAATTCGATATTCGGAGCCACCCAAAATGCGACGCGCGCACCGTTCGGCCAAGTGATCTTCGGTCGATTCTCGTATGGCCAGTAGTCGTAAAGCCCTGGATCTTCCTTCATACCATCACACCCCAAAGGCCGTCGTCACAGGCGTCAAAACTCACAACCCCGCGCGGTGCGGATCGGCTCACAACCAGGATGGCTAGTCAGCCAGTCTTTGACGGTCTGTACCGGCTCAACGTCGGCGTATTTCAACATCATGTCGCACAGGTTGGCGAAATGTGGGATCTCGTGCTTATCGGCCACACACTCCTCAGGGACGATGGTGCGATACCCCGTCGACAGCGAAGTAACACAAGAGGCCCGGATACACCCGGAGGTGCTGCCGCCGGTGAGGATCACCGTATCCACCTTGTGCCACACGAGCAGGGACGGAATGAGCGTGTCATGAAAAACGCTGGCCATACGTTTGTTAATGAGCGCGTCGCAAGACTCATCGATCGCCAGGCGT
>JAAAKM020073195.1:121306711-121376926 GCA_010016025.2 Alatinidae sp. Z8VKAUB7J3 | reverse complement strand
CCCGCTCACTGCCCACTTTGATGTTCTGTAGCGAGTCTGGCGTATTGGTACGCGTGCCCCAGGCGCCGGCGTCGTCGGCGTTGTCCATGTAAGCCACGTAGGTCCAGATCACGGGCATGTTCTTTGCCCGCGCGAGGGCGGATAACTCGTTGATGTAATCGATTTGCTTGGGATCGGTTTGGTACGCCGTCTTGAAGGTATCGATATCGGTGTACGCTCGCTGCAAATCTATGTTGATCAGCGCGGCTTTTTCGCCAAAGCCGAACTTTGCTCGATTAGGGTTGGCCTTAACCTGATCCCAATATTGGCGCGGGGTCAGATCCGAGGTTTCCATGACGGGCATCTGGTGCTCCTTGAGTCATTCGACAAGTCGGTGAAGCGGATCTTGAGCCGCAAGACAAAAATTCAATTTTTTAGATTTTTGGTTACCATTGAGCCGGATCGCTCCTTACTACAGTTCGTTACCACGAACTGTTTGATTGAGTCATTCAAAATTACTCAAACTGAAATATTGGCTTGAGGAGATGATGTTCCGTTTAAATTTCCAAACAAGCAAAAAAAAAAAAAACACAAAAAAGTTCGAAATGATGGCACAGACATTACACATTCATGAACTAGGATTAAATGCGTCACTTTTACCGATGACCTGACGTGTTCCATCTTGAAAACTTTTGTACTAATGAAAAGCGACTACTGCCTAAGGAAAGAACTATGCGCCTTCAACGTAATATATATTTTCCTCTGGCCACTTCGTGTTAAAGGATGAGGGGTCGTGAAAACCACGGAGGGGATGCCTGCGGCTGGTATTGAAATTTCTAGTGCTCTTTTTAGACAGTAAAAACGGATTGGAGAGCAACCAGCCCCCTGTTTTGTCTACCCGACTCCCCAGAACTCCCTATGCTTTTGAGCAGCTAAGCTGCTCAAAATAGCTGGAAGTCTCAATAAATAAACTTTCGGGGACGACATAACCCTCACAGTCCCTGGAATAAGGACGGTAAATATTGCAAGTTGTTAATTGTTTAAACCTAGCTTTAACAGCGGGGAAGGGAGGCTAGTTTGATGTTGGGTGGGTGATTTGGTCAAAAACCTAAGGGATCGTTCTCTGAGTCCCAAGGAGGAAACATTTTGTTGGGGGAAGAGAGGGTAGGGGACCCAGAAATGGGCGAAAAAAATTTCCGTGATCAGTTTGGGATTTACAACAAGAAGTCCTTGGACCAAGAGTATTCTAATGTACACAAAAAATCCTGGGGGCAAGCAATCCCTAAAAAGTGGAGCCCAAAAAGACTAAAAATATTTTTTCCAGATCGGCTCAAAACTTATGTCCTGAAATTCTTTAGCAAAGGACGTTCCAATGCATAAGAACAAATATCCCTTCTCCTTAGACGGGCCAGAAAAGGTAAAAAATAACTTTTCCTGTTACTTCTCATGGAAGAATGGTCATAGAAACTTATAATGGGGCTCATTTGATTGGAAATTGAAGGCTCTAATGCCAATATCAAGGGTCAAAACTGATTTAAGATTAGCCAGATTCCTCCGCCACGGTTTGATCGTAGGCGTCGTAATCGTAGGTGTCAGTCGCGGCGCCCGAGTCGTCGGTCAGTGCGCGCGTGCTTCCCAGGCCGTCGCTGTGGAAGAACGACCGCTGGCCGCCTCGGTTCTGCGAGATCAGGTCGTTGCCATACGTGTAGAGAACCGACAGCGCGCCCGCTCCGTCCCGCTCCTCGATCACCTGCGCGACTTGCGTTTGACTGTTGGTGTCGACGAGGTAGCGAACGGTGCCCGCTGCGTCGATCTTGTTGACGCGGTTGCCGAAGGCGTCGTAGACGTACTGTGTGATCGCCGACGACGGATCCGTGACCGACGTGAGGCGGTTTTGCTCGTCGTAGCCGAACGTTGTCGGGCCCGAGGGGTCGGTCCGCGTGGTCAGGTTGCCGTTGCTGTCGTAGGTGTACGAGACTCCTGCTGAAGTCGACCGCAGGCAATCGTTGTTGTCGTAGCTGTAGGTCGTGACGGTACCGCTGCGGTTCACCGACATGCGGTTGCCTACGAGGTCGTAGCTGTACTGGTCGTCGAAAGGCGCGGTCCCGGTCCTGGTCTCGCGGGTCAGTCGGTGGTTGTCGTCGTACTGGTAGCTGACCACGCTGCCATCGGCCTCGGTGACTTGGGTGCGCAAGCCCAGCTCGTCCAGCATGTAGGTGAAGGACTCGATCGTCGTTGTGCCTCGAGTCGTGCTCAGGGCCGTGAGCTGGTTGCGCGCGTTGTAGCTGTGTAGCGTCTGGGCGCCGTTGGGAAGCGTCGACTTTGCGAGGTTGCCGACTGCGTCATACGTGTAGGTGGTGGCTCCGCCACCGGGATGGGCGACGTTGCTCAGTCTCCCGATCGCGTCGTAGTCGTAGTCGACGGTCCCACCTGGACTGGTGACGCTTCCGACTCGGCCGATCGACTCGTAGGTGTAGGTAAGGGCCAGGAGGTCGGGATCGGTGACCGATGTCACCCGGTTGTTGGCGTCATATGCGAAGACCGTGTCGCCGCGGGAGTCCGTGACCTTCGCGACTTGACCCTCGGGAAGGTACATCCACGACGTACTTCCGCTGGGCCGGCGTGCGAGTGTCTTCCGTTGGTTCGAGTCGTAGGTGAACTGCGTGACCGCGCCCTTGAAGTCGGTATGCCCAAGATGTTTTTCAAGACGTTTCAAGACATTTCAAGATTTTTTTAGGATATTTTTCTTCAACTTTTTTCTTCAAAATTTCTTTAGTTCTTACGTAATAGAGAATGTTCACCATTAAGGATGATGAATTCTTGCGTGACATAATAGGAAATGTTTACCAGTGTTAAGAATGACGCATTCTCGTATCACTTGTTTCTCTAGGACCCGTGAGGAACCCCACTTGTAACTGAGGAGGGCACACACTTGGGGTGGTACGTAATACTTTAAGACATTTTGTCTCTTAAAGTACTGACTTGTTTGACTTGTTCACAGGTAGGGTCTTATGTAATGACGATACAAACGTAGAATGTTACGTAATACTTTAAGAGATTTTTTCTTCAAGATTTCATTTTCTTTCAAGAATTTTTTTGAGATTTCATATCCTACAAGATTATTTCCTCAGAAAACCTTTATAATCGAAAGATTTTTGCCAGCATTAGGATTCGAAAATATTTCCCCTGACCGGAATGGACAAAGAAAAGCCTTTCTAATATTTTTATTCGAGAAATAGTTTCTAAAGGAAATGTTTCGAAAAATCTATGGATCACGTGTTTCCTATGTACATGTATGGGAGAAAATCGATTACTGGAAATTGCTTACAGTTAACGCGCAACTGCTTGTTAAGTAGTACTTTAGAGGGTACAACCAAATAATTGTTCTTAGGATCTGAATTACTCTATTGGAGCTTGAATGCGCTATTGGAAGTGAAATAAAACTAAGAGTATTATTATGAAAAGAATATGGCAAGCCTTCATATACGTTCAAAAGTATATCTTTTTCTCTTCACTAAACAGAATTTTATAGTTATATTAGAGGCAATCTTGAACCAGTACACCTATGGACATAGGCTACAAGATGCTTAAATTGCATTAGTGAAATATATTGAAGTTTTATCCTGGAACAAGAAATCTAAAGAATGAAGTCTTTTTGTCAATACAAGTTTTATTGATAAAACAAATTTACAAACAATATTAAAATACTTTATTCTCAGGACACTGAAATCAGTTTTATGCAAGCAGGAGAGAGATATTTTCAACTAGAAAGTCGTTCAATCGAAGATTATCAATATAAATGCTGAGAAATGCAAAACATTTCTACATCTGGAGCCACTCAGCGCGCATCTGTTCATTCTCTACTGGGCGATGCTCAGCTTCATTACGCCACCGGTGGCGCTGGGCGCGTTTGCCGCGGCGTCCATTGCCCAGGCCAGTCCCATCAGAACCGGCTTTGCGGCAATGGCACTGGGCAGCGTCATCTACCTCATACCGTTTGTGTTTGTGTTAGACCCCAGCTTTATATTGCAGGGACCCTGGTATGAGTCTGCGCAATTGTTTGCAGAAGCCTTGTTGGGGGTTTGGTTGGTGGCAGGCGCGGTACAAGGCTTTCTGCCTGGATTCGGGCTGGTGCGTGGTTATTTATGCCGTCTGCTGGTTGGCCTTGGTGGGGTGGCAATTGCCCTGCAATCACTTTTAAACAATAAAACAGGCGCCAGTCATCTCAAATCCTACGGTGTGAGCCATTTCGCAAGTTTCTACGACAACGCTATCTATATAAACCTCATGTGCCCCAGGGGCATAAATTACAATACTTGTCCTGGGAGCTGTGGAGGGAAGGGGGTTGTCATCTGAAGAAGACGTCATTTACAGACTTTTCAACTACGTTGAACAAAATAGCTGCATAAAAATTTTGATCGAAAGTATTTGCAAAAATGATGGGCGTGGGGGGCAGTCGCCCTCCAATTACTTAAGACTATCAAAGGGGCACTACCCTTTCAATTTCCAATCGAATGAGCCCTTTTAAAAATTTCTACGACAACGCTTTCAATGAAAACCTTCTATGCCCCAGGGCTTAGATTACAACCCTCCCCCTGGGGGCTGTGGGGGATGTCATCCTTAAATACATAATTTCCGGACCTTCCAACTACGTTGAACAAAATGGCTATCTCAACATTTTAATTGAATGTGTTTGGAGAAATGTTGGGCGTGGGAGGGGGGTTAGTTGCCCTCCAATCACTTTCGACTATTTAAAAAGGGCACTAGCCGTTTCAATTTCCAATCGATTGAGCCATTGTTGAAGTTTCTACGACAACTTCTTCGATATGAAGTGCCTTGGTCTAACACCAAAAAATAATACATTGTGCCATCATCGTTTTTTACTTAGGCAGCGGTACTGTGCTGCCTATAGTTTTAGCTTGGAAGCATTTGGCTAGTAGAAGGTTTTACTCTCTCACATAGAAGCTCGAGGATATGCTGTGAAACATATAAGCGTATTTTTTGAAAAAAGGAACGGCGAATTTCCAAGACTATAACAATAAAGAAATAAATAGATGGGGATGCGTGTTTGCATAGACAATATTTCATCCCTTTATTAGAAAACTCTTCTTTTTTGCGGAAAAAATGCTACAATAATACTGTGTTTTCTCAAAAGTGTTACTTTTAGAGAAAAGTACTACCCGTCGCAAGTGGCAACCCTGATGGTAAGTTGACCAGAGACTAATGTTTTCAGATTGGAGACCCATTTATTTTCCGGACGAAGGAAATCTTCCCGGATCGCCAGAAATCTTTCCGAAACTGCCAGATTTCGCTCTAAGGCATCTTAGCTTACCTACGACGGTGTGTTGAGCAAACCGGCATTTTTGATCGCTGATTACACGAAATCTGTATTCCCGGAAAATGTCCAAAACCGCATAAACTTGCATGTTTTTAAGCGATAAGCTTAAAGACTTGAACAAATCATACTGTTATTATATTTGTAATAAAAACCAAACTTGCACCACCTACACTTTTCTTTCTTTAAGCTTTAGGTGTTCAGAAAAAACAGCTGTTTAAACAGCATTTTTCTGTTTCTACTGAAGAACAGAACAATCACCGAGCTTTTTTTCTGTTTCTTCCGAAAAACACAACAGTGTCCACGCTTAGTTCGAATCAATTTCATATTTCTGTTTCTTTCTGATTCTACATGGTTTTTCTCTTTAACCATGTTGGTAAACAATTCAACTTTTTTTAGATGTCAGCCTAAGCTTAATAAAGAAAACCCAGTCAATTACAATAAATACTGTTGCTTTTTATTGAAATTTCTTCAGCAGCTTCGGAGTATTGCAACCTAATATTATATAATGGTGGTTGGTTTTATTTGAATTTGGACGTTTCAGTTTTCCTAGTCTGTGGGCGAAACAACGTATATGGAAAAAAATTGACAGTCTTGGGTTGCGGTTCTGGCTTCAAAAAATCTGTTTGGCAATCGAAAAAGCTAAATGCACAAGTCACGGCAACAGTAATCTTGACAAAGATACAGCGGCCTTTTTGTGTTACAAGTATCACAGTATCAACATTAACTGAAATTCTTAGAAACTATATTTTTAGCACACTCTTTCAAGTTCCTATCTGCAAAAATGTGAAATTTTGCTATTTTTGCCAGAAGATCACGGATGCGTGTTTATTTACTTATTTTTTTGTCTTTTGTCCCTCAGGGGTAATTGTATCGAAATAATGGTCGTAGAAGATCGGGAGAGGTTGCATTTGAACGGAAATTAATAACTCTAGTGCCCTTTTTAAGCAACCAAAGAGATTGGAGGGCAACTTGGCCCCTCCCATACCCACTTTTCCCCCAAAATTATCTGATAAAAATTTTGAGATAGCCATTTTGTTCAGTATAGTTGAAGATCAAATAATTATGTCTTTATGTGTAAAATGACCCACCCCCCATAGTCAGTGAGGAGAAGCCTGAAGTTATGAAATTCACCCATTGTTTACGTATAGAATTTGTTTTTGGAAAGTATTCAGATATTTTTCTGGGGGGAGGGCTGGGGTGCTTGTGGTGAATTTTGATAAGGAGAATCTTCCTTGGGTAGGGAAATTTTTGGGGAACGGTGAATATTCCATAGGACATGTTACACTGGGGGGATTTGACTGAATTATTATGCGAAATTCTTTTTAATTGTTTTGCATTCTCTTTCCCAATTTTTTCACGTAGAGATGTTTCGGGGGAATTATCCAGGGGCTTTTTTCCGTGTATTTTGATTTCCGCGAAATACTTTCCAAGGAAAGGGGCATTTCTGAAGTGATCGAGAAACCGATTAGAGATTAGAGTCTCTTTCAAATGAAAAAATACAAAGAGAATTTTTCAGGTTGAATCGCCCGCAAGCAATTTTACAGAGAAAGGGATTCTGAGCGAGGATAGAACTGTCTGAATGGAATTTGACCAAAAAATAAGTGACCAAAAAGACTGGAGGGCAGCTAGGTTCCCTCCCCGATCCTTTTCCCCAAAATCATCCATTTAAAATTTTGAGATTGTCATTTTGTTCATCATAGTTGAAAGGGCCAAGAACTATACCTTTGGATATAACATGACCCCCCCCCCCCCACAGCCCCAGGGGAAAGTTTTAAGTTATAAAATTTGACCATTGTTTACGCTTAGTATATGTTATTGGGAAGCATGCATACATTTTAGGGTGGGGGACGAATTTCTTTATTGGGGTATTTCTGCGGGTAAATTCTCCATGGGTCTACACACTTGTTGTTCCATAGACAATATCAGTCCTATTTTTTGGTATAAAAATCGGGAGATATCCGAGAATATTTGGGCACATACCGATTAGGGAATAAGATGCCTTCTGCTACAAGGTTCTTGAGGAACGTGCAGTCGATCAGCATCTCTCGATTTTTGTTTTGATGGCCCAGGCCATACCCGCCGAGATCCTGTGGAGAAAGCAATTGATCGTTCCCTGCTCTTAGGCTAAGTGTCCTTGAAAACATAATATGCCATATCGCGGTTTGTCATTGGCTATGAATTTAATCGGCCTGTATAATTCGTCTTTTGATTCAGCAGCAGGTCTATTGATAGGCTCAAAACATACTACTGACAGATTCACTTCAGGATTTCAGGATTCTAGGCAATACCAACGTCACTTTCAGCAGAGGTCGAAAGTTTTGTTTCGTCATCCTAAGGACATCTTCGAATTCACGTCTTTTCTTGGATCTGCTGTAGGGAAAAGTCACATCTCCGGCCAGTGTGTTTGATCAAGAACCTAGCCATCAAGCCTTTTGACAATGTCAGAAGGTTGAGGTGGTAGTTTTGCAGTGTTTTCAACAAATGCTCAGTCTTTGAAGCTTAAGACATCGTGTGGACATTTCTTAAATCAAATTTAAGATGTTTTGTCCTTGGTTTTCTATTAATAGTCAACGAAAGGGGTTCCAATCTGAGGTTCAATTTTGGTGTTTAAGATGCGATAATATTTCCCCCCTAAAAGCTGGCCCTCGAAGTCTAAAAGCTGGTCCTGGGCCTAGGTTGCAAGCCCAAAGTCCAACCTTCCTCACTTAACTGACTTGGGACTGTCATACTTCCCCGGCTTCTGCAGGTTTGGCCCTTACATTCTTGATTTTTTCGTGCTTCCATTTCTACACTGTTTTAGTTATATTTCCTTTATTTTTGGCTATTTACTTAGTCCCAATTTGTTTTGGATATAATAAAATAATTCTTACAAAAATAACAAACTATTAATAGTCATTATACCATTTTAATAGCCTAGAAAACATATTCTGTTTTGATTTGCCTTTCTATCTACATGAATTTTTTGAATTTTTAACTCCTTTCCAAAAAAGGTATTAGATACATTTTTTTAGGCACAACACTGTGAAAGTTCATTTGCTCTCTTGTCCACTGAGAGGAAAGCTCATTCTCTAAATTTTGAATTTTAAGAAGCTCACTAATGACTTCTGCTGCAGGATTCGCTACGATATTCGTTGATAATGTCATCCTATCTCCTTCTTTTATTAATATGTTACGCTCGCAATCACTTCTGCAACAGCTTGCATCGGATCACCAAAGTTGCTCGTATTTTCGGTCATAAATGCAAAGTCTTTCATCAGCTTCTTGAGAAATTGATTGTTACCCTGCATCGAGCGGTCATTCATCTCCATCGCAATAGTCGAGGTGTTACTTTTTGCTCGAGATTTGCCCGCTTTTTGTGTGGCATCTGCTTGATCTTCTTTCGTAAGACCAATGGAAATGTCGAATCCTCCCTCTGTGACCATCCCGCTCCCTTGAGCAACAGATGTTGCAAGCAAGATATTTCCCAAATTACGCAGAAGAAATGAGGCCACTTTCGACTCACTATAGCGCTCGAAAAGTGCACTTCCACCTGCGCCATAGGAAGCAGCGCTCCAAGAAATCCCAGCAGCAAGTCCTGCCTGAAAGAGTTCAGCTCCAATTAAAAAACCCTCTTTTTCGTTCTGATTTGCATAGCTAAAATGATTAACAATGTCTGCCGCCATGTTGACTTGTGGTAAGGACTGAGCAAATCCAAGCGCCGCTATACCAAGCGTCCGCCTTGTTTTAAACCAGCTAGGGCGCGTAGACGCTCCCTCTTCTGCTCCTTCTGAGGCTGCGCCTTCCGCTGTTGCCTCACCTCCGGCTTCTGCCCCTGCTTCCGCTGTGAATGCAAAGCTTCCACCTGCTCCAATTCCTCCAGAGATTGCGACTGTCGCAAGAATAATCGTCGCATCTGCAAGAAGCATGGCGTCGTTTTTGCTTATGCCAAACCACTCTTCGTATTTTCCAGCGAGCCCCTTTTTCATTTTTCCCATCTCTCCTGAGGCTGAAAGAGCCAAAAGAGTTGCTGAAATAAGGACGATCTCCCACTGCCCTGTCGCAGCTCCCGCGAGAATTCCAACGACCGCGATACTGATTCCAATCCATTTGACCCACTTTTCCTTTTTTTCCTCTTCTTTAATATCGTGCTGAATCTTTTTGATTTCACTGACGATTTTGCTAACGAAAATCCATATTACAAATTATCCACATCCTTCTCTAACTTAACTATATTTTTTGCAGATATTGTAACAAATTGATAGATCTGTATGTCTAAAGGTGGTGATTTCGAAAAGGCCCTTGTAGTCTAACAGAACATAAACAGCCAAAGATGTCATAACTGAATAAAGCAAATCAACACTTTCTAATCCACAAAATTTAAAAAAAGGAATCCCGCATTAAAGAAAAAAATACAGTGTAGTAAATAAACGATTAATAGTCAAATTACAAATTATTTTAGAAGATGGGTTAGAGTATGCCATGGTATCTTAAATCAAATTATTTGAAAGTTTGCTAAATTGAAATGTAACTAAGTATTGAGCTTTCCAAGGCTTGTAGTAGCAAAAAAAGAAAATTTCCAAAGATGGTAGGTACATACCCATAGGATGGTAGATCTTTCTGTAGGGTTCTATGGGAAGGTCACCTCAAAACCCTCAGATTAAAAAAAAAACACCTTTTTTGGCATTCCATTGAAAAAAAAACGAAATTTCCAGTACTGCCTTAACTTGTTCAACTTTCTGTATCTTACTGGCAAATTTCGGGTCGACTAATTATTCATTTAATATTTCCAATAGTGCCTCAACAACTTTTAAGCTTTGGAGATAAACAAGTGAATCAACAGCTGATTCAGGCTGCTTTGACCTCCTCCGAGGCTATTCAACTAAAAGATGGGATTGAGGGAGCTGTGCAAGACCCTGGAAGACTCGAACTTTTGAAACCTCTTGAAAAGTTTTTTAAAGTTTGAAACTATTTTCCTGGTCCTAATCAAGGTTATTATAGATTTTTAATTCTTTGTGCTTATTGTTTTTAAGTTATTTCTTCATTTTCTTGTCTCTTTTCATATTTTTCATTCTTATGTGGAATCTTTGCTTTTTATATGTTAGGGTTAGTCTGAGAAAGCATGAAATAACTCTACACTGCATAACATTTAATGTTGGGAATTTTTTAGTAGGGAAATTCCTTTATTTTCATTTGAAATAGAGCGTGTGTGGACATCTTTTTTTGAGTAGTAGATAATTTACAATTGTGAAAGCGAAGTGTTTATTTTTAAAAATTAATTAAAGTGAAATGAAAACAAATAGTAGTGGGTAAACCTTTTAAAAATATAAAACTAAAACATCATTTGTAAAGTATATAGATTTATTCAAACTCAAGAGGCAGACATTCCGAAAAAATGAAATAGAGCCTGGGAAGAGCTGAGTTCCCCCCAGTAGGGACTTGTTAGGATGGGATAAGTTCAAACGGTCGTATTTTAACTGTATGGCTAGCTTTCATTTCATGCTAGCTTTCGACCTAAAAAGTTCGCGTTGGCTTTTGCTTACTTCAGGGGTTTTTAGGGCTTACAAATTTATATGTAAGTTATTTCCTGTTTTTGGGTGTTTTTGCTCTGGTTTTCTTTCTTTTTATTTTTTTAGCTTTTTATCATGTTTTCGATTTTGTCTTTCGTAGGACACAAGTTCTTACTTTCCACCAAGTTTTGTTTGAAATATCGAAACATAATAGCCTGGGTTTTTGTTTTCTCATGTTGGGACTTTCCGAAAGTAAATACTGAGATTTGTTAAATTCTCAGTAGCAGTCCTGAATAGAATAGCTGCAATAAAACAAGAGATTGGAAACAAAGTGACACATAAACTTCTTTCCCATTGGACCTTAAATAAATTTTTTTAAATGTAAATAGGACTGATTCTAGTGATAAAATGGTCCGAAGAGTATTATTTATGCTCAGGCACGTCAGCAGACGCCAAAATTATGGATGGTATTGCCACTAGATGACTGTCGCATTAAAATTGAAACCAGCGATTAGTCTTCTTTTTGAATTTCTTCTATTGTTGGGTTTTATGAACTTAGTTGAATTGGTTTCTGTATAATCATCTCAGTAAAAACAGTGAAATAGATTCCAAGTATAATGGGGGTTGCAAAAGTAGTTATTCAGCGATAAAAATAGACAATGCACGTATATATTTACTGCATTTGTCATACAAACAAACTTACGTTGCATTCTATCAAGGAATAAGGTCGACTGGTTCTTCGGTCCTTACGACAGGTTAATACTAAAAAAAGAAATTCAAGTTAAGCTCTAATTTACATATTCCAGTTGAATTGAAAGGATTGTATTATATGCAAGCTAAAAAGCGCTTTAGGCTCAGTCTGCAAATTGATCTTTTAGGCCACTACTTTCTAATTCTTGTACAAAAGATTTTTAGGAGAACAAGGAGGAGACTAAATGTATACTTAGACACCTTGAATGGAAACTCTCGTAGTTATGGTAACAGTCTTCATAGCTTCTTTGATTCTATCGCGTGACAATAGTTTATTGCATCCTCTCTTTCCAAAAATAACAAAGGAAACGGGAGATTCGGGATGAGAAAGAGGCAGCCACCATCCTATACGGAATGAATCACACTCATTTTGTGGTTGAGTGTTGCTCTTTACTTTTATAATAATAGCGTTGACCAGAAATATTCCTGGAAATCAAGAAGGATTATATATCAATTTATACCCCGCCCTCATCCTCCCTGCCCCTTCCTTAGAACAAATTTTATAGCTGTTTGAAGGTTGAATTAGATTTAGGATGTTTTGGCATTAAAATGCAGCCTTTCAGGCATCTGCCCCCCTCCTAACTATAGAACAACCAGAGAACCCCTCTGTAGAGGTTTCAAGCTCTCATCTGCAAATATTTGGGATCGTGTATTTTTTTGCCAAAAGATGATCATGGATAAAACAACAACAACTAAATTAATAAGGAATTTACCTAAGACAGTGAAGTTTCTTTAAGAGCCGTTTTCAGTAATCTACCTATAAATGAAATAAAACTTACAATAAAATGGGATCTTTAAAACTAAATTGGAATTTAAATAACAGTCCCAAGTTTTTATTTTTATAATGGAGAGGCAGTGAAGTATTCCTCGTTATTTATAGGTCATGAATGTGTGTCTTTTTGTATTTTTTTTTCTTTTTTTTTTTTTTAGAGGAATGATAATATCGAACCAAGGGTCCTAGAAGATCGACAGAAATCTAATTTGAACACAAATTATTAGGTTCTAAGTACCCCTTTAAGTTACCAAACAGAATAAAGGTCCCTGAATTAATCTACAGAATTCTTTTTATTTGTCTTTCTTTCTCTTTGGATATACAATTTTACGTATGGAGAGAATGTTACGGTGCAATTGTCCGGGGAATTGAAGCGGGAATAAGGAATTTTTCCGTTGAAAAATGTGGGTAATGTCAGCAAGGGTGCTACATGTTTCTGGCGTTTACTTTTAATGCTTTATTTATGTGAAGTGATTTGCTTCTTAACATTGTGATTTATTGTTAAGGAGGTGTGGTAGGGTTTTTTTGGGGGGGGGGAGGGGTTAAGATTAAGCTTCATTGGACGCCCATACCGCAAATCCTGTAAATAAAGTCTAATCGTTATATTTATATCCTATTTTTTTCATATTAATAGCAAAGACTAGATGAACAAACTAGTCACAGAATGGAATAGACCACAAAGCAAATTAAAAAGAAAGTAAATACCTTCGATGGGAGTGGTTCTTCCTCCCTGGAAAATTCAATTGCCTTCCTCTCCCTGAAGGTAGCATCAGTGGATAATATACTTTTGTTTATGGCTGGGGATTGTGACCTGAAACGAAAAATGAGTTATTTATTTACATTCTTAAGAAAACACTGAAACTAGGAAGTATTACATGACTAGAATTTATTACTGGATCTTACTGGATCCAAACCATATAACTGGTTTGTATATAGAACAGATTTTAATTTCCCAAAACACGTGCTGCTTTCACTGGACAATCTAAAACTATTATCTCAAAGGGAAAATAAAAACTCCTTCCATTACTACTAACTACTAACATACAGGCTGCTCAGAAGAATAATAACAGCTAACAACTCATCACAATACTAAAAACTCAGAAAAATTACCCTATTACTAAGAACTCATCATAGCCCTAATTCACATAAAGCAAAAACATTCGTGCACGCTTCCCTCAAAGTTTCCCTTTCCTTCAAACTTTTTCCTTGAAACTCTTCCTACCCCATACGATGAGTTCTGCCCCTGCCCCTGTTTGGCCCCTGCTAGAATGGCAGCAAGTACAATTTTCGGCAAGCTATCATCCATAGAACGTGCCCTAGTCACAGTAGATTTTATTTTGTTAGACATAAAGTGATGTCGAACGACATGTTTCTTAAAAACTTCTTATCAGATATAAAGACGCTCAAATCAAGAACTCAAAGACAAATTCACACTGTCGCAAGGTATTTTCCTTTGAAAAATAGAAAATTATAATTCTAAAATTGTTTTTTTAGATACTGATTGTTCCAGCTTCACGTAGAGGTTCTTTTGCTCTTTAATATTTTGAAAGCGGAGACATTCATAGAAAGCTTAGCTGTAATGAAATAATGAAACAGAACGGAATCGAACCTTGCAAAATTCATTTTGACCAGGCGTTCTTTTGAAATTTATTAGGATTTAGAACCAGAGGTGGTTAATACACTCGGACGAGGCTCCCAGAAAAATATTTTGTGCCCATAATTTTTCATGTATCTCTGTGCTGATTAGCCCTAGAAAAGAACTTATTGGCTTGTTTGAATCCTTGATGATAAGACATTGTAAGTAGCGCCATCATTCATTTTTTCAGTGCACAAGTTTCATTGGATTTTGGTTTTGGTGATTAACGGGCGGGTGGTGTATACTGAGCCAGTACAAACTGGCACATAGTGGGCCACTGACTCACTATGTACCATAGCATTTTTCAAGTAACTGCTTGTAAAAATTGATGCACTTCTCAATCTAATATTTTCTAATATTTTGCCAAGGGTCCCTAGGAGTCAGATGGAAGCGCATAGAAAGGATGCTGTAGAGCAGAGAGCTGAATTGGAAGAAAGACTCAACAAGAGCTTAATAAAGTGTGTGAAGGCCATAGTGTCCAGAAGGCTGCTGCTATGTTCGGCATTCCCAGAGCTACATTAAAGTGGCGTTATAACGACTAGAAGAATTTGAGTGATGATCAGAAGTTTCCGGCCTGCCTGTCGAAAAAGCATGGCTTTGTTGCCATTTTTTCTCCTAATGAAGAAGCCGCTTTGGCGATTTACTTGATTTGGGCTTCAAACATGTGCTACGATCTGACTGAACCGAAAGCAGGAAAACTTACTTATCAATATGCTTCGGCAAACAGCAAAACAGTGACTCAGGCGTTGATTGACAATGGAAAGGCTGGGAAAGAATGGTTGCATCAGAGCTGAGGAAACCATGGGGAACCAGCCTCAGTCGAGCAACCAGCTTCAACTCGTACAATATGAACCAGTTTTTTTTGGAAACTTGCACTCTGTTATTGAAAAAAAAAAACAACTTCAATGCATCTGATATCTATAATGTAGACGAAAAGGGTGTGACAACAGTGCATAAGCCCCCTAAAGTGTTTGCAGAGAAAGGTAGAAAAATAGTTGGCAAGGTTACTTCAGCTGAAAAAGACACTCTAGTTACGATGATTGGAACAGTTGCTGCAAGCGGAAATTTCTTACCGCCTTATTTTGTCTTTCCGAGAAAGAAGTGCAAGCCCCACATGTTAAATGGGAGTCCTGATGGGTTGGCTGCTGGAGCAAACCTGTCTGGATGGATATTAAAAGATTTGTTCTGCGAGTAGCACAATGTGCTATTCATCAGTCTAGCCTGAGGTCCATACATTCTGTGTAAAAAAGACAAAGGTTAGACTCCACTTGTTTGTGATAAACAGGAATTGCTGCCATGAAACCAATACATTGGTTCCTTAACATTATTAAATTAGTCCTTGATTCTCAAAGCATTGAGTTAAAAAAAAAAACATTCTATAATCTTAAATCTTTTTTAATATTTAATATAGTAGGTTGATACTTTTAAAGAATGATAGAAGTATGAAAGGATAGGGGAAATATCTCCCCTTGTAAATTTTTATTTTAGTTTCTATTTGGTTAAAACTCACTTTTTTAGTTTTAATTCGTTTGTTGGATCAAATTAAGGTTTATCCTAATATGGGATGCTTTTCCCTTATTCCCTTAATATATTTATTTTCAATGTCAATGTTTACATAACAATGTCCTTAGAATTATAAATATTCGTTGAAAGTGTGCCACTCAATAGAATCTTTTCTTGTGTCTGTTTATGTGTCTGAGCGAGGGTTCGAAAATGCCGTGAATACATGTTTTAAATATTATTTGTGCTTTTATACGAGGGGTTCTTTGAGTACGTTTCGTCCAGACAGCAAGCTCCTGTTCCGGGTTGTTTATTGGGCTCTTGTTCCCGTCTCCTGTTCCCATTCTTTGCTAATAAGCACACGAAAAGGATATTTCCATTTAGAATCAAAACGTTTTTATAATAACTAGGAAGCTGCCACAACTCAGTACCAACATTTTATATATTCATTTTATATATTTTTTTGACTAATATTTGAGCTACATTTCCATTTTTCCTCCCTAAGAAAAAATCTATTACAGCACAAACTAGTTTCCCCAAACTGATTTCACGCATCTTCTACATTGTCAGATTTAGAACTAATATCCATATCTAACTATTCCTGGAGAGTTCCTCTTAAATTTACATCCTGTAGTCTACAAATGCCAAAACTTCCCGGACACTAGCAACAACTTCCTAAATGATTAGTGTTTTAAAACATTCAAAAGAGAAATTTAATCCAATTAAAATTATAAATATTATAAATTTTAAATATTATAAATTCAAAATATTGGTTTGTTTTCAGTTTTAGTGCTTCAAAAAAACTAGTTTAGATAGTTAGTATCGTAAGTCTTTCCCAGAAAGCTGATATTCTGGTTCATCTGCTTGAGCAAAGATCAGGTTCATTGACTCGATCAAGTGATCGACCTGCTCGTCCGTTGGCTGCCCTTGAGACTTCATGTTTGAATGCAGCTCATTTGCCATTTCTTCAAGCTCTGAAAAGTCGCTGCTTGAAAGCACCTCATTGAGTGCATCGACCATCGCTGCGACAGATTGATCTTGAATTTGCGCGTTGATTTCGTCTGTTGCCGCATCGATATTTTGCGCATTAATTAAGTTGTAATTGATTTGTTCTTTACTAACTGTTGACATATTTAAACCTATTTTTTTCCGTTTTTTATAGTGATTGTTGGAGCAACGTCGCGATGTAATCCATTGTGCCCACTACTTTGGACATAAAGTTTTCGACTGCTTGGATGCGCTGCTGCGTCATCTTCACGTGTCCTGTTAAGTTACTTTCACTCGCTTGCGCTGTCGAAGTCTGTGCTCCATACACTGATTGCGCTTCACTAATCAGCGTTGTTGTAATACTGATATCCTCAGAATCCCCAGTATAAAGGCCCTTACAAGTCCCCATCCAACCATGATAATTTCCGTTGATCATGTTGTTCACATCTTCCATTTCATCGGTCGATATTTGCTCAAGTTCGTTCGACAAGGTGATCGCTAGTTGAATCACTGCGTTATTCAAACTGGAATCAGTTGTGATTTTTCTATTAGACGCCTGCATCACATAGAGCCGGGCATTAGCCGGCGGCACAAAACCTGTATCTCCTGAATCTGCCATCTTTTCCTCCTTAACCTTTTCCCATTTGCTGGAGCCAATACTCCTCGTTTTTAATAAAGTTATCATTTGCCTGGCTCCAAGTTCCAAGCTCCATTTTCTCATCACTTTGGTACATGCTATATGCTGCTTGAGCCATTTGATCGATCTCTCCACACTGATCGTCGTCCATAGTTAAATCATTCGTCCATTGCTGCTGCGCAGCCAGAAAAGCTTGATATCCCTGATCTGACGGGTTAATCGCTTTATTCCCATCAGGCAGCGTCCCTTCAGGATGCGATGGCGTTTCGTCTTCAACAATGTAATTTGAGCCGTCCCAATTTCCTAAAACAGTCTCTTCTTGAGCCTGCGACATTTCGATGCCCGTAAATTGCACTGCGGGCGGGGTCATCCAACCAACACCATCAACAAAAACAACATCCACTGGACCGGCTTTAAGATCTAAGGTGATCGCGCCTTCTCCACCGGTCAACGCCCAGGCTGTACCGATAGTCGGGTGACCGGCAAAAGGGAGCTCCCAGGCGGGTGTAAAAATGCGCACTGTTGCTACACCGTCACGTTCCTCAGTGACAAAAGTGGTTTCGGAGTAGTTGGTCTCCAGCGCGATGGCCTGCATCTCCTCATCAGACAGGGATGAGGCGTCGCGCACCACGGCGAGCTGATTGCCAGCGAGTGGTTTCTCCGCAAAAACATCAATAATCTGAATTGGATATCGTCCCATCTGCTACTCCTTAGTTTTGCCTGGGTCCTTCAAAATCGGGCCGGCCATAGTATAGGTTTTGCGCCGAAAGAAAAGCGTTAGAACAAAATTTAGCTAGCTAGTGCATGTCTCAAATACGAAGTATTTGGAGACCGCACTAGTCGAGGACAGGAGTCCGAGTCAAAAACCGAAGGTTTTGGGAGGTTTCCGTAAGGAAACCGTTGGGAAGAAAAGGCATGGATGCCTTTTCTGGACAGAAACTAGCTATGGAGAACTCCGGACAGTTCTCACTTCGGTATTGGTGCTGCGACCACTGACAAACTCCTGATATTTTGCAGCCTCTCCGGAATTTGTTCGGGTATGCAACATAAACAACTGGCGACCCGCTTCGTGTCTGACGGATTCTGAAGGCGGGTCGTTGAAAATATCCGTCACGCCGTCGATATTCGCCGTGCGGCCATAAACCGTCACAAGCGCTGTATCGCGGGCAATCGGATCATCGATACCCCTCGCAAAGTCTTCAGCTGCCTGCTCATCCCATTGTGACCAGTTGTTAACCAACGCCTTGTACAGTTCCGGATGCTCGCTGGAATCCTGTTGTGCAATCCACGCAATCGGTCCATCAGTATTCTGGTTGGACCAGCTATGGATGAGGTTACGTCCTGCCGCTTTCTTCTCGGGCCCGTTCTCCATGGCGCTGATCTCATTTGCGACGGACTCAGGATCGGTTTGCGTTCGCACGGCCCGCGCCATCGCACGGATACCTTTGGCCTGCTCTTCGGGAACAATCTCGATGTACCATAGCCTATAAATCAAGAAAGTGCCAAGAATACATACCACTAATGTACTGTGTAAAAGTACTAATATACTTTAAAACTGAGGCAAAGCTTTGGCTCAGACTTTCCCAAGGATCTTGCTTCAATTACATATCCTTGAAAGCAGGGTCCTTTGAGCTATATAAATATTTCTTAGCTTCAACAAATTCAATTATTTGTTCATCAAAAAGATCCATTTTGGCTTGAAACGTAAAAAGTTAAAATACATTGAACCTCTTCCATCAAAGCTCTTGTATTACGTTTCGACTTAAGATTACGTTAACGTAAGATCGTATGGAGGATTATTGAGCCTGAGGGATTCCAGTGTGTAGTGGAAAACAGAAGGCTAAAAGTCAATGTGAAAGACCCTTTAAAGGGTAGAGTACTGCGGTAACCAGTTTAATTAATTTGAAATTAATTTAATATGGAATACAGTATTTATGACACAAAATAAAATCATGGGTTTGATGTTAACCACTAAAAATACCACAGATTTTGGGAAACTATTCACATTTGAGGATTTTGAGAAATAATTACATCCTTAGTTATGTACGTCTGTGGTCCGGGATTGATGTGGTGACCTATGGTATAAGATATATTTTATGGTATTGAGCATTCTGATCCATTTTACTTGCTGGACTGACCTCTGGTCATTTTCACTTAGGAATTCCTTGGAATATCGCAAGTGCCTTTATGTTTTAAAGTTTGCAATTGTATTATTAAATTTGTTTATTATGTGGGGCAAATAGTTCCAGTGGTGTGTGAATAGCCAGACCTTATAAGGTTGTGTGTGTCAAATTTACCCAGACTTCATCCAGCTAAGCCCAGTGTTGAAAAGGACTATATTTTGAGTCATTTTGGTGTTACACAAGAAAGAAAACTTATGTTTTGGATTTGTTTCAAAATATTGATTGGATGATTTTGGAAAAAAGTGGCCTGGGAGGGGGCCTAGTTGCCCTACATTTTTGGCCACTTAAAAAGGGCACTAGAACTGTTAAATGAGCCATTTGCCGATGTTCTAAGCCCACTGGGTCGGTATGATCACTCCCGGGGGAAAAAAACATGCATCCGTGATCTTTCTTCTGGCAAAAAAAAAAAGAAAAATTTTACGTTTGTAGCAAATGCTTACAATCAAACTAAATCTGCATTGGATTCTGAAATCGCTGCTGCTATGGAACAATATGAAATTGATAACAGTGCAATTTCTGCATCACAAAAAAGAATTGAAAGAATTACTGCAAGAATCCCTGAACTTAAACTAGAATTGGAATCTATTGATAATGCTAGAACTGATATAGATACACAAATTCAAAAAATAAAAGAATCTATTCACGAAACAAATGAAAAGAAAAATAACATATCTAAAGAATTAGAAATAGTAGATTCTCAAAGACAAAAAGTTTTAACTGAACAGTCTGAAGCTGCTGCAAAAAAATCTGAAATTGATGAAAAAATTAAAACATTAAACACTCAACTAAATACTGCAAAATTAAAATTCTCTAAAGCTCAACATGAAAAAGAACAATCTGAAAAAATCATTGAAACAAACTCTTCAAAATTATCTGATATGAATTTTGGACTTGAAGAATTAACTAAAGCAAAAACTCAACTTGAATCTTTAATGCAAAATAACACTGCCACAATTTCAGAATTAAAATCTAGAATAAAAAAATATCAAACAAAAAAATCTCGTACATTAAATGATATGGATGAATGGGCCCAAATTATTGAAAAATCAGATCAACAAGCAACTAGATACGAATCAAAAATTAAAACTGTCAAAGGATTCATGCATGAGGATTATACTGTTGCAAAATTAAAAGAAGATGCAGAACGACTTGGTATTGAAGGATTAGTTTATGAAATGATTTCTTGGGATAAAAAATATGAGCGTTCTGTTTTAGCTGTTAGTTCTGATTGGATTAAAGCAATTGTTGTCAAAGACTTTGCAACTCTACTTGGAATAGCTGAAGTTGCAAGAGACAAAAAACTTCCTAAATTGAAAATTATTCCCTTGGATGCTATTCCAAAGTTTAAACTAACTCTCCCAAAAGAACCTGGAATTTTAGGTGTATTATCTGATCATGTAAAGTGTAATCCAATCTATTCTGCACTCAAAACCTTCCTATTTGGTAATATTGTGCTTACAGAAACCCGAGAATCCGCTTATAATATCTCACAATCTGGCTACAAAGCAGTAACTATTGACGGTGAATTCTTTGAGGCTAAAGGTAGTACTGTCGTAATTGATCCCCTTCCCCGTAAAAATATACTCGCATAACAAAATCTTGGATACGGCCTTTCTTATACCTTACCAATATTTCTTGCTTTAATCTAGTGTTATATATTGGTGGACTCGACCTGTTTTTGGATAGCCTCACCGACTTAGAACTTGTTATGAAAACCAAGCCTCTCATTCGTAGGTTTACTTCTCGTCTCATTGTGATGTCGAGTGGTCTCCTTTTGGGCCACTTGTTAGTTTTATTTATCAAATACCTTGAGGAGTAAACCTATTTATGTCATTTTTCGTGTGCTAATATTTTCATTATGTGTATTAATAAAAGTGTCTGTTGAAGTTTGACTTTATATTAGAGAGATGGAGGGAGGGTGTGGCACCGAATTCACAAGGGCTGCATTTCTAAAGCTTTTTTTCATTCTTAGAGGCTGTATATTCAAATTATTTAGGTTTTCAGGCATCTAGTGGGGACCCTCAAGGCTCAGTTCTTTCATGATCTTGAAAGGAGCTCACCTTCCAAAATTATAGCATGCTTATTGTTGATCTATCAGAGAAATCCGTCGGCGTCTCTTTTTTGTTTGTTTCAATCCACTATTTAATACTTACTATTATTGACGTATAACTTAGAAACAAAACTTCAAAGCGAAATATTGAAACAGAGGGCCTATTTCAGTGAAACTGACGACGTCCAGGCTGTTTAAAATTATTTTGTTTCAATTAAAATGTTGGTGACACGGTTTTTTTTTGTGTTGAATTACTTTTCCCTATGAGAAATGAAAAAAAAAAAAAATCAAATTAAAGCCTCGTAAGAATATTTTGAGTCGTCCACGGACCTGAGGCCTTGGTTATATGGTTCATAAACCAGGTCATAAAGACTGATTTTAATACTGGCCCTTGTAATAGCTCCTAAACTGAAAAGGAAAGAGATACTATTTTGCAAAATTCGAATATGGAACACAAAAACATAAAAAACCGAACCATTAAAAATATGTTCTTGAAAAGTTGTCTTTCAAGAGGAGGCAATTAATTAATTTATTATTATATTTGATTATTAATTAATTTGATAATTAATAGTTTAATTATATAATTTAATTAATTCAATTTTTGCTGTAGGTGTCACTTAATTCTTTTTTTAAACAGACACTTTTATTGCACGGGTTCGAGTCCCAGACAGGCCATGGTGGCGTAAGGAAGGGAAGCTTCTCGGCCTTTTGGCACGAAATGATGCCAAAAAGACTAGAACTTTTTATTTTAGTTTGAATGACCTGTTTGGTTTGACTGATCACCCTTGAAAAAAAAACAACAAAAAAACAATATACAGGTATCTGATTTTCATCTAGCAGAATATACAAAATTCCACATTTCTGCAGGTAGGGGCTTAAAACCTTTACAACAAGCTTCTCTGATATTCTGAATCTGATGGAACAGTTTTTACTTAAATCCCTTTACAAGAAAGATGACAAGAATTAGTGTTGAAATTATAGAGGGATTACCTTAGTTTCTGTAGGGAGCAAAATACTCTGTTTGATGATACTTTTAGCATAAAGAGGCTGTAGGTAAAGTTTTTAAGAGAAGAGTAGTGTCGTCTTAGCAAGGGGAGTGGGCAAATCAACCAAATTCTCACTCTTGGACTAATAATAATTGAGAAGTACCTGAATCATCAATCCCCTTTAGTCCTCAGTTTTATAGAACATGAACTGGTGTTCGATACAGCTGGTAGAAGAGCTTTAGTGAAGGTCCTATCCTTGTATGGTGATTCCAGGTAAATATATTAAAGTGATTTGTGGTATGTATGAGAATGATATTGCTGTGGTTAAGGTGGGAAGTGGTGTTTGTAGCTGGTTTTGCATTGAATTGAACATGGTTGTGTATCCCCATTTAGAAGAATCATTTTAATGGATTTTGTCCCAAGGAATACTGCAAAGACTATTGGAGAACATGGAATCAAATGGAAGGTAAAACTCTCCTAGACTCAGATTATGCAGATTGTTTTGGGGATAAAAAGTTATCAAAATCAAAGATTTTAAGAGGTTTTTTGAGAGTCTACGGTGCAAGAATAGGTATGAAAATTAAAGTTAAGAAGACAAAGTCACTTGACTCGGAATAAATGAAGGTGAAGAGGTGATGTTGGTCAACAAGAAGGTTAATCAAGTGAATGACTTTATTTACATGGGTAGTATTATTAGTAAAGATTGCAGATGTGGTCGAGATGCTAATAGCTACGTATGTTGAAAAAATGAAGATATTAGACTATTTTATGATTGCAAATGGTAAAGAATGTGATTAGTAATTATCTCCTGATACCTGCGTTGGACATTCTTAAATTTTATGATTCTGACATTGATTTGGATTTCAATTCAAAATTATCTTGGTTTCAAAGCTAGCGAGCAATTATTTTATGATTACAATAATTGAATTACCTATTTTAACCTGATAACGATTTAGCTTTACCTCGGGGTTTGCCATGACGTTACCTTACTTTTTAGACTAGCATGCAATTACTTGATGAATCACATATCTGATATTGACTTTGATATATGCATATCACACAAGAAGTCTGAGACTTCGTCCGTCTTAGTCTTTGGTGAAACATTTTTCTAAAGTATATTTTTCCTTCTTATTGTGAAAATTCTCAAGCATTCCGCTTGACTGTAATTGAACTGTCTGGGTTTCTGCCAAATGATTCCTCGCGATTATACTGGTGGTGTTTTTCATTTGCCTAAGTTTGAGACCTACAAATACCCGTAGTTGCTACCCGATTGGCTACCTGTAGTTGCTACCCGTAGTTTGTTTATCCTATTTTTTCAGTAGGATTGTTTCTAATGTTCTGTCTGTAAAAGCTGATAAAAGTCAATGGAACCTCCTAGGTTTTTTGCAAAGAAAACTCGCCTTTTCTAATAGTGAAGTAATTGACCCTTTCTATGCTGTAATTTCTAGCTTTTAACCCCAATTTTGAAGAAACTCTGAAAGCCTTTTGAAATTGTTGAAATCATTTTTGTGTTCTTTCCTTTTTCTAGTTGTCAAATATGATTTCGTCTTAACTATAAAAATTATTAAAGTGTAATTTTAATTTTGTTCTTGATTTTATTCTTTTGCAGTCCCAAACGAGGAGAGAATGATTTCCTTCGTGACTATCAAGAAGCCGAAAAGGTGGGCCGTACGAGAAACGCAACAGCTAAAGGATGTGGGCGTCAGTTCCCAAACTGTCCGTTCTCTGTCTTTGATGTTATCAAG
The DNA here is from genome assembly GCA_010016025.2 of Alatinidae sp. Z8VKAUB7J3. Classification (NCBI taxonomy): domain Eukaryota; kingdom Metazoa; phylum Cnidaria; class Cubozoa; order Carybdeida; family Alatinidae; species Alatinidae sp. Z8VKAUB7J3. The sequence continues at coordinate 121,352,877 of JAAAKM020073195.1, read as the reverse complement.
AAATGGAGCAAGGCCCCACAAACTGTGCAAACTGTTTACTTCGATGATTACAATGACAATAAAGACTCCAGTATTCAGGAAATTAGTAGCGCTAAAAATTCTGACAATGAACTGTGAATGTAGCATTATTCTATTGTATTTGCTAAAAAAAAAAGCAAAAATAATATGAAATAAAAATTCTACTGGGGTTATTGGGAAGCATACTGACGTTTTCAGGGGGATTTTTTCTGGTTGAGAGGGGGAGGATGGATGAAGGGCTTGCGGGGTAGGATCTTTCCATGGAGGAAGATAATTTATATGAAATTTCCAAGCATTGTTTAAAAAATAACACAAATTATATAAAAAAAGTTTTTTCAACTGAAAGCAAGGAGCTACATTAAAACTTAAAATGAACAGAAATTATTACATATATGAGGTTTGTTTTTCCCCTCGTCAATACCTCGCTGTATTTCTTTTTGTAATTTCATAAGAACTATTTATTCTAATTAAACGGCTTTTGTGATTCAGAGGTCATTCTTAAATAATTGGAACAAAATTCGAACTTTAGCGCAAAGAGCAATATATTAACGAGGGGACGAAACCCCTGACATTCGTAATAATTTATGTTCAACTAATTTCTAATAGTTTAATGTTCTAATAGTTTAATCATTTCTAATAATTTTAAGTTTTAATGTAGCTCCTTGCCTTCTTTTGAAAAAACTTGTTCCGTTGGAAAAAAATGGATTCTGTGTCAACGCTTATTTTGTAAATTCAAGAACATCGGTATAAAGCCCTGTATTCACTTTAGCTTTTTCAGGCAATGACGGTCGAGCAAAAACAGTTTTATTCATTGAAAAAAGAGTTTTCTGAAAAAAACCACTTCAAATAAGCCTGCATCGATTTTTTCAAAACACTTGATTTTCTGAGAAATTTCAGCTAAATTCAGGACCATCCCTTGAAACACTAAATTTTCCCTAATCCTTGGGCATTTCTTAATCAAACTATCCACTGAATTTTTTTTTTATCATTTCCACTCTCCTGCCGAATAAAATCCCTTGCATGTGCCAAAGCCTCACTGCTGATCACCTATTTAGACGTACAAATGATTAAAGGATAAATATAGTAGGCAGATCAATATATTCACAAATTTGATGGCAGGCCGTTAAGCCTCTACAAAATTGAGACAGTCCTAAACATTACAAGTGATATTGCTCAGTTATATACTGCCAAAATCAAACTTCTAGAATTTCAGAAAAAAGTTTGACCTACTGCCCACCTACTGCCCCCTTGCTCGCAAACGCCCCCTTGGAAAGCGTTACCGCCCCCGTTGAGAACCACTGGTCCGTCACATGATCGGTGACAAAACCCTTGCGCTCATGCGCGTCTTCCTCGGCGGCCAGAATGGTGATCACGGTGACATTGCCGATATTCCCGGCCAGGTCCTGCACGCGGTCCAGCTCCACCAGATCGGCGGCGCGGGTCACCGCGTAGTACAACACGATGGGATGATCCGTCCCCTGCTCCGCCGCCTGCTCCAGCATCGACAGGAACGGCGCGAGGCCGGTGCCGCCGGCCAGCCACAGCTGCGCGCGCTCGATCGGCCGCAGGTAGAACGCGCCCATCGGCCCGGTCAGCGTGACGCTGTCGCCGGCCTTTGCCCGCTCGCCCAGATAGCTGCTCATCACGCCCCCGGGCAGATTGCGGATCAGGAAGGTGGCCTCCCCGGCACCGGGTGCAGAGGAAAAAGAATAGGAACGGTGCTTGCCGGTCCCCGGAACGGTGACATTCACGTATTGGCCGGGCAGGAAGCCGATCGGTTTGGCCAGTTTCACCCGCAGGCCAAAGGAAGTCTTCGACAGGGTGTCGACGCCCAGCACCTCGCCCTCGACAGCCTCCGGCGCGGTCTTGCACGCCGCGGAGGGCACCGGGACGCGCACCACGCAGTCACTTTCCGGCGTCATCTGGCAGGTCAGCGCATAGCCCTGTTCTGCCTCTTCGTCGCTCATGGACTCGTCCATGTAGAATTCCAGCTCGTACTCGCCCTTCTCAACGAAGCACTTGCAGGTGCCGCAGACCCCGTCGCGGCAATCCATCGGCAGGTTGATCTTCTGGCGGAAGGCCGCATCTGTCACCTTCTCGTCGTCATCGCACTGGATGACGCGGGTGACACCATCCTCAAAATTCAGGGCAACGTTGTAGGTCGTCATGGCATGCTCCTCCCTTGGCCGCGCACCCTGCCGTGGATGCGCGGAGCTCTTTAAGTTCCCGAAATTCCCGGGATCAGATGTGGTAGACGTCGATCACGTGGTGAATGTGATCGTTCTTAAGGACCACCTTCTTGTCGGTGATAAGCGGATTTGGGCCGCTGCTGTCGATCGTGTAGAACGACGTGCCCCAGTGCTGGTCGATTTTGCCGTAGCGATAGCTCAGCGTTTGCCAATTGAAGCGCACCTTGAATTGCGTGCCCTCCCGGCTCAATAGATTGCCCTTTTTGACAATAGATTTAAAAACTATTGTAAGAGGAAGATCGCTTTCAAAATGGAAAGGGGCACTCAATTTGTTTCAAGAGAAAGCAATTGCTGCACAGGCTAAATAACCACCACAACTGCAAAAATTAAATCTTAGAATAAACGAGTTCACTAGCCATCATTGTTTTAATGCTATTCAAGCAAATGTGATGGTTCATCACATGATTTGTTGCAAGTGGGAATTTTTTTTTTTGCTGGATTAAAGTAACGGTTGTTGATGTTTGAAAGGATTGCTTGAGTGTGGGTTTAATTAAGAAGCATTTGAAGGGTATTTATAGGACTTATAACTGTATATCAATATCTGCACAGAGAGGGGAAGATGGGATTCCCCCTCCCCACGAAATTGGTCCGAAGTACCTCTACTTTTAAAACAGGACAATTAGAATACGCTTCCGATCGTGTATTCTTCGATAAATACTTTTTTTTATTATTTATCGCAACCCCAGTTCTTAGAAAAAAATGTTCTAATGTTCCTGCCTCCCAAAGGTTGTATCATTAGGCACCTGATAAGTCTTATGTAATGAAACGATCTCCTTCTTCGCGATATCTTGCTGTCGCTAACAAATATTTCCACTCGGGTCAGAAGAACGTGATAAGAGGGCAGAGATCTGACTGGTAAGTGCGACTTAGTGTATCCTTGAGACAACCCTTTATTCCTCGTCCTATCGTTTCCCACTTGAAGGTTGCGCTGGGAGCTCTAATTCCTCCTATTTAAAGAACACAGCCTAAATTTGAGGTATAACTGAATGATTGCTATTGCTTAGATTATATAAACTGTTAGTGATGTTACTTTGAGCATATTATTATACAAGGCTTTTTAATATGGTATAAATAAAATTAAGTTTTGAATGTTCATTTTTAAAATAAAATCTTAATTGTACTAATAGGTTTCCTATTTGTGCTAAACATGCAAATGTGCTGAAATATTTCAATATTATTTTTGTTTTCTTTCATGTCACTTTCAATTGACCAATTTTCCTAATTAGTAAATTATGACTCTAGGATGTTAAATCTCGAAATTTATATCAGAAAAATAAATGTAAATTACAATAAAGACCGAAGGCCATAGCTGCTGGCAATGGTGTGTTCTTATCTCATTTTATGCTCTCATTCAGGAGTGTTAAATCTTATAAAAGTGGTTTCTGGCTTCCTCTAGGCATAATGGGACCTTACGTTTGGTGCAGCTGAAGCAGCTTTTCATGATGCATAAGGCCCTAGCTTAAACTGTTTTGCTCACGTCAAAAAATTAGTAACAATGTAATAGCCATGTGTGCCTAATAGATTAATAGTCTATGACATTGTTGGATTCTAGCTCAGTCTTGGGGACAATGGACATGAAACGCGCGATTCATAGGTTATTGACTCAGAAACTGTGCAAAGAAATCTCCGTGCGGGAAACAGTCTATTTCATATATTTATTTCCCGGAACAGAATGTAGGAGGGATTTGTTGGCACAGGTGGTTGTGGCACCATTCTTTTGGGGAAATCTGTGGTCTTACATTCGATTCCCAGAGCGGACCAAAATCTTTGTTGACGGAATATAAAGGTTCGCTGAGAAAAAATCTTCAAAAAATTCTCGAAGAAATGAAGAAAAAAAACATCTCGAAGAAAAAAAAGCTTTGAAGTAAATGAAATCTTGAAGGAAAAAAAATTCCTTCAAGAAAAAATCTTAAAGTATTACGTAGCATCCCACGTGTGCACACTCATTGCGTAACACTCACGTGTGTACCGTCATTACACAACATCCACGTGTGCGCCGTCATTACGTAGCATCCGCATTTTTGCCGCCCTCAGTTATGACAGGGCTCCCCACTTGACTAATGGGCCCTGAGCTCTAACAAGTCACGCAAGATTATTTTATCCTCAATAAATCTAACAAGTTACGGGAGATTACGTAAAAATCAGAGAAAAACATTCCTTATTACTAAACAAACACCTGTATCTTGGGGAAGTTTTACAACAACTGCCGGGACCGGGATTCAAAGAAGGTGGGCCCCAAAAGTACCCATTCTGGCCACACTACTCTTAACTGGAGATTGATCTTCAGCATCAAGGAAACTCATTTCTTTGTATGGATAACACTAATTTGTCTTATTTTTTTTCTTTTCCTTCCGCGTTTGTCGCATTACGCCAGTGGTCACAGAACATGAGGAGAGGGCTCATTTGAACATAAATGATGATATTGGCATAACTTCGCAAGCAAGACAATAGATTGCGTGTCTCAAGGCATCACCCCTCTCCCCACTAAAGTTCAAGCCATTCAAGACTTTCCTGCTCCTAGATCTCTCCGCAAACTTGGTCACCCGTCTCATCATACCCTGAAAGTTCTAACTTATTATCCTCAATCATTCCTGAGTTTCCCTTTTTGATAACCTGCATATATACGACTTAATACTCCTACCGCATGATGTATGGCGAAGAGACGAAGGAACTTTGCTTCTTTAGGTGGACCGATCTGCAGCTATGAGGGGATCTCGCCAGCAGCAATGTACTATGCACATGACGTGGCCTGTATGAATTATACACATAACATGTTTCACAAAGTTCAACACTCTATTTACAATTCTCTGAAAACTTCACCTTAACGCCATTGGTCTTTCTGAACAGTCAGGGTTAAACATCCCCTCTTTCCCAACAACAAATACTCAATATAAGCAATGGGTGAAATGTATATCTTACAACCCTTGCTCTGAGGGCTGTGGGGGTTTGAGATTCCAAACATCCCCAGAAAATATTTACTGGATCTTTCAACAATGCTGAACGACATGGCTATCTCGAAATTTTGATTGGATGAATTTGAGAATTGATGACTTTGAGAAGCGAGCTGATGGCACCCCAATCCCTTTTGACCCTTAAAAAAGGACATTGAAACGTTCAATTTCCGCTTGAATGAGCTTCTTTAACAGTATCTAAGATAACCCTCTCCAAACAAAAGGCCATTGAAAAAAAGTAAAAAAAAGTATAATACATTGCGCCCATACTGCCCTTTATGTCAGCACTGTTATTTCACTGTGTATGATATTGCTTATATCCCCTTTGAAATGCTTCATATTAATATCATTAGCTTCAAAAATATCATTAATAAAAGTATGAACAAAGCATATTTGGCTTCTTTTTTTTTTTAACAAGCCCCATAACTCACAATGAAACTTTCAACGTCAATTCATGGCACTACCACTCGCTTTAAACATGAATTAAGCTTTGAGAGATTGTGTTTTGCGACAAACTCAATCCTATTAAACTGAAAGATTTAGGTGGAAGATACTTTTAAATTAACTAGAAGAAAAAAAAATAACAGAAAGCTTGTATGATGAAGTAAAATTCTTAACTATGGCTGATAAATACTCCTCCCACCTTTATTTAATGAACCCTAAAAGCTGCAGTAAAACTCAATTAGTCAGAATTAACTTTTAAAAACACAGTTCTCTTGTTTATATTTTTTCGATTATTATAGAGTTTCTGGCTAATTGTTACCTTCCCATACTCCCTTGGGTCGTCAGCCCTTACAAATACAGCCTGAAGTTATCCCCGTCTGCTCGCTAAGATTGACAGTTCGAGCCGTTGGTCTTCGCTCGCTTGTTATCAAGGTGGCATTTCTCTGTTTCTTCTTTTTTTTTCGGATTTTGTATCCTATTTACATCATCATGGCTCTGAGATTATTTATGCATGGAGTTACTTGTTTATATCTTGATAAGTATAGCTTACTTCTTAGCACAAATGACAAGTTAGACACATACTTGATTATGTGTAAAAGAGATAGATGGCTCAGGCCTTCGGCTCTGGCATCATCTCATTCGAAGTTTCTGGATTTTTACCAGCAAATTTCTCATGGGTTTTTAGTCTACCACTATTCTCGTGGTTCCAAGATTATTCATTGCTAAGTCGGCACTCGGGCCTTTTGCCTTTTCTGTCGTCTCCTTCCCCCGCTATTGTTTCCTACCTCATCCCTTTTACTGTCCCTGTCAGATTTACTGTAATGATACCCATCAACGAATGTGCTCAGGTCTGTCAAAACCGACCCTTGTAAAGGTGGCCCAAATGCAACTGATGAATTAAAACAAGTGTATTTTTTCGTTTTTTTTTTAATTAGCTAACAAATATTAGCCCTTACAAGAGCGTTATCTATTCCTCCGTCATTAAAGTGACGTCTTCTGTCATTAAAATGACGTTTTTCATTTTTATAATTTCATTGAGTTGAGATAATACACCCCCAGAAGAACAGACATAGTCGATAATTGACGTGTTGCTGCGAATCATATGTTACCATAAAAATTTTCAGAAACTTTAAATAACTGACAAAAAAGAAGAAATGCGATACTTGTTCATTATTCAGAACACACCCAGCAATTGTGATCTGCAAGATCTAAAAAAAAACCGTTTAAGTTTCTGTATTCGTAGAAAATTAGCTTAGGATTAGTGGAAAAACTACGTTGTAGGTATATTTTAATTAAATATTTAATATATAAAGTTGGTATTTTGCTTAGGCTAGCTTCTGATCGATGACGAAATTGCCAGTGGCGGTACGCTGATGGAGGCGACGGCCTTTTTGCTCGAGCGCGGGGCCCTATCGGTCGAAGCTGCGGCCGTGCACCCGGTGCTGTCCGGAAACGCCGTGGATCGCATCGATGCCTCGCCGCTGCGGTCGGTGGTGGTCACCGACACCATCCCGTTGCAAGATGAAAAGCGGATCGAAAAGATTGAGGTCTGTTCGGTCGCCGGTCTATTTGCCGATGCAATCAAGGCAATTCATGACGGATCCAGCATATCGGGATTGTTCCGCTAGGCGGAAAGACCCTCGCGCTGGCGCTGTTCGGTGACGAAGTCGACCCCGCAAGCGAGCTTCTTCGTAACGGGCGCCTTTTTGTCCATCACACGCCAAAAGGGCGTTATGTCGGTTAGCGCCGCTCCGTTCTTGTGCTGTTCGTAAGCGGCTTCAGCAACCGTGCGCAGATGAATGCCAGCGGTGATCGGGCACGTTACCTCGGCGCCCTGTTCAGCGGCCAGCGCGCCGCGCAATCCCCGCATATCCAAACTTTCCCCCGCCGGCAGTGAGCGAACGAAATCGTCGATCAGGCGCGGGGTCGGGATCAGCATCATCTGTCCCTGCTTCATCCCAACCATATCGGTCGGCACCGGCTTGATTTGTTGCGGGGCCGGGTTGTTCAGCTTCTCTTGCCAGGTTTTCTTGGCCATTGCCTCCTCCGGGTGGATGGAGCGGTAGCCTATTGACAGCTCAGGTTTCCAACAAGCCCAGAAGGCGGACCAAAAGTTCGCTCTGTCGCCGGGTTCCTGTTTTGGCGAACATCTTCTGGAGCTGATTTTTGGCCGTGTTTCGAGAAATGCCGAGCTGGTCGGCGGCCGTGTTCAGGTCATTGCCCTGGACCATTGCCCCGGCCAATTTAGTTTCCGCTGGCGTGAATCCCCAAAGCCGAGCCATGACCTTGCCCAGATCGCGGCCCTGCTGAGCGGGGTTCCACACATAGACGACAATCGATATTCCGTTCGGTCCGGTGAGGCCTGAAGGGCAGGCTGGGACGATCTGTGCAATTAACGGCGCGCCATTTCCGGCCGTAGCGATCAATGTTTCGGAACTGTCACCAGCGTACCCGGCAAGCAAGGACCTCCTGCGGCTACAACTTCGCCGATTATTTTGCCCACTGGCTGGCCGTGGGCGAAAAAGCAGCCAATGCGCCTAAGGTGTTCCACGTCAACTGGTTCCGCAAGGATGATCACGGCAAGTTCATGTGGCCAGGCTTTGGCGACAACATGCGCGTGCTGCAATGGATGATAGGTCGTTGTGAAGGCACCGTTGGCGCCAACGAAACGGCGATCGGCAATCTGCCGAAGCCCGAAGATCTGGACGTCAGTGGCCTGGATCTGGCGCCCGAAGTGCTGAGCGAACTGGTTCGGGTCGACGGCCCGGGCTGGCGCAAGGAACTGGAAGAGATTGGCGCCTACCTCGACAGCTATGGTGAGCGTCTTCCCGAAGCCTTGGCCCAGCGTCGCCGCGAGATTGCCGAAGCGCTAGCCGCCTAGGCGCATACGCCGGCGCGCTGACCAACGGTGCCCGGCCTCGATCTTTTCTATTGCGATGAATTTGTCCTGCCCTTACCGGCAGGACATCGCTTCCCCATGGCCAAATACGCCAGGCTGCGCGAACGTCTGGCGCGAAACCCAGCGTTCGAAACCGCTAACTTTCGTGTGCCCGAGCCAGCCTCGCTGCGCGCCCTGGCCCACGTGCATGAGGTGTCCTACCTGCGTCAACTCCTGGAGGGTGCGTTGCCCTCGGCCATTGAGCGACGCATTGGTTTTCCTTGGAGCCAGGCGATGGTTGAGCGCTCACGGCGCTCCGTCGGCGGCAGCATTGCCGCGGCGCGCAGTGCGCTTGGCAACGGGGTGGCGGTCAACCTCGCTGGAGGCACACACCATGCCCATGCCGACACCGGTGCCGGCTTTTGCGTATTGAACGACGTGGTCGTGGCTGCGCGCTGGGCACAGCGCAATCTGGGCGTGGGCAAGGTTTTGGTCGTCGATCTGGACGTGCATCAGGGTGATGGCACGGCCGCGTTGTGTGCCGATGACCCCTCAATCATCACCTTTTCGATGCATGGCGAAAAAAACTATCCCACGCGCAAGCCGCCGAGCGACCTCGATGTGGCGTTGCCCGACGGCACCACGGATGGTAATTACCTGCAGATTTTGGATCAGCACTTGCCCCGCCTTGTTGAGCAACATCAGCCCGACCTGGCCTTTTTTCTGTAGCTACGTATGTTGAAAAAATGAAGATATTAGACTATTTTATGATTGCAAATGGTAAAGAATGTGATTAAAGGCAAGCGGATCGTTTCGTCTTGACTTCTTCCTTAGAGATAATCCTGACTCCTTTAAAGTAGACGCTCAGGCTTTCACAAGTGACCACGTTGCCGTCATTGCACGTGGAAATCTTCGTATTCCGCCTCCAATAAGGCATGAGCGGACAATCTGGTTATATAAAAGAGGCGATTGAGACGGTTTTAGAAACACTCTTTTTTCTCAGAAGTGGAGAACCTTTCTCCTTAAATGTCCAGAGAAAGCCGTAGAGACGTATCAGCAGGCCATAGTTGACTCTGTTGAAAAACTTGTCTGCTCAAAGCGGATCCAGGTGTCCAGGAAGGACAAACCTTGGTTCAACGCCCAGTGTAAGAAGGCTATCCGAGCAAAGTAAAAGGCACACAAGCGACGGATATTTTCAAAGAGCTAAGAGAATGTTAATGATTGCATTCATTAACACTCGTAAGGATGCAGTTCTTGTGATTTGGCAGTCTTGAGTTCGAAATAAAAAGAAACTTGCCACCAAGGTTCAGTATGCTTCGGCAAAAAGTTGGTGGAGAATAGTCAAAGATGTTTTAGCGTCGTTCAAGGGGACTTCAATTCCTTCTCTACAGATTAAAAGGACTGTGGTACAAGATCCACAGGAAAAGGCCGAAGCTCTTGCTAAGGGTTTTGCAGAATTTCCAAATCTGGATGAAGAAGGTAGAGAAGTGCTAAATTTCTTTGACCAAACCTGTACTGTCCTGGATCGTATGAGTTTTTTCTGCTCTTAATATCCTTCGGATTTTGTGGTATCTTGATGTGAACAAAGCCACAGGTCCTGACAACATACCAAATGTTGTCCACGAATCCTGCAGTGCCGAACTAGCTAGACAATTGTCATAGCTAATTCGGATATGCTTTCCCTTTGGAACCTTTCACAAACATGGAAATCCACCCATTTCATGCCTTCCCCAAAGCCAGATGACGATCCAAAAAGCGTATGCACCTATAGACCTAATAGCCTCCTCTCCTGTGTTGGCAAAGTCTATGAGAGCGTCTTCAATAAAACATTTCAATAGTTCCTGGAATGAAATGACTTTCTAAGATAATTTAATTCCAAGAAATAATAACTTTTGTTTCTTTCTTTAATACTATATATACCGCAGATTCTTTAACGGTTGTTCCCATAATAACGCTAGTAATAGAATTAGGTCGCCCATTACTTCAAAAGCTTTTTTAACTACTCAGAAAGTTAGTGTGCTTTGTTAATTCAGATATGTCTTGTTTACGACTTTAAGGATGCATCTAGACTAGAGTACTCAAATAGAGACTTCCAGTAAAATTCAAGACTTTCCGTATAGCTAAAATGAGTGAAGACTAATAAAAGCAAAAAAGCGAAATAATTTTCTTGTAGATATTCGCAGTCTGTATTCAGCGCTAAACAAGAAAAGAAAGAAAATGAGGAAATATCCTGACAAAAAGAAAATACTTTTAGAACTTTACTTTTTGTTCCGACTGTGTTTTCCTTAGATATACTGTTGTTTTATATGGAAATGTGTTTTTTCGCCTTTTTTAGTGCATCTCTTATTTTGTGACGCTGCAGACGAACTATAGATATCGTTCAAAAATATCTGTCATTTTTCTCGTTTAGTTTTGTGCAGCCTTATTTATATATTACGTGTGTTTACAAACACTTTGTTACCGTGAATGTCCGAAATCTGGTTAATATCAATACTCAACGGTGAATGTACAAAATTCCATTTTCTCTTCTCGCATTTAGCTTTACGAGTCAGCTTTTTCAGTCTTATGTAAGCTATGATGGTAAAAGTCAAAGTTAAGTTGGGTTAGATCAGGTTAGGTTTGGTTAAAAGGATAGATTAGGTTGAATTTGGTTTTATAAATATGAGAAATGGGTAAAAAACCTAACATATGCTAACCCTAACCAGACCTAACCTAATCTGTCATCATCGAACTTGTATTAAACTGAAAAGTTGACTGGCAACGCTGACTAAATCCAAGGAGAAAAAAGGTATTTCGGCCATTCACCGGTGAATCTCGACATTCACCACTTTGCGGACATTCACGGTAACAACTTCACAAATATTTTTGAAGGTTTTGCTGCTTGTTCTGGTTTACAACTTAAGTCTGTGCCTCGCGTAATTTAATATTTTCCCTGTCAAATAGTCTAATGTTAGAATTATTCGTTTTTCTTACCCGGTTATATATTCCCGGTTTTAAATAGAATCGAAAATGTTATCACAAGACGCCAGTAATTACATTTTAACAATAGTATAAGTATATGCATGTAAAATTTTTAGTAAAAAAGGTAACACAGCTGAGAAATGTAAATAACATTTACGTTTCTCAGTCAAAGTTATGAAAGAACCAAGAAAAAATCTTAGATAATTGCGATTTTGTGGTGTGAAAACACCTAAGAAATTCCATTTGGGAGAGGGGGGGGGGCGTAAACTGTTTTTTTCTCTCGATATTCTTGTCACTTTAAGAAATAAACCTAAGGGCCGTATTTTTGACAAGACATGTCCTAATGCAAACAAATGGTACCAAATGGTAATTGCCATTACCATTACCATTACCAAATGGTAATGGTACCAATAGAAAGCAACTATGTTTTATCGGAGCGAGTAGCATAAAAGCTAAAGGAAATTCAGACTGAAAAGGCTAGCTGTTACAACATTAATCTTATTTTCAATGCTACAACAGCCTCAAGGCTCAGTGCTTCAAGGCTCTACAAATCAACTTTAAGGCTTATATTCTCTGTGAAGCACACGATTCTCAAACCAGTTTGTGGCTATGACATGCACCAGAAAAATAAAATACTTATATCATTGGCTTAATTAGTCTTTCAGATCCATAGCTCGAAACTCAATGCTTTAAGGCTAATCAAATCAGCTTTAAGGTTTATATTGTGTATGAAGCAACCGATTTTCAGACTAATTTGTAGCCATGACATGTACCGAAAAAAAGAAGATACTTTTATCATTAGCTTCATTAGATTTCAGATCTATGGCTTAGTCCTTCAAGGCGCAACAAATAGAACTTAAAGTTTATGTTCTCTGTAAAGTGTGCGATTTTCTGACTAATTTGTAGCCGTAAACAAGATACAAGATACGTAAACAAGTTGCTGTGGCATGTTCCCACAAAATAAGATACTTGTATCATTGGGTTCATGAGTATTTCAGATCTATGGCTTAAGGCTCAATGCTTCAAGGCTCAACAAATCGACCTTGAGTTTTATTTTCTCTGTAAAACCTACGGTTTCCCTGCTAGTTTGTGGCTGTGACACGCACCGAAAAAATAAAAACATACTTTAAGGTGTAACAAATCAGTCTTAAGGTGTATGTTCCTTGCTAAAAAATTTTCACGTCTGGAATAACAAAAAAAAAAAAAAAAAAAAAAAAAAAAAAATCAAAAATATGTTTGAAAATTGGAAAAAAGAAGATTTCACCAAATTTTGACGCTTAGATAAACAATGAAAAGTTTCTGGATTATCAGAATCCTTTAATTCTGAATTTATAGATTACGAAATGAGTTTATGATTCAGCAGTTTGAAACTTCCCTTTGATTTGGCAGATAGAAAAAGTATTATTATTATAATTATGGTAAACCAAATAAGTTGTAGGTTGAAGTGGTTAGTAGTATCTAGGAAAGAAGTATTGCTGCAGTTAAGGTAGATAATTAAGGCCATTGATTGGTTCGATGTAAAATCTGAAATCAAGTATTTGTGTATTTTATCCTCCATTGTATGGATTATTTTGATGGACTCTTGTAAGTTAAAGGTCTCCTAGACTTAACGAATGCATATGATTTGAGCGGCATAAGTAAAAGTATTATCGAAAGCAAATTGAAAGATTTTGAGAGTTCAGGTTAGGCTACAACAATAGGCTCGCCACTTAACCGACAGTTAGGATGACAATTAATTGACATTAAGGATAACAATGACAATTACTTGACAGTTAATGGAGAGGATGAAGGTCATTGGTTTTTTGGTGTAGAATCAGGAATGAAGCAGGGAAGTGTTTTATCCCCCTTTTTATAGATTATTTTTATGGAATATGGCAAGTTAAACGTCCCCTTGTCTCAGCTTATGCAGAAGATCGGAGTGTTAGAGGTAAAAGTATTAGTGATGTCCAAAGCGGGAGATTTTTAGAGTTCACGGTACTACATTAGATTTGACAATTAATATTAAGAAGACTAAGTCACCTAAACAAAGAGTAGATAGGGTTTATGCTATTCAATATACACATAAAAACATAAATAAAGTTGAAGATTCGGAATAAATAGGTATGCAGGTTGTTTTTTGCCGGTATAGTTTCCGCAAAATCCAATAAAGGCAGGCGTACGCCAGGGGACCTTCGCTTTCCATTATCTACATAAATGACATGAAATACAACCTTATAAATCCTTTGAATTACATTGCCGCCACTACCACGACACACTTGGCCGTAAAAACACAAAGACCTAACACAAACCTCCCTACTCCTACCAGGCTGATTGGTGGAGAATTAAACAGGAAAACCTTGTTGGCATTTTACCGGGTTCCTCTCACTTGCTTTATGACTCATTACTAAGAAGTCAAAATTCAAGTAACCCTGCGGTTATCCGCGATCCAAATACCTTGGATATTATTCGCATCGACAACCAATATCAGAATTTGGATAACAGAATTATTTCCGGTGTTGATTTCAGCATTGTTTATGACCTTGAAACAGCAGTTGGTGATTTCGAATTTACGCTGAATGCTGCCCATCTGACAAAGTTCGATCAAGAGCCTAGTAACATTGCTGCACTACTGCTAGCTGCGCAAGCTGAAGGGAATCCAGCGGTTCCTGCTGATAGAACAGTCGCTGGCGCTGGTGACCTGATCAAGCAAAATGGTCGTCCTGAATGGCGGGGTCGTGCTTCAATCGATTGGAGAAAAGAACAATGGGGTGCAGGTATTAATACCAAATATGTCAGTTCAGTTATCGATACCAGTACGACAGCAACAGTGAACGGTGAAAGTACGCCATTACCAGTGGATAGCATGACAACAACTAACGTGTATGTTGATTATAGATTCCAGGGGGATGGGTATCTGGAGGGCAGTAAAGTTCGTCTAACAGTGCGCAATATCTTTGATGAAGAGCCGCCTTTAGCTGACGAGCTAGCACATGGTTACTTTGGTGCTCTGCATACTAACCGCGGCCGTTACTTTAACCTTAGCTTCAGTAAGAGTTTTTAACTAGTTTCTTAAAATAACTCCAAGTGTGTGTTGTTATTGGTCTGGAGAGAAATCTCCAGGCCTTTTTTTACGTCTCTCCTGCTACAAATGTATCCTTATAGCCCAAGGTTATGTGCTTCAGCTTTCTTGTTAATTTACTGTCTCAGTCGTAACCCCTATGTTAGGTACCAAGGCAGTGCATTATTTTTCCCAATTACGCCGTTTTTTGCCACGGCAGCCAGAATAGATAAACGCACAGACATCACACAGCAACCGGCGCTTTTATCGCCGGATGTGGATGATAGTTCTGGAGTGTAAAATCCTCGTATTTAAAATCAAAAATATTATTTACTGTCTCATTCAATCGCATGATAGGTAGTGATCTGGGTTCCCGTTTCAATTGTTGCTGCGCTTGCTCAAGAAGCTGGCCAAGCGAGGCACGAACGGTTACCTCAATATCAGCACACACAAAAAAAGAAGAATATTGCAATAAGTATATTTTAATGTTCCATATTCACAGGTCAATTAACAATCTTTGATATTTGCTTTCTTAACTTCAGCTTAGATTACCGAGATGACTCAATTGGAATTCTATCATTCAACTTAGACTTGCTTGAAATTAATGATCTTGGTATCTAACTGAAGATCTAGACATTTCATAACTAACAGAACAATTCGATATACCCTAAAACGCGAAAGAACCAAAGATAAAAAAAAACTACTAGGATCTTGTATGTAAAATATCATATTGTAATATTGACTTCTCTTATATGTTTCAAATCTAACAAATTCAAGAAAAAAAAAGTTACCAAGTATTTTCACTACTTTATTTTGGTTAAAGATTTGCATAATAATTCAAAATAAGAAGCAATTAGAGAATAGTAAATTATTTCAAAGTTGACATCAGCCATATCAAATTAAAACAAGCAGAAATTGATTGTAAAAAGGCTTTCCCAAAAAAAGGTTCCTCATAGAACCGGTTGCTCCCGTAAGGGCAACCAAGTACATAAATGAACCAGGGCCCATAGTAACCAAAAGCTTAGAAATACTTTTTGAAAACAAAAATTGTCAACTGAAATTACAACTAAAGATTAGTAGTAACAAAGTCACAACCAACCCATTCTTAAAGTGAACAAAATAACCATAAAAAAGAGAGGCCCCCTTAGACTCTTTAGAGGCTAAATTGTCATCTGCAATCTACTGAAAATAAAACACAATTTCAACAGTTTTTCTCTTATCATCATAAAATGGAAAAATCTGAAGTACTTTCTATAATATATCATAATAATTTACACAATTAATCTTCACTAGTCTTATGCACGGTATATTTCCTTCAATATTTTCTTTCTTGCTAGTATATTCCTATCAATTGCAGAGAAGATCAACTGCTGAATCATTTGCAGACTAGTCAATTCAAAATGCTGCTCAAGAAATCTAAGCAGATTGCTTGAGAACCACCATTACGGAAACTACCGCAAAAAAAAACTATCCGTTATGAATAATTATTTCAAATATCAATTTTCTATACTGTGGAATTAAACTAAAACAATTGAAAATCCTCCATTACACACATCTACCACCATAAAACCATCTTTACATGCAGCCAAAGCTACAACCATTAAAGCACACCCCGGTAGGTCTCCGCGAGCGCATGATACTGTGCGTTGATCTCGGTGGCGCTTGAGGAAACGAAAGCTTCCTCGTCGATCGACGCGGTCAGATGCCCCGCCTTGCGGGCCTGGCCCATGAACTGGGCCTGGATGTGGTTATTGCCCTTGAATAGGATCACACCGGGCGGCAAGGCCCCGAAATTCGCCGTGAACCACCATTGCTGGCCGATTAGCACCGGGTGACCCAGCGCCACCACCGCGCGACCGATCCGCAGGCGCGAGAGCATTTCCCGGTTAACTTCCTCGATGAGCAGATAGATCGGTCGCATGTTCGAATGGATGACAGATCATCGGGAAAATGCCCAGGGACAAATAGCGGCTTGAGCCGACGTGGACAGCCGCCTACGGTTTCGGCGCGGAACCTTTTCAAGGATCAAACGAGATGACGGAAACCTGTGATTTCCTGGTGATTGGCGCGGGTATGGCCGGCGCTTCCGCCGCCCATGAATTGTCGCGGCGGGGCAAGGTCGTGATCCTCGAACGCGAGAGTCAGCCGGGCTATCACACGACCGGGCGTTCGGCGGCCCTGTTCGTCGAGACTTATGGAAACGCGGTGATTCGCGGCATTAACCGGGCCAGCCGACCATTCCTGGAGGAGCCGCCCGAAGGTTTCGCGGACGCGCCCATTCTCACCCCCCGTGGCACCATGTTCGTCGCGACCGAGGAAACCATGGGAGCGTTGCGGGCGGAATATGACGAGGTTAGCCAGCTAACCACGAGTGTCCGACTGCTCGACGCAGAGGAGACCCATGCGCTGCATCCGGCCTTGAACCGGGACCTGATCGTCGCGGGGCTCTATTCGCCCGAGGACAAGGATATTGACGTCGCGGCCCTGCACTGGGGCTATCTGCGGGGCGCCCGGGCGCGCGGCGCCAGCCTCGTGGGCGATGCCGAGTTGATCTCCCTGGAGAAAGAAGGCGCCACATGGCGAGCGACAACCCGAGAAGGCGCGTTTTCGGCGCCCATCGTCATCAACGCGGCGGGTGCCTGCCGGCAGACCGTGCAGATCGATTTTGTTGTGGATGGCCTACGGACGTATGGCCTGGACCGAGTTTCAACAGGTGCAAACCGAAATCGTCAGCGACGTAGCCAGGACGTTCATCGACCTCGTCGACGCGTCGCTCAAGCAACTGGAAGCTATCGAAAAGCTCTTGGAACCGGGTGCGCGCGCGATTCCTTGGCCGACCGAACACGATCTAGACGATCCCAATGGGACCATGGAAGCCAAGGCTCGCCAAGTCTGGCGCTGGGTCCGGCAGAGGCAACAGGTGATCCGGCAGGCGCGTTCGGAGGTCGTATATCTTCGCAACACCTTCTCCTCCGCAACGAGCAACCAGGGGCGGGTTCCCGGCGGCGAGGAATTGCCGGTGAAGTTCGAGATCGCAAAGCGGCTTCACGACCTGCTTCTCCGACATCGCAGCCTGTTCCTTTGGAAGCTCGATGAGCAGCCCAGCAAAGAGCACCTCAAACTGGAAAAGGCGTTCGGATCCCGTCTCGACCCGGCGGAGGGCGCGCCGTTAGCGGAAATCAAATCGATCCTGAAGAAGTTCGAAGATGAACCTTCGCTCGAGAGCAGGTGGACGAACGGGCTACCCAGCGACCAAGAAGGATGCAGTATCGTCCACAAGAAATTCGAGGACTATACCTCTTACGCCGGGCGGCCGGAGGCCAATGTCTCCTTCGAGAAATATGCAAAAATCCTCTTGGTCGACGAGTGCGCCCATGCGGAGCGGCTGCTAACAGCTGGACTGGAATGCGGCGGCAAGACTGGGCGGGACAAGGCCTCGTCTTTCGATGAAGAACTTGAAACAATCCGAAAGAAACTCAATGTCATCTCGGACGCCAATCTGCGGCGGAACGTCGCCGGTATCCGCCAAAATCCGGAACGTTTCAAGATCCTCAGTGCCTTTACATTAGACAAAGCGCAAAGCTTAGTCAGGGAAGTCAAAACCTTGGCACCTAACGGATGGGGCCATTTTCTCGGCACTTTGGAAGGATTATGGGAAAAATACGACGAGGACGACCAAGCAGCATCGCTCGATGTTTCGCGAACATACATAACGCCGACCAGTCGTTTCCTCACAAGCATGATGCTGCAGCTCGTTAAAGCTCCTCTTGAATTGGTCAAAGACCGCGAAGATCGCGAGACCTTTCCTATCTGAAACTCTTGAATAACTTCCCATGTAACATTTGACCCTGAAACAGTTGCTAATTAGTCAATTAGTACGATTTTAGTCCTCATGTGTGTCATTCTTATTTAAAACTTTAACAAAATTGAGACTGGAATTCAGCCTCCCCCCCTCCCCGTTTATTTGGGCCCCCTGTTTATTAACTTTACACCTTAATGATGACCCCCCATTTATTCGGCACTTCAGGGTATAGTGCGTGAGTTGGACTGCAGTGATAACATCACCGACATTCCTACACCAAAGGCTCAGAAAGTATCTGTATTCTAATGGTTACAACTCAATCCATACTCTAAAATTTAGCACGTTTACTTGTTAGTTATAATGTACATTTTCATAAAAAGTTAAGAAATGGTGAGTGAATTATTCCTCTGTGTCAGTAAATTCCATACACTCAACGAAATTTCATTCCGTGCTTATGGATTATATATTACAGAATTGGAAGAATTCAGTATTTCCTACCTAAAGATGTCCTATAAACAGTGCCGTAGCCAGACTATCTCTGCAGAGCATGCTTATTACCTATGAGCATATTTTAGGGCATGCTTAATCAATAAACGTAGGACATGCTTTACCACTAAAAACGTAAATTTTGTGTAACCCCTTCTGGAAAATCGGTGAACCCTTTTAAGTTTGGTGTTACATTTTTCGATATATCTCTGCATTTTAGAATCGTTTTAGAATCATTTTGAGGACCTTAACATGAAGAGACAAGACATGAACAGATCTTGGTGTGCAGATTTGATATCTTGGAAAAGATATATTGAATAGCATATTCAACAAGTCTGAGAAATTATCTGACACATTTCAAAACTGTAGGACAGACGACCATGAACTAGGGGATGCTATTGTACCTTGAAGTCCACTTCTAGAGGATGCTAAGCGTACCAAGCATCCCCTTGGCTACGGTACTGCCTATAAATATATAGCTTAATATTCTATTGTGTATGCAATAGGAGCAATTGGAAAGTGGGTATCCTTTTCAAGTGGGCCCCGAGCCTTCCATCGGCTTAATCTAGCCCTGGATATTTGAAGAAACCGCCTTTTAGCTTGCAAAAGGGAAGAGCAAGCTGATTTATAATTGGACAGAATTGAGTTCATCTTGTCTATGTCGGTCTGCATCCCTGGCAAGATTGCAGTCATTCCGAGGCTCTGTTCATCAACAGGCCAAGCCAGCCGGCGCCCTTGCACGACACGCCAGCCACTGGGTTCGAGCGCGATGCGCAGCGCGTTCCCGACGGCCCGCTCAAATAGTTCCGGCACCAGATGCTCCGTGGTTTGGTCTCCGGGCTGAAGCCTCTTGCCTGCTGCCTGGGTCGGGATGGTTCCGTCGAACAGCATGGCCGCCAAAGCTACCATCATCCGGTCAGAATTTTCATTCCGACCGATCTGATCGGTTGCAAGTTCGGCGCGTGACGGACGGCTTCCAGATACACCCGCACGGGAAAAGTCGGCGGCCAGGCTCCGGCAGGAATGGGCTGTAGCGGGGTTCGAAACCCGCGCGGCCAGCCTCTCAAGCGCTGCGCGCACCAAACGGTTGCGCGGTGTATCCATGATATGCTCTTCGAACCGGCAGGCGATTTGGCCACGGTCCATCAACTGGGCCGTTTCCGTGACCAACATGTCAATCCGGCCTCTGACACGCGACAGGATTGCGGAGCGTGACCGATAGCCCCGGCTGAGATTGCGGCGAAGCCGATCTTCGACGGCATGCACCAGAAGGCGACCCAAAAGATCGGGTAGATCCCGTGCCTCCTCGACGTCTCGTTCAAACCGTCCGCGCAACTCAACGAGGTCTGCCGCGTAGAGAAACAACAACCAGATGTTGCGAAGCGGAATCTCCGTTGCCATCAGAACCCGTCGCGAAGCCTGGCAATGGTGTCAGCTGCACGTTCCGGTGCGTCGAACCAATACTCCTCCAGGAGGGGGCCGATCTCCGTATCGACGGTATCGCGAAACCATGCCTTCGGGTCATCGAGCGGATCTGTCGGCGTGATGTAGGAATGGCCAACACGGAACTGCGGGCCCAAGGCCCTATCCGCTGCAATCTCGTCATTCAAGACCGCCATGCGGTCTCGGACCAAGTCAAGCACATCGCCAGCCAACCCGCGATCCGCACACCAGGCCGCCCAAGCATCGTTGAACACCGGCTCCAGCGAGACGAAAGCAAAGCGCCGCCGCAGCGCCAGGTCAACCAACGCCAGAGATCTGTCGGCCACATTCATAGTTCCGATGATGTAACAATCTCGGTTACCATGCGAGCATACAGCGTTCCTTTATTTAAAAATTCAGGAATCAAAACAAAATTTAGGGTGACACTACAAGCTAATGCACCGAAGCAAATAACAGCATACGTTGACTCCTTATTGAGTAAAATAACGTAACACGACAAAATTAAATTAAAACAAGTGGGATATAAAACCCATAGGTAAAGACTAACTAGTTCGAATGCAGACACGTACTTGGGAAAGAAAAACTCCAGCATCATTACTCCCCAAAATGCCCATATTATTTGCCCGCATGCGATCAAGAAGCTAAGGGCAATACAGTATTTAACTAATGACAAAATTGCTACGAACCCAGTTTGTGAAATGGTTTTTGAGAAACGATTAAAGAAAAAGTACCCAATTGGGCTTAAGATTAATATTGCAGCCTCGAACAATTGAACCGAAAAGTAATAGTTTGCAACCAGGTTATCCTCTACAGAGAAAAGCTTGAGGGCTAACATATCAATTTTAGTAAACGCGATTGTACCCAGCTCAATTAACATAAACTTGAACAAAATGTCTGGGATAGAATATTGCGAAGTAAAAGATAGTTTCTTTCGATAAGGTTTTGCGAGGACTAAGAAAGTAATTAATGACGCAACCAAACTACCAACAAACACCAATACGTAATTAAATTCGTGGTGAGCAGTAGCCAATGCCCAGATGACTAGTAACCAAAGGCTTCGTTGCAGAGGAATGCTTATTGCGTCTTGCAAATACAACCCTCGTCCTCTGTTGACACTGTTGATGATTAGAACCCAACTAGTCACCAAAAAGCTCAAAGCAATTATTGCAATGTCTCGAATAAAAAACATTGCAATAATACAAATGGCTAAATTGAAAACCTGCCAGTTAAAAATCCATCTAATAACACGATCAAGGTTTGTATTCTGGCAACTACTGGCAAATTTAAAGACGGCTTCTTTACCGCCGAAGTTATAAACAATTAAAACTATAGAAAATACTGAATAATAAAACCCATAGTCAGCATAGGAAGAAGCATCCAATTTATTTGTAATAAGGATTAGAATGCAATAACTACAAACAACATTAAAAAATGTCAGAATGGAATAAATAAGAAAGTGCTTCCCTTCCTCTTTTACTGTCTGGCCGACATGCTCGAGGCGCGGACCCCGGATGCGCCCCTGGTTCACGAGCAGTGGGGCGACAATGTGTTTCTCGAGTCCTTCGCCGAGGGCACGGCCGATTTGGAGGCGCTGAAGGCCCAGGCCGATGCCGTGGTGCACCGCAGCTTCCGCACGGCCCGCCAGTCCATGGCGCCGATCGAGGGCCGCGGCGTGGTCGCCGAGTGGGATCGGCGGCTGGAGCTCTTGACCCTGACCACGGCGACCCAGATGCCGCACATCGTGCGCACCGGGCTCTCCGCGTCCCTGGGCCTGCCGGAAGGTCAGATCCGGATCATCTCCCCGGATGTGGGCGGCGGCTTCGGCTACAAGGGCATCCTGCTGCCCGAAGAGGTCGTCCTTGGCTGGCTGGCCATGCACCTGGAGCGGCCGGTCCGCTGGATCGAGGACCGGCGCGAGCAGCTGACCGCCAATGCCAACTGCCGGGAGCATCACTACGAGATCACCGGCTATGCGGCGGCGGACGGGCGGCTGCTGGCCATCGAGTGCGAGGCTACGGTCGACGCCGGGGCCTATTCCGCCTATCCCTTTTCCGCCTGTCTGGAAGGCGCCCAGGTGGCCAGCATTCTGCCGGGACCTTACGACTTCCCCGGCTATCGCTGCCGGACCTGGTCGGCCTGCACCAACAAGCCGCCGATCCTGCCCTATCGCGGGGTCGCGCGAACCGGGGTCTGCTTCGCCATGGAGCTGATCATGGATGCCCTGGCGCGGGAAATCGGCATGGAGCCCCACGCCTTCCGCCGTCGCAACCTGGTGCGCCCGGAGCAGATGCCCTTCGACAACGTGACGGCCAAGCACTTCGACAGCGGCGACTATCCCCAGTGCCTCGAGCGCGCGGTCGCGGCCATCGACCATATGAAACGCGCGCTGGTCGAGGCCAACGCCGCCCGGCTCAAGCGCATCGAGAGCGGCGCGCAGACGGTGGTCGGCGTCAACCGCTACACCGAGACCGAACCGAGCCCGCTGACCGGCGGGATCGACGCGATCATGACCGTCGAGGAAGGCGTGGAGGCCGATCAGATCGCGCGTCTCAACGACTGGCGGGGGGCGCGCGACAAGGGGGCCGTCGAGGCCGCCCTTGTCGCGTTGCGCCATGCGAACTGTTTAATTGAAAATATTAAAAATAAACCAAAAATAAATAAACTAACATAAATATAAGGAACAAATAGATAAATAAATAACTGAATTAAAAAAAATAGATAAATAAAAATATAAAAGAAAATAATAATGATAAAAAATCTAGTCTCCCTCACTCTTCAATAAACTGAATGGTAAATTGGTAAATACGTAAAACTGTGTTATTATTGTGTCTGCACAGTAAGAGAATGAATTCTTGCCTGAATTCCTTGACCACTCTGGAACGGAATGAATTTATTTTGACCTTTTGGAATAAATTTATTTATTTTCGCGGTCTGTGAAGGATGTACAGGAAAGAGGAATTGACTTAATTGCAGAAAAAAAATTGCGAGTCATGTAACAAATAAAAGTTTATGAATGTAATTATGTAGGCGTACTTATAGGACTTTGACATATCCGTCCCTTAGAATGAAATGTTGCTTAAGGGGCGGAATATTTTTCGTATTGGTCTGGGGGGTGTACTATTAGCTTTTCACAAATGCAATTATTCTTCGTTTGTCTAGACGCTGAGAGATGATTCGCTATATAATAATAGAAATGTTTCCTGTTGAATATAAACTTGTAGGATAATCCGTCGAGGCTTTTTAGCAAGGCTGTGATTTCAATGATATGTGAACCTTCATCACCCTCCAGCTTTAGCTGCCATTTAGTCAACCTTATTATGTAAAGTGTGCAATTTTAAATTTAGAGTATTTGATCTATTTACGGCAAATGGCGAAAAGAAAATATTTATATATATTTAAAAAAAGCAATATTTTAAATTTCACAATTAATCTAAAATTCTTCTCTCGTAACAATAATCAATTATAATTATGTGGTAACTAGTGATGATAATGATGAAAAGGGGATCAATATGAATTAGTCCACATGATGAATTGGAATGTGGTCAGTTGTCTCAGTTCTTTGTTTTATTCAGGTAATCAAAATGGCACTTGAGCCACTTATATAAAGTTATAAAATGTTGAATAAGTAACTAATTTTCTTTTTCAGGATGCAAAATTGTATCAATCAACTGTCTTCCTATTTAAAACCTGGTGGTAGAATATTATTTAGAGATTATGGTCGATTTGACATGGCTCAATTACGCTTTAAGAAAAGCGATTTGAATGCGCTCGCCTCACCGGGGCGCCTGCCATTCGGCCCGGCAGGATGGTGACGGGCCGAAGTCACCGGCGGTTCGGAGTTCGCTCCAACCGCCGGTGGCGCCGCACATCACGCCATGCCGGGTGCGATCCCCTGTTCCGACAGGAACATGCTCCAACGGTCCTTCGGCTGGGTGATCGTCTTGTAGACGCCGGATTCCCCGGTCAGAAAGTAGTCCTGCACCAGCGCCTCGCCGCTGGCGGCGACCTCCCATTGTGAGGTGATGGTGCCGGCGTTCTCATCGATCCACCAGCGACCGGTGTCCAGCGGCCGGTCTGCAATCTTCAGCGCGCCGCTGCCGTCCGGTCGAAAGGCCAGGACATAGGGATCGTCGTCGTAAAGCACACCGTAGATCGTATTGCCGGTCACCAGGTCCGCTATGTCCGGGCCAGTCATGCGTCGGTCGGTGCCGTCGAGCACGAATTGCTTGTGCCGGTCGCCGATGATTTGGCGAGCCTGGTCCAGTGTTACACCGCCATGCGCGCGTGCAGACCGCGGCAGCGCCAGTCCGGCGCCAACGGCAATCGCTGACACAAGCAGGGAACGGCGGTCGATTGGCAGTCCTGCCATGAGATGCGTCCTCGTCTGATTTCGCCACGCAGGCAGTATGGCCCGCTGCAAGGGGCAAGCGCAACCAGGGCTTGTCTTCGCCAATTTGCAATGTTATGCAAGTTTTTGCCGTATCTTGCAGGAAATTAACGATGGACCTCAACATTCCCGAAACCCGACAGGATCTTTTGGCCGAGCGACTGGCGAACGGCCTGCAGATCGTCGCGACCGATATTGCCAGCGAATTCGGCATTTCCGTCGACACCGTGCGGCGCGACATCATCGCTCTGGAGGAAGCCGGCCGAGCCCATCGGGTTCGCGGGGGCGCTATCCCTGTCATCAAGCCGGCCGCAGCGTTTCAGGATCGAATTGCCGAGGCGGGACCGACCCATGCGGCCATCGCCGACGCGGCTCTGGCAAGGCTCGACGGCTGCTCCACCCTGCTGCTTGACGGCGGCTCCACGGTCCTGTGTCTGGCCGAACGTCTGCGCCCTGCCGATGGGTTGGTTGTCATGACCCCTTCGCCCTGGGTCGCTGTTCTATTTTCTAAAAAAACGCAAATTTTCTCAGGCTCGTAAATTTTGATGGGTAAGACTAAACTTGATGAAACTTATATATTAAAAATCAGAATTAAAATGCGATTCTTCTGATGTAGCTATTGGTATAAAAATTCCATTTTTTAGAGTTTTGGTTACTATTGAGCCGGGTCGCTCCTTACTACTGTTCGCTACCACGATCTGTTTGATAATGAAAGAAAGGTTGAGATGACTAGGCCACGTTCTGCGGATGAAAGATGACAGATTGCCGAAGATTGTCCTTTTTGGCCGACCGTCTGGGGCTAAATGGAAAACAGGTTGTCCTCGTCTAGTGTGGGAGGATGTCATAAATAAAGGCTTAAAGGAAATGGGAACATCCTCGGAGGGTGTAAAGAGGCAGGCCTCAAATCGATTGTGTTGGAGGAGGAGCGTGCGTAGCTGTGTTGGCCTCAGGCGGCTTGGTGCTGCGGTGAGTTATTATTAGTAGTAGCTGTAGGTTTTTAAAGGGTGTGATTATTGTCTTCCCAGAAACAAAGAATAAAGTGATTGGCTTACAAAAATACGTCACGCGAGTGAGCCAATGAAACTAAGCACACTTTTAACCCTGGAATAATAGGAAAGTGATCTCTCTTAAACAGGAAAGCAATACCACCAACATGCAAGCCAGAAACTGGGCCAAAAGAATATTTATTGACCCTCAAACAAGCGTGAATGAACAAAGAGATGTCCTTTAGCACTGTAAACATATAAGAGATAAGAGATTTTTTCTTTTCTTGCTTATTTGAAAGCACTGTCTCCTCTTTAACCTTGATCGAAAAGTTTCTAAGTTGAGCAAATGAGCAAGAAGGGGGAGTAATAAATCAGTAACAGCACCCATTAAAACTATGAAAATTGATAACAAGCATAATATAGCTTTAATTTTGTTACCGCTTGGAGTTGGATTAAATTCCAAAAGTATGCATAAAAGTAAAGCTAAAATAGTAACGTTAAAAAAGTACCGTTACTAAAACAAAAACGGTAAAAAAGACGTGCAAACATAACAGAATGATTTTTGTTAACAACTATTAACAGTTAGCAACAGTAACGGTAAAAAATACTTGCAAACATAACAGAATGATTTTTGTTAGCAACTATTAACGCTCTGTTTCTTTCAGAAGCACTCTCTCAACATGTTCTGCCTCCGGTGTACCAGCTTTGACAAATTCTACAGCCAAGTCAGCTTTTGAAGCCTTGCCTGCTACCTTTGGTACAAAGGCTACGCGATAGCGAAACTTGGGGTCGGCTTGTTCTGCATCGGTCAATCCATTGTGGAAGTCATCCATTGCAGCCGCCAGGTTTGGCGGCAAGTCCTGACCGACTAAACCGGCCCTCTGCGCTCCATCGAAGGTGACGAATTGAAGTGCTATCGGCAACCGTTTTTCTAACGCAAACTCTTTGCCAAAGAGGGTCTTGATTGCGTCGTTGAAGTTGATGCAACACGCTTGCAGCTTGGCGCTTAGAGCATCGTCAATGCGGTCAGTTGATTGATGTTCAATCTCATGTCGAATTTCTGTCAGAAAGTTGAGATTATCAATGACGCCTTTTTCAACCGGACACCCGCCGTGAGCGAGGCATTGACCGAGTTCCCAAAATTTATCGGCACCATGTTTTGTTGTCTGTACCACCCCAGCCTTCTTGTACCGATAATCGACCCCTTCCCTCTTGTAGTAGGCGTGCATCAGGTACGTCCAAGCTATTACGCTTGTGACGATGAACAGTTCCGCGCGGAAAAACAGTCCGGCGCTGTTAAAAGTATGAACAGCCGCAATCATCGCCTCCCGCGCCTTAATGAGTAACTCATCACCCCTTAGATGAAGCCCCGTTACAGGGTCTATGTCCGGCCATGCACTCAGAAAAGCATCCAGTTCCAAGTCGCTCGCCGGTTTGATCCCAGCGTGCATCTTGCCATCTTTGATTTGGGATATCCGAGCTTGGTTGACTGAGCGAGTTGGTCTTGAAAAATAGGCGTGAACGTCTTGCGGGACATAGTTCTTTTGCAGCATCGCTTTCACGATAGCCACTTCCCACTTTTTCAGGGTTTTCCCGGTTCTACGTGCCAAAACCCAATGAGCTTTCTGTTATTCCCGGCCACGACTATCAACGATAGCCGATCATGATTTCGAGAATTAGGTCAGTTTTCGACGGAAAGGTCAAAGTTATCTGACGTTCGAGATGATCCGTTCTTTCCTGGTCCCTTGGGGTTCGGTCAAGCCGAACGCCACAGCGGGACGTGAGAGCGAGCCCACGTAGTCGAAGATCGCCGTCCAGCGGTGCTCACGGTCGGTGACGTCGGCGATCGACAGATCACGGCCGCCCGCGGCTGCCGATTTGATCGCCGCATCACAGGCAGCTCGAAACGCCTCCAGCTCGCCCAGGTCTTGATCGCTCGCCCAGTCCTCCCCGAGGTGAATGTCGCGGGGAAAGCCTTCCTTCTGATAGGCGAAGCCGAGCTGATCGGCGATCTTGGTGTAGGGATTGATGCTGGCCGAGTGCAACCAGTGACAGCCCAGATCGAATGCCAAGCCGTCGCCGACCGCTTCGGTGTAGGCCCGGCCGCCGATCCGATGCGAGGCTTCGAGCACCATGAAGCTCAAGCCCCGCGCCAGGGCGGTCTTGGCCGCGGCGATGCCGGCGGCCCCCGCGCCTACGATGACAACATCGACGTCACCGGCGATCTTGGTCATGGCCGCTTCTCCCACGTGGCTCGATCCACAGGATCTTTTGGCTGGCGCGCATATTCTATGCATCGCTTTCCGCGCCGCAACCTCGCCTGGCAACGCGGTCCACTTGGAGTGACTTCACTTTGATACAAAATTGATCAAAATATAATTACAATACAAATCTAAATAATGTCTGATTTATTATAAATTATACTTAAATAACAATTGAATACTTGCAAAACTATCGGTAAGTTTTATTGAAATTGATCACAACTTCCGAGGAGCCAATCAGATGCTGAACCGAATTCGTGACTTCGCCGCCGACGAGACCGGAGCCACCGCAATCGAGTACGGCCTGATCGCCGCCCTGATCTCGGTCGCCGGAATCACTGCCTTCCAAATGGTCGGCGACTCGATCGGCGAGGTCTTCACCAAGTCCAGCACCGATATCAACAACGCCGTCCAATAGTGCTACAAGCCTCGGTGCCCGCGCCCGTGACGCCGAACCTTCGGCCTCCGGGCCGGGCGAAACGACCGGGACCGGTGGCAAGATGAGACTTGAGTTTGAAAGCAAACGCCTCTTCTTTCGGCCGTTGGCCGAGATCGACGCAGATCTCGGCAACGCGCTCCTGACTGATCCTGATGTGATGCGCTTCATCGGCGGGGTGCGGACCGCCGAGCAGGCGGCCCGGGAGACGGCGATCAGCCTAAAATCAATTAGAATACAAGAAAGTTTGATTCTAGCTAGTCTATCTACTATTTCTATGAGTCATATGCAAGACGTAAGCTTATAACTAAAAGAACAGTTAGAAATAAGCACTGAATAACAGATCAAAGGATAACCTGAACTGTAGATTGGGTTAGAAAGAGTGTGTATTTAGAGATTGGGGGGAGGGGAGGTGGCACTTTAAACTGCTTAAATTATAATATGTACTGCCCTGTGCTGTACTGTACAGGTTGCCTACCTTCCTGTTGAGTGTACTAAAAAAGTACTCTATAAACGTGTCAGAGTCCTATGCCTGAAGTAGAATATTACCTAAAAATGGTATCATGCAACCCAGACAACACCAACAATGGCACTAAATCAGTAAGAGCTAGAAACTAGACATATACATTGAATTTTTATATTCATATACGTGTCTTGTAATT
Organism: Alatinidae sp. Z8VKAUB7J3; assembly: GCA_010016025.2. Taxonomy (NCBI): domain Eukaryota; kingdom Metazoa; phylum Cnidaria; class Cubozoa; order Carybdeida; family Alatinidae; species Alatinidae sp. Z8VKAUB7J3. The sequence goes on along the minus strand of JAAAKM020073195.1, from coordinate 121,323,876 downwards.
AAAACACTGGAAAATACACGACATTAACATGTGGAGTAACACTAATGAAAAGTTCAACATGCACTTTTGTCTGGAGAATTTGACAAAATTATATTCAACTAACTATTTTTGGCTTGGCTACTTATTTTGTCTCGAACTTTGAAAGTATGGCGTGGTCTTGGGGCTAAATAATGTGAGTTTTCTGTTTGTTTGTTATCAAGATTTTCATTGTTGCTTAAGTCAAGAGACTGCAAGTTTACATTAAAGGGTTTTTGACCAAGGCGGTTTTAACGGTGTACTTAGAGTTTCAACACCATTTTTAGTGGGTTTTGGGGTAAGTTTTTGTTACTATGTGAAGTCCAATTTGTAGGGGTGCAAACTGGTGCTTTTCTACTATGTTGTATCGATAGGAGGTTTTGTTATTCAGAGGTTATGTAATTACCCTATGTGTATGCCATATCTGCATGCAAGGAAGAGAGAATTTTACCCCGAGATTGGTCTTTAAGACCCATCAAAAAATGTAGACCAAAAGTGCACCAACTTCGTTAGACTCAAGGGAGCATCCAGCATTTTTGTTCTGGGGGTTCCTTTTCTAGGGGGGGCATGAAAAAATTAAAACGCATCAAACATTTTTTTTTCTATTCGTTTATTACGTTTTTACAGCTCGGACAAAATTTTTTTTTTGGGGGGGAGGGGGGGTCACACCCCCAAACCACACCCACTTGGCCAAGTTTTGCAAAGCCTCAATATCCGACGGGGTCATTTCCCTTGGCTTGTTATCAATGATGCATAAAGTACCCATATTACTGCCCTTGTACTGAATCGGTTGACCAGCATAAAAACGGATATGAGGATCGGCGGTGACCAGAGGGCTGCTCTCGAATTTTGGATCATCCTGGGCGTTGGGAACGATGTAGGTGACATCGCCCATGATGGCATGTTTACAAAAAGAAATTTCCCGGGGTGTTTCAGAAATGGGGATACCTTGTGCGGATTTAAACCACTGTCGATCTTTTGTGACCAGTGAGATCAGTGCGATGGGCACATCGAAAACCCGTTGAGCCAATTTTGTTATGGAGTCAAAACGTTCTTCAGCGGGTGAGTAAATGATCCCTAGTGATTCTAACTTTTCTAATCGTTCCTCTTCGTCTTCAGGAAGAATGGAATCAGTCATATGTTTACCCCCATATAACAAAGCATAGCAGACGGAATTTTGACTTCCTATAACGCGAAAGTTCTATGGCAGCGAATTCCATGCCAATTTATTTTGGCTGTAGATGGTTGCAAATCCGAGGCTGCATATGCACGATGACCTGATTTGATCCCGTGTAAGTTGTTGTAAGTCCATGTTTTATGGATAACGGGTGGTCAACGGTACAACCGGACCTGGCTGACGACGATCCCTTGTATCTGAACACGTTCCGGTTCAAACAGCATTGGTTCCATGTTGGTATTTTCCGGGATGAGTTCTATTTTTCCGCGACGTTTTTTTAAACGCTTTAATGTGGCTTCATCTTGATCAATTAATGCAACCACAATATCTCCTGTCTTGGCCGTTTCGCTGTGTTTGATTGCGACATAATCACCATCGTGGATACCGGCCTCGATCATGGAATCTCCTTTTACTTGTAATAGGTAATCCGCTGCGAGCGTCATCAGTTCCGGCAAGTTGATTTCCTGTTGTTGGCTGATTGCTTCGATGGGTTTGCCCGCTGAAATACGGCCCACCAACGGCAAGCTAAATCGATGTCGCTCGCCAGTGAGCCGCATACTGCGCCAGCCAGGGCCTTTACTAATGTGTCCTTTGCTTTCCAGTGTTGAAATATAACGGTGTATGGTGCCCTTTGAACGATCGCCGATGGGATTTCGCTGCATTTCTATGTGTTATATATTAGTGATTCCTGTATGAAATTTATCTATATTCGCATGTATTAATCTATGTTCATTGTATTATTGTTCTTTTGTGTAGACTCCGTGAAGCTCCTCAGTCGAAAGGAGTTCCTACCTAGCTTTTATGGTAAAAGCTAAAAGTGACATAAAGATCAGCAGCCCTCGCACCCGGTGTCGAACAACACCACCACGCGTTACATGTATATTGTCTATGTAAACAACGCAACTAAGGACATTATATTTGCTGTCAATTGGGCCTTGCTGTTATATACAATGAACTGACTTCATGGTGAAATTTGGCTACCATCAAAACGTGAGGGTAACTTTTGGACCTAACCCGTTATCTTCTAACGTACGTTTTACTCCTTCCCAAAATATAGCGTAGCGCCCTTCCCTTGGACATTGAAGAGATAACATTTTTGGTTCACGGTGACCGCTAATATGCGCCCAAATTGGTGGGGGAAAGGCAGATGGTGGGGAATGTTGTTGCTTGGACCAGGTTGGGGGGAGATGAAAACTACAATCTTTCATATTTGCAGGGTAACACAGTTTAAAAATAGGAAGTTTTGCAAAGAAAGTCTCCTCCTCTCTTGCCAAGTTTTTGCGAGACATTGCTCTGCAAAGTATGTACAAAGAAAGTCATTTAATTTTGATAATAGACAGTTAATGGACTAAAGTCCCACTACTGGAGTTCCTTGGACATTATTCTACTTTGAGCTAAGTTGTTAAGAAAAAAATTTGTGTAGTTGGACATACAGCCAAAAATGTGTATGTCGGCCCTTGTCTAAATATGAATACCATGAGGCCTTTATATCTCCACTTTTATGCTATTCACGTGGCGTAAACTTTGTTTCTTTAACTCCGTGTCATGGCGCACACCATTACAAGTGTACTATCAACTTCAACTATTGATTTCTTTTGACAATTTTAGTCTGTCTTTTATTTCAAATGTAACTAAAGTCAGGTTAGTTAAGGTAAAGCAAACTTAACCAAATCGACTAGACTTTTGCGCAGACAGGGGGAGGGGGGCTTCCTTCAAGTGAGATTAGGAAGAAGCCCATATGGGGGACCAGGTGAGAGATGGGTAATCCAACCCGAGATCATATATTAATAATAAAATAACACGAAAACTACATAGTAAGATCTTAACACTCTTCCAGCCAGCCGTATTACTTAATCAAGATATCATAAAAACCCATTGACATATGATTCATAGAAAGAATACGAAAAGGAAATCGCACAAGTTTGCCAACATCTGCTTCCCCGTAATAAGCACTTGGACCAGCATGTAAGGGCACCTGGTACTTCATTGGTAATGAAAGAATTTCTTGAAACGTTACTAAATAGATATACAAGACTTGACAAGATTCAAGAGGGGGGAAGTGTCTCCGAGCTCTGAACAATGTTCGCTGAGGCACCCTTTTATAGCCTTATCATCTTTATACATGGATTTGACTATGTGAGTATGGTAAAGTTACAGGTTAAGGTTCTGGAGATACTGCTGAAGTATTGTACCATATTCCAGCCACTGCAAGGCCAGTCATTGCAGACGAAAACAATGCAAGGTTCTGGAGATACTGTTGAAGTACTGTACCATATCCCAGCCAATGCAAGGCAGATCATCGCAGACGAAAATAATGCAAGTTTTCTAACGTTGGAGACGCTTCTGCGGAATAGGAAAACCTTATCAACCTACACCAAAGTTGAGCATGATTTACTAGAGTGAGTTACTGATCTTGATTAAATCAGGAAGTCGAAATTGAAATAGTGCACCATCTTCATTCCCGTTTTCTTACATCAGCCAATCAACAACAACCTCATCGAGATAACGTTTTAAGATCTTTTTTGTCTTTTGTCTTATTTAAACAGGATGGCTAAATTCCTTTGAAATAAGTTCAACATATTTTAAAGGAGTCTGCAAAGTAATTCTTTGCTGTCAGTGGTACCTTTCACACGTTTTACACTGTAAAAGATAATCTCCATTCGATAAATATATTAGATTCTCAAGTATCAAAGTTTATCTGCATTTGCTGCGAATGGCCTCCTTAGCTTGAAACAGTACTAGATCCTTAAGAGAGTATGCGACTCAAAGGAATGCCCCGAAACATGTAATTAAAACAACGTCCCAGCAAATTGTCAACTATGACTACTAACCTAAGAATTAAGCTACTTGCTTGTGGTTAAAGAACTGGTTAAGCTAACATGTACAGAATGACAGTTCATCAACCCTAAAGGTTGGAACTGAATTCCTCTCCCTCCTTTCCCCCTCCCCAAATGTCTTTCGATCCCCTAATGGTTTGGACTCATAGCCATAAGGGGATCGTGCTCATGTTCATCAAGGAAAAATAATATGGCTAAATACATTCAAATCGAGTGGACTTGTTCCTCACTTGAAGAGGGAAGAAAAATTGCCCGAGCCCTTGTCGAGCAAAGACTTGTCGCTTGCGCAAATCTCGTTCCTCATATCGAGTCAATTTATTGCTGGGAAGGGAAGATTGAGACAGATCAAGAGGTGAAGGTCCTCCTTAAGACTGAGTCAGTTCATTTTGAGGGAATTAAATCGTACATCGAAACTCATGCAAGCTATGATGTGCCGGGCATTTTGGTTTTTCCTATCCAGGAAGGGAACGACAGCTATCTAGACTGGCTCTCAGAAGCGGTTACTTCATCAGCGTCCAAAGATGATTCTTAAGCTCTTCAATGTCATTGTCTGCGAGAGGACTTGCAAGAAATTGCTCTAGACGGTAGCTGATGGCTTCGGCTTGGATGGTCGGCATGTAGGCCTGAACGCGCTTTATCATCTCTTCCATTAAGATCACAAGCTCATCCGAGGGAGCTTTATTTTTCTCCCGCATGGCGATTTCAATATTTAGAGCGTAGTGGACGAGGCGGCTTCTAGGGCTTGCCTCTACAAGCGCATCGAGGATCCGGTTGAGGGCTTCAGGAATCTGGTCGAATCGTATCGTTCCTCCATCGAGTCCTTCTCGCAGCGTCTCTACCTTTAGCAAAGTCTCTTTCTCCTGTTCAGATGTGAGTGTTTGGCATTGAGCGATTAACATGATGGTCAGGAGGTAACGGATCCCATCTGGAGAAGAATTGGCATGACGGACCCATTCATACCAAGCAAAGAAGCTCGACACATCTTCAAAAAGCTCTTCCCCAAGGGCTTTAGGTTTATTTGTCGGTGTTTTGAATAAGGGATTAAGCATCTAGATTTCCTCCTCCTCATTTTTATTTTAACTCAAACTCATTAATTTGTGTAGAAAAAAATCAATTGCAAGTTATTGGTTTTAAGTGGTTAGCGTTAAAAGCTCATGTTGAGAGAGTTGCAAAATCCTAGCAGCAAAAGTCGACGTTATTAACCTGGCCAAGGTCTTCACGGCGCTCAAGCGGAATATTTAAGGGTACCCATGGCTGACGCTACGCTGATGAAAGTTCCCGCATCGCTCGATCCCTTGAGCGCCATGCTGATGGGTGATGTCTTCTCGACTGGCTTTTTTTGTGCTGACATGGCCGGTGCCGCACCAGGAAAGGTTGTGGCCGTGATCGGCTGTGGTCCGGTTGGGTTAATGGCAGTCATTGGCGCCGTGGAGCGCGGGGCCAGCAGAGTCTTCGCCATCGATGCCGTACCCGAACGACTGAACAAGGCAGCAAGCTATGGCGCCGAACCCATCAATTTCCGGGAAACCGATGTGGAACAGACAATTCTGGCTGCCACCCACGGTTTAGGCGTTGATGCGGTTTTGGAAGCGGTGGGCAATCCGTCCTCAGCCAAAACGGCGTTTGCCCTGGTTCGACCCGGCGGCACCATTGCCGTGGCTGGCGTACACAACGAAGCACAGTTCGCCTTCTCACCGGCCAATGCCTACGATAAGAACCTCACTTATCGGGTGGGACGTTGCCCCGCAAGGCAATATATGAATGAATTGCTGCCGCTTGCCCAATCGGGGAAATACGACATTCAAAGCATTTTTTCCCATCGCTTTTCACTGGAACAGGGCAAAGAGGGTTACCGCATTTTTGCGGAGAAGAAAGAACGGTGCACGAAAGTTGTACTCATCCCCTGACTGAGTTTTGGTCCTCGAAAACACCAAGCTCTGAAAAATAAGGTTGGTTTCATATGAACATTTTGGTGACGGGTAGTTCAGGCCATTTGGGCGAAGCCTTGGTCCGCACGCTAGGATCGATGGGCCATCAGGTCTTGGGTCTCGATATCGAACCTTCACCATTCACCCAAGTCGTTGGCAGCTTGGCCGACCGCGAATGTGTTCGTCGGTGTGTTGCAGGCAAGGACGCCATCCTCCACACGGCAACGCTGCACAAACCCCATATCGCCACCCACAGCAGACAGGATTTCGTCGAAGCCAACATCAGCGGCACGCTCAATCTCCTGGAAGAGGCCAAAGCAGCAGCAGTGGCCTCATTCGTGTTCACCAGCACCACCAGCGTGTTTGGGGATCGATTACATCCAGGCCCCTCGGATCCGGCTGCTTGGATAACCGGATTCGGTCGAGGCCCGCGAGCGACACCGCTGCTAAGTGGCAGCGGTCACCGATTCACGGTGGGCCTCGTGGAAAGAAAAGTCGGTAGTCCGGCGGATCACGCTCGACTTCGACGGCTCGGTGCAGTCGACCAAGCGAAAAGCCGAAGGCACGGCGGTGGGATTCAACAAGCGGAAGAAAGGCGCTCGCAGCTATTATCCCCTGTTCTGCACCGTGGCTCAGACCGGCCAAGTCTTCCGTTTCCTGCACCGCTCGGGCAATGTGCACGACTCGAATGGAGCCAAAGAGTTCATCCTGGACTGCGTGCGGCGACTCCGCGCCCAGTTGCCGGGGGTGATCATCGAAGTCCGCATGGACAGTGCATTCTTTAGTGATGACCTAGTGCGAACATTAGAGATTCAAGGTGTCGAATATACCATTAGTGTGCCGTTCGAGCGGTTCGCAGAACTCAAACAGAAGATCGAACGGCGGCAGCGTTGGTACTCCATCGATGCCGATTTGTCGTTCTTTGAATCGCAGTGGAAGCCAAAGTCCTGGCCACGACGGTGTCGGTTCTTGATGATCCGCACGAAGGCCAAAGAGCAACAGAAAGGTCCGGTGCAACTCGACCTGTTCAAACCCTACAAGTTCGGCTATGAGTTCCAAGTGATCGTGACGAACAAAGAACTAGGAGCGGCGGCCATCGTGGCCTATCATCATGGTCGCGGCTCGCAAGAGAACGCGTTCGGCGAACTCAAAAGTCAATGTCAGATGGACTATGTTCCGGTGCGTCGTCGACTCGGCAACGAAACGTATTTGCTCGCCAGCGTGATGGCGTTCAACTTGATTCGCGAATTGCAGATGCAAACCGAGCGCCCCACCCGCCGCACGACTCGTCAGCGTGCGACGCTGTGGGTCTTCGAACGTGTGGAAACCTTCCGCCGCACCACCCTGCAACGCGCCGGTCGCCTCTCCAGTCCCTCCGGCCGACGGGTGCTCACGTTCTGTGCCGGGAAGAATCTCCAGCAGCGAGTCCAACACATCCTCCAAACCCTCACCGCCTGATTTTTTTTGCAACGCTGGGGTTTACCAAGCGTCTCTAATGTCTGACCAATGGCTGAGAGTTGTTCCTTTATCGTCGGCTTGATCCATTTGTACATGGAAGGGTGATGGTGGGGTGGGGGTGGTGCACATTTTGACCTTCAAGAACTGTTAAGCACAAAAAAAGTATTAGGGGAAGCATCTCCATAATAATTAGTTCTATACGCAAAGTGAAATTATATTGTCTTCTGTAATAGTTGCATAAGCTAATAATCCTTTTGAATTGTTGAAGAAAAAATAGGGGGCGAGGGTAACGCACCCTCTCCCTTACCCACAAAGTGTCCTACACTCCTCATAACAGCAACAAAGAACATCCACTTACGTTTCAGCACGAAAGGGCGTACTAATGAACGTAAAACATGCCAGTCCTTCGTTGCAGTGGCGGTTTTAAGGGGGGTAGAGGGGCCATGACCCCAGGCCCCGCGCTTTTCGTGTCCGAAAGGGGGCCCCGCGGCTGAGAAAAAGGTAGTACTCAGTAGTACTCAGAAATTCAATGATATTAGTGGTTCTCAAGAATAAAATGATATAAATAGTACTCAAAAATACAATGACATTCTTAGTACTCAAATTCAGTAGCAGTCAGCAAGAAGTACACAGAAATTCACCGAAATTGTATCGTAGAAAAATATGAATGCACCCTGTGCTTTTGCTTTGATGCGGTTTTTGCTTGCAACCAAAATATCCATGCTTTCTTCATCCACTTAAGTCCTCCACGCCTTGTATTATAGTCACGGAGGGTAATTATTTCGCACTTTTTAGAAACTTCCTTTTTTGAAAAGAGCTGAAAAGTTAAATTCAAAATGTAAGTAGTTTAAGTAATAACTGCCTCATGTACCTACTATACCCATACTGGGTTTTTTACTATCCCTACCATAACAAAAGGAATAAATAACATGTTACGTGCGTACGAATTAACTGACGTTTCGGGGTAATTTGACGCAGTGACGAGTAATCATTACGCACACGCATAAAGATGCGAATAAAGTCAGCAAGAACTTTAAATACATGTTTAAAATTTAAGTTCATTTCGAAGCATTTTTGAAAAGTTTACGCGAGGGGGGAGGTCTTTCCGACAGCAAAATTACCGAAAACGACATGTATCTGTTGATCGTTGACAATTCCGCGAATGAACTATTTGCCAATGTGTTGATCTCACTAAAATTATACCTGTGTATGTCCGTCACAAATTATCTGCCTTACTAAGATACTGTGTGCCAGTCGATATGATGAATGGAGTAACTAACTTAGAAAGTTGGTCAGTGGTACCAGATTTGAATATTGCGTTGAGTTACGGATTCTTACGTTTTCGCCAGGCACTGGTCACAGAAGTCGTCTAGATTGAAGTCGTCTAGATTGAAGACTTGAGCGTTTTTTCAGGAACACGGGCGACAGAAAACATTTCGCGCGCGTGCGAGTTACTTTCAACGGCGTGTTTTAGTCCTCTTGTTTCCCACAAGGTTCTTAGCTAAAAGCTTTCTTACCTCACTCAAGACAATTACTGTGACCAGTATCTGGCGAAAAGTTTAGCAAACGTTACTCATCGCCATTATTAGATGACTAACTACACGTTGTGAATGCAAGGTATACCCGTGTATGAATATTCCTCCAAAGAGAGACACTTATACCAAAGAGTCAAACTGAAGTGTTTAAACATCTCTCGTGCAAACTTACTTCGTAACTGAATGATTCTTTTTGCTCGATCACACGACATTCCAAAAAGGCTAGTAATATTTACCAAGTGATCACCGTGGTACCTCCTTCACTGCTTTGAAAATATTAATATTTGTGGTTTTGAGATCCTTTCTTACGAACAAAAGTAAGAATTGCATTTTAGCTGTTGACATGATTGAAAGTCACGAACATTTTCTATTAGTTACATGATACTCCTTTTGGAAAAAAAACTGTTCTCGTTTTCAACCAGTTTCAGAACGAGACTGGGTTTGCACATTTATTCAATGGCACAGTAAATGCTACCAGCAGTTTAATATCTATATCCGTTATTTTTCTCACAAACTCGTCAATCATGACTTATTACTAGACATCATTCTACACAAACTGTACAGTAAAGAGAACGTGCTAATTGCCATGTCAAGTCTTGACGTTATATTTTTATCGAGTACTTTCCTCGGGAATCTTGTTGACACTGAAGATAAACCGGCGCGATGAAAATTAGTAGCAAATCCTTTCGTGTTACGCGGCATTGGTAAAATAATATCCGTTTCACTAGGCCCGAGTTCCAAAAATTTAATACAATCAAAATAAACAAAACACATCCGGAAAAATGCTCTTTAATTGACAAGATTTTAGCATTCCTTTATCGAGCTCCGAGTGGGAGGGCCCCCGGCGATTGGGGAAAGCAGCTGTCATCAAGGGGAACAGATACTCCATCCTTTCCTTGCCAAAAGGGCGATGCCCCCCCCCCCCCCCTCTCATGTAATGTAGGGTTAACACCGACACTTATCAAGACTTTCTTAACAAGTAACTTGATACATCAATGTGATACAGTACTCTATACATTTGTCTCTATCTTCAAGAACAACAACAATTCCCAATCTATTTTCCTCGATGCGACAGCATATGGGATGCTCAAAAAGGTAGGATGGGGAAGGCAGCAAAATTAAACAATCAATAAAAAACACTTTTTAACGGACACTATCCGTTCCCAGCACGTCTCCTATATGGACATACTGTTGCAGAAACGACTGGAAATGCATCAATGTGTTTTGTCAGCACTAAAAATAATGCATGTAAATATATACCTTTTGCAAAATTTTGCAGGGGCACGCCTCTTCTTATATCATGCTTTATAGGTAAAGGATCGCATATGGTTACCATCGTTTGTAGAAGGATCAGTTGAGCCAATTCACGTTTAGAAATCTTATGGTAAGTTTGAACATTAAGACTGTGAGCGCATCAACATTTTGTTATTAAACATCGGCAATTTTGTTACTACATTTTGAATAAATATCATTCGGAAGATAGTAACCTAACTACCAAATTTTAAATGTTGTCATAGGCTTGTATCTTTGTAACAATTGTCTTGTTGTTTTAGCTGATCAATTAATTAGAAGAAAGTACTTGCTCTAGTATATACATTGATTTCCAGCTGCCTGAAGTACTTAAGCATATAAAAACTCCTAAGCGTGTTTTATATACCTGTCATTGTTATACAGGGCTTCATTCCCTTTAAATTTCTACCTAGATTTTAAGATTTACACTTTGCCCATTCACAATTAGATGTTAAGTTTGTTTTTCGCTCAACTAATCGCATTAAGAGCTTTTCCCTTGTAATGATCGGATCTGTGATGTTCTCATGCGAGGCATCGTAGACAGATTTAGATGAGAAAGAATGCTTTATATTAGGGTAGATCCTTTGCCATCCGCATACTCGTATCCTTGATTATCTTGGAATCTCTGCTCAAACATGGAAACCAATTAGCAGCCGGTCGTACTCTTCAGCACACAGACTACGTGAGCACATGTTTATAGGGCGCGGCTCACATAGTCTGTGAGTAGCCGGAACACAAGTTCCAAAACGACTACTTACAGTCCGAGATTGATGGCCATGAAGATGATAAGCAGCACAAATCGATCCTATGTTTGTGTAAAATTTACAGGAAAAAAGAATTACAAGAAAGAAATCCTAAATCGCCTTTTAACTTGTCAAACTCTCACAATTACTACTCCGCTGAAACACGGACTCTTCCAGATCTCAGAAACCTAAAATAAGTTGTCAATAAAAAATAACATAACTCAATTGCTGATATAATGCTAGGTGCATGAAATTAAATAACATTAACGCCCAACCAGCCGATAACACAATTCTATTTCTAAAGATATTGTATTTGACCCTACTTAAATAGAAAACTTACAAAGAGACTAAACGTTGTGAAGAAGTTAACAGTTAACAATAAAAGGTCTGAGTTTATGGAAATGAAGAAACGCTAAGAGATACGACATATTAAATATGGCTTAGCTCTCTTTGAACAAGCGCCACAGCTGTCACTTATATTTGACAAAAAAGGTAGCCACTCCTTTCGTAGCAGCAAATAAATTGTCGAACTAAAACATGTTGGTATCGCAACAATGACAACTGATTCACCTAAAGGCAGGCGTACTAAAGCAGAATTTGAAATTTAACGTCACATACTCAGAACAAAAAAGTAATTAAGCTTTCAAACGGAATCGGGGCATTGGAAAACGCTACAATGGTGCAAAGAAATAGCTTCGTGGGAACGTGGTACGAACGACAGAGGGAAAATACGGTTACAATCGGACAGATTGCAGGCGAAGAGCTGAGGTCCGTAGGGAACGATGTTTTTTTGGCATAAGCTAGAATAGCAGGCTTCACACGACGTACACTGATACAAACTGCTGACAGCAGGAAACAATGAACGAGAACAGGAAACACTGAAAGACAACATAAGACAGTAAAAGACAACAGGAAACAGTGAAATACAAAAGGGTACAGTGAAAGACAACAAGTAACCGTCAGCGAAACAACTATAGCGTGCAAGGAGAACTTACCAGAAACAATGGTATGTGACACAGATCCTGTCTTGTGATGAACATGATTTCCCCGCATGCTACATATCAAGCGAAAGTTAATGATAATGGCTGACATTCAAAATACTTTAAATCATTTTGATGTAGTCCACAAATTCAAGACAGCTTTGAAGAGAACATTAGAGAGATAGAAAATATGTCACCACCGGGGATCGAACCCGTGACTCGCGCTTTCGCGGCGTGCGCTCTGTTCACTGAGCTAGATGACCTCGGATGTTAACATACTCTATTCTCTAGTCGCCACATTAGCTCCCAAACTAACATTTAAAATCCTCTCTTCTCGATGATAAATTCAAGACAGTTGTTCTATGCGGTAGCGACATACTTTCTAGTGCATATGCATATGATAAAGTAGCAATAGCAGTATCAGTAGCTGATAAATTTGGCATGAGACTGCATTTTCCTATCTTCTCTCTCCTTTCAGTGATTCTCTAGTTCTCTCTGCAGAGCAAGAACAGTAGGTGGCACAGAAACTGAGGGGTTGAAAGCCCCAGCCTTCCTACGTGTACTGCCAATGCAGTAAATTTTTGTTTGTAGGTTCAAAAAAGAACATTGATCCTATTCTGCTCAGGGTTCTCACACACACGATTTTGCTTCAGGGGAGGGGTGCTTGTAGAGGTATTGGTTTCTGTCATACGTTTGGTACTATCTTTGTAAAGTAAAATGGTATAAAAGGTTTAATTTTAATAACTGAAGCTTAGCAGTTAGGATACTCTGTGTGTAACAGGGTAATCAGTCAAGATGTTATTTCTGAAACGTTTTGTCTACTTTCCATTTTTGCCTTTTAAGTCAGCAGTAGCAAATGTAGTATTATTTGGTTGCAGATTTATATAACATAAACTTGAATAGTAAGTTTGACCCTTCAATGACGCAATTCAGCACCCATATTACGCTATACCAAGCAATGATGTAGTCTATACGGCCTGCTTAAAACCTTTCAAGGCCTTAAGTTGTTGCAAAATTCGCTACAATCATTTTAATAGAAAAATCTTACTGTAAGATTAATCTTAACGCTAAAAGTTTATTACTATGATCCAACCCAGGACCTATGTAGGCTACATTGGAACGTTTCCATTTTTTAGGAACTAATTTCCCATTTTGTCCTAGTTCAGTAATTTCTGATAAAGTATTAAGGAAATGTTTGAACAGATTTTTGTATTCAATTTGTGGAAACCCAAGACTGCCGCAGGCAAACCATGCCCGCATCGGGAACCGTTCCCTATTTTTGCATTTCACCTTCCCCATTTTGGTGAAAGAGCTCGGCATCCAGGGCAACCTCTGGACCGAGTACATCCACGACGCCGCACACCTCGAGTACATGGCCTGGCCGCGTGCCTCGGCGCTCGCGGAGGTCGCGTGGACGCCCCCCGGGGCGCGCGACGCGGCAGACTTCGAGGCCCGCTTCCGCAAGCTGCAGAAGCGCCTGAAGGCGATGGACGTGTTCTTCCGGAAGCTCGACGCATGAGTGCCCTGGACGACCTGCGCGCGCGCACGCCCGAGGCCCAGCAGGCGTGGCTGGACTACCTCGTCGCCAACCTGCCGCCCCAAGACCGCGACGATCCGCCGATCGAGTGCATCGAGGAGAGCCTCACGTACGGCGCGGAGGTTCGCGGGCACGCCCCCACCGGCATGAACATCCCCGAGGCGATCTTCCTCGAGTACGTCCTGCCCTACGCGCATCTCGACGAGAAGCGCTGCCTCTGGCGTGCGGAGTTCCTCGACGAGTACGCCGAGGTCACGAGACGCTCCTCGTCGATCGAGGACGCGGTGCGCGCGCTCGACAGCCGCATCTGGGACGACATGGCGATCACGTTCCACGCGACGCGACGCCCCCACGACAACATGAATGTCGAGGAGTCCCTCCGCATCGGCTTCGCCTCGTGCACGGGCCTGTCGATCCTGCTCGCGTCGATGTGCCGCGCGGTGGGGATCCCCGCGCGGCTTGCCGGCACGCCCATGTGGACCGACGACTCCGGGAACCACACGTGGGTCGAGGTGTGGGACCGTGGCACGTGGCACGTCGTGGGCGCGACCGAGCCCGATCCGTTCGACCGCGCGTGGTTCAACGACAAGGCGCGCGCGTGCGCCGAGAGTCCCGACCACGGCATCTGGGCTGCGCGCTGGACCCGCGGCGACGAGCACTTCCCGCTGTTCTGGAATCCGACCTACGAGGGTGTCGCCGCGGAGCGTCGCGACGAGACCTACGCCGCGCTGCCGCCGCCCCCGCGGCATCCGACACGCATCATCACGGAGCCCCGCCGCTACACGGCGCCGCGTGTCGATACATACATCCTTTGCGTTACTCCAATAGATTAAAGAGACTGGATATATCTGTATGCTGGTTGAGAGTTGCTTTACACAGCAGAGGCCGTTACGGTTCTATTACTGTGTGTTGTTATCATGTCCGAATTTATCTGCTTTGTGCGGAGGGACGATACGATGCAGCACAAACAGAATAGGGAAAAGGCAGCGAGTACACCAGACGCTTCAGTTGTTAATAAATTTTCTTTGAGCTTGAGCAGAGAATAAAACTTGCAAACGAGGCTGGTGATGTTTACCATTACGAGTCACGGAAGCGAACTACTATATCATTCTTTGATGAAGCAACCATGATCCAATGTTATTATTTCATTACTGAATTCACCACAAACCACGTCTCACATTGATATTCTCTAACATGTGCATAGGATTACTATTAGTAGGTCACCAATGATGTTGTTAAAACTTCCACCACGTAAGAAACCGTTTGTCGCAAATTCAAATTGATCCTCCTCAAGAAAACGAACCTTGTGCGGTTAATTGTTTCTCTACCAGTAGAACCCTTCGTAACAAATTTCAAAGAGTTCCGACTCTCGTGTACCTGCTGCCTAGTTTCCGGTCTACCGTTATATGATATGAACAAGGGCCAAAAATGCCTTTCAAAATTAAAACGTAGCTGTGCAGGCTCCGAGAAGAGAATGTTAATGAAAACACAAAAAAAAATATCATAAATCAAGAATATCAGTGGCTAAACCGGATACGCTCGTTAGGCAAGAACGGCCGTGGTTACTTGGTGGCTATCATGCCAAATACAGTAACTTCTGAATTCTGCTGCAAGCATGTCGCCACTACTGAAAGGTATCACGGAAGACTTACAAAATATTTTCAGAACATTAAAATATATTACAAGTATATTTGGTCGAGAGGATACTGTTTCGTCAGAAATTGCCAAACTTAGGCGATCGCTGGTCGAAGACATGTAAACTAATAGTAAACATTCATAGTAAACTTCATTATTCTAGTGTGATTCTTGACTGATTCAATATCGAGGATTACTTTTCTTGATAATATAATATGATTATGTTGAGGCTACTATTCGCTATGTTCATGTTTCGAACGTCTTTTTACAACTAACTTTACAATGTGATTGCACGTACACTGATTGCTTTGAGTCCAATCATGTCGGCACCCAGTACTGCAATTTTAACGAGTTTTACGGGCTTTTACGGCGAGTACGGACAACATACGACAAAAAGAATGGACGGAGGCATGTCAGTTAAGTGTAATAAACAAAATATCAAAAACTTTATGACCACTGGAGGTACACTTTAAAATTAAAAGGTTAGACAGTGGTGACATCATCAAATGCAAGGAATCGAGATGCCGAGTGAAATGACGACAAGCTTAGCGTAGAGCACTATAGAGTACTAAAGTGTGACGTCACGATTTAATGAATATCAGATATTTGATAATATTTTTGACTCGTTGCATTCTTCGTATTGACATAGACAACCTCTCCAAATGTAAGAACCATACCGTGAGCAATTGTTGAGATACGCCCTTTCAAACTTTGAATCATACCTATCAAAACCTTGTTAAATGAACCCAGTTGATAATTTTTGAACTGAGCAAAAGTAACAGTGTTTCCTTAAGGACTTTTGCAAATTCAAACAGCCGTTTCGCGCCGTTGATACGAGATTTAAACGGAATATTTTGTATACGAGTACTTGGTGGCAAGGTTAATACTGTGATATAGTTATAATTGCGATTCCTCGAAACAAGTTTTTGTGACGTCATCACTTTAGTACTCTATTAATTTAGTGGACACCCTGGGGATAAGTATCTACTAGATAGGAAACTGGACTAGCGACAATAAGGAATCCTGATTTTACAAATTGGCATTGCTTTGCTGTGCATTTCTTAACTTGCAATTCTCAAGAATACAAATAGCAGGGAACAGTCGAATGAAAGGTGTAAAGACTAATACGAGTTACATGTAATTTCTGCATTACATTACATTTCATCTCAAAATCTTACATACACTGTTTCTCTTCCAAACGTTTGTAGAATACGTGAATTCCTCATTGGTAAGAGCGAAAAACCTTAGGCGATAGTTACTTGCAAAATTTATTAATCTGAACTGCCAGAGGTTTACAAATGGAACAAAAAATAAATCTGCCTGTCGACATTGAAACTACCCTAAACAAACAGAAAACCACCAAACAGGCTAGCTAATAAATAAAGGGCAGCTGGGGGGTCCAAGGGCACCCCTCAATTTGTACTACCGGACAGAGAAGCAAGCCATGAGGAGCAAACTAAAAACAAAAGAAGCAAACAAGTCTTAAACACAAATATTATTCAAGTTTAAATATCTTCATACTTGTACATCATCGTGATTATTAAAACCAAAAATAACAACATAAGAATATTACCTCGAGTGTAGGAGCACATTAGGAAAGACATCAATAAGCCGGCAGAAATACTGTAGAAGGGGTAATGAAGATTTGCTGAAGATTTTTGAAAGATATCAACTTACAATTACATTTGGTGAAGAGAATGCTTTTGTAGATGATGCTGTAAACCTCTGGAAATGTTATCAGCATCTTGCAGATACAACTGTGCTGAGAACGTCGTTGCCACCAAGTTACCAAGGCCGTTCTAGAATAGAGTTTAGTAGCGAATAGTACTTCGAGTATTTGAAACAGCGCTATGATCTCCTAATACCGTGCTAAAACCACTCCCAGAGATACTGCATGAAGAAATTTCCGTGGTCAAGACATTACAAAGCTAATAACCTTTAGTGTCTATATCATCGAAGCAGTCAAGATTGGACGTATAGTCCAGCAGAACGTCAGTCTGAGCTAGTGAACAACAGTGGACAAGATAACG